>OX392451.1:11626881-12826881 GCA_947623535.1 Coelioxys conoideus | reverse complement strand
ACGCTTCGAGGATTATTTAAAAATGTACTAATAGTCGGATAAAATAAAAATGTATGGATATGTGTATCCTGTTATTTGCTCGTATTTTTTAACAGTTATAGATATATCACAGATACTTGAAATTATATTTGTCTTTTTAAATAAAAAATAGCAGTGAAAAGTTAACAGAAAGGTATAAATAATTTAATCTATCCTATGCAATTAATGATGCAATAATAATAATTGTTATTTACCTTGACACCTCTTAGTATACGCCAACGATTTCCCATGTGTCCTGGCATTTTAGTGCCTGGCATTACTCTAGCTTTTGGCGAACCAATATTACCTGGCCTTCTATGTGTTTTGGTTACACCATGAGAAGCAGGCATACCATGAAAACCCCATCTTTTCATAACACCTTGAAACCCACGATCTATCCTACATTTAGAAAGAACATTGTGATCTATTGAATACTCATAATATGATTAAAATATCAAATATTTACGTCTTGCCCCGAATGTCTATATATTCTCCTGGTTTAAAATGTGTTGCCATTAAAGGAGTTCCTGGTTGAAGAGCCGCGTTTGGTGAAATTACGAATCTCATTAACGTTTTCTTAGGTGTAACTCCAGCTTTATTAAATATTCCATAGTACTCTTTAGTAAGCTACAAACATGAAAAATGTATATTGTATTCATGTTACAAAGTAACTAAGGAAAGATACAACTATCATATTGACTTACTAATTGTGGATCAATGTTTTCTGCACCTACTACAAGACAACCATTTTTTACTTTAATTTGCTTATGTTTAGAACGTACAACTGGATTAAATTCTTCTGGTGGTATATATTTTACAACCTCATTATCTATAATCTATGAGAAAAATTATATTTAAAATTAAAATAAAAACACAGTGTCGCATAAATGCAATATGGTACCTGAATTAGAGTAGCTAATATTTTCTTTCCATTTTTTAACCACATTGGATACGACCCTATCTTTTTGCCTATTAAACCAGTACGTTTAGAATCCTTAGTCCATTCTGTAGCAGTTGGAATTAATGTTGTATTCAATGGCGAATTAATTGGAGTATTAAGAAGCCCTTTTGTGGATACAACAACATCTGATATAAATTCCTTGTTTTCTTGAGTAAGTGCTTCATTGTAGGTCTAATACAAATAGCATTATTATATAATTTGTGGAAAGTGAAAAGAAACTAAAGTTACTTAAATGTAATAAATATATACCACATGTATTGGTTTTGGCAGCCATTGAGGGTGACGCTTCCTGGGTATGGGTATTGGTCCTCTATTACGAGTGGGAACTTTCATTAAGTCAAAGCTGAAATCATCACTCCATTTTTAACCAGTCATTAAACAGATAACTACATAACAATAAATAATTGTGCTTTTCATACATAAGAAGAGATATTATATGCGCACCAAATCCAATGAATAAGTATATATTTACAATTCGTACCTTAGTTTTATACACTTGCTAAATAATTGACTATTGATGGTGTTCAAAATCGATGCCATAATTACGAGACAATAAAAATATGAAATTATAATTGAGTGAAAAACAGCAATATAACCCCAAAGAGGGTTAGAATACGAACTGTCCTCAAATCAATAGGATTCTATTTAAATACGAATTACTAATTAGGAGCGTTGATTCAAATACACTGTACGATCGGAACAGTTATAATAAATGAATTATTTTCATAATTCTGTAGATAATTTAACACATTGCGTATTTGAACACACCACAGTCATAATGTCGATAAGAAGGAACTCTTACTATGTAGTAGAAGTTACTTATGGTAATAAAATTAATTTAGTCATTTATTTACAAATGGTATTATGTCATTCTGTGGTAATTAAAATGGCTGCACCACAATAAACGAAATATAGAATAGACTACACATGGCATTGTTGATCGTGTAAAATGATCTGAAATGCCCACATTGCTTAAAACCTTATTTTCTTTAGCTGTTTCATTACGCAGTCTATGTATTGTGGCTACTCTTTATTATTTCGCAAGTAGTTTCGTGTTATCACAGTATGTAATAATATGTTACTTCAAAATTTGTTGTTTTGCGAAAAAGCGACCACATTCGCTGAAGGTAATTACTGCTTCCGGATTGTTAAATCTTTTATTCGTCGTTAGATCGCGCAGGTAGCATCATTTTCAAACGGTGTTTCGAGATAAAAACCATTGACAAAAAGACACTTTCTATCACCTAAGTAAAAAGCACTTGTACTTAAATAGAACTCACATATCGATTTCACCTTACTAAATCCATTGTTTTATAACAATAGAATGTTTTCTTTTATCAATCACAAAATGTAATAATTGCAACGTTAGTGACGAAAAACTTAAAATAATAAATGAAAGAAAGAATTTGTTAAATGCCAATGGATACCAGTATACTTACATAGGACGACGCGAATTAACTTTCCCGAATATTAAGATTCATTTTTTTAAGATGGTACAATTTAAATTTCTGACAGATTTTTAAATAAATATACACATTTATTACACACGCATGAGTAGATTAAGATATTGTAAGGTTTGAGATTGTCTCGATGGAGGCCTTTCTTAAACAACTAGGTACTAAAAATTTAAAGTTATAAATTTCCTATCTTCTTGAAAGTATAGGGCTTAAGGTTATAGCCCCATTTATCCCTTTTCACTTAATTCGACTTTATACTTATATACAGTAATTTTAAGTATACGTATATATTATATTAAAATTACAAAAAAAAATATGCATTTGCCAATATAAGTAGGGTTATGTCGTTAAAATACTTAACTTCGTTAGATCAAAATGTGATATACAGAGCGTGCTTTCAAAGCTTTCAGCCAGTCTTTCGAAGCAAAGCGGTTACAGAATTCTAAACACAAGTCAGAGACATTCGGTTCGGTAAGGCGTATTAATCCAATGTAAAAGCAGTCCTTTAGGTGTCGTCTTGGCGGTAGCTTCAAATCCAGGAATGAATTGCGAATAGATCGAGAGACAATGGCGAAGAGAGAAAAAGAGCGACTCATTGGGAGTGGAAGGAGATGGAGGGGCTTGTGGAATGGCCTGAACCGGACAGCACGTGGACTACCTACTTTTATATCGCTCGGGAAATAATGGGATTCCCATCATGAAGTGGATTTCCCTCGGGAGCCAGTGAACGTCGATGCACGCGTCAAGAGATCCTACACCACCCCTGTATCCTATCGGTCTCCTGCAGTCGGTCGACGTTCATCGTGCTGGTCCACCCCCGCTCGTTCACCTGTCCGACCATCCCCTTCCACCTGAACAACACTGCCGCTGTCACAATCTGTCGAATCCGCTTGATTTTCGAGAAACAGGAGATATTAGCCCGTTGAGATCCACTTGTTCTTTGCGTTAGATATAATTCGCCAATGGTACTAATTCAACGCGGAGTCGAGCGTAGAGTATGATGTTAGGCTAAGAAGTTTGAAGCGATATATTCTGGAATTTTACGGGCACTGTGTTATTCGGTGAAGATCCTGTTGGAAAGGCTTTTTTATTGAACTGCGAAAGTGCGGTGTAATACCGAGCACCGTTGAGTAGATAATTTCTAGAATTGGAAATCTGAAAAATTGAAGTTTTTAAATTTGTGGATTTTTGACCATTCAAATTTTTATATTTGATATTACATAAAGTCAAAATTATTTATATGTATGTAAACAAAATTTAATATTATAATTTATGTAATAGTTATGTTAACGCTCGTGGATGAAAATAAATTCTTTCGAGCCTTGTTCAATATTGCACGTGGTGTGCCGACTAGGTTTATTATAATAATCTCGAAGGACCACCCGATGTGATCGGGACTATACAATTATCTATGTTTCAACTATTCTATGTGTGTATAATTCAACTATGTCTAATGCAACTACAATCCAACTATTCCTTATCAAATATGTATCGTAACTATCTTTCCATGATTTAGCTCAACTGGCTCAAGGTTCTACGATATCTCATCGATGTCACCTCGGTCGGGTAGACCCGACGGGGGTGACTTGTTATAATTAGCTACGTAAAAATGTACAAATTTGTGGAAGGGACGCAAGGTTTACGCCCTACTCGGGCCCCTTCCACTCGCCAATATTCCAAGTTGTGAGATCAAGAAGCGCGCTGTGACCTTAGCTAACCATGCTAGAAATAACGGGCTCGAAAGGTAAAATATTAATCTGACGACAAAATGCGAACAATGACTAGAAAACTACATAGAAAACGCGCGGGTTTTTATGGTTTCCTGAGTCTATGGCTGCCACGGAACGGTCCGCGAACCCTTCGATGGGACGACGGTCTTAGGTTAATTACTATATTCAAATTCCAAATCTATTGTCAAATGTAAGGGCATGTTGGCCTTAACAAGTTTTATACAGGATGAGGCATTTAAAATCGGCAACCTGAATAACTTGGTTGAAAAAATTGCATCAAGCGAAAATTATTAAGTATCGAAGATGTGATCATCCGATGTTACTAGTTTTTTGATAGGTCGCGGCGTCAAAGTGATATTAAGGTCGTCTCTGCCTTTTTAACACTATTTCTACCATGATTTTGTGTATACCTATTTCAACCAAAAGGTGTCTTTTGACGCCTTTTGAATACAAACTATTGCCGGTTGGATTTCAACTGGTTGGGATTTCAAATTATGAGTTAAACGTAGATAATTTGAGGAATATATTTATTGATACACTGATGTGTATTTATTGGAGATTATTTAATTCATTAAGCTACAAAATATTAGGGTCACACAAGTTTCTACCTTTTTGTAATATGATACAAAATGGGATAGCGAGATAGAGAAGGTTGATACAGCTGAACAATTAATGCAACGAATCAACTTTGAACTATAAATATTGTGTATGAATGTCTATCAAAAAAGGAAAGAACTTATGGGACACTCTGATATACAATTAATGCAGTGGTGTACAATAAAATGCAACAAGGGAAATTAGCGAATATTAGCTGGAGAAAATTGATATCGCTGAATTAATTTAACAACCATTGTATGAAACGTAAAAAAATTAATTGTGGAGGAACGATTCAACATAGAGAATAATGTTATGTTAAAATTTGAAAGGTGTCTTTTGACACCTCTTGGTAGAAATAGTGTTAAATGGAACGGTACAGTTTTTTTTACTTACATTCGGATAGCGTATTTCAAGACGAATACAATGACCTATTGGTAAGGTCATTAGTTAGAGTTGCATACAGATGAGGTTAACGACATGGCAAGAAAACACAGCCACTTTTGAAAACCTTTAGTTTATTTCGGTGCCATCTGTTCCAGCAATACGATGGCACGTGACAATTTTACTTTTACAAACCTATTCATGATGCATTCATTATTAGAGTCTTTTTTGGCTTCAGCTTCACAGGCCATGCCATAAACCTCGCAGACCCAAACGTCGAAGGACCAGGCCCTGGAAATTAACCCAAACTTCCGCGAACAACCGCCGTCCTCCCCCATGTAGGACACCCGTTCCCCATCCAGAAAAGTACCACGCTCAGGGCGCAATGGAAGGGGGCAACGGAGGTTTTAAATATGGCAAAAATGCCAAAACTAGTATAGATAGCACATAATTTTAGTAGAAATGGAAACAAGAGACGTAATAGGACTTTAAAACAGACACGAGAGAACTTTAGAATAGACAGTACAGAACTTTAGATTAGAGATAGAATGTACAGACTGAATACAACATTTAGAAATTATAGAACATAGAGATAGAATCGAACAATCATAGTAATACACATACACACACACGTTAATATGGTTAATGAATAGTTATTGCTTGTTACAACACCACGTGTAAATTATTAACGGCCCCGTGGTCCTTCACGAAGTACAATTCAGACGGCACATTGTGCATATACGAGGGCTCGAGCTAGACCTAACATCATTCTTGTGACCTTAGACACTGATGCATGTTCTGAAGCGTTACTTGACGCATAATTCGGCATGTTGAATTTCAGTTGGGTTTATCGTGGATCAATCTCTTCTTATACGCTCTTTCATATCTTCTTTGGTTGTTGGTATTTCATTATACACTTACTATTTTAAGTTTCTTTACAAATAGAAGTCTCGAGGTGTAAAATGTGGAGAACGTGCGGGCCATTTATGATTTCCTGCACAACCAACCCAACGATTTTCGAATGTCACATAGAGCAATTGAGTAATTATCCGTGCAGAACGAGCAGGACATCTAGCATGTTGGAACCACATAGTTTGTCGTACGTGAAGAGGAATATCTTCCAACAGGCGTGGCAAAATTTCCGTTAAAATGTATTCATATCTCGAAGTGTGTATGTGCCATCGATAAAATAAGGACCAATTATCCTACTGTTAAGAAATCTGCACAAAACGTTTACATATCGAGGTCTTTGTTTACTCGTTTCTTGCAGCCACCACGGATTTTCTATTGTAATACGTATTATGGCGATTGATTTGGCCACAGTTTGTTAAAGTGGCTTCGTCCGCGAACAAAACTTTAGTCAAAAACCACTCAACACTCTGTAATTTCTGCAGACACGATTCACAAATTTATGAAAATGTAACATTCGCTGATTGTAAAAACATTTCGTTGACTGTATCAACATTCACGTGTTAACTGCCTTGTACTAGCATAGGGATATTGTGTTACACTTGGTAAAATATTCATTGTATTTCGGTCATCACTTGCTGTTTTGGATCTCCTTCGTATTTTGTTACCTACACTTCTAGTTTCTTAAAAACTAGAGTAACATTCATAAATGCAGATCATGAAAGTGTGACACGTTCGGGAAATCGCTCAACATACAAACGGATTGCATCTCGTACAATTTGGTAACATTTTCCATAAACAAAAACCATATCTACTTTCTCCGCTATGGAATAACGCATTTCGGAAACTTGAGGTACACGTTGCCCGGTAGAGATTCTTATAAACGACTAATCATAGTATGTGCAGATGAAAGGTACAGCGTGGTTGAATGTTTATTTCCATTCAACGACTCATAACAAGAGATTACGAGACAAAGATGAAGTAATATCAACAACCACAGACGGCAAAGAAGTGTTCGGCCATTCCTTCAAAGTAAAATATTTTCCATCATAATTGACTTAACCCAGACCACGAGTGACCTTTCCAATAGGTCATTGCATTCGTATTGAAATACTCTATCCGAATGTAAGTAAAAAAAACTATACCGTTCCATTTAAAAAGGCAGAGACGACGTTCATATCTCCTTGACGCCGCAACCTATCAAAAAACTAGTAACATCGGATGATCAGACCCTCGATATGAAATAATTTTAGTCTGACGCAGTTTTTCCTATTACCAATAGCAGCCAAGTTATTCGGGTGGTCGTTTTTAAGTGTCTCACCCTGTATACGAAAACATGCACGTAGAAGAGTTTAAACATTTTTAAAATTTATAAATTTTAATTTTGTAAATTTGTAAATGCTTAAACTCTTAAATTCATAAATTCGTAAGTTCATAAATTTCTAAATTCAAAACTTTTCAAATATCTGAATATGGTATATTCCCTAATATCTAAATCTATAAACCTGGTAAATCCGCATTATTTGTAAATTTCCAATTCATCAAATTTACAAACTTCTGAAATATTACCTGAAGTACCCAATTCCTTAGCCTTTAAATTAAAAATTTTCAAATTCTCAAAATTCCTCTATAAATTTTTTAGTATTTTAATTTTTAAATCATTTTTTATCTCCTAAGTTGTACAAAAGGAGTTAATTCACTCGGGTTAAAAGTAGTGTGTTTAAAATAGTCATATACAAGACATTGTATAATAGCAATATTTTATTATTTATTTATTTATTAAGGTAGTAAGCATATAAAGGAACAACAATTTTTCTCTTAAACATTGAACATTATTACCCGGTTCTTATGTTCTGAAAATATATATGTAACTTTGAGAGGGTGTGATTCTACATCACCAAATTTGAAAATGGACTAAAGCCATTTCAAAGTTAAGGTTACGAAGATAAATAATATTTGGAGAAAGAGTTTGAAAATGAAGGAAAAGTTACAGAAATAGTGTTTCTTGTATCAAGTAATAATATGTTATGTAATTTTAGATAACATGGATGTTTCACTGTAAATCCGATGGAAAGGGTGTAAAAGTGAAAGAAAAGTTGCGGAAACAATGATTGCGTTATTAAATAAAACAATATTTTAAGCAAATTCAGGTAACGCGAATGTTCCACTATAAGTCCGACCGAACTCTTTCCGGCAGCAACTACATTTATAGTAGCATCCTCATCCACGCGTGAGAATCGAATCGAGTGATTTCGTAGGTCGTTCTCTCCTGGATTGCGGCAAAAGAAAAAGTTGAAGTTCTCCGGAAACTTGATAAAGGATTCCACGGCTGGCGGGCAGCGAGGAGTAGTCGTGTATAAAATAAATATGTGCGACGGCGATGGTGGTGTTCTTCCTTCCGGAGCTGGTTGCATCGAAGCGGGGGCATACAGAACTCGCGCGTGTTACCGGGTAATTGATTTCTTTGATAGCGGCCTCATGAAAGGAACATTGTAAATGCTACCCTGGGCGGTGGGGATGGCAACCCGGTTCGCGATCTACCATCCCTTGGATCAATGGATATCTCTGCGCCGGACAAGCCCCCTCCACCACGACGTCTTCCCTCCGACGATGACCAATAACAAACACCGGCACTTCTCTCTCTTTAATGGAGTTTTTACCGATAAAAAATTCACTCGGCTTCCTCCTTTTGCCCGGGAACCCGGGAAGCCTTGCCTCCTCCCGGACGCTGGTCCTGTCCCATCCTCCAGTTCACGACGTCCCTTTGGAAAAAGGGGATACTTACACGCCGACACCTTTGGTCCGTTGCTTGCGGATGTCTCGTCGAGAGTGGCCCGCTGGCGGTGTATACTGCCTCGTATGAAGTTGCGACCTTTGCATCGTCACTGAAAACCTTAGGGCGTGCTTGGAAATATCCTTCGACGTACTTATGGACTTCGTGTAAACGAAACTTTTTGTATCAACTGCTATATGCGTTATATACTGGCTTTACGGAACGTGTCAAAATGACGTACATTTGATTCCTCGTTTTAAATTATTTAAATGCTGTTTCATCTTACTTATTTACTGATGTATATAGTTTTGTACGTCCTTGACACTAAAATTACCAAAACGTTGAAATAACTGTTTTACAAGTTTGTTATTTTAAGTTACAAAATTTTATTGGTGGTTTACTTGAAATCTACGTTGATTTTCATCGAGATAAAAAGCTGACGGGTATATTAAGTTCTGTACTTATTTTTTAACTCCGTTTTTAATTTGGAAATAAGTGTGTATTATACATCGAGGGGATCCTGTTGATGATGTATCCTGTTAAATATTATAATATAAATTAATTTTAAATAATAATAAAGGAAAGGTTGTTATTTCAAACCGTTTTTCTCCTGAAATGTGCATCGCAAGTAAGACTGTGAGGAATGTTTCCTGCTTCAAAAATAGAACTTAGGATTTTTTGTATTTTAGAACTGTAGACCTTTGGAATTTGGGAATTGTGTAGTTTTTTAGTTTAAGGAGTTTGAGATCTTCGAGTGTAAGAGTTCGAACTTTGGCACTTTGAAATTTTAGAATTTCAGAAATTGGGATTTTGAAATTTCGAAATTTTAGAATTTTAAAAACTTGAAGTATTAAGATATTTAAATATTTGGGTTTGGATTTTTTAAACTTGAGACTTAAGTAATTTTTGAATTTTGTAGTTCCCAAACGTTGGTACGCCATAATTTTGAGACTGTAGAAATTTAGAACTTCGAGACTTTGGAAAGATCTTATGACTATGGAATCATTGCCTCTTCAAGATCTTGGGATTTTAGGATATAAAAATTTTAGAATTTTTGAATTTTGAGATTTTAGGTCCTTAGAACTTTTAACATATGGGGCGATGGAATATTTGAATTTTGAGACTTTGGGATATTGGAATGTATGACCATTAAGATTTAAAAATTTTTTTAATTTATGATCTAGGACCTGCAGTTTGAAATCTTACAACTTTAGCCCTTCAGGACTCATTGGTTGTCTCACGGTGTTGAGTTCTCATAAATACGATTATTTTATATAATCTAAACCTTCAAACACTCTAAAATAGAAGAAAGTTCTTCTATATAACAGAAGAAAACGTTACATTCTTTCGTGAAGTAATAAAAGATACGATGATAATTCAACTATTCTCTTTGAATATATCCTCAACTGTCTGAGAAACTACACTTTAATTCTATACTCGCTGCATTTAATTCTATACTATACTAAACATCTCACTATTAACGATTATTACAGTTGCATAAATTGAATCGGAAATTATTTTAACTCTGTCTATTTTAATATCAATATATTAAAAAACTCTACAGCGCTCTTGAAGCATCTCGATCCACCTTATTTAATTCCCAATTACATTACATTTCCGTGTCGATGTGCAACATGTATGCTGTACATTTCTTCGGCTCACCTTCTGTTTGACTTAACACGACAAAGTGATCATAAAATAGTAAGTCATGTTCAATCTTCTACCCTTACATTATATTTCTTTTTGTATAAAGGGTCTTCGTCCGCAAATAAATAAACAAAATCACCCTAATACAGGAGATGGTTAGCTTAGTTCGTGGGGCAGCGACTTGGTGGTGCTGTCGACATATATCGATTGTTTCACGATATAATGCTCTAGCTACGCACATAGCAGACCACCGGCACAAACCCCTATGCGAATTTGTGTGTCGAATGATATAGCCTCGCGTCGCGTCTTTTTCAGCGTGTTTTATTCAGCTTATACCCCACCAGTTGATACGTCCCGAATTAGCCGAAGGGGTAGTAGAGGTTAAGTTCAGGTGGCTGTTTTTCGGCTCTGCTTTTCACCCTCATGCTCGAGGACTTGGTAGAGAGGTTCGTTTTGTGAGTTTGGCTTTCCAATAGTGCTCCGATTCTTTTGTCTTTGGGGAACGGAAAATTGGGAGGGAAAGTTTGCATATTTTATTATTTCGGTAGAAGGCCACATTTCAAGGATCTGGAAACGATCGGGGGTTAAACCGCTTTGTTCTCGGTGAATCGGGGATTAAAGATTAATAGATCGTCAGAAAGTTTTTTCTTATTTGAATCGATTCAGGTTTTATTTGTTAGGGAAGGTTTTAGGCTGTTCATTAGTCACATTTGATGTATTTTGAAATGAAAGATGTTTTAATGCGATTTGTAATTATTTTATTGTTCTCAGAACGCAATAACAGTACACTATTATTACACTAAAGTTGAAATAAAGTAGTAGTTTAACTAAATCGTGTAAGTCGTCTTGTGAGACAACTAAGTACATATCAAAGGATTCGTGAATGGTAACAATACACAGATGAGTTGATTTATTATTGTTTAAAAATATTCATTGCTTACAAAAGCTGACTTCTCATATGGCATAATACACAAATTCAAAATAAATATTTTTCGATTTAATTTTTAATCCTATAAACAAGTTGTTTATCATAACTATTCGAATAGCCGTAGTATTAATAAAATAATATGATTTCATCAAATATTATTAATTTTCAAACAAGAAAGTTTTTACAGAAAAAAATGCCTTCGAGCGCGAAGGGTCGAAATAAAGTACTAAGTTAGTTAAATCGCATAATAAGCTTCGCGAGGCATCTATCAAAGGGTTGCAATCATAATAAAAATATGAGTGTGACTATTGTTTAGAAGAAATAATGATCCGAAGAGGTTATATCAACTCCCGTAAGGTCCAGTTGGTCAAGGGAGTCTGTGCTCGAAGGAGGTCGACAAGCGAGTAGCGTCGGCGCTGGCCTTGCAAGCTTCCTCGTGTATTGATCCTCATAATTCGGGGGGGTTGGAGGGCGGTCGAGAGACGAGGGGGGTTTGAAGAGGGTTGAGAGACGACTGGCGGGGCTGCAGCCCCACCTCGACTCTCGAGAAACGTATGCGACGGGGGTGGTTGGAACGGTGGAAGAAAGGAAGGAGCAAGGAAAACCGGAGTAGGGTGACTTCGACCAATAATAACCCCAGTCGCATTATGATAATATCATATCATACCACCGGCTCATATTGAGCTATTTTATGATTGGTGACTGCGAGCATCCAATAGTGTTGCTCGACCAATTTTCTTCATATTCATATACGACCGGTATGATTCTGCGTACACAGATGGGTTTTCATCCCCTTTCTGCAACTGGGCGTCATCGAAGCAGACTTTTAATTGAATATATTTTTTATTTTAATTTGTTGTGACGATATCATGTTCTACGGCCTACTTAACAAACTTATTTGTCAAACTTACTTGTATTTTATATGGAGCTAACATCTGTCATTTCATATTAAATATGTATAGAAATACCTGACAGAATTGTGAATTGAAACAAGCATTGATCCGTTTGCAATAATTATCGATTTGTAATTTAAGTATGATGGTACATCGAACAGTTTCATTGTTGTTTCGTTGAGGAAAGAATTGTTTTATAAAAATGGATTTCGATTTTGGGATGGCTTGCAGAATGAAACATATAGGAGTTTGAAGGTGTGTAATGATTTTTTGGAATTGGATTAATGACGAATTTCGAAACGACCAATAAAACGGAAAGATGCAGGGGTAAAATGAACATCGAACAATTCAAGAGAACGTTATCCAGTATCTATGGATTTGCTTCCCAATCTACTACCCCTCGACTTAAAGCTAACAGTCCCCGATGTTTGGGTGTTCGAATCGATCTCACGTTACAACCCTGTCACGCGACTCAGTTGCACGTTCAAATAAAATGTTTTGCACATGAATCCTTGCACTTTTTCCTTCAGACTTTATGAATTTGTTTAACTCGTTTAATGAAGAACCGTAATGGAAAAAATAATAAATGGACACAATAGCACACATACTGGGCATGTTATAAAATGTGTATAATTATGTAGAATTTAATACATAAAACTAATAGAGGTTAAGTTTATATAATACTGGCTATTTCAAAATTTCGAGTGTTCAGTATAATTGACGCGATGTAACATTTTTCCTGTTATTTTTATGCTCTATTGTAATATTCATTTTTGTATATATTTTATTGGTAAACCCTTTTAAATAACTTGTATTCAATTACTTAAAAAATATTACGTTCTAATTACTCAAGAAATATTAATAATTATTATGTATTTATTTCTTAAATTACGTTCTTGAAAATGTTAAAGAATTGATATAAGAAATGAAAGCACTAAAAAAGTAAATGTTTTGCTATTTATTGAGCAGAAAACATGGACTGTCTGTCAGACGTACAACGTCAGGGTTAACGTCGATTAAGAGTTAAATACAATAATGAGTGCAACTAAGGCAATAATTAAAACCGTCAAGTTGATTTAGTAATTGCACTTAAATGTGACTCCTTCATTTTGTACAACTATGATTCACATGTGTCATATCAAGTGAATTGTTAATCTTAACACAGAAATTTTATGTTATAGGAGGTTAAGTCTCAACTAGAGTTATCACTAGAGATTTCGGGCACCGACACAAAAATTCGAATTGTTTTCACTGAAATTACACACTACGTTTGATCATTGATCAAACCATCGGTATATTTGATTCTCTCATTTGACAGCCCCATATTTAGGAATATAGGAAGACTTTTTTTCATGCTACGTTTAAAAGTTTGCAAATTTGAACTTTCGAAAATTTTTTGATTTGAAATTGCGATTTTGTAACGTAATTTTTGATATTTGTAAAATTGTAAACGTGCAAGTTTGTACATGTGTAAGATGGTAAATGTGTAATATTCTAAATTTGCAGGATTGAAAATGTGTAAATTTGCAAATGTGAATGTTGCCAAATTTATACATATATCTATACATCCGAGCAATTAATATATAAATTTGGGAATTTGTAACTTTTCAACAAAATATTTGTAAATCTGCAAGTTTCTAAATTTCTATTATAAAACTTCCAAACTTGAGAATTTATGACTCCAAAAATTTAAGTTTGAGTGCCTGAATGTTTCTAAAGGTAATTTGTAACTAAGGCAAATTTTAACTTCATATATTTCGAAATTACAAATTTGCAAATTTTAAAGTCTGTAAATTCAAACAATTTTCAAATTTTTTAATTTCATTTAAAAATGATTAAATTTCTAGATTACAGAATTTGTAACTTCGAAAATATGCAACTAAGCAAATTCGTAAATATTTAAAATCTGAACATTTATAAATGAATAAATTTTACGAACTTGTGAGTCTTATAAATTAAAAAAACTTCTAAATTTGTAAGGATAAGTAAGTACGTGGTACCACTAAACGCCAGGGACAAGTGTCCCGTTTGATCACCGCCAAAGGCGAAACTCTGATTGTATGTATTGCTTTTAACTATTCATATTTTAAATATATTCGACGAATATGTAAAAGAGTCGTATATATAATGCAGTTTGTACTTCTATTGATTCGTATAATTGACAGTATTGTTATGTATATAGCACATGAAAATCGTTCAGTAGTTTTGTGTCAGATGATAAAGCACGCACAGAGTCCGTATCGTTTCCACTCTTTATCCCGCCGCTATCAAATACTCTGTTGGACGAACGCACCCCTGTAACAATTCAACCCCAGCCAAAGACACCCCCGGATGCATGTATTTCGCGTTCTCCTTTTCTCATCGATATTTCTTCCTCCCGCCCTCTACGATAAAATTCAACCTTTCAGCCGGCCAGTGTTTTACGGCCAATAGGAGGCCGGCAAGAGAATCGCAATACACGTAGCTATGGCGTTTTATTGCCGTTGGAAATGGCCCTGTATATAGCTATCCGAGTATGCTATCGGAGGTTATTGATCTCCGCGTCCGTCAAGGAGTCCCCTGGTCTCTTTTCCATCCTGGGTACCATTTCGCCCTTCTTGCGCGCGAACTGCCCGTCGATCATCTCGGCTGGTTACGATGCATATTTTAAGATGGTTCAGCCGTTCGGTTGCAGCTCGGCCTACGTTAAACCGACAGGGTTAGCAATTGCACGGGGAAAGGCTGCTAGTCGCGCGGACGGTTTCATCTTTGCGAGTGGACTGTCTGCGTGACGCGCTTGCGCCACCCTATATCAACCTCGCTTTCCTTCTTGTCTCGTTCGCAGGCAAAAATTCAATATTAATAACAAGGCGGGTCCGAAGGAACGTCTGCAATGCGCCACAGCCATAAACACGGCTCGCAGTTATACGGCCTGTATACTCATAAGCCTGGCCAATGGCTGCTTTGACGAAGGATGAGAGGGGAGGGGGGGTTGAACGGCGATATGATGGATTTATGGATCTAATAAAAAGCACACGCGGGATTGGCCCTCGTGGAATATGACGGGCGGGGCTGCCGACACCCCGTTCAACGCAGCCACAACCGACGTCACCCCCTCGTCCGGTTTCCTACCCCTTGCGCGACCGCGAGAAGGGGAACTAACCGTCTGGTGGGGATTGCAATCCTGATGTATTTCGCCTTCTCCACCCTTCTTCCTTCCTTTCCAACCCCCTTCGTCCGGGATACAGGTGAGACTTGAGACTGGGAGTGTGCTGAGGGTGAGATCGTACTTTGCTGTGGCAAATAGACTCCATGGTTTGGGCCAGTTTTCTCTTCTGGTTTCAGCTGATGGCGGGGAACGGAAACTATGGACAGAGAAACATTTTTTAAGGTCGTGTTACGGTAGCTGCATGGAATACAATTGACCCTCGTATAACGCGTTAATTTAATTCGTCATTAATTATTGAGTCACGCTATAGCGAAATTGTGTGATTGTATATATAAAATTTGTAACAGTGTCCTGTGTTTTAGGAGTATCGTGTTATAGGAAAGTTTTCATAATTTTTGCACCGTATTATATCGAACTACTGTTCTCAGACTTATAGGATGGCTGACGGTACATTGCTGGATATAATTACAGTACAGAGCTTATAGCAGTGTTAATTGTATTCTATTCGACATAACCACATCCAAACCTTTTATAGCACGATACATATAAACGTGGTTTCGGACACGGTGTGAACATTGTGATAATCCTCTTATAAGATGATATTCTTAGAACTCAATTTTCATATAGCACAATTTTAAATAGACCAGGACATTATGCGAATTGCTTTCGAGGCTCTCTTTAGTACTCATTTTGCTCAACACAGTTTCGATATAACACAAAAGAATTAATCGTGTTATGGGAGGCTTGACTTTATAAGATATAAAATGACCGAAACAAATGCTGAGCATTATGCATATGTAATACTGATACAAATACATACATATATACAGGGTGTCCCAGAAGTCGACGTCAAGCCGGAATCGGGTAACAGGCTAATTGTAAGTCATAATAGTTATCAGAAAAATATAAAAAATAATCTAAGTTATATATTTTAAAAATTATAGACATTTAAAAAAAAATCGAGAAAATCTACACTCTGTGATCCAGTAAAACCCAGTTTTAAACAAATTTTTCTTACTTACTTAAAAATGATTCTAATGTACCCGTGACATTTCTCAAGACTGTAACTTTAAGATTCCAGTTGGAGCGAGATGGGCAGAGTCATTTTACGCAGTGTGAACGAGACAGACAGTGGCGCTAATGTGACAGAGATGGAGAGAGATTCGTTCGTGTTGATTTCGTACTTACCAATTTTTCCTTCGTTTGTTGGACTTGATTGCTTGTGATTTGGATAGTTTAGTTTCTCTCTGATTAAAAAAGTAAATATTTGTAGTAACAAGAGTGAAAAGGCCGTCACAGGGTGTAGATTTTCTCGATTTTTTTTAAATGTCTATAATTTTTAAAATACGTAACTTAGATTTTTTTTTATTTCTTTGATTACCATTATGATTTAGTCTGTTACCCGATTTCGGCTTGACGTCTACTTCTGGGACACCCTGTATACACATTTGGAAGGTATTATATTAACACTATAATTGGTATACAACATGTAGTGAAATTTTTATCTTCTACAATTTGTACTTGAATCTTTCAGATCAAGTTGAAAATTATTGATTTCTTAATCGTAATTGGTATACGAAAAATTAAATAAAAAAATACATAAGATAATTTATCTTAAAATTAAATAAGCTGTTCAATTTTACGCGCGCTCGTAGGCAGAAGTGTAGGCCCGTGTTATAATTGGCTGTGGCCGCGATCGAATCGCGTGGCGCGCGATTCTCGCGTTCTGATTGGTCGGTGTTTTTCGTTAATTATTTAAAAATGAAGCCCCATACGACATTTTTACAAATGAAAAAGTTGTTCAGAATGACCTCACCTACCTACCATTTTCAGCTCCTTCAACACTTTTGGGACACCCTGTATACATTAATCGTCTTATATGTATACATATAAGCTGCAATATTACGTTTGTTTTGAAGGCGACAGTAGCTTCCTCGGTCACAATAGGTTAGGCTACCTTAAGATTAAACTTCCTTGTAACTACATTAGCTGCAATAAACTTCAGTTTTCTTAAGATAGGTTAAGTTTATAGTTCTCAATAACCACGCCAACTACAATAGATTATGTCAAGTTTGATTTGATGTATCCAATAATTAACTAAGTCAGAATAAAGTTCGGCGAGGTTCGATTTGATTAAATATTATTATAATAATTACCCAAGCTGCAATGAACTTCAGTGAAGTTGGGTTAGGATAAATTAAATCGCAAGTTTAAACTTTCTAACAACTGTCGCAGTCACTGTAAGATTCATTAGGGTAGGTTAGAACGTATGTTTAAGGAACTGTGCTAATGTTAGGTTAAGTCAGATTGGATTATGTTCGAAGTTCACAACGCTACATGTATCAGTCACATGAAGTTACATTAGATTAGAAGAACGTAAGTCATAATGAACTGACGTAAAGTTAAGTTAGGTTAGATTAAGTATGAAATTCACAAAATATCTGAATGAAAGATTTAAAAAGCTAAACACAAATTCGAATAAAATATAAGATAAAATTCTTCATACATTCTTTAACGAATTACCAATTTTGTAATTAACTATCTAATTTAATATCGCCAGGAGTATTTGTTTCGAAAGGATAAAAATTTAAACAAAAAAGAAATAGTCGATTTTATAAGAAACTGGCGAAAAGTGTAGCGAGTTATTCAAGCCGCGTTCCTTTCATTTAGATTGTAATCACCGTCCAGAATTAACGATCTCTCTGCGAGCTTATACATAGAAGGGCAATATCCCCTTTGTAGCCCTTTTTTCCCTTTTTATTTCGTTTCGCGTTGAACTACGCAGAGGCGAGAGCTGTTGCTGTATCCTAAACTTTCTCCTTCTTCGTCGAATTTGATTGTTGCTGAAAGCGGATGGCCACTCCATATCGATTATTCCTTTCACCGTTTATTTTCTATCGTTCCATGCTTTTCTCCGCCTTCTTTGCCTCTCGCTTTTCTCTCCACGATACTTTATGTCGCAATAATGTTGGACACTCCACGATATTCCGTTGTTCGTTTTACTCTTTATTATTAGTATCGTCAATCATGACACTAATTATTGATTAACTAATTATTGATAATAATTACAATACTAACGCTTTGTGTAAATATTTGTATATGTAAAATTATTTGCCGAAATTTATTGCTTTCAGTACATAATAAGGCTTGCTGCAATTGAATTTTAAATACATTATTGCACAAAATTATTAAAGTATATATTTAAAACAAATTTGAATACATATACTGTGAAATAATAATGTCTTAATTGTATAATATGTATATTCAATATATTAAATTTTATAGATTTCATAGTTATAGAAAATGATAAAATATGTGTTTAAAATAAACTTGTGAAATTACTGTCGTGGTAAAATAATAAATTCATTTTTGTGTATACAATTATTTTGAATTGCACAAAGGTAACAAATAATTTTTTAATTGATCTTGTTTGTAAATATTGCATTGCTAAATATAATTATTATCAAACAGTTGCGTGTGTAATATTGCTAACCATAACCTATAAGAATGAGAGAGTGTCACCGATGTTCGTGATAACTCGTGTGGAAGCGGAAATATGAGAAGTGTCTACCGCATTATTACGATTATTAAAATATTAATAAATATTTGCAATTGGATACCAGAACATCTTTCACATAAGTTAAGATGCTTTACGTTTTTTTTTCGTTCCTTCATTAAAGACAAATGATGTAAATATGTCTTCTGTCCCAACTCTTAAACAAAAAAAACCTAATTTCCAAATTCATGGATGGAGCAGAATTTTATGACAAATAAGAAGCGAAAATAAAGAAGCATACATTTATAGTTATCATGAATTACCAAACTTGAGTTTTTATCTGGAAGCATCCTGTCTCAGTACCTTCCTCACAAAGGACGTGGGAAGTGACATTTTACTTAAAAGGAACAAAGATAAAGAAACACTGCAGGAAAAAGAAAAACAAAGATAATGGCGGATCGATTTTATCCAGCGTTTCAGCCAACGAAATCTTGAGGCAAAAACCCGGCCGATTAAAACCCCCGGAAAGAAGTTTCCCCTTATCTACGAGGACGGGGAAGCTTCGAGCAAACTTGGACCTGCCCTTTGTACCGGTTTGAAGGTGGAATTGTGAGTTACTCGAGCGTGGATATAGAAAGATAGACAAACGATGCCGGCTCGTCCGGCGATGAGGGTAGCCGGCCAACAACGGGTGGGGGATGTTTCCTGAAGGCAGGGCGAAACTCGGAGAGATAAATAATATGTCCGTCCCAGTCACGAGGGGGTAATTAATTCGTATAATATGCCGCAGTTAAGTCGGTCATCTGTTTCCCCTAGCGAACTAAACTCATCCCTCCTTTAACCCCTACACCCATCCTTTAGCTCTCTCAAAGGTCGAGAACGATACACACGGCTCTCCCAGTCTGAGAACTTGGAACGATATCGTTCGATGGCTGGCTTAGAATAGGGGAGTAATTAAGCGAAGATGAGGAAGATGAGTTGTGGAATCTTTTAATTAAAGGAATGGATGATCTTGACTGGTTTAGACAGTCCGGTTGCTAATTTTACACGGCGATTTGTTGTGTTTTGTTATTGACAGGCGCGAGAAAGGAATCCATTTCTATCTCGGATCAGTACATTATTTTATAATATATGTATTTTTACTTTTTTTACTTGAGGCGCTTCCAAATTTTCCGCTAGGTGCAGGAACGCCTCTGGACATCCCCGATTGATGATGTAAGTATTTCAAGTGATATTTAAAGAAGTTAAAGAAGTCAAAAAATTAAATTCTTATATCCAGACCGGGTGACGTCTTTTCATGCCTCTGGTTGTACGCCTCTGTAGATATGTAAGTACATGTGTTTCTGTTATTTGAGACAAATATTAAAAATTATCGTTGATGACTAGTATGTTATGTGTGTTTAAAAAATTCTAAACGTATATCCTAATTCTAATATTTTAAATATATGATTTTAAATATTAACCGTGGTCCAGCATCATTATTAGACACCTCTTATTTAAAGGTGCATGTATTTAAGAATATTGTAAATGTATAAATTTTGTACATATAATCAGTAATAGATAACTCAGAAATTCATCTGTTCTATCTTTCTCATTTCTCTTTCAAAGATTATAGTTACGAATATTAATTTTTTATGTGATAATAAAACCCACTCCAAAACCATGCGTTTCTCAAAACAGAAATCATATTAATATAATAATAGTGGGAATCATTATATGTACATAATTAATAACAATATATTGAGATTAATTCGCTCTAAAATTATCATTCCCAATTAAAGATTATAGACAAAATACAATTTTTTATACGTTGACAAACTTCATCCCAGAATCATAAGTTTTTTGTAAAAGAGTTTGTTTTAACAATGACACCAATTTTTAAATACATATGTTAAAATTTACAATAGAAATTAATAAGTCGTATTTCTTTATCCCCCGTTAAGAAATTATAACTCTATAACTATTACTATAAGAATAGTAATTTTTGAAGCAATTAATCGAACTCACTTCTAGAACATACGTTTCGTGAAATCGAAAGAATGGTATTATTAGAATCACAGGGTTCATTAAATATTAGTAGTGACCGTAATAAATTATAGAGAATATTAATTATTCAAAAGAATTAATAAACTCCACGCATAAGTTGTATGTTCCATAAAAACGAAATAATATTATAAAGACGTGACTTGGAAGGTACAACCAAACACATTAATTCTCCGCGCGTTAACAAATCCCACCTCGGCGCCATTCTTCTGACAAAAATCAAAAGAATCTCCGTCCAACGATCCCGGTCTCGAAACTCCCTCCGAACTCGTCGTATCTCGCTTATTTATCAAGCAGGTCCTCCGTGACAAGGGGTAGGATAAATCTTTAAAAACGGTCCACGTTCACCGAGGGCGTTGGCGGGCATAATTCAGCCCTATCTGAAAATACATAGGTAACTCTCTCCGGTTTAGAAGTAAACTGTTTACAGCGTGTTTCCCGGTCCGCGGGGGTAGTCGTCTTTCAGCAAACGGAGGTGGAGGGAAAGGGTGAACCTCCACGTGGCTGCTTGGTGTCGGGGGGTGGCTGGAGGGTGAAGTGTTATCTAAACGTGTTGAGTTTTCGTCGAGGTAAAGCAGAAGGGGTTGGGTGGTTCACCGGCATCGCTTAACCGTTTATTCTTCATAGCCACGCTTTCAAGGCTCCAAAGGGGTGGTTGAACGACCGGAAGTGGAGGAGGGAGATCAAGATATAACCATGGAGAAAATTACTTGAAAGCTCCAGGCCAACAATACTGAACGTTTTGGATACTGTTTTCTGGAATTTATCTTAATGTTACTGCCTCGAAGATTCTATAAACAGCTTGGAAAAATTCTCACTTGTCGAAATTTTCTAACCTTTTTTTTGCTTCTGCATTTTACAAGAACCGTTTGTTCATATTTTTCATTTTCCCTCTGTCGTAATTTTAAAACCATTAGTAAAATGGGAAATTCTTATTATTTACTTATTGAATTATGAAATCAACTTTGTTAATATATAATAAGGAAATTAAAGAAAAGAAACGTTATAAGTTATCTTTTAATATATTTAATTAACAGTATTTTTAAATTAAAGTTGCATCATTAATTTTTAAATAACAGAAGACTAAATAAAATCGGAAAGTTATACGGCATGTTTCAATAACACAAGCCCTATATTTAACTAATATTATACAGAACTTGAAACGTCGTATTAATTTTATTTTACTGCTAATAGAAAGTTAAAAAAAAGTCATAGATTATGTTTTAATGAATCAGTTGTTATACACAATTAATATTGTTTCTAAACTCCAGAACAACTGACCTAATGAAAATATTACATTCTGAATGTAACTTCCTGTTACACAGAAATATTTTAAATTGTTTTGATACAAAATAAATTAATATAATTACTACATTTTTTCTTAAAACTATTAAAATACGCATCCAGCATTCGTCAACACAACATAATTAAACATAAAATGTATAATACGTAATTACGGGAAGTTATAAACGAAAGCTATGAGGGCTGTACTAAAAAATTGTAAACCTTATACGTGTTATACATATAAGTACCTAAATGTCTCATAAATACTTATCATTCAGCAAGGTTATCGCCATTCTCCGTGGCCTTATGGTGGAACGCATAACAATATGGTAGAAAAGAATAATGTTAATACTTCTCCGGGCATAAAACAATATTAAAATTAGAAGTTATTGAAATAGTATTACAGTATACTTTTACGAAAATATTTTTGTTATTAATTTCTGAGTCTAATCTAACCTAATTCAATCTAACTCCAAATAAATGCCTAAATACCACTTCTAAAAGTGACGGTAATACTATTGTCTCTGCATAAAAAATATTATGATATGTAAAATATTGTGTTTATTGTTATATGTGCGTTAACTAAGATTATTTGTATTACTTTGTAGAGAATACCACAAAATATGTTATTTATTAGTTCTCAGTCAGAAACAAACATTATTTCTTTAGCTCTATAACATATACTACAAAACATAGAATATATGTATTTTTAATTTTTTGAACATAACCTAATCAAGCCTAAACTACCTCAAAGTAAATGTCAGTAAAAGTAACGGTATTTCATCTCATTGCAACAAATAACACGAAATGTAAAGTATGTTATTTATTAACTCTAGAATTATGTTCTTCTTTCTTAAAAAGATCCAATTTCTGTGACTTCATTTAGCGATTCTAAATATTATTGCCGAGACTATATTATACGCGATATTTATCGCGTCAATTATGAACACAAATAAATCTCATCCAGATCTGATCCACGCCGGTTTCGCAGGCTGATAGAGGTTGTTTCACGGTTGCGGCATGGGGGTGAGCTCGCGAGGGAGTGAGGGGTCGGTGGAACGGAGGAGCGGCTCTTTAATGGCCGGATCTCGGAAATTGTGCGCACATATATCTGCTGGCAGATTTATGAAAGTGCTTTTCTTCTGAAGTGGGGAAAGCTGCTGCGTCGCCGCGGCTGCTGCTGCTGTTGCTGCCCCTGGCTTTGGGGTTGCAATGGCGCTAGAGGAAGAGGAAATTCTCTCCGTCGTCGTTGCTGGTACTGGTCTTGGCGAAAGAGAGGGGAAATGGTACGCTTTACACCCCTCTGGATCTCACCGAAGCTGCGCCTTGCCACGACTCTGTCACCCACCCCTTCACCCTTCAAGAGTCTCACTCTGACTCTTTCTTTCTCCTTACCTCCCTCCTCTTCTCGCCGCTCGTTCACGTCTGTTTCCCTTCCCGGGCCGGCTCTGTCTCACATCGGTGTAATTTTCCAGTGGGAGATTTATGCGACATTAAGGTGTGCGTTGTATACCTTACCACCGGGTGCTGTGCCGTTTTCCACCGCGCTGATTTATCGAAATATTTGCCGAACGATACTGCCGCCGTTATTTTCGCGAGGTGTAAGTTGGAAGGGGTGTTCTCGGGCTCATTCGTTCGCGAGCCATTTGTTCAAGATCGGGATACTGCTCTACATGATCTTGATGCTGGTGTTGGAATTATATTTCTCTCGAATGTTCGATTGTATAATTTTACGCAGCATACATTTGCGAACGGTTACGGGGAAGGAGATACTGAGAGAAGCTGAAAAGGTGACACAGCAAGAAGAATGTAAATCCAGATGGTTGTGTTATTGTAGCTTCAACTTAGAGGCTTAAAGGATGTTGGTCTTTCAGCAGAATAGTAGGAACATAAGACGGACATTGATGTATCGACGTTATTATCCCCACTCATACAGGGTGTCCCAGAAGTCGACGTCAACCCGAAACCGGGTGACAGGCTAGGTCATAAGAGTTATCAGAAAAATATAAAAAAAATCTAAGTCGCGTTTTTTAAAAATTATAGACATTTCAAAAAAATCGAGAAAATCTGTACCCTGTGACGGTCTTTTCACTCCTGTTACTACAAATATTGATTTTTTTAATCATTTTTTTTTTGTTTTGTAATCCCGAATACTGCCTCTTTAAATCCTGGTCAAAAATTTAAAGCCAACTGCTCGGGCTTGGAAGTAAATGTCACTTTTTGGCCAACCGAAGATTCAAGCAGAAAACTTAGCCCAGCTTTAACTGACCATACCGGAAAAAAATGATACGAGCCGAGTTTGGCAAGTAATTTTAAAAGTTGGCGCATTTAATAAGGATTCCAAAATGGTATGACACTTGCTAATTGGTGTAGGAATACGGACAAATTTTCGGATTTAACGAGACTCGAACCCGCGCGCTCCTCACATCACGAGTCGTCGACGCTACGCACTGAGCCACTGCCGTCCGCCTGATATTCGTCCTTACCGTAATCCAGTTTTGAACAAATTTCTCTTACTTACTTAAAAATGATTCTAATGTACCTGTGGCTTTCCTCAAGGCCGTAACTTTGAGATTCCAGTTGGACTGAGGCAGAGAGAGCTATTTAAAGTGTGAGAGAGACAGATAGTTACGCTGTTAAATTAAATTATTAAATTAAACATCAATAATTTGGATACTTACATTTATTAAATGCTCATCAATTGTTTAACATCAATTATTTGCATTACAAGAGATGTTCAAACTGCCTTCCTTCGGCCGCAATGCAAGCTCGACATCTTCTTAAAAAAGATCGGGTTATCCGACGAGTGAATCTTCCGTCCTTAATAAATTCAGTTGCTTCCATCAAACTGTACCGCAGCTCAGCTAAATTTTCAATCGACTTCGAATAAACCTTTTAGATTTTTTTTTTAAATCTAAGGGATTTAAATCAGGTGAACGGGCTGGCCACGAGATTGTACCAGACCGTCCTATCCATCTGCCCGGGTATTTCTCATCAAGGTACTCTCTAACTGCAACCACATGTCCCTGTAAATACTTAGTGGGACGTCTTCCAATAGATTTGGTAAATCATTTTTTAGAAAATTCAAATACACTTCACCATTCAAAACCTCTGGCAGCAGAAGATTTGCTCGTCGGATAACCTGATCTTTTTTAAGAAGATGTCGAGCTTGTATTGCGGCCGAAGGAAGGCAGTTTGAACATCTCTTGTAATGCAAATAATTGATGTTAAACAATTGATGAGCATTTAATAAATGTAAGTATCCAAATTATTGATGTTTAATTTAATAATTTAATTTAACAGCGTCACTATCTGTCTCTCTCACACTTTAAATAGCTCTCTCTGCCTCAGTCCAACTGGAATCTCAAAGTTACGGCCTTGAGGAAAGCCACAGGTACATTAGAATCATTTTTAAGTAAGTAAGAGAAATTTGTTCAAAACTGGATTACGGTAAGGACGAATATCAGGCGGACGGCAGTGGCTCAGTGCATAGCGTCGACGACTCGTGATGTGAGGAGCGCGCGGGTTCGAGTCTCGTTAAATCCGAAAATTTGTCCGTATTCCTACACCAATTAGCAAGTGTCATACCATTTTGGAATCCTTATTAAATGCGCCAACTTTTAAAATTACTTGCCAAACTCGGCTCGTATCATTTTTTTCCAGTATGGTCAGTTAAAGCTGGGCTAAGTTTTCTGCTTGAATCTTCGGTTGGCCAAAAAGTGACATTTACTTCCAAGCCCGAGCAGTTGGCTTTAAATTTTTGACCAGGATTTAAAGAGGCAGTATTCGGGATTACAAAACAAAAAAAAAATGATTAAAAAAATCAATATTTGTAGTAACAGGAGTGAAAAGACCGTCACAGGGTACAGATTTTCTCGATTTTTTTGAAATGTCTATAATTTTTAAAAAACGCGACTTAGATTTTTTTTTATATTTTTCTGATAACTCTTATGACCTAGCCTGTCACCCGGTTTCGGGTTGACGTCGACTTCTGGGACACCCTGTATAAAATGACAATCTGCTTTCATACCATCTCGATGGAAACCAAATCCTCCACATGATTTGTTTCTTTAATTACACTACTTGTACAATCCTAGCCTGTCAGTTCGGAACAGAGTTACTAGATTGCACAATATAAGTTTTTCTCTATGTATTCGTACATGCTTGGAGTTCTATACGGTATATATGGAAATATGCTTCTACAGAGCTTACAGTAATAAAAATTAGTGTGGTGGGGCATCATTAGAAATTTCACATATTGCAATAATTTATGTATATCAAATGTAGAATGCACTTTCTATCTTTTACAGATTTAGTTTTATTTTTCTGTATTTATGTAACAAAAACACTGGTACTAGTACATACGACTAGTCGTAAGAATATGAAGTTGAACTGTAATGAAATAATAAAGATAAACGTTACATGACTGTAATATTTACATTACGTCACATGATTGAACAGAATTGACATGTTCTAACCGAATCTAAGATAACTCGCATCACTAATTTAACTTTGTATTATTATGCATAAAAGAACTGACTATACTGCACCATGAGGTAGTAAGACGACTTTGTAGTAGAGCTGTATAGCGGAAGATATGGAATAGTAGAATAATGGAATGGCATAATATTAGTAAGAATATTGCAAAACTATAGAATAAGAGTATAATTTTACATTAATATAGTGTAATAATAAAATGAAAGAAAAACAAGGAAGTAACTGAATAGTAATCCAGATAAATTGGTAAAATAGTATTGTAATGTAGTGAACTAGTCAGATAGTCAAACGGCAAAATGGCAAAATAGAAAAATAGTCGAAATAATAATGCAGTAATATGTTTGTGTAGTACAATAAGCAAAATGCTAATACGGCGAATTAATAGAATAGTATTTACAATGGTATAGCGACATATTTTAATTTACTATAATCAATCCAGTTAATTGAAACTGACCAGATATAACATAACTCAAACTAATTTAATGTACGTAATGTAGGTTAACTTATATCAATTTGTGTAACTTTGCTTAACATAGTTTAATCTTAAACTATCTAAGTAATTTAACTCCCCTAATATAACCTAACCTAAATGGACTAACTTATCTTAAGCAAATGTAATTTTACATTACCATTAATCTGTCCTAAGCGAACCTAACTTGTGTAATTCAACTTAATCTAACCCTGTATTACTTCATCCCACATGACCAAACTCAACTAATAGCTTAACTAATATTTAATCGAACCTGCCTTCATTTGTCATAACTACACAGAGCAACAAAATTAGCGCAACAACGATTTTTATCAAAATTTCACACAACTTTAAATAATCATAACTCTGCGAAAAATGGTCATATTTAACCAATTCTTTTTTCATTTTAATGTTTGAAGTTTCTACTTTGAGCACAATTTTTCATATTTTGACATCCGCCTTTCCCTACCCGCGCAATCTCCTTTAATGTGAGGACGTGTTTTATTTTAAAAAGTTTGCATACTTTGATGAGCTCTATGCGGTGCAATAAATTTTTTTCCCGAATGATCGAAAAATTGTTGCAAAGTATAAACTTTTGTGCACGAATTGAAAAAAAATTGAAGTCATTACAATTTTTTTTGACCGAGTTATGAACGTTGACAAGTTACCCATGCATTTTAGTCAGTTTATGTTTCTTACCGCCAACATTAGCGTTATCCGATGCACACCACGAAGAGGCTGCTGGTTGGATATTGTGCATCGTGTGTATGTATGTGTGTGTGTTTGTGTATGCGTCTGGGTGGGTATGCAAGTGTACGTATGTGTGTGTATACGAGTGGGCGTATGTGGGTACGTATATTATGTCATTTAATATTGCGTATTCCCGCCTCGTTTTTGAACGAGGGAAAAGCATAAGTAAAAATATGATAAATTGTGCTCAAAGTAGAGACTTCAAACATTAAAATGAAAAAAGAATTTGACAGATATGACCATTTTTCGCGGAGTTACGATTATTTAAAGATGAGTGAAATTTTGATAAAAATTATTGTTGCGCTAATTTTATTGCTCAGTGTATGTACAGTCGTGGACAAAATTATGTGGACAAGAATCATAAATAACAGAGGGTTAATTTAATTTGACTAATAATGCCTATAAATCAAAACTTTTTTGCACAATTATATGCATTAAATAAATAAATTGTATATTCAATAAATGTTTTTTCAAGTCTACAAAAACATTTCACGTTCTAAATTTAAAATGTATTTAAAACATTGTAATAAAGCAAAAAATATTTTTAAATTTCAGGAATGTCTACTTAATTTTGTCCATGACTGTATATTAATCTAGCTCATAGTTTTTCACACCAGTAATTTCAAACAGTTACAAGTATACTGTGTAAATAATTTGATAAAATACAGTAGTATTATAAATTTAAAAAATATGTAGCACAGAGATGTATCAAAATAAATGTAACGAACAATTTCCTCGAACCCAGTTAGAATGTTCCGGAAGATTTTAGTACAGAGATAGAAATCATCCCTTGAAATGGGGCGTACGTGTTTGAAAATTCCGGCTCAATTCACTTTTCCTTTGGTGCGGATCAAAATCACGCTCGAAAGAGGAAAAACCGCGCGGAAATAAAAACGGCAATCGCCATGGCCACCCCGCTCCTACCCTTACGGCAGTTTGCCGGGATCTAGGGGAGTTTCTCGTTTGAATGCATCACGATTCCGAAACGGGTGTAAGTATAAAACAAAGCCTCGAGAGCTTCGTTCGCTTCAACCCCTCTCGTCCCACCTTTCCAGGGTTTATGCACACCGTTGGGGTGGCTCCTTCGCTTGATTTCTCGATGCCGCGTATAAATTGATAGGGCAACGGGGGGTGGGTTTCGCGTAAACCGCGCTTCCCTTTTTTAAACGGCCGATATTTCGCGAGGAATACCTCCATCCCTTAGCAACACGCATGGGGTGCTTTAATTCCCCGTATTAAGGGTCTATTTCTTTTACAGACTCGCTGCGATGGAATCCCCGGTAAGTGAGAATGGCGTGTCTAAATTTGCGATCGTTCAAGGGATGGGATTCTTTTCATTTTCTCGAAATATTTTCAGCAATCTACTGCCATTTCTTCTTTCCGTTTTTGATAATTGTTCCAGGTTTTGTTTATTGCAAATCAAAGGAATTTTAATAATAAGGCAAATTACGTGATTACGTATGTCTACTCGCATTAGTCTAGAATTACTGGCGTAATTTACGTGAAAAAACAATGTTATTATGTAACACTATGTAGCGATAACTGGTGTTATCGTATATTACTATATTGCGATACTATAGAGCAATGTTAATAGCAGCGTTATGTAATTATAGCACCGTATTTACTATATGTGCCGAAATATTATATGTATATTTATAGCAAGATGAAACAGAAGTTAGAACAGTAATTAAGTTATTAATTATAAGTAGGATTATACTGTAGCGATAACAAATGTAATCATATATTATGTTAGTATACTTTGATATTATAATGTTAAGTTATATACAGTATTATATCATTGTTGCTCACACTCTATTTGCATTAGTGGAGTTTAAACATATTTGTTTAAATAAAATTATGAAAACAGTAGGTAAGATAATAGAGCATTATAATGACATAATAGCATAATTACATATATGCTAGAAATAGCGTATTATAGAACAGTATAGTAGTGCAGTAATACGGAAAAATCTGCGGACCGTTGCCGGGAATCGAACAACGGCCTTCTTTGCAGCCACGATGCTACGAACTTAACCACTTGCGTCTGTCCCATTTATGTTATTTCCGTGACTCCTTTTAACTTTCGGCTCTGGAGGCACTGCCAATCCCACAATAGTATAGTGAAATAGTAGATCTGCAGTAGGGTGGTGTAGCGTAGTAGTAGAATAATAGTGTATTACTACGTTATTATTTTAATAGCGCATGATTTTATCGTCAAATTAGAGGAATAATAGTATAGTAAAATAATAGTAGCATAGTGTCATAACGGAATTGTAAACTTCCAAGAAACTTATGTTCCTATTGAGACTTTATGTATTATAGTCGTTGAATAAATATTTGAGACGCTTCCTTTGCCGACATTCCTGTTAACGGGGTGAATATCATATTTGGTTGATTATCTCGGAAATTGGCAGTACTACACTATACTATAAGAAAGTACTATAGTAGAAGAAATCAAATTCTGAAAGTAGAATTAAAAAATTTGCATTTGTTTAAATAATATATTAAAAAGTGGCAGACCATTTATTACTTTTTCTGTTCAAAAGTGGATGTCCCTCCTTGTAACTTCAGATGTGAAATGTATACTGGCACTAAATACGGATAAAACGGAATTTTCATGTTTATATTGTGAATATAGTTAACTTTGTTAGGTTCACTGTAATACAGTTGCCAGAGGAACGTAACTTTTTTACATGTATAAGTAAATGCATTTAAGGACTTCGTCTCGAAAAAATTTGTTAAAAATTTAACCATGTTAACTATATTTGCAATGTACAAATCGATATTCAGTAAAATAGTATAATAGTATAGCGTCCTAATCAAATAGTATAACAGTGATGCCGTAAAACTCATGACTCTATTTCATTTTCAATCTCGTGTCTTCAGATACGAAAACCGTATAATTAATAACAAGACATTATAATAGCACATTTATGTCATCACTACTTATAACGATCGACTGAAGGAAATATCACATGTAGATCCGAATAATTATATAAGAATATCATTAATATAACTGTTATAACATATCATAGAAGTACAACAATATTATAATAATTAGAACCACGATGCAGTAGAACATATTTCCCGCGCAAAAATATGAAAGGAAGACACTAGGAATGAAGACCGTCTTCGTTGAGGCGAGGGGTGAAAAGGGTTAAGGGTTGATGGAAACGCAAGATGTTAATGAGGCTGGAGTGTTGGCATTCCTAGCAGCCTCCAAGACTTCCAAAGATTTCTCTGGTGACGTCAAGATTTTGCTCTTCCGCAGTCCTGTCTTCAATTATGATATTTTCTCTCTTTATTTTTTTTATACTTTATCTTATGAATCCCATAAAAGCATATTAGTTTTTCTAACGTTAATCTTTTATGAGATACAAAATATATTAATGTATAAAACAATTTATGATTTATAAAATAATATTCATCTTTATTATTATATTTATAATCAAATTTAATGCTCAATATTCGACAAGAGTGCAGCAATGCAAATATTTGTAATACAGTATGAAATATATACTTTATTAATCATGCACAGATTTATTTTTTCAAAGAAGAAATAATCGTGTTTCTTTTGATCTGTGTAAATTTATTAATGGTAAATGTTTATATCAGAACATTGTGTATGTAAATAACTGTTTATATGAATCGGCTAATATTATTGTTAAAATAATATCTTTATATAGGCTTTACTACACATTTATTATATCATTTTTATTGTGTTGTTAAATTAATACAATTACATTTCTACTATGTTGTTTAATATTATCATTTAGTTATAATTTTAGTCGATGATTTGCGTGTACTGGACAGATCACGACCCTCAGAACTTCATTTTTTCTCCCTTTTTTGGAGCAATGGCGGTCGCGACCAACCCTGCTGCCCTTAAATTATTGTTCTTTGGGGTGGAGCATACCGCTAGGGCGTATCATCCGAGAGATATGATATTTCACCGCTAAGGGTTGGTTCTATCAGATGGACCAACCGACCAATGACGTTTCATCCTCGCCCCATTCATATTCGCATTCATAACCATGTTGCACCGCCCATTTCCTGCGGCATCATTCTCTCGTACAATTTATTTTCGGTTTTATTAGGTAATTACGCCACAGGTACAATGCAAAAAGAGTTTTCTTTGCTTTTAAAAGATTTGGGAGAATCATCAGAATTTTTTAAAATAAGCATAAAAGCTGAAATTAGTAATATCTCAGTTCAGGGATGATTGTTTTTAAGATTAAAAAAAGTAATTTAACGTTTTGACATAGACAGATAGAATCTATAACAGTGATTATAATTATAGTTCAAAAGAGTTTACACTATGCAACAATACATTTCTTAAACTAACAACAGGGTAACATATAGAATGTAATTGATAATTCGTCCTTTATATTTGGGAACTATTACAATTATATTTTATTCTAAATATTTTTAAAGACTGTAAAAATTGAAATATTTGCATGACAGTATTCGCCCTTATTTTACAATTTTATAAATTGACAAACACATTCTCCTCTACATTGTGATAATGCTATATTTCGTTAATGACGAACGAAGAAGTTCCATTTGCGAAAGGAAGCAAAGATCGTCTAGATTTATAATTTTCCAAGAGTTCAGGAAGATTGCAAACGTCAGGTACAGTTAGAATGTCTAGGACGTTCGGGGGGATGGTAAGTTGCGGTGAAAACGCAAGGCGAGGTGCTTCAATCGAGGGATAGAGGGGTTGCTGTCACAAGCACACCAGCTGTTACTTCTGCTCCGCTAAATTCTGCACTCACTGGATGATCTTCGCCGTCTGCGATCGGTTTCTAATGCTCCGACGAGTCTGCATTTTGTCTATCCCTGAATCTTCCTTCACGAATTATCCAGAGAGGTTGGTACTTCTCGTTTTCGTGAAAATGCAATGAATTTTCAACTCGTTCGGTCGGAGAAGGTTTAATGTTTTCCTTGCTGTTCTAATCGATTACTGTAGAGGACATACATACATATATGTACATGTGTATGTTTCTTCAGTCTGACTCTGTACAGAATAGAACATGAAGACCCAATTATCTGGAGTATTAAAAGTAATATCACTCATTCAAATTTGAAAGTATAATTAACAAAAATTATAACAGTTATTGTAATAGTGCAATAATAAAATAAAGTAATAATAATAGTAAAATAATTAATATTAGTATTAGCAGCATCAAGGAAAAAATGTTTTGATTAGCATAATACAGGGTGGCTGGAATGAACTGTTACAACTTCAAACTGCTGTAGCAGATACACTTTTAAATATTTTGTTTTATCCCAGGGAAAAAAAAGTCGAGAAACATTCAAAAAAATGATTTAATGCTCATTGCTCGATATAACCTCCCTTTGCACGAATAATTTCATTCAAACGGTGAAAGAATGAATCGCACGCTGCCCGTACGCGAGATTGTGGAATCTTCTTCCATTCCCGGACAAGTGCTGATTTTCGAGCGTCCAAACATCGATGTTTCATTACATTGACCTTGGCCTCTAAAATAGTCCAAATACATTACATTCAATCATTAAATAGATTACATTCAAATGCTGGAGCTCACGAACGATAATTGTAACCGATGTTCCAGCTAAATATAAAGCAATTACAGAATTACGCTTCAAATCCTTCACTACAACCTTACTTTGAGATGTAGTATACAAAAATGCTTCTGCATGCATATAAACAATTGAATGAACTATAAATATGGCAACTTTCAGATGGATTGCGTGAGCGGATCGACAGATGCATCAGTATGAACTTACTTAGTAACAGATCATTCCAGCCACCCTGTACATAGCAATCCCTAAAATTTTATGTTTGTACCTATCGTGACAATATGGTAAGCAGGTACTGTATTGCGTGGATCTTTGCACTGTACGATTATAGACAAATATCATTAGTATACTACTAGTATGGTTACCAGGGTAGCTCATAAAAATTAATATTACCCTCACTTTCTAAAAGGTTAGTATATAGTAAAAAAAATTCTTTCAAACTTCGAATGAAAAAATTTAAATTTAAGAAAACGCTCGAAACAACTTAAAAGTTTACAAAATAAAATTAGAATAATTGAAATGTTTTAATCATTATTTTTATTTATTTATTAATAGCTATTCTTCATATTAACCAAGTATAGTTGTTCTATCGAATTTATAATTAAAATATACTTTTCTGTATTTAATTTAAGATCTTTTGTTTGTTTCTGCCAAATAATAATTTTTATTACATAATTAATATTTCTTTTGTCGTCCTTGCATTACTTGTAATAAATATTGCAATTCGTCCACGATTTTAGTCAAACATTCAGTCAATTCTACCGATGCTACTCCTTGCTCTGCCATATTATTACTAACTTATAAATGTTTAAATATTTCTTGACATTTCTTACAACTTTTATTTTAAATCCATAAATCAGGAACATATCTAACATCTAATATTGTGCCATTTTATCATAACGACATCTGCAATCGCTTGAATTGCAGATAATAATCGACACGATAAAAAATCAATATACCGATAGAAACTTGTTTCAAACAACAAATGGATTTTTCTTTAGACCGTGTACTACATTTATAGAAGGTGAGAGCGAAAAAACAGATTTTTTCGCTTGGTCTTAATGGTTACATATTATTAAGTTTGTACAAAGGTGGCAACACAACGCCAATAAAATGTGTTTTTAACTATAATAATTTTCTGTCTTTATAGTCCCGTAAGTGGCAATATAACGAGATTCTACAGTATAGAAAATCTAAGGTAAAATACGTCTGTATAGAAAAAAATTGGTTATTCTTATATAAAATATGAAGTTAGGGATGGAAAGGAAATATACCTAGTGAATTTTTAACTGGTGCTGTCATCGCAAGTTACACTTGGCTCCCCTACCCGCAAGCTCCAGTCAATTTGAATATTGAAGTCGTATCTTTGAATATTGAAGGTGGGTCTTGAACATCGAAGCCGCGATCATCATCTATTATGAAACCCTCCAGCACCCTAAAGGGTACCCTCGATACACAGATTAAAATTGTTGTCCTTTTGTATGAAGTTTTCTTTAGAATCTAAATACATGTTTCTTAATTTTTTATCATCTTTTATATTTAATTGTAAAAGTAGTAGCACGAAATGATAATAACTAATGAATGATAAACGAGGGGCGATGGTAATGAGAAAAGACAATAGCAAAAAAACATGATATATGCAAAAAATGATAATAATAAGAAATAACAACAAACCACAAGAATAATAATCAAATAACAACAATGACAACAAATTATGAAAATAGGAAATGTTAGTAGAAAGTAATGGCGGTGACAAAAGATGACAATAACAACAAATGATAACAATAGAAACTGACAATAGCAAAGATTGGCAATCGAAAAAAATTATAACGATAAGAAATGGCAATGGCGATCAATGACAGCAGTAACAAATAACGGTAACAGGAAATAACAATGATAACAATAAACAATAGCACGAAATGAAAGGAACAAAGAATAATAAAAGCGGTGACAAAATCAAGAAATGACACCGACAAAAGGTGCCAGTGCCAGTAAATAAGAGTAAGAAGGAATGATAAAAACAAAAACAATAATGACCAGAGTAACAATAAGCAAAGTAGCAATAGCAAACAACGACAATGACATGTTACATTTCTGATATAATGAAAATTTAATATTGAGAACGAAATAAGATGAAATATTAAAAAATTTGTAATAAAAATTTAGACAGACTCTATAACTATTTATACTATAGACTTTATATTTTACTATATTATAGACTCTAACAAATGTACATGATAATCAGCATAGATACCAAGAATATTTTCAGCAACATACACATAGAATATCATATTCAATTCACTCTGTGTATGTCATGGCCATAAATATTCTGAAATGGGTGGATTATTGTTCAGTTCATACGTTCTGTTTTCAATTTTGAATATGCTACATGTTACATATTGTATACCGACACCATTACGATTAAATGTAATGACGTCGGGTTATACATGTGAATTTCATCTGAGGCTTTATAAGTTAGATGCTAGAGTTCCGTTTGCAAGCTTGTGAATTTCATATTTTACATTCAAAACTCCACGTTCAAGATCCAATAGCTGATTCTACACTTCAGGTTCTATATTGTACGTCGTAGCTTCTGTAGTTTATAGTGTGTCGTAAGCGTATGCTGTTTCAGTTTATGGCGTATGCTACGGATGCTCTGTATTCTTTGCTGCGCTGTACCTTGTATTTTGCATTTTATAGCTCTCATTCGGTATTTTACGGATATACGAAGTGATTTATTCAAAGTACAAAATTTACGATCATAAAACACTTTGATCTTATTTGGAATTCATAAGAATTGCTATTTACACAAAATATAGTAATGCTCAGAACCAATCATAATTACTTATATTACGAATTTCATATGATATGGACATTTTAATACAAAATTCTGATGCTATAAACGATAATGAAATTATTAAAAGGAAATCAATGTATCACTTGCTTAACAAATCGAAATTACAATAGTTCATATGGAAATAATAATTTATTATTGTTTCTAAATTATATGATTTTTTAAATAACGTATATTCGTAAACTGAAAATGAAATCTGTCCTCTTCAGGGCTACCGCATATTTTTTAAATAGCACTATCTAAAGTATTGCATTCATAAATATCCCGTTACCGATAGGCCGAAGCCTTGTTTACCTTCTTATGCTGCCTTGAAGTAGGGAGTGCAACGCGACGTAAGTTGTCATTAGTATAAAATTTGTACTAATAATGCATACCATAATGTAATTAATAAAAACCCGCTAAATCATAGTACAGGTAATCCTCCTATAACACGGTGGTTAGATTCCTAGAAAATGCCGTGTTGTGTGAAACCGTGTTGTATGAGATCCAGAGCCAGTACAAAAAGGGGGGTTACGGTCCGAAAACTTATTACAAACAAATATTTTTTTTTTTAATTCTACACGAACAACTTAATTTTTATTAAAAATATAAATGTATGCGGATTTGCGATTTGCTTGCAGCAACTGCACTTCTTATTTCTTCTTCATTTGTCTTAATAGTCTGGACTGTTGCTTTCCGCAACAGTGTATGTTTAACACTAGATTTACGGATCCCGTAAAAATGACGGACCTAAGATTTTTAATTTGAAATAACAAAAATTGGTAAGAAGCTTTCCTCAAAATTTATCTTATCCTTCGTCGAAATAAAGAATCATTGCATGATATGGTTCACGCGTTGTGATATTCACTTATTTTTATACCATCATTTCGATTCAAATATAAATGGTCATTCATCGCCCATAAATCTAGTGTTAACACTAGGTTTACGGGACCCGTAAAAATTACGAATCTTAGGTTTCTTATTTTCAATTGCGAAAATTGTTAAAAAGCTCAAGTCAAAATGATTGATAACCATCGTCGAGATAAAGAATCTTTCTATAAACTGGTATATGTATTATTCATTGTTTACTTCTTTTCTAAGAAAAAAAATTAACATACAACGAAAGAAATCGAAAAAATGTCTTATTATTTAACTTATTGTATAAACAAATAAGAATTTTGCAAATATTTTTACACTATCAAATTTGCTGTTCGAAAACATAAATTTCGACACTTCTCGGTAACGTTCTACCTCTAATAATAGTTTTCGAGATACTCAACAAAATGTGTTCTGCACCCTCAACTTTGAGGGCTGATTTCACCCCCTTGAAGTGAATATGAGCAACTTCAAAAAGATGCATGTCGCATATTTTCCAGAGAACTATATTCCTGTTAAGTTTCATAAAAATCGGAGAGTGACACTTCGGTATGTTCCCTTGTAAGAATTAATAATTCTGTGTATCGACTAGGGATTATTAAGCAGCTCCAGCGTTTTCATTTTCTTAGAAACAGAAAATAGAAAAATATTTTCGTGTATCCTAAGATATGTACAATAAATAATTTATGGTAGATTTTCTCTGCAATTGATAATTAAAAAAAAAATGGTTGAAGTCTACGCCTTTCAGGCTCAAAGTAGAAAACCATGAAGGATTCCGAAAATTCGCGGGAATTCGTGTTTAACTTCGAACTAGGTGGTTTGGAAAAACAGGTTTACCAAAGATTTCTCGTTCAAAGGTTCGAAAATTTCATTAAAATTGCAGCGTGATTCCTAGGCAACAGTAATTTTGATTGCCTCTAAGAAACTCGTGAAAAACAACAAGTTCGAAACAAGAGCGGGTACGAAAGTAAATTCCTGGCTGCGAATTTTCTTTGACGAATCAAGCTTCTGCTCGGCTCGCTGGTAGGGGAATGAAAAAACTCTGCGCAGAGGGAACAATAGCTGAAAATAAATTATGCAAGATTACAAAGAAGGCAAGGTTCGAGGCGACACTTTATATTATCCGGGGAACAGCGGTGGCATAATTACCACCCACCCTTGTTCAACGTTCCTGCCGGCAAACGAAGAAGAAACGAAGGTATATAGCCTGCCCTGTTATGAGATGCGAGCCGGTTTTCTTGGCCGTCGGTTTTCCGTGCCATTCTTTGGTAAGATTTCCCCAACGTAAACAGTCGAGGCTGGTTCCAACACGGCACTCGACTCGAATCCACCCTTCGAAACGAGCGAGCGCACTCCACTTTGTGTGCTCTCGGTCAACGGACACGCAAAACAGTCGAATTACGTGGACCTGGGTCTCGACACTTCACTTCCTTTCTCCTTTTTTTACTTTTCCTTTCTATCTTTCAAACGCTTTTCCTGCTTTTCAAGCATGCTCTTATAAACGATCTTCAAAGTCTTCGTGACGTGCTATGGGAATGAAAGTATTATACTTATTTGTTATCGCGTATGTTTGGTAATGTCTTTGGGAGATTATTGCATTCAAAATAAAAGGCTCATGTTGTATAGGATACACCCGATCACTTAAATGGCCCTAGTGTTTGTTTATAAGGTTGACGAGGAAGGAGTGAGATAATGGGATTAAATTCCTCGGGTCTCACAATTTGTGTTTTGTTTTATTTTCTATTTGTAGATAAGTTCTTACATAAGTTTTATGCATAAGTTTTTGCACAGCACCTTGTGACGTTTCGTGACGTTCCGATTTGTTTCATACGGGGGACCGGAGATACATCTGTTTAGGCCCACTATTAACCTATAACAATTCTTATGGCTAACAATGCCTTTAGCATTAGAATAGAGTTTGGAATTTGAATATAGTAATTAACCTAAGACCGTCGTCCCATCGAAGGGTTCGCGGACTGTGCCGTGGCAGCCATAAAATCGGGAAGCCATAAAGACCCGCGCGTTTTCTATGTAGTTTTTCTAGTCATTGTTCGCATCTGGTCGCCAGATTAATATTTTACCTTTTTTGATCCCGTTACTTCTAGCATGATTAGCCAAAGTTAGCGCGCTTCCTGACCCTTATTACCTGCCACGGCTAGAGAGAGAAAATTGTAATATTTGCGAGTGGAGGGGCCCAAAAAGGGCCTAAACATTTGCTTCCCTTCCACAAAATTGTAGCTTTACTCATCCAATCATGATCATTCACCCCCGTCAAGATCACTTGACCGAGGTGACCTGAAGATTGAAATCAGTTGGAAAAGTCAGTTAAAAAACAGTATTTGAAATTGAATAGCAAAGGAACGAGTATAGGAATAGTCTTAGAATCTCGAACATAGTATCTCGTATATTGTTGAACATAGATTATTTATATAATCCCGATCAATCGGGTGGTCCTTCGAGATTGTGATAAATAAACTAAGTCGGCACACCACGTGCAATATTCAACCAAGCTCGAAAGTATTTATTTTCATCCACGAGCGTTAACAACATCCCTTAGGTGGTAATATTGGTTACATGCTACTTTTAGCATTTAATGATTAAAGAATTTTGTAGAACTTTCATTTTGAAAATATTATGAAAGCAAAATAACGTTGCAGCAATGAGGGAAAATGAGAAGGAATGACTTACTTTTTATATGCTAATCAATAGTTCATTTTCATTGCAGTATTTTATTACTCATAATAACATTGTGTAAAACAATGTTCAAACGCAGAGAAAAAATCTGAAGTTTCTGTTTTCGATGCTTTAATACTGGCGACTTATTTTGATTAAACGCTATATATTAGTAGCTAGTTAAAAGACATTTAAGTAATTAGGTAAGTAGTCAGATAAATTGCTTGATAAATGGCTAGGTAAATAGGTCCTTAAGTGACTAGCTCGATATATGATCAGATAGATAGCTGTGTAAATAGCTAGGCAAGTAACTAGATAAAAGACCAAACAAGTAGGTAGATAGAAAACAAGACTCTAGATAAATGATCAGACAGGTGAGTAGATAAGGGGTCAAACAAGTAAATAGATAAATGGGTTAACATATATCTAGGTAAATGGTCAGATAGGCTATTACATGAATAGCTAAGCAAGTAGTTAGATAAATGGATAGGCAAACAATTAGGTATCTGATTATACTGGTAGATAGATAACTGGATAGGCAAGTAGATAAATAAATGACCGAGTACATAGATAGGTAAATTCTTAAGCTATTAGCTACACAAGTAATCAGATAAGTAACTCAATACATGGCAAGGCAAGTAAATGGATAAATGATGAAATAAATAGCTAGATACACGAAGAAACATGTAGGTACGTGAGTGCTTAGACAAGTATTAGCTAAGCAGTAAGTGCATGGGAAGATGAATTACTGGGTTAGCTAGGTTATTGGCGACACAGCTAGTTCGAGAAAAGACAAGCAAGTGAGTAAATAAGTGGTCAAACAATTAAGTAGATATATATCTACTAATAGATAACTAAATACTATACTAAATTGATATATTTAGTAGTTGCGTAAATGATCAGTCGAATAGCTAGTTAAATGGCAGGCAAGATGTTATGAAAAATACCATTCAAGTGGCTAAATAAATGATCAAACAATATCTAGATTCTTTCTTCTCACAGTTCATGTATCAAATCTTCATTCTTTTACGCAAGTGTCACATACCTATTCAGACTAATAGCGTTTTGGAAGCAAGTTAGGTTCTGTCACAGCACTAAATTCAATGAAGTGAACGATCAATGAATGTTTGATGCGCAACTAGTTGATCAGCTATTTCCTCTGGTTCACCAAATATCAGACTTATAAGAAATTCTCGCATCTTTCGATAAAGTTTTATGCCACCTTTTGTGCAGAGCGCAGAAGGATGCTAATATCCAGTCCACGAGTGTCAGTCGAATCGTAAGTTAATAAATATTAGTCGAATGTAAGTTGATGAATGTCAGTTACATGTAAGAGAAAGATGTAACAAGTTCTGTATTGGAATCAAAGCGATTTATCCGTGTACATCATCAATCAGTCATCGTGTCCTGTGCGCAGCAAATCAGGGAACGTTCGCGTTTCCAAAATTCGTCTTGCATCGGGCAATCCGGCCGATCAGCGGGACTCGTGTCTGAAAAACGCCGGTCGGTTTATACAGAGCAGTAGAGCAGACAATGCACACGAGGCAGGCGACCGGTCGCTATCCGCCTATTTGATGTTAGTACAACAGCGGCACCGTGTTTGCGTTGAGGCCCATATTGATTGCCACCCCTGTCACCACCCTCTCGCCACCGATACACCCTCCCCAACTGATGTGTGCACCGTAGAGAGTTACTACGTTTCACGTATACGCTTTCGAGGCTTGGTGCACGGTTTGGTCGGCAGGTATACCAGCAACTAGTTACTACTACGTCACCCGGCGATATTAACAGCGACAGCATCGTTGTCAGCCGCACTAGCTGTCGACTAGGATTAACATAAAGCTAACGTTACTCCGGCTGTCTCTCACGCAGCCCTGAACCGAGGTCTCATCAGCGGCCTAATAGTACGCTCCGAGCATCCTTTCAGCCACGCTCGACGATTCGTCGACGAACTTTCGCACAAAGCGCTTTGAAGAAGGGCACAGATGCGCTGCGGCTATTTTACCACTTGTCCGTCCGTGTTACGGTTGTATTGTGTCCTGCATTATCAGGATTACGAACAACGAATTTTTATGCTGATTAGAGGCCTGATCAGACTTTTGCTTTGTTTAGATTACTCTTCGAAACTTGTGTGCTACTTGCGGACTCAGTATATGGACTTCGATACCTAACTTGTTGTCAGAACGCAGGACATCTTCTTTGTCATCATAATCGGTAACAAACCATCCTCTGCATTACTTATACAGTTAGTAGTGTCATTGAACATAAAGTTATTTAGCGACAACAATCACCTGGGACACTATAACAGTATCTTTGACGAAGATATTTTATTATTTGAAGCTTTTATTGTTATGGAATTAAACAGTACAAATTGTAAGAAAAGGAGAAACGAGGTAATGTTTCACGAAGGGTTGAGAGTCTATTCGATCGTTTTTGAACATTGCTTGCGAGTTCCTTGCACAGCGAGTGGAAAAGAGGGCCAAGTGAAGTCGTAGTCCGAGGCAATTGATTCCTTAACGAGTTTACTCCCGAGGCGACCATAAGCGATCGACCGAAAGGCGCATCAATTTTGATGCTTTCTTCTGCTATTGGCAACCTCGAGAGGCTGTACCCTTCGAATTTGCGTGCTTCCTTGATTCGAAGGACCATGTGATCGAAATCTCTCCTAATCCCCCGCAAATTTGAGTTGAGACAATTGGAATAATTCAAGTTAGTCTATTACAAATTACCGAGGGAGATTGTTTATGTGAGTACCTGGTAAGTTAGTATCGAAACAGTGAAAAATAAATTCGCCTTCAGTAGAAAAAGTATGACAAATGAAGGGGAAGCCGACTCTTACCCGACAATTTTGGGGAATTTTTGGGCATTTAAGAATTGGGAGTTGAATTAAAAATGTCTGAATACAGGAATTTGGGAGTAATTAGGTTTGGGGATTTGCGAATATGGGAATCTAGGGATTTTGTGATTTGGATATTTCGGGACATATGAGTGTGTGGATATTGGGATTTACAAGCCTATGAAGTTGACAACATGGAAATCGATCGATCTAGCGAACTTCGGGTCTAGAAACTCTAAGGATTTGTAAATGTACGAGTATGTGATCACCGGAGGTTAGGTCCCTTGCGATTTGAGGATCTAGGGATTTGGGGATATAGGAGTTTGTGGATTTGAGCATCTTTGAATTGGGGAATTTATGGATATGGGAATCTTGTGATCTGGAGACATCGGAATATGTAGATTCAGCGATTTGGGCGTTCAGGAATTTGAGAATCTAGAAGCTTGCGCAGCATGAGTATTTTGGGACCATAGGATTTGGGGATCTGGGGATATGGTCTCTAGGCATTTAAGGATCTAGACATTTCGGAAATACGAGAATCGCGGGATTTAACAATCGAAAAATTCACTTCTGAATTTAGATTTTTTAAATGTAGGAATTTAGTGATTTCAGAATTTGTGAATTTGAGAGTTTGTAAAATCGAGAAATTATGAATTCAGAAATTTGAGAATTTGAGAACTGAAAATTTTTGAAATACACTATGGTGCGTCGCATTCATAGAATCATAAAGCCATTGGGTTTATTTTTAACTTTAGAAAATTTATGAACAATCAACAACTGTTCTTTGCAGCTCACCACAACGTGCAATTTATATTCTTAAACTTTTTTCAATTTAGCATAACTTTCGAGAGACTTTCGCGGCTTATTATTTCCTGCATGTCGAATCGTTAGGTAATAAACGACTTCGTACTTTTTATTGTAGGTCACTCAGATGAAGAGTGACCTCGCGATGAGCATTTGGTAAGGGCGGTTCTTGCACACTTCCCTTAAATTTTCCAGAACCAATGAAAATACTTTAATTTTAACTTAGTTGTTTGTCCACCCCCAGCAGCACGCCAATCCTAACTACATACTTTATTCTGGAGAGAACATTATTTTTCCTCTTCAGTATATTTCCAATAACTCTCAAAGAGTACACATCAATTTATATTTGTCTTTTAAACTCCGTTGTCACTTTGCGAAGTGTTACTATTTTTTTTTAATGCTAATTCAAGTTTTAGTTTTAATAAAGCACATATATTTCACCCTCGTCAGTTGTTTGGTTATTTTTGTCTTTTGAGTGGATTCACTGATTCCACAACCTAACTATTTCGTGGTTCATTTAGTTGAATCCTGAAAAACATACAACTCAGCACACTAGTTCGATAATATACAAATTTGAGGATTTGGCGAATTGAAAGTTTAGTAATTTAGAAAATTTGGGTCCTTGGAGTTTTGGAAATTTACAAACTCGAAAATTCAAAAACTTCGACATTCGCTACAAATTAATGTTTTAATAATAATAAATGTTTACATACGTGCCTTATCCAAGGTAAGCCTACGTTGCACCAGAGTGTACTAAATTATTTTTTTAATTTCTAACTGATAAATATATCGTAACTATGCCAAATACTAATGTAATAACTTCAATTTAATTTACAAAAGGGACGATCCCACATTCGATCCTTCCATTATTACAACATTCGAACGAAACTACAAAACAGACATGTTAGTTTGAGTGTTGAACAGAGGGTCGGCATTCAGGACAGGTTCCTCGCTCGTATCTTTTAATTATTTAGCTAAATGGCCGCGCGTTACGTTAGTTATAAATGCGCACTCCTCTGCATGCCCGGGCAAGCTTTATGGCCCTAAAACAGCTAAGTTGGAAACAGCCGTGCCTGTCGTATAAACTGTAAAGGGATTTAACTTTCCTTTCACGGCGTGAGCCCAGTTAACCAGGCTCCTCGTTTCCCTCTGTCTGGCCGGGGAAAATTCTGGACAACCGCTTCTCCATCCCGTTAATCCTCCATGTAGCTTTGTCCCTTGTTTTTCCCGGCTTTCATATCCCGTTAATCACGTTGGTTCCATCATTAAAATTTTCGAAAAGACATTACACATTGTGAGGTTAAGATAGATACCTCAATTACTATTTTTGATACGCTGCTATACTTTCATGTTTATCACATTTCAAGTAACATTTAATTGTTAATTATAATGATTTTGTGTCTTTAACGCTTTGATTAAGATTTTGCTTAAACGTAGCTTCGATTACTTTGGCGGTTAATTATAGACAGTGGTTAGGACTTATTTTGTAGATGACGATGATAACAAGTGTACTTGAACATGTTTTCATTCAAAGCTATTCAAGTTTGTGAATTATTAAATTTTTAAGATTTCGACTTTCTAAATTTAAAAAATTTCTCAGGTTTTCCAATTTTTTTACTTTCAAGTTTCGAATTTCCAAATTTTCTAATTTACTAAACTTCTACATTTCTAAATTTTGTGGTTAAAAATTTCCAATTCCCATTTCGAGATCACGAAATTTTTTAAATTTGTAAAGTATTTCAAATTCCAGACTTCCAATATTATCAAGAATTAAATTCACAAACTTTTCCATCTTCAAATCTTAATATTCCCAAATGCCTAGGTTTATATATTCTTAGAACCCAAAATTTCACTAGATCTAAGCGTTAAATTCCTATGTCTGCACATTACCAAATACTTAGATTTTCATAATTTTAGTTCTTCGGATCCCTGGATTCGCATATCCCTACATGTCCAAATCTCTAGATACTTAAAATTCTAAATCACAAATTCCTAAGTTGCTCTACCTTCAAATCACTAAATCTCCAGATTTCCGAATTTCTAAACTCTCAAATTACTTAGGTCCTCATATTCCTATATTTCTAGGACCCAAAACCTTCATATCTCAATGCATTCAAATATCTGCTTCTCTAAATTTCTAGTACAGACAATTCCTAGATTTCCATATCGCTAAATTTTGTTAATCTCCAATTTCTCATATGAAAAAAATATCCTAAATTCCCAAATTCTGAAAAATTTACTCATATCAGCGATTTGGATGTTTCTTCACTCATATTTGCCACATTTTCCCTAAAGTGGTCAAATTTACGCTTAACTGTACTATAGTCTCAGAGTTTAAGTAAATGCCGCTCTTTATAATACAATACAGTAATTACTGAAAATGGAGGCTGTAAGTTGATAAGCCTTAAAATCTGCAATAAATTTTCAAGCGTTATTGTTGTGCCTTGTCCAGAACTATATACGTTTGTCCACAAACACGAAGACCGATGGTAAAGAACATTGCAGCAACTGAATGTTGTCCGTAAACATTACTCTGAAATCACTCATTTGATAGTACCGTTCAGACCTACATTGTATAATACATCTGCACCATGAACAATTTTTAAACCTCTGTTTGGGTTTAAAAGCTTATAGCTCTGGACCAGGCTTTACATACACAAATGTTAAGTGTGGAAATGTTATCAATACAAAGAGAAGGAATTTCAACTTCTAGACTGAAAACAACCCAGAGACCTCAAAATCTCCGAAAATAGACAAAGCATCTCCGCGGCAAAGTACACGAACGTGAAGGCGCAGTCCAGACAGGGCCGGTTGAACGTCCTAAGACATCCGTGTCTGGTGTTTCGGTCACGGTAGCTGGTCTTGGGGGTCTAATAAGGGAGCAGTAACGAAGCGAGCGCCACGAGAGCTACGATTTAGCTACGGTGAGCACATTCGAGCAGTCCTTCCCCTCTGCGTTCAAGAAAATGACGCGTGGGTGACAAATCAGTCGATTGAGCCGCGATACCCTCAGCCGGACCGGGCAGCGGTTGAGGCTCGAAGAGGGGCGGCGGGGTTGGTTGGGTAGCATCGGATTCTATCTTCACGTATTGATCAACGCCTCGCCACCCTCTACGGGGGGTGGTGGAAAGCCCCGATCGCCACCGCCGCAGCTGCCGGCCGCAGCTACGGCCACTGGACCGACCGCCGGACTTGCTTGCGCGTGTGCGTGCCCATATAAACGCGCCTCATCTCCGTCCTTCGTCTCTGTGTGTATCCGCGCCCGTACACATAGACATTCCGTCCTCTCTCCCTCTGTCCATCTGCGAGTGAACACTCCGACTGGACAACCGCGCAATGTCGAGAAACGATCGCAGTCTTCCGAGAGTTCTTTTGTCGGTCTACCTTCAGACAGGGTGTCCTTCGATGTTACGCTCTCTTTCAGCTCCAACCGACGAGGATCCGTGAATGGGATGGCTTAGCTGGAAGCCGGAGGGTTCAGGGTGTCGGAGGTTGTGTCTTTGGCCAGGCTTCCACTGGAATGATTAGACTTTGCAGCCTCCAAGTAACCGGACCTCTTTGTGGCGCCACTGAGAGTTCAATTGTGTCTCATGTTTTTACAGCGTGGTTTACAGCGTCGAGAAGAGGATGTCCAAGGTTTTTCAATTTGTTTCTAGATGAATCACGGGATTTTGATCTTAGGAAGCAGCTAAGTCGCTTGATGTAATGAGGAAGCTATGGGACCATGAATTTCTTACATTTCGTTGAACCACTGAATTCCATTAATGTTTCTTATTCTTACTTGATACATAAATACAATAGATTGGAATTCATAAATGATGATGAGTTACTCGAAGAAGAAGGTTGGAGATGCGGTACTTCAGTTATTGTAGTTGTTCTTGGTAGGACCTTGAGCGACTAAACCTTTTTGCCGATCAACCAGATGATAGAATTGGTTTTACAAGATAAACGAAGAGTGTTAATTTAATGTAATAACAATATACCAAGTTATGAAAGAAATAGAAAAACGATTGGTGACAATTTTGTACTACAAAAGAGGTAGTCAACCGACGGTCAATTTATTAAGTAATCACAATATTCATATGCGCTGTCCGCAAGCTTTATCGCGTAAAGATATGCCGTTCCGTGCAATAACATTTTGGCGAACTCGGCTGAAATTGAAGCTAACAAAATTGTAAGCGACTGCAAAAATTGTCACCTGCGTTTGGCTGTCTTTATATCCGATTAAGTCTTTCCAAGGACGACAGAGCACGAAATTGAATTGAAATGAACGAAAAAAAAGGAGAGGCAGGCGGTGCCGAACGTTTAAATGCAAAATACGTTTCAAAGCCTCCACAGCCGGAAATATCGAAAAACCGTTATCGTGACGAAATGGTTAAAAACAGCCGTTTGTCGTTACAATGTAACGAGTATTTCGTTGGAGCCGGGTAACCGGTCGTGTGTTGCGATCAGATTGAAGCACGACCGTGTTTATGTGAAAGCATACAAACGCGACCACCGCTATTGCTTTTTCCTTTGTTAATTACGCTACGGCGTTCAGTTACGCAGCCCTGGTTAAACCGATTATAGTGGAAATGTTATTGTCATTTTGCAGTTGTCGGAACAGGACTCCCGTTTCCTCAGAATTAACCGCTAATTGTTACTCAATGATGTTCCAACAATAATTATTGACCAGTTTTATAAATTAACGTCCTGTCTAAATAAAATCACTTGCCATTTCGTTTAAAGCATTTCGTAATGTTCCTTTTCTTTTTTCGTACAGCTGACTTGGTAGTGCAAAATCCGTATGGTCACTTCAGATTGTACTTCATTTGCACAAAGATAAAGATAATATTTGTTACATTAGCATTCATATTCTGGATACTCAATACAAATTTTTTAATGTATACCTGGCTTTTGTCACTTTATCTAACGGAACACTGCAACTTTGCTTTTATTTTTTGTACAACCGATACAATGTTACAAAAGTCGCTTAGTCGGTTCAGTCGTTCGCTCAAAGATCGCGTCTCACATTTGTTACAACAGCGTTCATATTTTAGATACGAAATTTAAATAAGTATGGTTTAATGTACATTTCGATATTGTTATTTTATGTGAAGTAATTTCGCGACTTTCTTTTTCTGTACAGTCCGTTCCGTGCTACAAAAGTTAGGCAGTCAACCTGATCAAAGATAAAATCTCATATTTATTTTATAAGCGTTTATTTTGTACATACTAAATTCAAAGTTAAATTTTCTGACGTATATTTTGATTTGTATCGTAATCACAACTTATTTGTTGCAATAAACAGTGAAATATGTTTCTGAAATATTGCTCACTGATTTTCCAAATGTCATGTGCATTTAAATACAATTTATGAAGGTACTTATGTCTGTTTGAATATTTCAGAAAACAAATTAATTAATCGTGGAATTGGCAGCCAAACTTCTGGTTTTCATGTAGCAAATTGAAGGAGGTGGGTGACTTGTTTTCTGTTGAGAATCTGGGGACGAACGAGTCGCTGAGAGGTGCAAGGTTGATCGTGAATGCTGACCGGTCTTTTTGCTCGTCGTAAATTAGATTAGTTTCGAAGTTTACTGGTCTGGGACTTGTAAAGAAGCGGTTGTAAGGTCGAATGGAGAAAGATTACGGAGGAATTGCTGACAAATGAGTTACGTGTGAGGACATCTTAATGCTATCTCCTTTGTCAACTTTTGAGAAAGTTTCGCGAATTATTTCAAATTATCCATAAAATTTCAAAAATATAAATTTGGCACTGCACAGAAACCATAAAATATTCTGTTAATGAATTATCCTCGTAATTTAAAGATTTGAAAAAAGATTTAGAAAGCATAAAGTGGCAAATTGGATGTTGATATAACACAATTAATGGAGAAATATATACATTTTTATGGTAATAAGTAATAATATTTAATTTAATATTTAATTTAATATTTAATATTTCTGGTAGACAGAGACAAGTATTTGCTTCATTTACTGTTGTATGTAAAATCTTTTCAGCATGAATAAAGATATTAATAAACGAATGAATAAATACAAAAAACAAGTTATTAAATAAAGAAACAACAAATAAGAATGAAAAACGATTAAAATAAAATAAATTTCTAATTATGTTTATTCTTACTTGTTTAGCTGTATACCGATCTATTTATTAATATGAAAAATTAATGTAAAATTTCAATTGAGGAAATGCATCGCAAGAGGTCCTGTAGTATGTCACGCCCCTGCGAATCCAAGCTGTGCGTTGTTGAATGACCACTTTTAATATATAATAACTTGGTAAATAATTATTTGCAATAAAATTGAAAAAGATACTATTAGTTTTCTATTTCACCTTCTGAAATATTAATTAGGAGTTACGGGACATTTCAGGTATGGTGTTTCTATGTACCTCAGGCACCCTGCATAAATAACAATCTATGACAACATATTCTTCCAAGATAAACTTGAACCTTAAATTGTCGACATTGTTGAAAATAAAATGCACTTTGCTAATATAATTACACATATTTCTCATGTTAAATAACGAAGTAATGAGATTATATTACTGCAACTGTAAGTAACTTGATCAGTTATTTAATAATTTTAAATTCATCATGAAAATTATACAGATAATTGAAGCTATAAAATTAAGGATTACATTAAACAAATTCACTTTACTCCATTGCGCATTTGAAGTGCAGCACTCGATCCGTCTACGTGGAACTCAAGTTTCAATCTCCGAAGCAAAACAAAGTTGGAAATTGCGACAGAGATTCCCAGAAGTACGATTAAACAATCCTCGAAGAAAGTCAAAGGGTATCCGGTCGCAATAACGACATTCCATATCATCCCTCCGGTCCTTGTATCAGGCTTGCTCCTTTTTTCAGCGCGACGGCCTTCATTACCGGCTAAAAAGATCGTCCGTGTCCCCGATCGAATTTCACAAGAGCTTCCACGCGAAATTCCGGGTATTTCGTGGTCGCTGGTCATAACCCTCTAAGAGAGAGCCGTCGAGGGTGGCGGAGGGTGGTCGGTACGTGGTACGGGCGGTGAGGGAGGCGGTAGACTGCAAGAGAAAAGCTAAGGAAGAAAGAAAGAAGAGAAGGAGGCCACTCTCCGTTTCCTAATTCCTCCGAGCCCTCAATAACTTGGCTGGTCCCGGCTTCCCGTAGGGTTGGGTTCTGGGGGGCGGGAGAGGGGTGGGCAGTGGCCGGTGCGGGTTATTGGATGGCCGCCTCGCACTTGTCACGAGCGTGTGGCTGTCGCAGAAGATACGGCGGTGGAGGGGGTTTCATGGGGGTGGAGGACTTGGAAGGGCTGCAGAGGAAGGCATCATAGGCATTCCGTAAGACATACAGCCTTCTCCGTGGACGCTCGAACGGAACAGAGGGGTGCTGGTCAGTGAGGGTGACCACCGCGTCAATACATGGGGTCGGAAAAAGGGGTTGCGCTTGCGCGGACCCCATACACATTCTGGCATACTTGCTGACCGGACAGTATCACAAATCATCGGTGTGTTACCGAATGTATCTCGTTGTCAGAGTTCTGGCCCGGTCGATCGATCTGCTGCGAGTGAAAGCGCGATGGATTTTGGCCGAAGTCGGAGGGGGGACAGATGGGGACCCGATGATTAGCAGCCTTTTTCCAATATGGGAGACCACTTTTTGCTGTAATACGCCACCAGACTTCCGGCATTAATCATGGGGATGATAAATAGATGGGACAGGAGCACTCAAGCTAGGGGTTCTTGAAGAACCAACAACCTGAGGATCTAGGAAAGTTACGTTACTTCGCAAAATTTTTTCCCATTAAAAACTACAAATTTCGTACATATTTTCATAACGGTAATTTAGAACATTTCTATCACCTCATCTGTAAATTTTGTGTAAATTTACGCAAATTTATTATTGTAAATATTGTAAGTATTGTAAATATTGCAAATTTAATTTTGTGCTTTTATGTAGTATCTTCATCACTAAAAATGAGCGAGTTAGTTCAGTTCTTATTAATTCACCTTGTATTTCACACCTTGTGTTACATCTCGTTAGCTAACCCCAATACTTCAAATTTGTTCGGAGAAGTTAGTTTAGACAGTAATTTTGTTCTATTAGTAACTTAAATCAAATACAAAAAATAATATCATAATGATAATAAGAAAACATTAGCCACTAATTATTATATCTCTAATAATTTTTCATATTAGTCACCGGCTATGGTCAAATCAAAATATTCAAATTAGCTTTTCGAACTAAATCGGTTTTTGATCCGAAATATCCATTATCAATCAGGCTTTTATTGGTTCTCGCTAATTTTATTCTCTCAGAGCTCGGTATCGATCCTCCTTATCTCCTCATCCATAAATACAGGGAGGCGCGGCAAAAGAGGGCGCAATATTGTCGTGGTAATGTTTCTTCATTAGCACCAAGCAATCTTCTTTATGGCAACAAATCTTGCGCCTTCGGTGACGCTGTGCTTGAGCGCCCTCTTTCAAACGACAGCCATCTTGCAGCCTGGAACGAACGTCTTCGGCCTTCCTTTCGAGTAGTTCGCCTTCTTTCGGGCAATATATGATGCGAACCGACCAGTGTTTCTTCCCAAGCCACCGTCTCCATTTTTCACCGATGCCTTTGCGTCCTTCCTGCACTCCTACCAACAGCCATTACGGAACTTAGCAGTCGTTAAACCGAACGCGGATTATTTACCGAAGTTATAGGGTGTACGACTTCTTTCAACAATGATTCTGAAAAGAAAGCCCATTTTCATATGGCTTTTCATTCAGTTAACGACTTATTAAATTTGATACGATAAGGATCACTTGTGGCTAAAATATGATTCTTAGGTATAAGTTAAACCAAAATTATCCACAATTATTTGAAATTGAATAGTTTAGAAATAAAAATGTATAATTCTATAGTGATGAAGATGCCGTACCATTAGTCAAGGCTAGATGTATGTACTCTAACCCTTTGTAGTTGGTGGATGCTTCTTAGGTACAAGTTTAATCAAGTATTATTTTCGGAACTGTATAATCACAGTAAAGAATTTGAAATTATTTCAGTTTGTTGCAATAAAGTAATTTGTCATTAGTAGAAGCTAAGTGTAGTTAATTTAACTCCTTTAAGGTTAATTGTTCTTTCCAGTCTTAAGCTTTATCAAATTGTCATTGTTTACGATACTTATGATATATTTATGACATATTTATGATACATTTATGAAATAATACAACAAATTTATGAAATAAAGAAATCGTAGTAAAAAATATAAAACTGATTGAATTTATGACAAATTATGAGACCTCCACAGATGGTGAGCGTAGTTAACCTAATACTTTGCGGTTTAAGTATGCTTTCAAGATACAAATGCAATCGAGCTATTGTTATTTACGTTATTTTTTACATATTCCTTGAAATAGGAGAAATTTGGAATTAAAGGAAATTTGTGAATTAAAGTAATTTTAATAAAAAATATGAAAATAACTGAATTTATCACCAACAAAATGAAATGTTCTAAGTGTCACATAAATGCAATTAACATAATTCTTTTTAAGTTAATAATACTTTGTAGATGCAAACACTATTAAGTTGTAGAGACCCAGTATATTTATAAAATACTTATGAAATAGTACAGGATATTTAACAGCATTAGCTAAAAGTGCGTAAATAATTGATCTCGTCAAAACTGTATAACATATTAATAGTGAAAGCTAACTGTACCTAACTTAATTTTTCATAGTCCATAGACGCTTCACTTCAGTCACCACAATATAAAATATATTTAAACATCATTGATATCTTTAGACAATGTCAAACAATTTCAATAAACAGTACAGAAATATTTAGCACAACCTTCCTCATTATCAACACACCATGGGGACCTCTTAAGTCGAATCGAGATTGCTTGTCAACTAAAGCAGATAGGAATCACAATTTGTGATATAATCATGTTCGCCAGGTTAGGTTTGTCGTCTGGTCATCTTACGTCCATTTAACTCGTTTAATTTAGCGAAGGAAACCGTTATGGGCAACACTAATGCCAGACGACTGAGCGGGTGAGGTAACATAATGAAGGTTCATGGAGTTTCTTCGTTCAGCCCCGGTGTCCGCCACTTTTCCCAGCCTTGCAAGGTTAACGTCTAATCGAATTATACGTACCAGCCACATTCAACCCTGTCCGAATCGTCCCCTAACTCGATGTAACCGGACGTTGCCCATAACGAAGATCATCTTCTAACTTTGCCCGTCTAGCCTGACTTTTATGCCCCATTGAGAGTTCAACGCACGAGACAAACAATTTGATCGCAGTTACGACAATTTTAAGAATCACATTTCATGTTGCCGAGTTAATAAAACATCACGAAACACTACTTATTGTTAGTTACATGTGTGTTAATTTTAAAGCGCGATAGAGTATCAATTATTTAGGTTCTGTTTACGACCAACATCTTCAGATGATGTATTGTATTTTAGGACTAATATATACTACAGGTACCAGATGATACTGAACGATAGCTTTATTTTTTATTTGCCTCAAACACATAAATGACGTATCGATAGGTTTGGTGACTTGTATTTTTTCCTCAAAAACAGAGATGAAAACGTTACCTAAACCACACCTGTGTATACTGTTCTGCCTAATCGAATGAGCATCATTCATCAAAAGTAAGGGTTTCAAATTGCTCTATACCAAATGGTTAAAAAAAGAATTTAATATTGAGGAACGTAAGCGGAGGTTTAAAGCGACCCATGAATTTGTAGCGTCATGCAAGATAGTCATTTTCTAATACGCGTATCGGGACAGATGTGTCGTACGAGTCTCGATAGCAGGGGACGTCTGGTGACAAGATTTTTATGGGGGTGGCACCCCTGGCCGATATCGAGTCCCCTCACAGCCAGTATTAACTACATTTATACGCGTTGTCTCAAATTAACCCCTGACTCTCCCATTCATTTCGTTCGCATCCCTCTATATCCCTATCTATCGTGCCGAATGCTGCCAGTAATATTCACTGCATGGCTATTACCATTAGAATGCCGTGGCGAAATGGGGTTCCATGGTTTCACCATCGAATCAGCCAAGTAGATTTGGTCCCCGTTCATTGTTCAGATGCTACACGTTACCTCATTGAATCTTTTATCCTTGTTCTTGAAGCGTTTTATCGACTGGTGTTACTTTGGTTTGAATAAATTTGTATATTTGGCAAAATATGTAAAAGTTGTAAATTACCATAATATGGAGAGATAGAATATAAAGTGAATTGACTGGGCTCTGACAAGTAATAGGAATAATTAGAGATACTAATAATGGAATGCTAGTTTTTGACATTTGCTTTCCTTGATATTAAAAAAGATGATAAAAGGTCAAATTGTCATTTCATTGATTTTTACGTCTGAAGATGCATAGCGTGTGGATAAAGAAAAATTTATATGTCCTTATTTAAGAAGACTTAATGTATATTTTATAGGTTACATAATCATCTCCAATATATGTATAGTGACAGATTTTACATTTAGAATAGTACGTTATCTTCTATATAACCTTTTTCAAAAATTTGGTATTATACAGGTATAATAATTATATAATTATATTATATATAATTATATTTGAAATACTGAAGTATTGTGAAAATCTTTGAAAGGCCGTGTATAAATGCAACTACCTGTTAAATATAAAAGATACAATACAAGGCACTTTACACTAACTGCAAGAATATTGTTTCAAGTGAAATAAATAAATTTAATGTTTTATATCAATCCAAACATATTACCAACTTTATAATTTTAAAATAGTTGATCAAAAGTAATATATTATCAAATAACCATTGCGTTTCAGTTTCTTTAAAAATTTTACAATGTAAAGTTATTACACTTTATATAACAGACATTTTTTGTTGTTAAAACAACAGGGAACAATATATCTCAACTCTTATGTCAACTCAGACAACCAATCTTTGATTAAAAAGGTTCAAATCATTTATAATTTCAATACTAATTTAAATTATCTCTTTAATTTAAAAATTAACTATTATTATGATTGTAAATTATAAATTTTGTTAATTGTATATATATTCCATAGAATAGTATTTCAAGAAATAGTAGACTAGTGAAATGGTGAAATAGGGAAGTAGTCACATAGTAAGATAGTAAATTAGTGTATTAGTGTAATAAGAAATTAGTGCACTAGCTACATACAGTAAAATAAATAGAGAATTAGAGCAACAACGAAATAGTGAAATTGTGACGTAGTAATGTAGTGAAGTGATGTAGTTATGAATAGTGTAAGAGTGTAATATTGGAGCATGAATGATAGTACAATAATGTAAATTATGCATACTAGCATAATTGATTAATCAAATAATATGAGTGTAGTATGGTGAAATGATATAGTAGAGTATTGTAATAAAATTTCAAAGAATAACAATGATTGTCATGGTAGAATGATAAAATAGTAGGATGGTAGAAAACAGAGCAGTAGAAAATTGAATCGCAAAATACAATAGTATGTAAAATAATAGTTAAAAGTTACACATGATCTTAACTTTCTGGCCCTAATATAGGATGGTATATTAGTAAACCGGTTCTAGCAATATATGAAGATACTCTATTGAAGAAGGCTTTTAAAAATTCTGTGCAACTAAAAATTCTTGAAATTCTCCAAAAAGAACGGAAAGAAAAATAGGGAGAAGGTTCTCTCCAATGTTTCTTTCTCCCGCCTAAAAACGTTCGGTCACGTGTATGAAACATTCAGATGGCGCTTAATGCATTCAAATTGCATGCTGGTTCCGTGCATTGCTTGTCAGCATATTAAATGGAAAGATTGCAAATTTCCCAACATAAAGTGGCCAGCGTAAGTCTAATGGAGCGAGGGCGAGGGTTCGCCTCGAATGAAAAGGAGTCCCGGTGAGCGGATTGGTGGCTACAAAATGCAGACAACCATGTTGGAGAGCAAAGGAGGCGCGAAAGAAAGAGAAGAAAGAGCCAGGGGTCAATCTGAGGCTAATCAAATCATACAGGATCGTTCGCCATAGGGGATCGCCCTGTCTACTTTGTTATATTGCCAAGCGAGCGAGTGTGTTCAACGCGGGAGCAGATTGCCGGCCGCGCTTTATTAATTCCATCGACGTCGGGGCATCCGGACGTCAAATCTGGCCCGGTCATGTGACTAATATGGCGTTGGGACGCGGTGTAATCACAGCCGATACGCGCAGCCGCTAATCGGGTCATCGTTTTTCGCTGTTCCACGGGGTTCTATAGGAAAGGGAGTATGGGATGCACAAGCCTGAGGGTGATGAGCGACGCACAACACTATGGTGGTGTCTTTTTGTTATGGGGTGCCTTTTGGTCCATTCAGGAAACTGTCGTTTTGTGGGGACAGGTGTGAACTAGGGTGACACCTAGGTTTGTTTTGGATGAAGACACATATACAAATTTGATAGTTTTTGAGTCCTTAAATTATTGTATTTTCATATTTCTGAATTTGGAATTACCATATTTTCAAATTTCTCAATCCTCAAATTAAAAATTTCATAAATATTAGAATTTGTAAATCTCTAAATAGAGACATTTTCCAATTCCTCAACCTTGACATTTTTTAATGGCTTGAATTCGAAAATTTTCAAATCTTTAAATTCTCCAGAATTTAATTTTGCAAGTTTTGCAAATTTATAGATTACTGAACTTCTATACTTTTAATCTTCCTGAATTTCTAGATCCTTAAACGTTCATGTTGAGGGATATGAGAGATGGAAGCAGGTTGATAAACGTAATCTTAACAGTGAAAAAGAACTTTAATATAAAATGCGTAATAGTAATAACCCAGTCACAGCGTACTGTCCTGTCCTAACCGATCTTAACATCGAACTGCTGAAAAGCAGACGGTCGCAAATACTTATACCTATAAAACGTACATGCGGTGTACCTTTTCAGGTACACGTACATCTATTTTTAGCTTTCTCGAAAAGCGTTACCGGCAATAAAACATCTCGAGAGCCGAACCATTTTATTGCTCCTCGAGAGTTTGTCGAAGGGGAGTTTTCTTAATTACAATATTACTTCAACAGTTCACATCCCCAAATTTCAATATTCCTAAATTCCTAAAAATTTGTAAACCTCCATATCCCTAAATACATATCGATGTTCTTAGAATACATAAATCTCTAGAACCCCAAATCCCAAGGACTTCAAATTCTTAAATAGCTAAATCCTAAGGAGGCCAAATTCCAAGAACTTCAAATTCCTACGTAGATATCCAAAGCCTAAGGATTTCAAATTTCGAGGATCTCAAATCCATAGATACGCAAATCCCAAGTAGCTTTGGTAGCCTATGTTGTTCAAATTCTTAGATTCGTAAATTCATAGGACTCCAAGGTACAGACTGTCCATTAATTAGGTACTTACCATACATCCTTAGATCTCCAAGTTTCTAGTTCTTAGGTATTTACGTCCTCAAAGTCTTAGTTCTTAAATAATTAGATTTTTAAATGCCTTGATTTCTATATACGAAGATCCCAAATTCTTAAACCGTCAAATCTTCAGATTCCCTTATTCATAGATTTCCAAATTCCAAGATTCTCAGTGTCGTAAGCTATTTTCATGCGTTCATATCAAATGATATTTTTAAATGGCCGTGACCGTTTCTTACGAATTTAATGTATTATACAATCTTTTTTAGATGCATGTTTGGAGTAAAAAGTTACCATAGTATTTATTATGCCATACCATAGTTCCAATAAGGCCGCTCTTTACTTCTATCCCGATTACTTTGCAAGTACTCACGTAGATTCTTAACAAAAAAAAGATTGGTGAACGTCGAAGTCGCAATGTCTCAGAAGGTCTTCACCGTTTCGCAAAATTCAAGAGAATGAGGAGCAGCATCGCCATTTTAAGGAGACGTGCACTTTTCGCCAAGCAACCGCGCAATTAACAATCGTCGCGTTGTCTTCGCGCACATCTGCGAAGACCTGGCTGGCTGAACTCTCAGAAGATAAGCAAAGCTCGATGTGCCGTTGCATATTGATTGACGGTAGCTCGGATGAGGAGTCTGGGTGGTGAAGAACAGGGTGAAACGGAGAACGGTGCCGTCGACCGAGGGGAAAGTGGAAGGTGTAATGAAGCACCATGCAGACACACCGCCATGAATATTCATAATCTAATACCTGAGCTGAACCGAGCCGAGGCGGGGCCAAGTCTAATCATCTAGGCCTTCTGCTATATTAGACATCGGCCCGAGGGTGAGAAGACGGTTTCACGGCCGCGAGAAGACACCCCCAACTGTAAGCCGTCTACGTTTCGTCTTTTATTAATCCCTCGGTAAGATGATACTAAAATCTTTAGTTTTAAACGCATTTTGCTTATTATTCTATTGTTACTGTCAGAGGTTTATTAACAGTAAGTTTACGGACGTCCGATGTCCATTTACTTTTAAGTTAGAAATAAAGTGCAACGATAAAAAAATGGAAGGAATGGAACACAAATTAATTTATACAATTATTCTTCATCACGACAAAAGTGAAGTTTCGATAAAGATATCTTAATATTTTCTGTTATTAAAAATGAGGAATCTAAAATAGGCTAATTTTACGCGTTCTGTAATAAATTTTGGTTGTTATCGTTGAAGTATTTTTTGTCATTTTTCGCCATCTCTTGAATGACGATCTGGACTCTTTGAAATAAAAGATATTATTTAAGTTGTCTGTACAGATTTTGATGATACCTTCCGGGCTTGTAGAAACATAATACAAAATGATTAACCTCTACTATTCGTTGCAACATACACACAAAAATGTAAGAGTTCTCAGGCTATCTAGATCATTGTGTTGGTCTCACACAGCAACGGTATAAACCTAAATCGAAACAGACTAATCTAATTTTACTCATTCTGTGCATAATTACATCGTAACGCTGTGGTTATCTATGGCATTGGATAGAAGTTATGTTCCAGTATGGGAAGGTGCATAAATAATAACGTAATATACTTCTATTCTACTTCAACCTGACTCCTAATAACGTAATGTAATGTATGTATTGAATAAATCTTTTCAATATGATACTTCTGAGGCAACGTAGAAACTAGGTAGATGTTATATTGCTATATGGAAGTAGTGCATAAATAGCAAAATACTCTACATCTGTTCTAATCTAATCTAATCTGTGATAACCTAATTTAACCGTTTCAAATATGACAATTTTTAAATTATTTTGGAAATAAAATAGACATTATGCTCCCATATGAGATTAGGCATCGACAATGATCGAATCTAACATCACGCTATTAGCCTAAAATAACTCATTTTTTGGAACAACTACCTAAATATAATCTTTTTGAAGCTATTCAAGAAACTAGAGACATAATTTAACTCTAAAACTAGCTCTAGTTAGATTATTTAAATCTAGCTTAACCTTATTTACTCTAGCTTAATCTAATTCATCATCTGAAAGTTAATATTTTCAAAACTACCTATCTGTAATACACGATTATTAAAAGTGCAAAGGTACATAGTTTTTCACGTAACATAGTAGAGACATGTGTAAGTTCAAAGTTCATATAGAAGCTTTTAGGAAACCTTAGCGAGCTATACAACGCGAAATTTGCATGTGAAGAAGTTGCAAAAGTAGATTGGTGTAGCAGGTTGCTTGTTAATTTCATTCGACAGCGAGTCAGTATTATAGAACGGGGTTGTTTAACTCATGCAATATTTGCTCCGTTGGAATAATGCAATTGGTCGTTGAATTCGCCTAGTTAAAAGTCTTTTTGAAATAGAAATCAACTTATCGATTTATTTGCAACCATTTCTAATGTACTATCTACCCCATTTTGTATTATATTGTCCCGTATGTAGGATTGTATCTATAATACACACTGTTCCTTACAATTGCAGTATATGCAGCGAATTATTAATACATTTTAAGATTATATACTAAATATCGGAATATTTTTATGACGTAAGAATAATACACACCCTAATACAGGTATATCACTTGTTGTACGACGAATGAATTAGTTTAAATAAATAAAATTTGCATATAACGTTTATAATACTACACGTTTCGCGATAATAAAACAAAAACTACGTTAATTTAAAATACTGTATGATCCATTCATTTATAAGGGTCACTGTAAATAAGTCCTTAAGGATAGAGAAAGTAGATGATGTTAACTACAATACAATAAGTTTGTGCAAAACAATATTTACAATTCTTGTATATTTTTACATTTATTTAAAAAATTTTCTTCGGGAAAAGTAAACTCTATATGCATTATTTGATATAGTGGTACAATATATCTTTACAATAAATTTTGAAGTTCTGTCAGTTCTTCGTTGATATATTTAACTAAAATTGCTGAAAGAATAATTTTTAAACTGCATAGTTATTACACGGACCTATCCTCACCTAATGCTCGGATCGAAAGACTAAAATAATCTGCAACCTTAACATAGCAATGTAAAATTTTTGCTCTCCTACGGTGCAATCAAATTTTTCTATAAATAAAATATAGCATTTACATTGAACAAATTTTCGCCATTATCATAATTTTTATTAAAATTCTCTCCTTATCCTTAATGAAAAATTGTTAAAAATACTTAAATTACATAAAATTTAAATATTTTATATGAGTGATTTAAAATTAATTTAAATTTATTATCATCAAAGTCTAATTAAAGGAACATGAATCAAAATTATTATATGTATGTTATAGTCAAGTACTGACACATGTGTGAATACGATATTAGTAAGTGATAACATTATTGTACTTAAAATGAAGTCAGTTGTAAGTTGAATATGTTCCGAAATAAATATTATAATAATAAATATTATAAGCAGTACTGTACTATTATAAAGTAAGTTAATTCAGTAAAAGATACAAAAATATATTAATTTGATTATGATAGTTACTATTACAGATACATACTTATGACAATAGTTGTATTATTTTGCATACAGTATTGCACAAATACTGTATTAATATTATACTGACAAATTCTGAAATTTCTAGTGTCTTAAATTCAAAATTTTTAAATATTCAAATTCTCACATCTTCAAATATCCAGATCCTCAAATTTTCAAATTTTGAAATATTCTGACTCCCAAATTGTAAAATTTCAAGTATCCAGATTTCCGTATATTTAAATTTTCGTATATCCAGACTCCCAAATTTCAAAATATCCGAATAATGAAATTTTCGAATATCCAGACTCCGGAATTTCAAAATATCCGAATAATTAAATTTTTAAATTCCCGAATCCCAAAATTTTTAAATATTCTGTCTCCTAAATTTTCACATTTTCAAATATCCAGAAGTCCAAACCTCAAAATTTCTGAACGTTGTGGCTTTAAATTTTCAAGTTTTGGAGTTATTAAATCCTTAAATTCCTGAATTTTCACGCTCCTAAATTTTCAAATTACCAAACTTTTAAGTTTCCAGCCGATCAGTCGTTTGCTTCCCGAATCGTTCGAGACATTCCCGCATGTAACGTTCTTGGAGCCAGTGGAGAGCCACGTCAGAAAGCGTCTCTGTCGAATGAACCCCTAGGAGATCCACCCCGGTGGCGGCGAACGTCGCGGAGTGTCTCAATTCGTCGTTTGCATATGAAAAAGTTGTAAGCCGTGCGCACTAGATCACTTAACTCGATTCGATAGTCGCCGTCAGCCGGTACAGAGGCGCTCCATCAGGCCAATATCCGCGCGATATTGCCGTTTTATGATAATGTTATCAGCGCCCAGCTACCGATGAGCTAGCGTGATACCAATACAGACGCACCGCGTCGGCACACACACACATATTCACGTTGACACACGGAAATGTTGAAGCGACACACGTATGTACGCAGGCTGGTTTCATCAAACCGGGGATTTAGTAATCTGCCGAGATTTATGAACGCCGGTTCATCCCTTCGTTCCGCCCGGCATCGTTCCTGCTGATTGTGCCGAGCATCCCCGCGCCACCACCTCGACGCTCGTCTTCCATGCTTCCCTATGAAACGAAATCCTGGCTGCGTTCGATCTTTTTGGATTTTTATCGTAGTCGCCGCGAAATTGAGTTTCAACCGATGGTTCATCTTGGCTCCCGTGTGACGCATACCGAGGATGCGGTAGAAGGTGGGAGGCTTTCGAAAGAACTTGTCGATTTGCGGCTGATAGCCGATTCTTCGTTACGCGTTACAGGGCTTGAAGATGAATATCGAGTAATGAATAGGATCGTGTCTGTTTAGAGTATTATTGCGTCTTGGAGAGTTTTACTTTCACCATTACATTATTAATTATACATCATCGTTATTATGTATACGATCACCATGGGCGGTGAGTTTTATTATTTCGCATTTGAAGGTCTTCTTGAACAGTTGGCACTTGAAATGTTTGTTGAATTCTTTTTCAAATATTAATTGCCACTATTAATAATAGAGAAATCTTCCTGCATTACGAATGTTTATACAACGCACGCATAACGCTATAGATTTAGCTAAAAAATACTTGTTTCACATCGTTGAAAAAATTCTTGTTACATCGAATGGTTAGCGTCAGTCCCTTCTCGAATGTAAAGGAAAACTGTAAAAGTTTCCAATGTATGTGCTAAAGATAATCTAATTTAATTCGGACGTTAGCACTCTTGTAAAGAAATATATGAAGATTATAAAATTAGTCGCTACATGTAACCTGAAATGTTGCTAAATAATTCTACAAGACAAAATTGTAACGTAATTTAATCTCAATTTTAGAAGATAATGTTATAAAAAATTTGTCTATGGCATACGTTCAGTTGTCAAATATAAAGTAATCTAATCTGAAGTTTAGCAGATCATCTTATAGAAAGATGAACGAAGATTATAAGTTTAGTTACGAAACGTAATCCAAATTTCGATAAAGAATTTTGCAAGACTAAAATAAAAATTATAGCAAATGTTGTTATAAAGAAATGTATGAAGGCTATAAGTATAGTTTTCAAATATAATTTAAATTTTTGTAAATAATTCTATGATAAATTTACTTGAAATCTAATTTAACCTAACCAAAATTGTAATAGATAATATCATACAAAAAAGTATGAGGTTTGTGCGTAACACCTGCAAACTCAAACTAAATTTGGATATAAATTCCTAAGAAAATATAGAAACCTCTGTGAATTTAATTGCTATCCTTATAACTGAAACATAGTAGCCAAAACATTTTTGTACCCTTATATTTTCTTTCCACAGAAATTTAAACATTACTTTTCTTAATGATTCGGAGTGATGTTTCTTAGCATAGGAATAAAACCATAAATTGCATCGAAAGTATTCGATTTCCCTGCAAGTTGGTTTCATATCCACCCCCGTCAGACCACCATAATCCTCCGTAACCTCCACTCCGGAAAGCAAAGAGCTCTCCGGGTAAACATAAATAGGAAATAAAGTTTGGTCGGGTATTGAGCCGCGTCTTCGAGCTTATAAAGTATTCGCAAAGGAGTCAGACACGATGGGGTGGAACGGAAGGGTTGCGAAGGAAGGGTTGTTCGAGAAGGACAACTCGTCGTGGCCGCAGAACGCGAGACGAGGATCCAGTCTGCGAAGGATTTTAGTTTGTTCAAGTAAATTATATTCAGCATGGTGGATGTGTCACCCTCTTTGCATCCCTCTTCAACCATCTCTCACCCCTTCTCCCGATTTCCAGCCGCGTCCTCGTTGACGCAGACGCGAATTACCAACCACCCCACAGGTACCATTCCCTTCTTGCCTATCATGAATTATTAATTAATTGTTTCAACTAACGGAGTAATTTATTATTCAGCTCTTGTGACGGCTGCTGTGCCGATTCCGCGATACGATGTCGGGGAAAATGGCTTCCGGCTGGGACGATTTATGCTGCTAGATTCTGACTTCGCTTCCACTTTTTATCATTTGCTGTTCAAAGTAAATAACATGTCTGTATCTGCATGAGTGAAATCCAGGCACCTTCAATTTTTAGGCGTTGAGCAATTAAAATTGTCGTTTCCATAGCTTATCATAATTTTTATTTGTAACAAAAGTATTTTAATTTGTAATAACGATTAACATATTTTTGTTCATATAAAAAATAATACTGTTTTTTGTAAATAAAAAGTAATTAAAAATTATAAGATACATAATTAGCACTGCAATGAACAATAATGAATTTTCACGTTGGGTCTAACCATTTTAGTAATGGGGTTCAAATTAATTTCGTTATTTTATAATTTTCATGTTTCCCAAAAATACAAACTGGAACGTTATATTTTCATCCTTCTAAAAAGACTAGACTTCCATTCATTTACTATTTAAGGTAAAAATGATAAAAGTGAGTATTTTTAGATGTTTCAGTGATAGGTAAATCCCGTTAAATTTTATAATCATGTAACAGTTTAAATTTTTCTTACAACATACTTTATATTTTTAGGAACGTCTTGAGTCAAATTTTATTTAAATCTTGCTACCAGAGTATAATAAGAAATGTACATATTCTTTACTTTAACATACCTTTTAATTTTTCTTGCAAAAGAATGTAAAAGAATATTGAATTTTTCTTTGCAATCTCCAAATAAATATCCAATAAGCGCAATAGATTATCTTAATAAAATTGACAAGAAGATTGCAGTGTAAACGTGCAGAATGATTTACAAACACAGAAACCAAAATTACAGAAAATTGGACGAACTTTCAGTACAGAGCGGGAGGGGTTGGAACGAGTTGTACCAAATAAGCATAAAAGTAAATCCGTTCGTTCTTCACTTAACACGTAAGAACCATAATTATTTGGCCGCACGAAACGGTCTTCACCTGTTCGCGACGGTTGCTTGAGCAAATTAATATTTACCTTCCCTGGCACCCCAATCTACGAAGGCATCTACCTCTCGCTCACTTATTAATGGATATTCCGCCCTATCCGGTATACCACCCCACCTAGTTACCTCTCTCTCATCGTTAGACACGCAAGCCACAAACTTTGATAACCGAGCAGCCAATTTCCGGTTGCGGTTCGTCGACTGGTTACTCGTACCGTTTGGCTCATCGGTGTGTGTTAAATCTAATTCAGATTGACGCATGTTAATTTGGACGACCCACTGTGGGTCATTTTGCATCGATTATTTTATGTTTCTGTGATAATCGTTTAATTTATATGATTACGGTAGAGTAGTGTTATACCAGATATCTGAAGTAGCTACAGCAATTAGGTAAGGACGCGAGAGAACCCGGTCCTACAAACGTTCATATACATTAAGATACATTTACACTTTTAATATACGGACTCGGTACTATTCCTATGTTTATTGTTTCGCACAAGAGAAGTTAACTCTTTGACTTATAATATTGTCTCAGACTCGTGATGCACATTACAGTTCAGATATAACAAACCTAACTTGGATTTCTATCTTGATTAACTTTCGAGTTTAATACTAACTACAATTTGCATAATCAAGGTTCTCCGAAGATGAAATATACTTAACACTAGAACTACCCACGATAGACGTATACCTACTTCTACCGGAAGGGTCAAAATGACTTGTTTCTTAAATTACTAAGTAAGACATTTAAAAAAAGACAATAATTTTTACGTTTTTACATATTTGTTTGTTTTACGAACAAAAATTGAATATAATCTGAATAATGATAGTAATATAATAGCAATAATTTATTGAATAATTATGCATAAAAGTTAAAGACAGCTTTTGCAGGAGTTAAAATTCTTTAGTACACTGTGTTATTTCACACAAAAATAAATAAATAAATAAATATAAAAATGGTTGTAGACAGATGTCTGAGTTTGAAAATATTTTCGTTTATGATTAGATGATAATTTGCTACGCTAATGAGTGCCCAGGTTTATTGGGCACATAACGCAATAAAATTATAAATTTTCGATTTTCTAGAGGTATTACGACGCAAAATAACGGTTTCCCTGTGTATCTTTCAGACTAAGTGCCACAAACAGTTTCTACGATACAACAGAACAGCGCCGAAAACGTATGTTCCGTGAGGGGTCAAAATGACTCATCTCGGTATATAGTAGGTATATTACATACAATTTTACAACAAAATGATAAAAAAAAAGAAAACTGTTTTACAGAATTAATTATTTGTATATCTTAGGAAAAGCGTCCAAAATTTTCAAAAGCAGAATGTACCTGAAATGAGTTGTAATTATAAGAAGTGTCATACAAATCATTTTGACCCCACTTGGTAGTTCTAGAGTTAACATTTCAAATTTTAATATTCGTCTGAACTTTGTAGCAATAATTAATTGTCTTCAGCTGACGCAACTGCCGAAAAAATCGTAGGTTAAAGGGTTAAATTAGATATTATATTGTTGATCTTACTGATATTGCTGATCAACTTCGTTTTGCTATAATATTTACTTGGACAAATTATATTAAACAAAATGTTATATTTTCGCGTTTCGTTAACATTTGGACACTAGTACAATTCTACAAGCTCGCAATACTCAGAAGTCGCCTGAACTGCGGAACAGATTGGTTTCGTATATAAATGTCTGGAATATAATTTTACTTCGGTAAAAGGTTGAATTTCACAGCATAAACGACTAAAATTTAACATACAAGGAAGGGGAAGAATACCAGTTTTAGTAAGAGACAACTTGTAATTTATCATAGAGAGAAAGGTAAAACTTATCGAGAAAGAGCACAATTATTAGTTATGGAGAAGAGTAGAGTATCAGTATTAAAAGATACGTGGAAGGTGATCGCATCGAATTTAAGAAACTAAGGGGACAACCTTGAATTTCCAATGGGAGAGAAGAAATGTAATTAATATGAAGAATGAAAATATTCGCATTATGGAAATATATAATTAGCTTTAGAAGTGTATCATGAAAGTGAAAACATATTCAGTACTAAATCTGAACGTGGAATAACGAGAAACAATGGGTATAATGGCCGAATAATAAGAAGAAACCCGTAATTGAATGGCATAAATCGGGAAAGAAGCCCGATTTTGGCCAGAGAATTTGTCCGAACGTTTTAAGATTGATGAGAGGATTTTATTATCGCTGTCGAGTGTAAATTCTGTATTTTTGGTTCTTATAGAAACGGTATAGTGCAACAAGGATAAATTGAATTTTAAAATAAAATAATCTAAAATGTACTATAAAACGCGGAGGAGGTTCTTGTACGAGAGTGCATATTCAGTACGGATATTAAATTTATATTCTATACATATTATGGAATATAAATGTAGCACACAGTATTAAGTCATTTTATAGAAAAGGATACGAAGATTATGAGATTAATTACCAAACCTACCGTAATATCGTGTGGTTATGTTAGAATAAAACACCTACCACCACAGTTATCTGTGCAAGGTTAACAACAGTTATTAATTTTCGAAGTTTTATTATTAATTATACAAAAAGATTTAATGAAGATTTAATACGCTTTATAATAGACACTAAATAACACTTTACTAATATGGTATATGAATATCGCTCGCTTATCTACAGAGGACTACTTCTCTTACGCTTTTTGCTTAGGCGTGTCGCCCTCGCATTGCCCCCCCCCCCCCCCCCATCAACTACGACGCTAGTAACGTCTTCTAACTCGAATTAGAATATAATGATCTACATTTTTACTGTAGATAACAGTGATTTATGTACCAATTGTATTGTAAAAATTATATATACTTTGACATTTATGCACAATCATACTATAGATCACGTAAATTTACAGCAGTTAAGCTGTAGGAATTAATTGCATTTTGAATAAATATATCGCAGATCACGTTGATTCGCATTAATTAAATAGTGCAACTTAATGTCACGCAAGTTAATGATCGTGTGAAGCCAACAGGAAGAACAGTGCGAGTCCGTTTTCGGTTACAGTGATATTTTCCAGAAACACAAATCGACAAATTTAAGCAGAGTGATAGTCTCGATGGAACGGACTGGAAGACAGGAAGGCCACTTTCACCGATGGCAAAATGTTCGCGTGACGGCCACTATATCGGGTCGCTGATTGTTTGAACAAAGCAGCATGACGAGCATACCCACATTCACAAACATACACACACGTACACATTGGGTCACGTGTTAGCGGGTTCACGTGACGCCAGCCATTACGTTCGAGCCACTTAATTATAATATCGCTCAGAATTAAACTGTGCCCGGCGCGAGCACCTACTTGTACCGTAATTATTGCCGGGGCTCTCGTTATTACACGCAAAACCAGCCAAGTTTAAGTTCGGTTTTCGATTCGAAGACACGTGATTCGTTCGGGAATGAAACGGCCGCCGATAATCGGGAATCGATGCCAGCGAGGATGAGTCCCGGCGAGCGGGTTATCAGACTTGTTAAAAAGTGATTTATCGGCCGAGCATGAGTGGGGCAGCGGGGGAAGGAAAGGACGGGTTGAAAGGAAGACAACCTCGAGGGAAATGAAATGCTCGGCTCCTTTTGAAAAGTCAAAATTAAGGAGATATTGAAAGTCAGGCAGGTGGAGCTTGATGAGGACCGTGGATGATTGGGTTGGTCCTTTGATATTTATTTTCTACTTTTTCTACTTTTTTTCTCCAGTTGATGTATTTTACTATTTGATTCATGTATACCAGTATTACCTATTCGAAATACATATTAACGCGTTCGCGGACGGCTTCTGCATATGCAGTTATTCGGGTTGTGTGGTAGGTCACCACTACAAATGCAGTACATTAATTTTCTATAGGTTTTTTTTCCATCTTGTCCAATTTCATCTATCAAATATTAAGGTTGCATTGACGGAGGGTGCTCGTATGTGAATTTACGCCGTCCGCGAACGTGTTAACTACGTATCCTCCAGTAGTTAACATATACATATATTATATTCCTTACATACTTCGTTAATTATCCACTATATGTAGTTCCAAATATATAATTAAATATTGCATTTAAATATGTAAGTTTTGTATTGTAGACCTTTTCGTATTCTGAACAGTAATTTCCGTAAGTTAAGCACCCGAATGTTCCAGTGCAGGAATGCGAGTGTCTCTACCCATACGCACTTTTGACTTTCTCGAACGCCGGGTAATACACGTATTACACAGAGGTCCAGAATTGCACATGTTTGCAACTATACAGGGTGTCCTAAAAGGAACGAAACACCCGGAAATGGGAGGTAGCTGGGGTCATTCTGAACAACTTCTTCCTTTGCAAAAAAGTCAAATGAGGCTTCATTTTTAAATTATTAAGGAAAAACACAGACCAATCAGAGCGCGAGAATCTCGCGCGCTCGGAGGCAGCCGTAGTGGTCGGCTTACGTGGTCAGGGGCGAACATGGTCAACCGTTGTATGTAAACAAATTCTCAGTTGTATGTAAACAAATTCTTTTATAACGTTGAAATGCTGGTAAACATCCCAATACTTCATATCATTAATATGAATCGATAGTCAGTCTTACAAGGAAAGGCATGGAAGTGTCCCCCTTCGATTTTGATGAAACTTCGTACGTTTGTTAAGCAGGCAAAAATAACGGACACGTATTTTTTTTTATCGGCTGAGACGCGAGATTAAGGGGTGAAACGACCCCTTAAAGTTTCGACCCCCTTGTGCTATCTCGAAAACCGTACGAGATACATTAAAATTGCTAATAGGAAAGTTGTATGGTTTTTTACGTATAATAACAGGATATTAACAAATTCGACGAAATATAATTTGTTTATAACAAAAAAATTGTTCATAACCTTATTTTACAATTTATGCAAATTTGCCTAATGACAAAAAGTGAAGAGAATTTTATTCCAAATCCATTGATATATATATATGCGAAATTGCCTCCTACAGTTCTCGAGATTTTTATTATCTATGGCTCATTTCACGTCGAATCGATGACTTTTTGACGTCACCATTTGCGACTTTATTTTAATCAAAATATGTTGTAGTCTATGTGAAAGTAGGGGGGGTTTAAGTAATCATTTTGCCGATTTCGAATTTGTTTAAAAATTACAAGCCTTCAAAATTTCCAATTTTTGCCTTTTTTGCGAAAAGAGGCATCACTTACGAATTGTTTTCCAAAAAACTACTCGTCCCATTGTGCTAAATTTTTTTTTGTTTTATTCATAAAGGATTGGGCTACTATAAAATATTTTTTCTACCAAGTTTCATCAAAATCGGAGGGGGACACTTCCATGCCTTTCCTTGTTAGTTGATCGCTAAATCAAGTTGCTGCGTGATTACCAAAATGAAATTTTCCTTTGAAGAGCAAGTGAATATGATCCTCGTTTATGGAGAAACGCGACAAAATTGGATAAGAGCTCAAGCCTTGTACACTGAACGATATCCTGACCGTACTCGTCCTTCACACCGATTTTTTCAAAGATTGTGTAAAATATTAAAAGAAACCGGGAATTTGGATACGCGTAAGAGCAGTCGTCGTAAAAGAGCAACTGATGAAGGAAGCGAAGTTGGTGTTCTTGCAATTGTAGCGCATAAGTCTATAAAATACAGAGTATATTAGAATAACTTCAGAGACGATAATATTATCGTAAACGGTCACCGCATCGAACACTTTCTATGATATCTGTAAGTTTACTTAAAAACCATATTTGACCTTGTATGACCTTGAACGATAGCTTGTTGAAGTCGACTCAACACTGGCTACACATGGTGATAAAAAAGATACCATTCCATTAAAAAAAATGGTCATGACCTTCAAATCTCCTCTATGCCTCCACCCAGGTAAAAAATATATGTTGCAACACGGTTGATGTTCGTAGCGAAGAAATTATTTATTATACACCAAACTATGGTACAATGAAACAAGATCAGAAGAAGTTGAAAATCGCGACGCCGAAAGATTCGCTGAAGGTAAGGAAGAGGTGAAGAATTAGGCGATGGGGTTAGAAACTAAGTAGTGCCGTACACCGGAGGCGACGTCTTCTTCTTAGTTATTGAAAGGAAAAGTCGAGGTGCCGTATCCACGTCTTCCTCGACTTTGTAGGGATTTGGTGAGTTAGGAACGCTATAAGAGAGTGCCGAACACCGTGTCGTCTTCTCACTTATAGGTTACGGAAGGGAAACCGGGGTACTTAGAGCGTGCCGAATAACCCGTCGTCTTGCTCTCTAAACGTAGGTTAGAGAGTGCGAACAAAGCGTCGTCTGCACTCTAAGATACACGGGGAGGGAAGGATTGAATTTAGAGAGTGCCGAACAATACCGTCGTCTTGCTCTCTAAACGAAAGTTAGAGAGTGCGAATCAGTAAGTCGTCTTGCTCTTCTAAATGACCCGTAGGACACCTTCTCGCTAACTGACTTTTCTCGGAAAAAGGCCGCTATTTATACCGAAAAACGAAGCTAGGCCCGCCCAATCAGCGAGGCCCAACTACGTGTACGCAGGCATTTTTATGACCTGACCTGGGTTGTACGTCGGCCGAGCGTACTCGACGTTTTCTTACATTCTAGCTTACATATATTCTACAATATTCTCTTATACAAAATCTTATGTGTTACAAAATTCATTTAAATTTGAGATTTCGAGAATTCGATAATTTAAAAATTTGGTACTTCGGTAATTTTACACTACTGTTAATTGGAAATTTAGAGACATTGAATTTGAAAATGTAAAGTTTTGTATTTTTGGAAATTTGAATATTTATGAATTTAGAAATTCGAGAGCTTTAGAGCTTTGGAATATACGAATTTGTTAATTTAATTAGAATAAATATGCAGTTAATGAATTTGAAATTTTGGATATTTGGAGATTTGAAATTTGAAACATTTAAGGAAAAACGAAGATAGTATAAGAAAAAATTAAAGACGACTTAAAAATGAAAACAAAAATTTATATAAATTTGGGAAACCTTGAACTCGCAACCTCTGGTTGAACAAACATATCTCTTTTTCATTGAGCTACAAAACATTATTGATATCAGATTACTCCCAAACTAATAAACATAAATTATAGCAACTTTAAACAAATTATTCTCATATTCTTTAAAGATGTACCAAAAATTTCAAGAAATTACTATCTCTGGTGTCCTCTATAATTTCACAAAGTTAGAATAAGATTAATCTTTCAAATGTCGCGAAGTCCCCTTTATTATATTCCATTTTGCAAATCGAGTTCCCCATGTAAAATCCCGTGTTCCGAATATCAAATCGAGCAATACAAGATTTATCTTCCTTCGGGTTGATCGGTATTCCCATCGAAAATCACCAGTCATTCTTATCTCGGTAGGTTTATTTATCCAACGACAGGAATAGGAAAAATCCCACGTTCTTTATGGAGCGACAGGATGTCGTGGGCCAAATGGAAGCCGGATCATCCACAGATAACAGGCTGACAGTGGGCATGAGAAAAATTAGCGATGTACGCCTGTAATCCTGTTCAATGGCAGCACGTATCGAATGGTCGGTCCACGTGACAGGAAGCGTGTCGAGAATTATGCTACATCCCCGACTGAACCGTGCCAATAGATCATTAAGTTGTACTACGGCTGTATTATGACAAGACACCCGGTTATGTAGGGGTTCGAATCGGTCATGGAGATAAAGAGAGAGGGCGAAAGAGGGTGGGGGTTCGCTCGTTTTTCCACGTCGTCACTCCTTTTGAAAGAAGCCACCTTTTTGATCGGACGACTGGGACCGTTTAGCAGAGGACTTTTAGCATTTCTCAGACCTTTAATTTTCTGTTTGCAGATTTTACTCCCTTTACATTTTTTTTGTTTCATCCTCGTCTGATTATAATTCTTTTCTTAATTCTTTCTTTATATAATAATACTTCCTTTTTATTTTATTCAGTTGCGTGAATGCTTTTACAATGCTTTACAATGATTTTAGTGCAAAATTATTGAAATAACAGAATTTTTTCACAATCATTTTAACGCTAATGTAAGTATTATTTTGAAAACATTTTGCGAATATAGTGCGAGGATTATGTGCGTTTTCTTTCATTTGTCCGATATACATATGTACTTATGTGAAATCGTTCGAAGCCGATTTGAAGAAAAGGAATAATATAATTCGTTTATAATGATTTCAATGCTAATGCAATAATGATTCTGGTGCATAGTTTGCGAAAGTGAAAACCTGGATGTAAAATTTTGCTTACTATATATCTCTGTATTTATTTATCTATTTTCAGGCTTCCGGAGTTTTATATTTTTATATTTTCACTTTTCTATAGCTCTGTACTTTCACACACCTATATGTGTATAATTCTGTAGCACTGTACTTCCATGTTTTAATACTTCTTGTTCTTGGTCTTATTTACTTTCAAATATTACTGTTTATATTTGGTTACCATTACATATCTGCATGTATGTATTTGCATTCCTTCATGTATTCATATTTCTATATATTTATATTCCTATATTTCTATCTTTTATTCAAGTATTCCGATATTTATTTACTACTGTACTTTCATAGGTGTATATTTCCATATATCTGCAGTTTGCCTTTACAGTTAACAGCCCGTAAATATTTAACACAATAAACTCCGCGTGAGAAATATGCCAAAAAAAGACACTGAAATGCTCATAATACTAATTGTAAGTCAATAATATACACTTACAAATTGTAAGATAAAATTGAAAAATTCACTATCTACATTCTTAACATTTTAAATTACAACATGTCTACCACGTTCGTCCACGTGCGTGGATAGCGTTAAATCCTTTAGCATGAATCCACTTAAGCAACATATGCACATATATATATATATATATATATATATATATATATATATATATATATATATATATACATATATATATTACAATAACAAAAGTTTTTCTCATCGATTACTAAAAGTATCAAGTAAAAAATAAAACGATGTTACTCCGAAGAAACTGCTAGTGACTCTAGTTGATGGATGATCCGGGCAATGGTCGTTCACGCGTAAAGTAAACGCATATTATGTAGATTAGGGGTGTCGGGGATCAGATATCCAGGGCATTTAATAATGCTGTTCCTGTCAAAACACGGACCGTAGCCAACTGAGGGTATAATGCAGATAAATTGCTCCATGGAGAACGTCTGAGGGGGGCTGGTTCGCTGGAAAGAGACGCGGGAAATCAGCTAAGGAGAGAAAGCTGTACAGGGTGTTCCCTGTCAGGTGGTACGAAAAAAGGATGCATCTAGGTGAAAAATACATCAAAAGTACAAAATAAAATTTTGTCATATGCAGCTCCATTTCCTAAATAGAACAGAAATTAGTCAATTTCTAAGTACTTGTAAAAAAAATCTGTTCACTGCGCAAGAAATGAAAAATACAATTTTTGTTATTTATTTTTAGAATTAATAAATGTTATTAAATTAATAAGTCCTGTCATCCATATTACTAAAGCTCATTACCAGTCATTCTTCATTACACTAATTGCTAATGTAAACATGATGAATTTAATCGACGAGAAGACGTGTAGTAACGATACGTATTGTAAATAATGGAAATAAACAATTCTAAAGATTTTAATAATTGCATTTACTGAATTACATTTCATGCAAAATTAACAAATAATTTATTGATTTTGTCATTTTGTACATTGAAAACAAATGTTTGTTTACGTTGTACATAAATTGTTCCAAAACTTTCTGAAAGTCGTTCAACTTTAGTTTTCTTAAAAAGGAAACAGCACGAGGAAAAATGTTATTACATGTTTTTTATTTATTTTTTGTGGCATCATTTCGGAAAGATCCTGTATAGCGGGGACAACCCTCTTGTCTCCGCTATTGTTTGTCACCATCAGCAAATCACATAGGGGTGTTTTAATATGGTGTCGGTGCCCAGACCAAAGATTTGCGCGTAACTGTTCAAATAGCGGGAGATTCCGGCCATGAAGCCGTGAAACGATCAACCAAGATATAATATCGATGGTGACAGTTTTCAGAAATGGCATTACGAATCGATTTCAACCCCTGGATGACAAATTACCGGTCATTCGAATCGCAGCGTGATCGCTATTAATTCTTAAATGTTCAAATTTACGAACATACGTATCAGTTCGGAGAATCGAAAAATTAAGAGATGTGGGGTTGGGGACCCTTGGAATATTTGAGAAATAAGGGCATTTGGAATGTTGGAGATTTGAATATATAAGGAATTTATAGATTTAGGGAATTTGGAAAATTCAAGGAAGGCAAAATTTGAGGAAGGCAAAATTTGGGAAATCAGAGAATTTGATATTAGGAGGGAATTAGAACATTTGGAACAATTGTAAATTTCTAGGTATATAAATTTGTTGAAAAATAAAATAAATTACTTGAAAATGTAAAAATTTATATTTCTAACGTAGAAACTTCCAAATAGAAAATTATCAGGATTTTAGTTCCTAAATTTCGAAACTTTCAAAGCTCCTAAATTGCTACATATTTAATATTCGTAATTTTCAAATGTAAAAATTTGAAATTTTTGAAAATTGTATCTTTCTGTATTTAAAATTTTTTAAGAATCAACCGTTTATTCTAATGAATTTTGAAGTTTCTGATATCAAAAAGTGTCAACCCGAAATACCTTACTAGTATCACGTGCAATAAATAAAATTTTAATTTATTAAGTATAATTAACAAAATTTTATACATAAATCAAATTTATTTTGAACATAAATCAACATGGATGCAAATATATGTTATAAAAGTGATAAAAAAATATTTTAAATTATATTTTTTCCCGCCGTTTTCATTACTTCTGATTATCTGAGATACTCGGATAACCAATTAACCAGAAAATTCAATCAAGTAGAAAATTATCTTTTAAATAATACCGCCACTTTGTTTTTCTTTCCACCCTCCCCCCACAAACTTTATGTTCCATCCACATATTTCTAGGTCCATTATTAATCCCTCAATTTAGAATTTGTGCTGCATTTGCGTCGTTTACAACTAACTAATTGTTGCTATAATATTAGGACCTATAAAGTATGTTGAAATATCAGGCACGTTTTGCATTTAACGATCCCGGATTGTACAGATTCTAATTATAATAGAAACCAAAATTCGATTATGTTCAAAATACGGGTCTGGTTTGCCAAATTCAATGTATAATGTGCGCCAGAAGTCTGTCACGATGTTGTACCAGCGATTAATTCTTTGCACTCAAAAGGTGCAAACTAACTATTCGATTTAATAAAATGATATGAAATAAATGCGTTTTGTATAACCTATAGTGGCGCATAAGAATTATGAAACATGCAATACAATAGCAATTGATAATAGAGAAATAATAACTTCAAAAGACTTCATCGAACTTTTCAACTCGAAAGTTTTAGGGTTTGCCAATAGCAAAAATACTTTCGAATGCAAAGAATTAGTCACTTGAAATGTTAGACTTTCAATTTGTGTTCAAGCGTCAAGCTATTGCATAGCAACCATCTTCAAACATCAACCTCACAAGTATCAATCATATTCAAGCATCGACCTAACAAGTATTAATCATATTTAAACATTAACCACACAACTATCGCTCATCCACCACCAGCCTATTAAGTATCGTTCATCTTACAGCATCATTGTCTCAATTTTCCACTTTCTTGAACATTTACTGTGTCAAAGAATTTAGCAGTCGCAGTTGTCAACGAATTTCAACCTTCACGAACGCAACCCTTTGAACTGTCTCGTTCATTACGAGGACAGTTTCCAACCGTCCAAATATTTCCATCGATTCCCGCCGCCTGTTAGCCAACAATTCGATCAAAAAAAAAAAAGAGGGATAGAAAGGAAATTCGAAAAACAGCGTAACTCAATCTCTCTCAAAACGAAACGCGTCCACGCAGCGAAACGTTCAACAAGCCGCGTTCCCGTTTTTGCTAAAAATTCCCGGCCGGGTTTGGGCTTCAATGCGTTCATCTATTTTTCATTCCGACCCGTTCGGGACCCGGTTCGCTTGCTGACAATCGGGTGATCACAGCTTTTCAGATGGCCTGGAAAAAAAAGGCTCGAATCGGTCCGCCGAAGAATTGTGCGCGGCGCACCGAAAATATTCAATGGACGAAAAAAACGGAGAACAAAAAAAGAAAAAACAGGACCGGTGATTACACGATCGCATCATTGTGAACGAGGTTTCGATCTTTACAAATTTCATGAAACAATGGCCGAACCCCGGAGACCGTGGATTTTCCACTTTGACGTTAGTTTTGACCAAATATTTGCCGAACGAAATGGAAGTCGCATGGTCAGCCGATGGGCATTGATCGATTCTTTGGTTCCTACTCCTACCATCGTTTACGACCATCCCCCTTTTCCAGCTTCCGGTTGGCAAGATACGGAAGTATATCAATGATTATTGAAACGATAACATTGGTAGCTATTTTTGGAACTGGATGGACGGTTCGTTGATCGTCCTGGTTGAGGTGTAGAAGTAGAGGTATGACTATCGATATCGGTGGTAAATGTCAATCATATCGGAATGTTATCGATAATATCATATAGTGATATTATGGATAAAAGATATCATTAATGTTAACGGAGGAAGAGTATATTGACATAGAAGCTAATTTATAAATCCTCTCATAACCAAATTAACAAAGTTCTATTTTAGTAAACATCTTATTATGTATTGAACATTTTCAAATTTTCACATGTTCCAAATTTCTTAGAATCCAAACTTACTAACTTAATAATTTGGAATCAAAAATTATCAGGAAAGTCTTCAGATTTTCAGTTTCTGAATTCATATATTTTCAAATTCACGAATTGTCACAGTCCTATATTTTTAAATTTCCGTGTTCTCAATTTCGCAAATTCGTAAATTTAAAAAATTTTTAGCCATAAGACTATCAAATGTTGACATTTTCAAATCCCCAAATTTTTAAATATCCGAATCCTCAGGTTATCAAATTCTCAAATTTTTATATCTTCAAATTTCCAAATTATAAAATCCTTAAATTCTTAAATTTTTGAATTCACATATTTAACAATTTTTTAATTTGTATATCTTCAAATACCCAGAAATTTATATTTCCAAATTTTCAAGTTTTCAAGTGGCACAGACTTCGAAATCCATACAATATTTTAATATTTATACACTTACAAATATCGACAATTCTAACGCCCCTAATTTAAAAATTGAAAAATTTGCATTTCATAATTTTCAATTTTTTACATTTCAAATTTTAAATTGCCAAATGCATAATTTATGTACTTCCAAATGGTTAAATTTATAAATTTTTAAAACTAGAAATTTGAAATTTGTAAATTCATCGCATTGAACGAACTATAGTCTTAAATTTCTGGTAGTAAATTTGTAAGTTCCGAATTATTAAATCAGTATTTAAAAAATTTCATATTACAAAATTTTTGAATTTGTAAATTTGTTAATTTCAGACGTACAATATATAACATCCACACGTACCAAGTTTGATTTACTTAGACAAATCATTATGATCTTCTTAAAGTAATCTGTCACATCTTTGATGTATTTGTGACCTATACTATATGTGTATGTGACATGCCAATGAACATTTATACCATGGAAGACCAGAATGAACTAAACTTAAAAGTAAAATTTCTATTCCATTATTGTCTTAAATTTCTTAAAATTTATCATTTCAGCTCTAGCACTATTAGAACTCCAAAAGAAATTTCTCTGAGAATAAATCTAACCTAGAAATAATGTTATAATATACACCAAGTTTTATTTTTTTCACTGACAAATAAATTCAGTTCGTCAACTTCCTCAAATTTATCGTTTCAACCGTACACTAATGTATTTTCCAAGCAATAAATTCGTTTTCAGTTTACATAATTTTGTCTATCAATTTTCAGTCGGAGAACCGAATTGTTTGATGACGTCATAAAGATTCCGAAAGAATGTCGAAATGTGTCTTCAGAGACACAGGAACCGTGCGAATTTAAATTCACCACAGTGATCTCAGCGAAGTTGCCTAGGTAGTCGAAAGTTGTTCCTCGAAACGGGAGCAAATCCGTGAGTTGGGATGCGTAGTCGAGAAGCGGCAAACAGGAACAATACCGCGACCGAGTCGCTTGTCCCTAGCCGAAAGAACAGAGAGGTAGCTTTTCACGGCATCGGGAAAGCGGAAAACTAGCTAACGACTCGACAATTCGCCCTTATTCGCCAATCTTGGTCCTGGTTGCCCCGGCACGCTGTTTAGCCGAGCGTGTCGGCCATGACTGGGGTGCGACATGAATAACCGAGTAGTTGAATTCTGCTTGTCGCGGCTCTATAATATTATCAGAGCATTGTGCTCGACTAATTAACTGTACTAATGCAATCCTTGCTGATTATGCATTCTCTTCGCCAGTCCTGGTATCTCAACTTTCCTAACAGGCTCCCACAGAACTTTCCGTGAAACCCGAACATAATGTTTAGAGCTCGATTTTATTCGAATTAATCACAGTGTTCGAGTTTCATACAAATGAGGTTTACGACATGGCAGAAAAATAGCCACTTTTGAAAACCTTTAGTTTATTTTAGTTTAACAAATCTATTCATGCAGCAGTCATTGTTAGAATCTTTTTTGGCTTCAGCGGTACAGGCCATGCCATAAACCTCAAAGACCCAAACGTCGAAGGGTAACTTGGGCCTGAAATTAATGGTTTCCAGGTCCTCGAGAAATACGTCACGGAATTTGGGTTTTTCGAAACCCAAACTTCCACGAGCAATCGCCATCCTTCCCCGTGTAGGAAACCTGTTCCCCTTCCAGAAAAGTGCCACGCCAAGGGCGCAATGGAAGGGAGCAACGGAAATTGTAAATAGGGCAAAAATGCCAAAACTAGGATAGTACGATCAGAGATTGAGCATAGATAGCACAGAAATAGAAACAACAGAACTTTAGAGTTAGAAAGAGTAAATATAGAAATCAGAGAACTTAGAAGTTATAGCATAGTATAGATAGTCCATAACAGTTACGATAGAGTAACTCACAGAGACTGAACAGAACAGTCTCAGAAACACACACTCATACAAACACACACCCACACACTAGTTACTACAGTGAATAAATACTTTATTCTTGTTACATCACGTGCAAATTATTAACGGCCCCAATTCGTATCAATTGGGTGGTCCTTCGAACCTTCAGACGGCACCGGAGTGCAATATTCAGGGCTCTATCCAGAACCCTAACACACAGTAATGTTGAAGTTTATGAGGTATCTGGGTATGTCATATTTCATGTCGACATTTCAACTAACATTTCTAATCAATTTCTTATCCTCCTTTATGTGGATTAACAATACATTATATTAATAGTAAATATTATGTACAAAAACCGACTATTTTTAAACAATCATTTTCTTGTATGACCAACAAGAACACATCCAAGAACATTTCGTGTCCTTTGCTTTATATTAACATATCGTTATTCAATAAAAATAGTATTGAAGTAGTATTAAGTAGGAGTATTACGTAGCAGAATTATGTACTAGTATGAAATAGTAGTATTAACTAGTAATATTAAATGATAGTAAATAGCAGTATTAAACTAAGATACCATTATTGTGTTATTATAATACATATTGCATCACTATTCCACTACCAAAACATTTCATTCTTTTGTATTACGTAATCTTATGATACTACTATTTGACTATTTGACTAATTCGTTACTAGAATAAACATCGAACTATCAGGATTGAAATGATGGCTCATAATACATTTATTTTGCTATAACGCTGTTCCGTCGTGCATATGCAAATACATATAATGAAACGGACAATTATGACAATTAATAGTACAAAAATAATAATTCTTAAAAAAAGTCGTGAAACTTTTCATTCAAAAAGTTTGACAGTCGCGATCTGGGAGCAATAAAAGTACATCCGTGTGCAAAGGATTAACTGCATATTATAATATATTCATAATCGAGTAACTGAACATCAGGTATAATCCTGAACAGACTAGGTTTAAATCGAACATTAGCGAAGCTAGTTGATCCCAAAAAGAATATGATTTAAGCTCAAATATAGATAGATCGTGCTGTTCTTTTAGATTACAACTTACATTATTTTAAAAAATTTTCCTCATTGCTTATAATTGCTCAACATTCAGCATTCAACGTATGAGCTACAAAGAGCCACCAATGTTTCCAACCAATCATGCAAAATGCTGTTAACACTAGATTTATGGAAGCCGTCACGTTCATGAATCTGAGATTTCTTATTTAAAATTACGAAAATTATTAAGAAGTTTCTGTCAAAATTACCATTTGTTAAAGTTAACCATAATCAAGGTAAAGAACCATTGCATGTACTAATATTTATTTATTATTTATAAGATATCCATTATTTATTTATTTTTACAACATAGATTCAAATTAAATATACGTGGACATTGAACGTCCGTCAATCCAAGGTTATTATAACCGCAAATTTCTGAAAATTAAATTATGATCATCCCGTAAGTTTGAAAGCCTTCCTCGGCGAACTTCAAAAGGCACAAAGCTATCCCTGCCATGGAAACAAATCGATTATCGATAGATGGTACTCAAACGAAATTTCCTTGACTCGTGAGCGGTTAAGTAGGAAAAAGATGTATTCAGTGTGGCAACACTTTCCCATCCACATGGCCGTTGTGTTGTTGCCGTGCTATGGATCCAATGAATTCCACGGCTTTCCAATTCCGTTCTTAGAAATGGAGTTTGGATGGAGTTGATGAGGTTTCCTCTGGAAAATACACACTCGAGTCGCCGTGCTACGGAGAGGATGGGGTTGGTCGTTCTCAAACTTTCTTCTTTTTTTTTCTTTGCGGGGGAATGTATCTCGGGGGCAAGAGTGGTACGAGTCAAGGGGTTTGGTCAGCGGCAGAGATGGACCAGGCGATTCTATTGGTCAGATGTGATGCGCATGAGCCGTGGGGGTGAATGAGAAACGACGGCAACTTGCAATATAACCTGAAGAAAGACTCGATCGGAGTCAGGTCACGTAATGTTCCTCCACCTCTTCGGGCTCTACTTTATAACTTCTATTAATCCTTTCGCATCGGGGCTTAGGTTGCCCTAATGAAAAATCCCTTCTCCAACATCCAACGTCTCTGGCCGTTTCCATTTTTCCGTGTCCACGTGTATGGGGGACTTTAGCTCTTATAGGTGTTCGATTATTCCTGATATTTTTAACTTGCAGCAGGGAATACATATACAGGTAACAGGAGGACCAATGGCAAATTTGATATGGAAGATATATATTGATATAAAATTTTCAATTGCTCTTTCTGAACTTTTTGATTAAATGAGTTTTTAAGTTTCATATTCGAAAACATGGACACCGAATAATTTGGAGCTTGAAATTTAGGGATATGCTAATTTTAGATTTGATATGCAGAAATAAAAAAGATAGAAGCATTCAGAACTTTAGAAATATTAAAATATTAAAATTTCATGTTTTCAAGTTCTGAAATTTATAATATTTTTCGAAGAATTGTTATTAGGCAAGTTTACTACGAGCAAAAATATTAGCATGAAATTTTATGACACATTTTTAATATTTTGTAATTCACTATTTAAAAATTTGACAATATTCAATACTTGATTTTTTGACACGTTGAACTTAGCAATCCAATAATTTGAAGTATGAAATTTCAGGAATTCAAATCTGAGATTTAGAAGGAAGGTAATTCTTAGGAAGTGTGAAAGTTAGCTGAGTTCAAAAATTCAGAAATATAAAAATTTCAAATTCTCAAGTTTTCAAACTTACAATTTTCTTTTTTTAAATCGATGTTGGCATTGAGAAATTTTTATACGTTTGAAAAAATTGACATATTATTTTGTACACTCGTGCGTTCGACTTTTACTGCTTAAAATAAGCTTATATAAAATAAAATAAAATGAAATATTTACAGTCGTGGACAAAATTAAGTGGACAGGAATCATAAATAACAGATGGTTAATTTAATTTAACTAATAATGCCAATAAATCAAAACTGTATTGCAAAATTATATACATTAAATAAATGTTTTTTCAAGTCTACAAAAACATTTCATGTTCTAAATTTAAAATGTATTTAAAACATTGTAATAAAGCAAAAAATATTTTTAAATTTCAGGAATGTCTACTTAATTTTGTCCATGACTGTAAATGGTAAAATCGAGTGCAGTTCTGCTAAAGGTGTATGTTTTGGTTCATGTACCATTACTTGTTATATTTAATGAAATTAAATAAACAGTTCATCACCTATGGGTACATAGTCGGTAACGAGTACATTTACCTTAATACGGTAACAGAATAGCGAAATAGTAGTATACTAGGGTATTAAAATAGTATAAAGTATGAGTTGTACACAAATTGAATATTACAGTTGATAATATGATATAAAAGTAACAGGGGGAAAGTATTGTGGAATAATGAAGTAACAAAATGAATAAACATTAGAATAGTAAAATTGTAGGGTGTTGAATCGTAGGATAGTAAAATAATGGGGCAGCCCAATAGCAGGTTGGTAAGATGATACATAGTAGAATAGTGAAACAGTACAACATCAAATAATAGAACAGTGAAATGATGTGTCAGTAAAATAGTGGAATAGTAGAATGGTGAATCTATTCAATAATAAAATGAGAAGATAATATGACAGTTTAATACTGGGATACTCGAATGGTATAGTTAGATAATATCACAGTAACACAATTGAACAGTAAATAAGTGGAACCGTTGACGAGTGAAATGTAGGTATATAAAAAGTATAATAATAAGGTAATAAAATATTATAATAGTCAAATAGTGTAATAATAAAATAACAATAATTACGGCAGTGGAACAATAAAATAAGAATAACAGAATCATAGAAGAGTACAATTGTAAGATCGTGAAACAGTATTTCAATATTACCATAATTCTACCGCAATATTTCACTAATACTCTCAACTCTGTAACACCAAATCAGATCATTCATAAATGAATATTACTCAAACAAAATGTGTCCTGTAAGAAAAAACTCAGTGTAACAAAAATGCCCAAGCTGGAACACGGATGACAGGGTGGTCAAAGGGTCTATTTTCCCAGCGACAGAACAACGGTTGTTAGAGGTTGTTCCATCCTCACAATCGCATCCAATATGTCCATCTTTTAGCACGACGTATGCGAGCCGGCCGCCGGCGCAAACAGATCAATGCTCCGCGTTCCAATATAAACAGTATTATTGAAACAAAGCGGGAGGCGGGAGGTGTATAGCCGGTCGAAGTTGGCTGTTGGGGCAAAGGGGGTGCAGGGATGCCCAGGAGGATGAGGGTTGATGTTTCTGCCGGGCTGCGGAGAATGAACGAGGGGAGAAGAGTTATGTTGCCGCGATATTGTACTGCGCGGCACGAGGCGAACCTCGTGCAAGGGGGTGGGCTTTCCTGTTGGACCCCCTTGCTTCCTTTCAACCCCCTCATCCACAAACGGTTCGATCCTTTCCCCAGACAGCCTCGCGAAAACTCTGCTGTCGATGCTGTATTATGTGTCAGGAACCAGGGCTCTTTGATGCACATACACGACCGCTATGGTGGTGTTGGTGGTTTATGGTGTTTTCCACGGAGGAAACGGGGTGCCACGCGATTGCTGCGTCCTGTACGGATAGAAGAGGCTACTGGATTGAGACTATTAATTTTTCCAGCTTTCTCCGTCTACTTGACTATTGTTTACCCGAAAGGAGGATAAAAATTGGACGATTATTTTGAATTAACGTAGAACATGTTTTAGATCTCAAATGATTAAGGAAGCAGTTAAGATAATTGCAAAATCTTTTACACTTAGACAATGTAAAATTAGAACTAAACATATTTATTCGAAAAAATACAATTTCTACTTTTAGATAAAATAATAAGAATCTATTTGTGAAAGAAAACAATCCAGATTCATTATAATCCAAGATCGTTTATATGGTTCAGTAGTTGAACCACACATAAGGCACGTCCTAATCACTAGTTATAACTACCCTCAGTGAATATATGAATTAACTGATAAATTAAATAAAATATTTATTTTATTGAATCAACTGGTAGTAATTAAGTATGATACTTGAAAATTTTCATCACAACTTGCGAACGAAGTGGCTGTTTCAAACGCTCGCACTGCTGGACGAACATTTCTTCGTGTGTAATCTTTTTCTTCTTTTCTTTGTTATTCTCAATGAATTTAGGTGGATTTGCAATGATAAAAAAGATTAAAGATATATCGAATTTTTGGTTATCTTTATATTATTATACAAACTGTTAAAAATAAGTAGAATTACATTTTCGAGTAGTTATTATTAACATAAATGTATGGAATACAAAACATACTCACTTTAATATAGTAAATACTAAAAAATGTAATAAATTCATGAGGTCTGATTTAACAATTCGGTCTGATGTCATTTAATGATTGACGAATGTCATGTTTTTATATATTAGTGCAAAAATACAATACTTAATTTCCATATTTAACCAAAATTAATAAGAAATAAAATTAATTGGATTTTTCGATTATTTCATAAATATAGGACAATAATTACTTTTATTACAATTATTTAGAACTCACGACTTACATCAAAGAGCGCATCATGCGTGGATACTGGAAGACAATTTTTCTGCTTACACATTTGAGATTTTAATATTTTTAATACATATTTCAATTTTGTGTATCTTTAAATTTGAAAATATTAAGATTGGGTTATTTTATGTTATTACGATTCGAAATTAAGTTCATAACTCACGAATTTGAGAGTTTGGTATCATCTAACTTTGTACATTTAAGTTGCTATATTTTTAAATTTTCAAATTTTCAAGTTTCCAAATTCCTACATATTCAAATATCCAAAAACAACATTACCAAATTATCGAGTTTCAAAATGACCAAATTTGAATATTTGAATTGTCATTTTACTACATTTTCAAATATTCTAATTTCCAAATACCTAAATTCTTAAAGCATCGTACTAAGCTTCCAAATATTTTAATTAAAAAATTTGAAAATTTGAAACAGTAAATTTGTAAACTCATCAGTCCTATATTCCTATATTTTCAAACGTACCAATTTTCACATTTATAAATATACCATAAATTTAGTATTTTTGCATATAAAGATTTCTATATTCATAAATTTTAAATTACAAATGTTTAAATTAACAAATTAAAATGTGAAATTTTAAAAATTTCCGGATTCTTAAATTTGGCACATTGAAGACTTGTCAATTTAAAAGTTCTATATTTCTAAATTTCTAGATTTACAAATTAAGAAATTTGATAATTTGTAAATATTTAATCTTCCAAATTTCTAAATTTCTATACTTAAAAATTGGATATTTCAAAATTTCCGACCTTTCAAATTTCTAGATTTATAAGATTAAAAACTTCATATTTCTATATTTCTTATTTATAATTTCTCATATATCCAAATTATTTATGCTGTGCGCTTTATTCTTACATTTCCCCTGAACATTACAATTCCACACATACATAATATTGCAAAAACATATCTTCTTTACTTCTATATTGTTTAAATAGATAACTGTGCTATCACGTTATTTGCTGAACCTTCGGTAACAAGAAGAAAGCAGTAACGGGCGAAAGAAAAAGTACGATTAGCTTAGCAATTACTCTCAAAAACAGACATTCCCGAATTGGCCTGATCAAAGTGAAAGTTTTCCAGTCCATCTGGGATCAGGATGGACAGGACGGTGTAACACGAAGCAGCCAGTCAACCAGGTTCGGTGTCCGGAGGGTGGGTCGCTGGCTGGACGCAGTCAGCTCGGTGTGAAATTAGCGCAGATGTCGCGGTGACGGCTCATGGTGCAGCTTCTCTGTTCATTTTCCAGGAGACTGGATCGGAAAGGGGACGCAATTCCTGCGAGTTTGGATTTTCAGTCGCTGGCATTAAATGGTCGTTGACCCAATTAATCTTTCCCGAGAATTTGCCCAAGGAAATGTAATTCTCTTGTATTATTATTGTTAATCGCTAAGACGTTCCTTGCTACAGTTTGCGCATAATGGAGTGGGATAATCACGCGGAAATCATTTAATTTAGAACATAAAAAGGCATGTATTTGATTCATTACCGATATTTTATTCTTGATTCGTTTAAAGTCATTTAACGAATTTTTGACGGTGAAGTTTGATATGTATAATTTTATTTTTATGAAGTTTACGTCAAATTAAGGAGCGTAGATTTTTCGGAATATATTGAACATTCGAAATGAAAAGTTCTGACTTCAAGAATGACTTTTTTTTTCTTCATCTTATCGGTGCTATAGAGATATACCGGTGCTATAGGGGTATGGTGATATAGGGATATAGGAATGTAGGGGTGTGGAGATATAGGGATTTATCGATATAATTATTTGCGGATACAGTGATCTAGGAACATAAGAAATGTAATAACACAAGAATCTGGTAACATGAAAATTCAAGAATATAAAAATTTGACTCTATTGAAATACGGAGATGAGTGAATCTAGGGGCTTAGGCATGTAATAATATAGAAATCGGGATACAAGAAAATCTAGGGATTGAGAAATTCGATAATCTAGAAATCTGGAGAAAAGGTATGCAGGGACAGAAATGTAGTAACATGAAAAATGTAAATAAATGGAATCTAAGGATATAAGGAATTGGGGATACATTGCTATTAAGATTTAGAAATTTAGAGATCTAGGAATTTCAGCATCTTAGAGCTTTTGGAATGTAATAATATAGGTTATGTGATATAACGTGTATACTTCGATTATATAACTTACTCAGGTTTATATTTAATGGAAAGTAATTTATAGAACTATATTTAAAAAAGCAATTTTTACAAACGTAATTATGCTGAATAAAAGAAATAAAAATGACCTCATACATAACTGCAATCCTTAACGATTCAATGTATATTAATAAGTAATACGTAATATGTTATCGAGAACTTCAGAAGCCCGTTCGGGAGTGTTTATATTACTCACATTATTGCGGAAACGATATGGACAGTCCCATATTGTTTTTGAAACCCTGATTGGTTTCTCTTGTCACGCAAAAGTAGAAGATATCAAAGAGTTGAGCAAATATTAATAAGTCGATCGAAAGGGTTGCTACGTCAATCTTTCTTCACACTTTCCTATTTTCTTATTGCCCAGAAAAACCTTTCCAAATGTTTCCTAACAGAAGCTGTGCTCCTCCTATTATTATTACGGATATTTCATCTACATTAATATTATTGCTCCCATTAAATATTTAGTAGATATTAATAACATTCATCAAAACATTTCATTTTAATTATTTATTTGTAATAGGCTTACGGTACCACACGTGACAATAATCGATTAATAGCCACATTTTTAATAAGATTTGAATAAGAATCATAATCCAGTTGCAATTATGTTGAATAAGATCGTTAGCGTCTAGCGTTAAATTCTTAAATTTGAGGACATTTTCGCTACAGAACATACAAATTGATCGTGAGCATAAAATATTTTGTAGTAATACTTGTAGTTCGAGTAAAAGCACAAGTCGGTTGGGTACTAAAGAAAATTAAAAACCTTCGCTTCAAAACGGAAGAGCAATGTAATCAACAAAACAGGTTCCTTTATCTTGATTGAAATCCGCTGTTGGTTCTCCGCATAATGCAAAAATCCAATTCACCAAGTGCCAAATCGATCCTCTAACGGCGGCCATATTTTCAAATATAAACGTTGAAGAGGCGTCGACCGCCATTGTGTAAAAAAAGTCATCTCGTTTTGAGCGCAGGATATCGTGTTTCTTGATCGCTGCGAGGGTTGGAACCCTCGTTGCTGAGCCTCGCATCTTCTCGACTCCGCCTTGACTGCCGCTTTGATCAGCCCACAACCCCAAACACCCACTATTATGGACAATCAATCCAAAAAATGGACCCGAGCCACCCCAGAAGCTGACCACCATAGCATGATTATGGGACCCTCCGCGGCAGACCCTCTTGGGATGATCACCTCTAGCTGAAGGAACGTTTGCTTTCCTAAGTAAATCGGTTAACGGTTTCCCTTTCGTTCGGCTCGCTGCTCGTTCAAGAAAAAGGGGGACCATTTTCTTGTTGGTTCGTGGATTTTATTGATATTTCGTAAAACATGTTATCTGTACAAGCTAGCTCAAAGTTCAGACATAGAATGTGTAGACGAGACGACTCTGTAGAACTCCGCGTAGATCCTTTAACGTTCGAAACCTGTATTTCTTTTCGTACGAATCGAATGAAAAGTTTAAATCAAGTGAATTTGACATTAAACCTACAGATATCTGTGCATTTAACTTTAAGTTGATAATAAAATAGAAAAGATCGAGAGTAGAACGTAAAATTGTATACAGAGGGTATTTCATCTAACTTGACCACCTTAGATATATCGTTTATTTTATATGATAGAAAAAATGTCAAGGTGAACAAAATTTTGATCGGAAGCGCCAATGCGGTGGAGTATCGAATTTTTTTTTCAATGTCATTTTTTTTATAGATTTCAAGGTCATCGTATTTTTTTTTAATGGGACTGTACATTTTCACTCTACCAGTCGTATAGCCTATAAAAAAATGAATCTAATGAGGTGCAATATGTTGACTTTCACGTTACCTTTAGCGAGGAAATTATGAAATGTTTGTCAGTAACTTCAATATGCAGTCGAGGACGATAAATGAAGGAATTTCAATTTCATTGAAACAGTCTTATGTTAAATCTTTATTTTGAACGTGTTGCTTCGGGCATTGTAAAAAAAACAACGTCGTAACTTTTTTTGGGTGCTTCTTAAAGGTGAAAATCTGTTCTATCGCGTACTATAGTTGCATTTTCCACTAGACTCTTACTTTTTAAAATACGTTGAAAAATATACGTAAAAATGTGTGCAAAATCAATATTTTTTCTCTTTCGTTAATTGTTTAAACGCATTTAAATACGCAGACTGCATAAAAACCAAGTACCGTTATATTCAGGAAAGTCAGTAGAATCGTTTGATATGAACAGGATCTTAGTATTTTTTATGGTTACTTATAAAATTGTTTTAATTTGGAAAATGTGTTTTTCTTTTCAGAATCAAATATTTCAAAAACTGTAGGTGCTGGAGAAAACGGGTTGCAGATTCGTAATCGGTACAAGAAACCTAATAATAATTATTGAACGGATATTAGAACATCGATAGGCAGTTGGATAGTGTAATAGAAAACAACCCCCGTACAATAATGTACGGGATTTGTTACCGTGTGATGATTAGAGAGATTCTTGAATAACATGGAATGTAAAACGAGAATTTAAGATTATAAATCTCGAAAGTAGAAAAGTTATACAATATGGAAGGGAGAATGGTTTCGTTTAACGCGGATTCGCATGACATGGTAGTTTTTAATAGCGTGACCGTGTTATGCGATAGTGATGCGTAATATTGTTTGGTACAATTACTGAATAGTAGATTATAGAATTAAAATTTATTAATGTATTATATGTATATACCACCAACAACTGCACACAGAATAAGTTTAATCACCACCAAATACACTAAAATTGTAAGAACAAAATTCACCACCATCAAGTATACACGCCAAACTATTTTAACCACCATCTAATACGCACGCGATCAAGTTTAAACGCTCTACAACTCACAAGTACACTCTCAAACACGTTTTCACACACCTTGTATAAACTATTTTAACGACATTACTCTTTAATAAATAAGTGTTGAGTTTTAAGTACTAGTTCACCACCACCTACCAAACGCGTCCTCACGACATTAATATGCCGTGAGAGCACACCGGTCAAGGTTTCGATAATTCCGTGAGCGAAAAATCGAGTTCGAAGACCGTACAATTATTATATTAATGAAATACTGAAATAGTACAATAGCAGAACAGTACAATAATGCACTAGTATAACAGTGAAACAGAGAACGAAACAGATTATAATAGGACATCAGAACATTTTAAATATGTCTAAAATTTAGAATTCTCAATATACCACCCAAACAACATCCGTACTAAATAATTAACATCACTGTCTCAAACAATCATCCTACGAAAAATTAATCCTCACGAACTCTAATCAAAGCGTTCATTTCTCCGACTAAAACATTTCATTCGTCGCCGCAGACGTTCCCTAACAAAATTCCCGCAAGTGTCTTAAAGCAATTTCTGGAAGAACCTAACCTCTAAACAGAAGCCGTCGAAACGAAAACCTAGTCACGATTGTTATTGCAAAAGCGGTACGGCCGTCTTTCGTTTCGGCTGTAACAAGAATGACCGCATTATTCAGGACGCGTTTGGAGCAACATGGCAACGGCAGAAGCAAGGGGTGCACACAAGAGGGTGGTTTGAGGTGGGTGGGAGTGGGTGGTGAGCAATCTCCTTGCCGCGTCTCTGCAGCCAACAATCCGCGTCGATAAATAAAGGATTGGCTGCTCCTCGGTCAATATTGATTTTTAAATTGACCGCCGAGCGAATCCGCGCCCTCCCCTTCGTCCCTCCCTCGAGTACGGGGTTGGCCGGTAGAATCTATCCTCGATCAGAAGGGTGTACACGTATTTGTACGCGTTTGTTTGTACCGGCTCGTCCGTGTCTCTCCCTTTCTCTCTCCGAACCTCTTCCGCTGTCTCTGTTTCTTGTCTGTCGCCGTCTCGTTTCCTCCCTCACCCCCTAATGTTCACTTCCGGCGGGTGCGCGAGCGCACACGTATTCGGGGGATAGAAATTCAGTCGGGCATCGGTCGCCGGTATACACGGAATTTGATTATAAATAAATGCGAGCGGCACCGAAGCCCAGCCAACCATCTAGCACAGTGTACACGGCGAGGGTGGGTCAGGGGGGTGGGTGGCTGGGCGGCGGTCCACTCCGTTGCATCCATAATGCAGAGACACGGTATGTTTGCGTTCCCCTAAACAGCCCCCGTGTGTGTTCCCGGATACTTGATGCTCGGTTTGTCCGCAGGAATCGGCTTGGGCACCCTTCGAAATTCTGCGATCGCTGGATGCCGCCCCCCGCTTGATCATTTCCCTCCCGTTTCATCCCTTCTTATCGTTCACGGAGATTTTATTATGAATTTTCAACCCGGCGCAATGTTCTTGGATTTCCATGTTTGAAAGAGATTTTATTTATACCGTTGTCCGTGAGTCATGAGACATCTTACCGTTTTGGAGTACTTTTAATTATACTACAGATTTATGTAGACTAATGATTCTAAACGCATTGATAGAATATGTTAAAATTTTTTGTAATAATTGTTAGAAAACGAAGAGCAAAAATTAATATGATGCCACTCTCCATATTGGAAAATGGGTCCTGTTTATGTGATAATATCAAAGGTACTAGCCTATATCTTATGTTGGCTCTAATAGTGACTTCGGCTAATGAAAGTTCACCATCTTGAACATAGCCATAGTTATGGCTATGTATCGCTTCAAGCGATGGTAACATAGCAAATAGATTAGATTACGTTAGCTTAGGTTATAGTTAGGTTAAACCAATGACGTTGTTAATATGTTATTAAGGTTTCCAGGTTAAATCACAGTATGAAGATATTAATCGAGAGTTAGATTAGAGTTGGTTTATTTTGATTATTATTTTGATTATGCTAATAGGGGGTTCGACTTCATGAATAGAGTTGGATAGTTTATGGTTAAATTAGTGTAGAGTTAGGTAGACTAGTTGAAGGTTTGATTACAATTATGTTAGACCATGGTTCGATTAGTTTTGATCGGTTCATTAGTTTTGATTGACTGTTTATAATCGGTTAGGCTAATTATGAGTAAATTAAGCTATGTTCAAGACGCATTATGATAGAGTTACATCAAGGTTAGAATACTTTGTGGCTAGTTTTTGATTAAGTTCTTATAGTTTAGAGATAAGTTACGTTGGATTAGGATAGAGTTTGGCCAACGTTAGATTAGTTTTCACTAGTTTACGGTCTGTTAAGTATAGTTTTTGTTTAGGTTAGATTAGTTCAAAGTTGGAGTAGAATAGGATTAGCTTAGGCTGAGTTTGGAGTTACTTCAGATTACGTGAGATTATGCAAGCTTTACGTTACGTTACGCTAGTATGATGTTAGATAAATTTATTTAGACTAATTAATCCTTAGGTTATGCTAGTTTAGGAGTAACTTATAGTAGAGTTGTGCTAGAATTAGGTTTAGGTTTCAGTTATTTATGGTAAGTTAGATTCGGATCGTATTGTTTACGAAACAATATACATATAGTGGATTAGAGCTGTCATATAGTCCTGTTGTACAAATAGTATTTATATACGTATATGTAATCCTTGTATAACCGACTATAATCCAGCTTCATTTGAAAGTATGTATTCAATTTTACACATTATATGCAAAAAGCGTTTAAAGCACCATCGCTTATCAAACGATTCGCGGTGGTCGCTTTTAATATCGGAATTGACTTTGGTGTCGCGAAGTTTCCCCTCGGAAATTTCAAAGCTGGGGAGGACAAGCCGATTATCACGGGCATTCACCGAGAGATGGCGCCGAGGGAACCGCACGTGGGGACGATTAAAGATTCTTTGATGTTCTCTAAAATGTTCCCGTTGAAAGGCGACCGTGTCCCGAGCAATTCCGGCAGGTGAGGAGGCCGTTGGATTTCTCGCACGCAGGGGGATCGTACGGCTCATTTAATTGTGGGAATCCGAACCTTACCGGGGAAACTTCTGAAGCCGCTTAATAACTTGGGAAATCCTTATGTACACCTTCGTGTTGCCCAGGGACCGCACAAATTGAAATTAAGACACCGCATCCGGTTAGGCGAGTGTCGGCAAGATTCCGTGGAATTCGGCATCGGTGGAGAATTCGACGAGTCCTGTACACTCGATCTTAAATGGATTCTTTGAGCATTCATTTGGAAATGTTTCATGGAGCGAGCATTGTTCTCCAGTTTTGTAAATCATAGTCAAGAAATTCATGATTTTCTACTACTATTCTACTATTCTTTACTATTTCATTTACACTAGTGCATTGTTTTAATCTCCTAATATTTTTTACTATTTATACTCGTATTCTTCTAGACTGCTTATCTACTAGCCTATTAGTCATATAGTCGCCTAATCATTTTGTATACCATTCCATTAGTGTACTAATCTGTTAGTCTACTTGTCTCACTGTCTATGTGTTTACTTGTTTCCAATACTACTAGTTTACTACTTTACCATTATATCATGTTTACCATTTTTGCCAATTCCATTGTTTCTATGACTTTACTATTTTAATATTCTATTATGTCATTGCACATACAATAACACACCGTTATTGTTCCATTATTAACAATTTCACAATTTAATTATTCCACTATTTTACTAATCTATTGAAACTAGTATTTATATTATGCGGTACAAAAAATATACATATGTATAAGTTCACGAAAGTTGTTGTGAGTGAACAGGGCACTAAAATTGTGGTAATAACACGAATTATTTGTTTATATTGTGTTTTTCATGTATAAAACGTCGCTGACAGGTAATATATGCTGGTGGCGCTTCTAATGATACAAGTTTCAGTCAATTTCAACTTTGATAGCACCGTAATTTATATTTTTCACATGGAATATCATTGTGTTCATATAAATGACGCTTAGCAAATCAGACGGAGGTACTTGTAAGTAAGTATTTAGAAGCTCCTGAAGGTATGTTAAGAAAATAAATACAATAGATGTTCACCAGAACCGAACACGATACAAAAGAAATAAACAAAGCCATTGATAACGTAGGCCAATGTGATTACTTCATGTTTACCTAAAACTCGCAGCGTAGTTCATATCAGGAATCGAAATGTCAGGACACTTGAAAAGCTTGTAGGGATCAAGAGATTCGTGGCTTTCAAAATTCATCGAGGGCAGTAAATCGAAACGTTGGTTCCTATCGGCGTTGAGAAAGAGTTGGCGCCTTTTGAAACTCGTCACGGGTCCAGTTTTCAGATAACATAGCATTGTTGCGGCCCTGTCGTCGTAGGATGGGGTGCGTCAGGCAGGAAGAGGGTCGAGGAGGAGCAGACGGCGGCTGAGGAAGCGGCAGAAGAGGGCGATGGAGAGAATAAGAGCACGTATACATCGAAGGGTGGCAGAGGGTAAGTGAGGGGGGTGAGAATAGCACGCGCACACAGAAATTCATCCCTGAGAATCGAGGCTGTGTGTCCACTAGTATGGCGGCTGGCCGCTCAATGCACCCTCCACCCTCGACGCTGACCGACGCCGGGCGTCGCGGCGGCCGGCCCCTACACGCCCGTTGCCATAGAAACGCGCTGTCATTAAAGCATCGCCTTATCATAACCGACGCGCAGCCTTTCTCTCTCTCTCTACCTCCTCTCGCCCCTCCGTAGCCGCCATCTTTACACCCTCTCAGCCCTCTATGGACACCGGCCGGGGATCTGTCGGCTCTGAACCCTCCCGCCCCATCGGAAGGCTTCTCTTTCCAATCTCCGTCGTCCTCGCTACGTGTGTATGCCGCTTGTGGCTAGTGGTCACGCGCGCGATGACGAAGAGACGAGGAGGGAGTTCTTGTGTCCTTCGTACGCGTCCTCGCACCCACACCCACAGGACCACTCAGAGTGGAAGACTGGATGCGAGGATTAGTTGTCTTTGATGAGTTCCTACCGGGGGGTGGGAACCGTCCTTCGATGAAACGATGCACCACGTTCAGTAAAGGGATGGATTCTTTTTACAAATATTTTATGCTCTCAGAAATGTAGCTGTCCACGAATACATTTGAAATTGATACATTTGGATGGTTTTTTACTGCCTTTATAGGAGTGCTTTATGGAGTACATGTTTGTGATGTTGGGTTGCACATGTCTGCTAATGGCATATCCATACTCACTATATGTATACAAATGCATCTGTATGCATGGTTATACAGGATAATTTCGGTTTTTTATCGCTGAACTTTACCAACGTAATAAGAAAACGATGTTGAGTTAACATAAGGTTTTGCTTAACATGGTTGTGTTAATATAGGGTGTTAAACAGTCTATTTAAAAGTTGTTACGACAGTACAAGATGACTGTGGGCTATTCTGTTTTTCGACACTGGATACTGTGTGTCTCAGTTGTCTACATAAAACTTTTCTAGCATTGTTTATAAATAAAAATGATAACAAAAATGTTATATAAACATTGGTTCTTAAATGTTCCATTGAAAGATAATGAAGAATATAGGAAAGGATAATGGATTTTCTCTGTCAATTCTACGTACGAATAATTGTGGTCTTGTAAATTTCCCTTAATTATTTTCAAATATGCATTAGAAGGTACAATCGAATAAATATTTTTTCTTTTCTTTATTTATAGAATACGCAGCGAAGTTATAGCACAGCTTTACTACGCAAGCTAAACCGGAACACACTGCATGTGATGTCGAAGAGTAAAGTAGTCTGTTACCATTTGGTATCTTTGTCATTACTTTTTAATAAAATGTTCAGAACTGTACACTGTAATAGTCATTGTTTGTTTATACGAATAATAATAAAGTTTGATGGTAAAAACTGTGACTGCTTGTATATTCGAAAATGTTTCTGGTATGAAATATTAATATGAAATGCAATATAAATTAAAGTCAAGAAGTTTATGTACTCAAACCTAATGTAAAATAACTTTTGAAAATGGACGTAGGTCAAAATGATACTTCCTGAAGACTAAGTAGTATATATTCCTTACAAATAATTACACAAATTTCGTTATAAATATATACTTCCTTTCAAAGAATCCTTTCAATTAAAGAAGAAAAATCCGAGCAACACTTTCAACATCAATTAATTATTCTCAATACTCGATTCGATACGCAGATCTCGATTATTCTCGCGATATTGCCGTGATAAATCAAAGATTTCGGTTACTCGTTTCAGTCCGTCTCGGCTGTAGGGGTTGTACTTTTGAAACTGTGGCACGATTCCATTAATCAGCGCCACCGTGGTCCCCATATTATATGGAATAAAATTAATGAGATACACAGAAATGCACTCGACTTCCGGCTCCGCAGTTCTGAAACTCCCTTTGCTCGAATGTTATGTGCGATGAATGGAGGGGCATGGTTCTCCGCGCGTCGATGAATTTCAATACGTGTTTAAGGTCTACGATTTATTTATGTATTTCCGATGGCAACGTTTGCAAACGCTCATAAGTTTCAAGCAGATTGATACATCAAGAGGGTTCCGTTCGTCATTAATCTTTCGAGCGAAGAAAACTCTTGTGGACATTGGAATGTAAATCTCGTTGCATTTGGGTGGATAAGATTTGATTTAAAATATTATTGAAATCTCAAAGTGTTCTAGGGAAATCTTAAATTACTGTATAAGTATTAAGACATTTACTAATTTCTGCTGTAAGTTTTCGTAGCGATATTAAATATTCAAAAAATTAGATTAGTTATTAATTTACTAGGATACTTCCTAGATTAATTATTTATTACGTCCTTACATTAGATGCAATCTTCAAATTCTGAAGTATATTAACAATTGTATGTATAAGATTCTAAATTTTATTATTAATGTACAATCAGAGCAAGTCACCTGCGTTGCAATAAAATTGTATACTTTTGTCTATCTTGTAGGTATCATTTAACTCTTTGCACTCGTTAATTTCTTTTACCTGCAGCTCGTTAATTAATTTACCAAATAGATTAAGAAATGGGTTTTCAATAAAATGTACTGCAATGGTGTATGCTGTGTTACAAATATATTTTTAATTAATTATCAGCGGATAATTTATGTTATCAAACGTATTATTCTTTTCCCCGAATCGCGAGAGTATAGTCTGAAACTCGATTGACAATATTTTAATCGGATTACACATACATCGCTTTACCAGCATAGAACTGTGCATGTGTGTGTGTGTGTATGTGTGTGTCGTTTCAGAACGTATTTGTCCACACGACGGTCTTACCCTCTGCCCTGAACCTCCGACCCCAGGACCTCTCCCCTCTTAATTCTCTCCTCCGTTAGCGAGGTCGGAAGGCTTCGCGGCCCTCTACGAAATAACGAGACTCATTAATCCAATTAACCAGTAAATAATGGGATAGCATTTTCGTATTTACGAGAGAATAGTCGGAACCGGCTGGTAATGGAGTTTTGAGCTGACTATCAATATATTCTTGCCGGCCGCGGGAGAACAAAGTGCGGGTCACTCGCTCACTTAGTTAACCCCTAGCGGCCGGGGTTGCAGCCCCGGGGACATCAATTTCGTTTCCTTCTTGGCCCGGGCAAATCTGATTTTCGGCTAGCTTCTTTTCAACACGATTTCCACATCCGGAGACATCCAGTTCCAACAAAATTTCATTGAAAAATTGGATGCAGTTCACATCTCGTAAACTCTAGACATTCTATATATGCACTGTGATTATCATTTTTTAAGTTTTTTACATTTTCTTGTTTATTTTCCAACTTTTTATTAATCAACGTTGTTTATTACTACGTTTCATCGATTGTGTTTTTGTTAGTATAGCTAAATGAGTAGGTGATGCATATCTAGTAAAAAGATTATTGGAATTTATTTGTGTGATTGTAATATATTTTTTAACGCGTTTAATATCAGCTTCATATGAGACGCTTTTAATTTGTGAGATTATAATCTCGTATACGTTTCAGAACATATGAGAATCAAATTCTGTTATATAATTTTTAATACAATGCAGTATCAAGCAAGGTACAATGGCCTAAAAAATTATATTACTTTATATATATTATGTTATAACATCGAAAGTGATTCATAATAGAATTCGGAGCTGATTGCAAACGTATTACAATGTTATTTAACTAACAGGCTAATCGAATTAAGTATCCCTTACTGTGAATTGTATTAGTGACTTTATAGATGGTTGTGTATTTGTTATTACGTAACAATCGTTTTTGTCAGACTTTCTATTTGCCTGTAGTACAATTCGTATCACTGTAAAAATGAAGGTGTTAAACAGCAGCGTGCGTGTATGAATTTTTGTTTTAATCTCGGCAGAAGTGCTACGGAGACTTTCCAATTAATTACAGAGGCCTTTGGAAATAATTCTATGAATCGCACCTAGTGTTTCGAGTGGTATTGTCGTTTCAAATCAAGGAGAACGAAAACAGACGAAGATGAGCGAAGCGGACGGCCATAGACACACGATGCTCATGTTAAATTAGTGATTTATTAAGACGTTAATATTAATTTTCGATGCTGGCAAACAGTTTTTATTTGGCCTTAAGCGCAACATATCTTCTATCGCGGCTAAGTTCGTCAGAAAATTCTTGCAGGAGCTAACGATGACACATATTTATTGAAGACTATAATAACCAGTGACAATACCTGGGTTTGTCGGTACGACGCGGACCTAAAACCCAATCGTCTCGGTGAAAGAGGATCAGCTCTTTCTAACTGGCAAAGAGTTAATTGATCATGAGTACGTCTCTAAAGGACAACCGTTAATAAGGAGTACTATCTGGGAATCATGAAAGGGCTGAAAAGCACAAAATATTGTGGAGAAGGTCAGAACTGTGGTAAGACGAAACGTACGAGTTTCACCACAAGAATGCACCTGCTCATACGGCGTTGACTGTGAGAGAGTATTCTTGCAAAAATCGGGACCCCGTTGATCCCACAGTCCCCTACTCCCCAGATTTATCTCCAGAAGACATTTTCTTTTTCCTTAAATTAAGATCCACCCTGAAAGGTTACCGATTTGTCTCCATTTCAGACATCGAGAAAAATTGTACAGCGGACCTCAAGAGGATTTTGAATGAAGCGTGAAAAGTCCATAAGGTTTTTGAATGTTGGACAAAATACTGGGAGTGGTGTGTTGCTACACAAACACACTATTTTAAAGCAGACAAGCTCGAATTAGACATGTACATCGAAATAATACTGTTATTTGAACAGTCCGTACTTAATCCGTTCTTGTACATCACATTGTTTATCTTTCTTCATTTTGCTGAATTATTTAATCGAAGCAATCAATAGAAAACAATAAATTCTCTGATACTACAAATCTTACGTCAGCTATTTCTGCAGCTGTAATTATTCATTTAACATTTTGCTCTACAATATTACGTCACACTCGTAACGTACATTATACAGTATAGTTTATAGTATACAGTATAAAGTATAAAGTTTACAGTATAGTATATTATATGTATAGTTTAAATGTGATAAACCATATTCGTATTATCACCACAATTGAATGTTAATTAAATGCCATTAGATTCATCATTAACACTATAAACATGAAAAAACCATCGAATCGACGGATCATATTAATATAATTTTGTTGATATCAAAATAACTTCAATGACGAGTTTTTAGCTTACTACATTAATGAATATTTGCCTGGCAATCGATATTAAATATTAAATACCATTAACTACGTATTAGACATTCATCTTCTACCTCAATCAATCCAAACTAAAGTCCATCATCATGGCGAGTTTCCAATTCCAATTAATCATGCCTAGAGAAAGCTGGTCGAAACCGAGAAATGGTTTCAAAGCTAAAACTCTCTGGTTCTTTAATGAAAATTGTTTACACCGTTAACGGCGATCTTGAAAGAGGAAAATTGCTTTTCCCTCGCAGTACGAAAACCGGAGTGGAGGTTGATGTGCGGGTACCACATTCGCTGCACGTTTTTCCTTTAGATCTGGAGAACGGTAAGGATATCCATTCGAGTTGGCAATAGAAATTACAACGGACCACGTAGCCAGCGAGCTCTCTCATGATTTGCATATTCGTTTGAAACAATATCCTCGGGCACGAGCTGGTCTTTCTCGACAGCTTCGAGCTGTTCGACCGTTTCAATTAAAATAAGCATACGCTGGTACGTACAGCAACCCTTGTCGCGCTTCGACGCCCACAACCACCGCTGCCGACACAATCGCCACCCTCTCTTCGTGGAGGAACAACGAGAAAAGAAGATACCCTTGGTATATTGCTCAGCATCGGCGAGGTTTGAATGCGAAAGCAGCCGGTGAAAAGTTGGGAATATTAATGTTTTTTTCTCGTCTGATAGCAACATGGGGGTTGATCGGAAAATGATTTGCTTTAGACGGATTAAATTGCTCTTCTTAGTTCATTGTGTGGGCAGCCTTCATTGTTTGATATTTCGAAATTTTCGGATAATTTTAATATTACATTCTTATTTATTACAAATGTAAAACGTTATTTTTAATTGCACAGAGAAAGTTGTGATTAGTAATAACATTTAAGATCAGTGTGTTTAGTATCTGAGGCAAGGAATTGCATTTATAAATAGATGTAATAATTAAATTGTGCTTATAAATACTGAGCCATATATGTGTAATGTAATTTACGAAAATTATTTAAGGTTTACCCCGGTTATGAGTAATACATTCAATTTTATATATTGATGATATTAAATTATGGATTGACACCTATAAATGAATTATTTTTAGAATAATTAAAGGAGTTTTGGGGAAAAAATATTTTATTCGAAATCATAATACGTTAAATGTTAAATTTTAAATTACATAAACAATTTTTGATGGAGGATATTAGATGTCTTAATAAGTATATAAATTTCCTTGAATGTCGTAATTTTAATCAGGTTTCAGTAAACTGAAATTGTTTGATCTACCAGTACCGCTATTAAAGTAGTAAGGTAGTATATTACTATACTGCCACTATTGATGGTTATATTATATAGTAGTATTATTATGATATAATATTATAATATTACTACTACACACGTCACTTTGTATTGGTAGTTATAGTGGTATTATTATGCTGTCACTATTGATGCAGTAGTATTGACATAATATCACTATTAAAGTGGTGATCACTAATCACTAGGTAATCACTATACCGTATACCATGATGGTTTTACTGCACCACCCTTGCGTACATCAATGTATCATTACTATTTTAGTACGATTATATTAACCTATATATCCGATTAAAAGAATAATTTTTATGAATAAATAAACTTATGATTTCTTCAACACTTAAATCTGCTACAGAGGAAATAAAATTGCATGATAATTGTAAGAGATGACATACATTTTCAATATTCTAACTTTCAGTTTGCAGTGTCATGTACATTAATAATATCATATTATATTATTAAGTATATTACGCTGCTAATGTAGTATAATATAAATATTGATTTCAACTAATATAGCATTAATTTTTGTTCGTGTGTAAGAAAGTATAACTATTGTTGAAACGTTTTCTTGATCTATCTATTTTTATGTTACCAATGAATAACAATGCATCTAAAAATTTAATAACCTCAAAAATACTTAAATTATAAGATCTTACACTAGAGGACCATACAATATTGTCTAGCCACTTATTTATTGAATGGATAATAACTGCTATTTATTTATTGAAAGTAAAATTTTCAATGAAATTCTGATATTATCTGGGATGCGAGCACCCAGTGATTCTCGCAGAATTGTATTGGTATTTCACTATTACGTCGCAAATAATTTCATAGAAATAAATACTATTCCAGACCGGATACACAAGCACCGTAGTGAGCACCAACATGAAGGGGGATATACACAGCTTCCCTCGGAAGTAAGGGAGGTATATACATATATTCGTTTGAGCAAGATGGGGGTGAGACGGGACAGAGGGGTGGTGGAAGTCAGCTAATATTTTTAGACACCACCAACCCCTAGCCTCTCGGTTCCTCGATGCTCACCTCGCCACCCCAGCCACCCTAGCACGTGTATATATAAGATCCTTTAAATGGGAAATCGAAACGTTTCGGAGATAACTCTCCTCGGGTGAGAATGTATTCAAAATGGCTGCCACAACGGCTCCGAGCGTTATGGATGGGAAGGAGATGGCGGGTTACCCCTCTATGATGATACGAAACATATTCCACCCTTAAGAACCAGGAGCCCGCTCCCCCACGTCGGCTATAAAATAAAATTCATCGTCTTCGTCCCTTCGCGACGATTCTCGGTCGAACTCGAAGATGGCGGACCACTTTATGTAGCTTCTTATTCTTTTTTTAAAGAGGCATAGATCTAACAAAGAATCTTTTCTTTAAATATCTTCTTATTTGAAGGAGAAATTCTTTAGTGTGGATTATTATGTAAAATTTTGAAGCTGATCGGTCTTAGAATAGGCTTGTTTTATGAAAAATTTTATATGAGAGATACAGGTATAAGCTAGTTAGGGAATCATTGAAATGTTATTACGTTTAGTATTTTTAGTGTATATATAATTATTTATGTCATCGTTATTTGTACAGTTTAATCTAATCTAATCTGACTTACCCAATGTTCAAGCAGTTTACCAATCGGATACAACAGGTTGCCTCTTTAGTTTGTGTGATTGTTTAAACATATTCGCAGATTTGAATTTATATCAATATGCGATATAAAATATGTATAAGTGTTTCAATATTATATGTAGGAAAATTTATGAACGAGAATGATTTCAAGAAAATATTCTCTCACGAACATTCTGTAACATTTGTTACGATGTTTTGTAACTGTACACATACCCGTATATACAGGGTGTCCCAAAAGTGTTGAAGGAGCCGGAAATGGGAGGTAGGTGGGGTCATTCTGAACAACTTTTTCATTTGCAAAAATGTCGTACGGGGCTTCATTTTTAAATTATTAACGAAAAACACCGACCAATCAGAGGACGAGAATCGCGCGCGCTCGGAGGCAGATGCGTAGGCCCGAGTTATAATTGGCCGTGGTCGCGATCGAATCGCGTGATGCGCGATTCTCGCGTTCTGATTGGTCGGTGTTTTTCGTTAATGATTTAAAAATAAAGCCGCATACGACATTTTTGTAAATGAAGAAGTTGTTCAGAATGACCCCACCTACCTCCCATTTCCGGCTCCTTCAACACTTTTGGGACACCCTGTATAGTTAACAAAAGGTCACATATCTTTTATGTACAATTACAACAGTATTTTTGGCTTACAATTAGAAATGTTTTTAATTAACATAGAGAAAATATTGTAACTTCATATTTTTTTATTTTTAATAGTATTGTTTAATAAAATATCATTACATTCGAGTTTAGAAAAGGTCATTTTTACGGTAAATTAATGCAAAATTTATTTATCACTTTGCTACATTTATGTAAATAACAGAAGTAAAATAATTGAATGTGAAGTCACAGTTAATAGTGGTAATGTGTAAACAGAAGTATTACTAGAACAATGATGTAAATAATATTACAAAGGAAGTACTACTGCATTTTGAAGTCAAAATTTGGATACCTTGAATGAAAAACGAAACAAAGATTCTAATGCTAACCGCAATGTTGAATATTTATGTTTATAAATAATTCGTTGCAATTAACAATTCGTGCAATATCTATTTAACATTTTGTTATACGTAGTTTTAAAAATTTCATGGAAATCGTAATCAATGTTTATTATAATCATATTTTAACAACTACATTTACAGGAACAATGCTGTAAGTTTATTTACTATTATTTTCCCTTATATTTTTATTAAATATAACTGCATACATTATGGAAAATATTACATACAATATTGTTATTGCACAATTTTAAAAGTGTAGTATATTCTAACTTAAGGAAAAAAATGATATTCAATTGTTTTCCGGAAAATAAATTACTATCACTTATTTAGAAAGCGGCACTTCTTGTTTCAATAACAGTAGATTTAAAAGATAGAGTAACAAATAACAAATCTCTATTTTATAAACCTAGTATAACGATATTAATAAAAATTGTTGTTTTGGTTGTAAGAGTATACATATAATGGTTTTATTTCGTATGTAGATAACAAATGTTGGGGGAAAAGGTTTTAAGATCCATTAACCATTATAAATTTAACATATAAATCTGGGTTTAACATATAAATCTAATTTACAATGAATATTTATGTTCAAATTAATAATTTAAACTTAACATCCAATACTAATATTGGGAAAATATCAACATATAATATTCAATGGTAATATTAACTTTTTATATTTAATATTAATATTGAGTTCAGTTTTCTAGTTAATATTTGATACACCTTTTCAGTGTTGTGGTTATGGTTGGATACACCACTATCACAACATGCCAAAAGGAATGAAAAATAAACAAGTAACAAGAATTAGTAACAGTATTGATTACATCATGTGTCGATCTACTTCCCCAAAAATAGGATGAAAGGTTACGTATTCTAAGATCAAATTTCATTTCCATAGATAAGTTATGGCTGTCAGGAATGTAAATTGGATCAACATCAGCCATGATGCCTCGTCTGTTCCAGATAACGTGACTGTCGAACGAACTGATGCCTACTTCTCGTCAGTGATGCATCGATTTCCGTGGCGAAAATTCACCCCCTGTCCTTTATCCACGATACAAAATCCAGCACAGAAAACATTCCCGAGTGAAGAAGACTCGAACCGCCCCCTCTTGTCGCTTACGGGAAAAAAGAAACACATGGGTGGTAGGTGGGTGGACCCCCACCCAACCCCTCATACATCAAGCTGACACTCGTCTAACTACGTCTCTCCAGATTTATCGCGTTTACCAAACGTGCCTAATATCGCGCAACGTTTTCGCGACGCCTCATTCGAAGGGCTGTTTTCCACTGAATGTCTCCAACCCCGATGGTGTCATTGCAGATCGTGTTGGAATGCAAGAAGTCGGGGTGTTATAAGCTCCCTTCTATTATTACCCTTGCGGCCGAGTCTGCCTTTGAACGTACTACATTCGAAGGCTGTCAATTCTTGTATTGTCTTCCCTTTTTTATTTCTGTCCGCTTTTGAGAGTACTTTTCTTAAATTATCGAGGTTAGGCCTCTTGTTTTTAAAGTTTTTTCATTAGTATTGTGAACTTGATTATTACTTATTATAAATAAAATAATTTGAATTGATATGTGTGAATTGGATATTATAGTATTTTTGATGATAGCTGAGCGAAGTTAGCCAATTAACTCGTAGATTTCAGATTTCCGGTTCGAATTTATATGTTTATTATGCATTATCAGAATGGTTGATGTTATTTATAAAGAAATTAGCCTTTAAGTCTACAAACATATTCAAATGTATATATACATATTTCTATAGTTTACAATTTCTATATCTTCCAAACTTTTCTATTTTGAAAGTTTTATATTTCTGAAAATCTACATTTTCAAGTTTCTACATTCATCAATTTTTGTATCCTTACATTTGTACATTCCTTAACTTATTCATTTCCAGAACTTCATATTTGTAAATTTCTGTATCTTCAGAATTTCATATTTCAAAATTTTTATATTTCCAATATATATTTCGATATATTTCAATACTTCAATTTTTGTATTATAATTAAATACATAATAACATTCGTAGGAGAAATGAATAAAATAATATATATAATATACTATAATATAAACGTATAGAATATAAATGTATAAATGAGATAAAGTTTCTAAACACATATCACGAATAAATTATAACTGATATATCATATTTAAAAATGCTTTACCTATATGTTTAGGTTACGCCTCTGCCTAAAGTAACTGTATATTTGAATTTTAGAAATAATACTTAATGAATACTTCATGAGTGCCATGAATGACTGTGTTAGTATTTTATTAACAATAACATACTAATATTTTATCAATACTTTTGCAACAGTACCGCAATAAAAGTTGTATTGCACTCATTTAATCTTGCATAATGTTTAACGAAATAGCAAGCTTACAATTAGTTTTAAATGCCTAATTATTAATAACTACATCAAATGCTAATCATTAAAAACTATTCAAATGTTTATATAAAAACAAGAAACTTTTTTAGATAATTACAAGCAATCATACAAGTCGACCCTACTTTGATCACCCCTCAAATATCGAGCAGCGCTTATGCTATAAGCATGTTCTACGCTGTTAACCACTAACGCATCCCCTAATTCAAAATAGTGCCGATACGATCGCGGCACAGGCCGGAGACGGATCCATTTATCCAGAAAATAATCCATCGATAGCATCGCAGGAATCTGCATCCGTGAACAGGAGATTCAGTTGGAGATTAAAGATATTTATGAGATTTATGACGATTAGGTTTTCATTCGGCGATGGGTATCGAAAGAGGTGGTGTCTGCAGACGTTTGCACGAAAGTTGCTGGTCATTGTACGTTCATTTGTCTGGCCCTTGGCTGGTGTCTCGGACAAGAAGCGAGGTTGAACAGCATGGAAACAGTTAGAAACGTGACACAGACCATGGATATTAATCGTTGTCACCCTTTTCGGTCGATTGGCAACCATTTTGCTCCTCGATTGTTTATCTTCCAGCTTCTGTAAACGGAAGCATTTATAAAAGTTACATTAAAAAATATTGGCCACTCAAATGAAAAAAAAAGTAATTTCAAAATTGTTTCATATTTTTACATCATTTACAATATACAGGGTGTCCCATAATTACTGTAGGAGCCGGAAAGGGGTGGTAGGTGGGGCTATTCTGAACAACTTTTTCCTTTGCAAAAATATTGGATGGGCCTTCATTTTTAAATTATTAAGGAAAAACACTGACCAACCAGAGCGCGAGATTTTCGCGTGCTCAGAGGCAGAAGTGTAGGCACGATTGACCGTCGTCGCGAACAAACATATGGGAATCGCGATGATAACTCATCGGATCGGTTATCCAACGATAGGTAAACGATAGGTAACGCCAGATGTCGGTGTAGAATGTGAGTTTTTTCTTTTGTATCATTATAATTTACCGAATTTTCGAAATTTAATCTATGCGATTATTTCTTTCCGATAACGAACCACAATATCGTTATTACATTCGATTTATCCTGACTACGCGAATAAAATCTAATTGGTTTGTTTATTATTCATAAATGAAGAATAATTCAATAATTATTCCGATTTTTCTACTTAACCGGCTTTCACCTAATAGCCTTGTTCTACGCCGACATCTGGCGTTATCTATCGTTTACCTATCGTTGGGTAACTGATTCGACGAGTTATCATCGCGATTCCCATATGTTTGTTCGCGACGACGGTCAATCGTGCCTATCCTTCTGCCTCCGAGCGCGCGAAAATCTCGCGCTCTGATTGGTCAGTGTTTTTCTTTAATAATTTAAAAATGAAGGCCCATCCAATATTTTTGCAAAGGAAAATGTTGTTCAGAATAGCCCCACCTACCACCCCTTTCCGGCTCCTACAGTAATTATGGGACACCCTGTAAGTATTTAAATGTTGTAAGCAAAGCGTGCCGCGAGAGGTAAGTAAGTATGTATAAGGATGACGCAGTATTGGACAGAGCGCATTCCTCTGTTTCCTCGTCCGCGTTTTCGATCGGCGATTGTCTCGAGCCGGACAGTCGAACTCACGTGTTCATATGCACACCCTCTGTCCCAAAAATAACCGGAATGGCTATGCAGAAACAAAAATAGGTAAAAAATTTTGACAAAAATCATTTGATTTATTAAAAATATTCTCCCTCATGAGAAATACAGCGATTTGTGCGTTGTAGAAGTACGTTAAATGACTTTTTTATATCGCTGATTGGAACGGTGTTAAGATTGCCCGTCGTTGTGCGTTGAATGTCTTCAATTGATGCAAAACGATTTCCTTTCATTCCCAAATGCAGGTTTGGGAATAGAAAATAATCGCAGGGAGCCAAATCGGGTGAGTACGGTGGATGTTGTAGCAAAAAGTCAGTCACAATTAGTGAACGATGGGCAGGTGCATTATCGTGCAACAATATTACCAACTGCCAGGTTCTCGATATTCAGGACGAACACGATGAATACGTCCTAACAAACGTTTCAATACTTCAAGATAATACTCGGCCTTAACTGTTGTACCACTTGGAACGAATTCTTTGTGGATAATCCCCTTGGAATCGTAAGAAACAATATTCTCCGCGGTCATTGTCTCAATTGATCGGCCTGAACGTTTATCGTCATCCACATCCTTTATGCCCTCTCTAAATCGTCGATGCCACTCGAAAACTTGTGTTTGTGATAAGCAATTATCTCCCAAAGCGATTTTAAGCATTTGAAGCGTTTTCATAGCACTTGTACATCGTTCTTAACACATAACTTAATCTTGACTCTTTGTTCTTTATTCATTTTTTGACCGGCGTACAAAAACTATTATTATAAAATGCGTCGCACCTCGGATTCTAATGAACGAAATGTCATGAAATTTTTACAGGTTAGTAAAGAAAGTTGACGATTAATAAATCAATCGCCAATTAACAGATGGCACCAATATTTTTGTTAAACTAGATCCATTCCGGTTATTTTTGGGACAGAGGGTGTATAAAACAACGAACCTTTCAGTTTTTTGCCTACAATGTGAAGAGACATATTCATCATCATTCATTACTTCTTCGTTAAAGACATTAATCAGTATCAATTGAAATATTTCTCTATCCGTAAAACATTGATATTTTTATGTTTATTTCATTTATATCATTAAAAATTCATAGTGAACTTCTGCTAAAATGTGTAAATTGTAAACAATGATTGTTATATAACTTCGAAAATGAATATTCATTACATTCTTCTCTTATTTCACCGTTAATTGTTTTATGCATAGCGATTCTTCATATTTCAGGATTAAAAAAATCGAGTGCTAAAAGAAGTGCTTTATTACCCGAACGAAGTTACGCACATGATTGCTATTAACACGTTTCCGCTGGTATATTTTTTTAGTATTTTAAATCAGCCGTGAGCCACCGGTGGTACACACCGGCGTGAATGTGTTAATCATTCAATTCAATTTAGTAGAATTAATAGTTTCAAGATGTATATGTTATTATATTGTTTACATGTAATGACACGAATATACATATATTGACAATGGCAATATAACAAGACTATTCTTAGATAGTTTCAATGTTATATACATTCCTGGACAAAATTAAGTGGACATTGCAGAAATGTAAAAAATGTTTTGTTTCATTACAATGTTGTAAATAAATTTTAAATTTAGAACGTGAGATATTTTTGTAGGCTTGAAAAAACATGTATTTAATGTATATAATTGTGCAATAAAGTTTTGATTTATAGGCATTATTAGTTAATTAAATTTACCTTTTGTTATTTATGATACCTGTCCACTTAATTTTGTCCACGAGTGTACAAATACTTCTATTACATTGAAAGTTCTCTAACTATAAGTAGTTACAGTACTTATAGTTTAAAGTTGTTTAATTATAAGTAGTTAGGATACATATGTATAGTTTGACGTTCTCTAACTACAAGACACGAAAACGTGGGAGACGTTTCTGCAAAACGGTATATAACCCCTCGACAGGCGTTGGGACGTTTCCCATGGGGTCAGATACGCATGTTAATGCAACACCATGCTCGTTATAATAATCTGCGAGCGGAATGCACGTAGCTCTGTCGCAGGTTGTCGTTGGTAGCACTAGCAGTGCTATCTCGTGCACGGGATCAGGTCCGATGGGGGCGCTAGCTGTTTCGTAAGCCGGTTATCTAAATACCGTAAATAACAACAAGCCCCCCGTAGCTGGGCAAGGCTGCCCTTGCTAAGCTCACCCCTTTCTGCATCCCCTAGGATGCTTATAATGCGCCACTTTCACGTGCCTGAACGACTTTAACGATTCCTACGCGACGAATACAGAGAAATTATGATAATCTTTTCCTTTGCGATTTAGTTCCGACCGCTTCCACGCTTTATGCATTCGTTCGAGGACATTTTGGGTACCATTGCGTACTTTGTGGTAGTATAAGTTTTATAGTCTGACGTTACTTTGTAGTATAAGTTGTATAGTCTGAGGCTACTTTGAACTTACTAGGTGTTAATTTTTATTGATTGTAGTTGTGAATAGTAGTAAAGTATTATACTTCTCTTGGTGCTAAAACTTACAACTTATTAGATAAGTTGTAGTGGCGTTGTTCTTTAGTTATGAAACAATAGTTCGATTATTTTAGCTACATATATGGAAATTTAGATATAGTAATTCATTTATGACAATATACCAAGGTGTTTTATCTTGACATTACCATTTCAACTAAATGAAACTATTACTGTTATTTTTAGCTACAGATAATAGAGAAGATGTTAATATACTTCTTTGGGTGATAAAACTTAGATGAAATAATTTATCTGAGATAATGTGTTATAAAACACTTAAATTTTTAAGTTAAATTATATTATGGCTGTCGTTCTTTATTTACAAAACAATAGTGTCTGTATATTTTAGCCCCACACATGAAAATTTAGATAAAGCAATTTATCTCAGGTAATATGTTTTGATATATAAAAATTTTCAAATTGAATATAGATACTGAAGCTATTTTTAACTTATAAATAGCAGTGTTTGTTTATTACATACATTATGTGCAAAGTAAGGTGTAATTTTTATTTGAGATATGCATTAGGAGATTTAGGTTTTTAAATTAGCTACAATCATTACACTCATTTTCAGATGTACAACAACGTTGTTGGTTAGGTTCAGTTCCTACAATTTAAATAAAATAATTTATCTGAGATAATTATTTATTGACGTATTTAAGTTCCTACGTCGAATAACAGTGTTTGTTATTTTTAGTTTATAGAAGAATTATATTTGTTCATTATATCCATATCTGTGAAGATTTAGATACAACTAATTATTTAGGACAAAATATATTCTTTAAAAGATACTTGGAAATGACACTTTTAAAGATAATTTAGCTTCAGCGTCAGCACAATAATTGAACAAAATAGTTACTGTTACATTTGAGTTCTTACGAGATAATATTTATTAATTTCATCCGTACAAAATCTTACATGAAGGTTTTCCTTATTCTAGATCATATATATCAAGATACTTAAACTGTCGAGTTGAGTAAAATTAATTCCACAAGTCTATAACGTATATCAATTTCACTTACATGAAACATAATTTCTCTAGTTTTGAAATAAGATGCTTTAAGATTCACAGGCCATTACATCGATATTTGATCCGAACAAAATTATTACTGTTATATTTAACTTATGTGTACCTCAATCTACATATACATTCGTATCAATATTCAAGTTAACAGAGATAAGGATAAACAAAATACAATATAAATACAATAATGTACAGTATTTTTCTCATTTTTCCTTTTATATTTTAGATTATATATTTTCTCCAACAATATCGCACACACAGAAAAATACAAACTTACTACAAACACATACGATTGTATCTTTATCTTCGTCTCAACTCCTGTCACCCCTACCCTATTCCTTTATCTCCGTTATTTGGTGTAGTGCAGTTATCGTTCGCTGGCTCAGAGGTATCGCTATCTGAACCACTGTTTCAGACAATAGCCCAGAAGTATTGTGATAGGTGGGCTTTTCGCGGGATTAAAGGATCCCGGGTTATTACTCAACGTCAAAAAATCAAAGCCAGGGATGCAGTTGGATTAAGACGCTTACCTGACGTCGGATTATGTTTGCCGATGTTTGGCGCGTGGCTGAAGCTTGCGGGATGCTTTGTGTGGCGTCGCTGTGGTGGCTTTGGAACAGGAATTGTGGGTCGGCACCGATGTGTAATCCCTCGTGGAAACAGCTGTTGGTACTCGGGTAAGAATTTGTAACACAGAATTCGTTACAACAACGAGTTATAATTTTAAAAGAAAATTTGAGCAAAGAAATGTTAATGTATCGAACGTCATAAAATTAACCATTGCTTTGTATTTTAATTGATACACATTTGTGACGGTGCAGAAAACAATGCAAAAATTTTGTATGCGGTCTCTACTTTCAAGAAAATCGAGTTTGTGTTTTCGCTAGATCCTTATGCACTTGATAGTGTCTTCCTCCACTTAACTTTCATTTATGGAGTCATATTAAATTAATTATGTATACTAAAGGAATCACAATTTACGAACAATTAAAAAAAAAGTTTATTGTAGCCTTTCATAATACATTAAACTCTTTTATTCTATCAGTTATTGAACACCCTGTATATGTATAACAAGACATACTCATTCCATGCCGAATCGATCACTTTTTGACCTTACCATCTGCGATTTTGTTTTAATCAAAATATGTTGTAGTCTATATGAAATTAGGGGGCGTTTAAGCCATCATTTTGCCGATTTCGAACTTGTTTAAAAATTACAAGCCTTAAAAATTTGCAGTTTTTGCCTATTTTTGCGAAAATGGACATCACTTACGAATTTTTTTCTCAAAAACTACTCGTCTGATTGAGCTAAATTTTTTTTTTGTTTTATTCATAAAGGATTGGGCTACTATAAAGTATTTTTGGGGGTCAAAAAGAAATCGATTCGGCGTGGAATGACCCATAGGAGTAAATAGTGAAGTAATAGACGATTTACATATACAGTAGCGGACAAAAGTTTAAGACTAAATGGAAAAAATAAATAATTAATGTACTGTTTATAAAAACTATAAATAGTGTTCTACTTTCGGTGTTAACTAATTAGACATTTATTTATACACTTATAAAAAAAATTTCATGATGATATTTTGCTTAGTAGCGAGATTACAAAAAAAGGATCAAAGTTCGTATAATATTTCAAATCAAATCATCGTCCTAACCTTTTGTCCGCTACTGTATGTAGATATTTGATATCAGATTACATGTTGAGTTATGTGCAAAATATTTGATTCCTTTAAACAATTTATGTTTACTTGTTTTGAAGATTTGCTGGATTCTATATTAAAAGAAAGAACAAACATTTGTTTTCATATAAATATAACATTTGTACATATTTGTTGTTATAACAAAGTATAAGAATAATTGATTTTATTTAAATAATTATTTTGACTTTGATGTTATAACAGTGTAATATATTTCAAGAAAGATACGTTTTATTTATAGTAACTTTTCCGTGAATCCGTTTCACGTATGCAACAAGTTTGTATTAAATGTACGAGGATGAAGGTTAGGTACAACTGCATGTCCACTTTCTAGATGCGTATGAAAGATGAACACGGTATTAGGATGAAGAACATCGGAAGTATTCTTCACTTTTCTTCTCTTGTTATGGCAGCTAGTACAAAAGAGCGTATTTTATTGCATGATAGAATGGTATCATGAAATGATTCAGTAACGGAAGTTAACGGAGGGATCGATCGCAAACATACCGAGATTCTTTGTTCCCACAAGCAGGTTCGCTTTTGTTGGATCGCATGGAACAAACAGAACGACTTGAGGGCGACTCGGTGATCCGATAAACAGATAGATATCCGCTCGGTACCACTATAATTAACGCTGACCCCGCGCGACCCCGGGGCAATTTCAGCAACCGGCCGATACGACGATCATAATAATCGCGGTTAAATCTTTCTGCTTGTCAATCAGCCGACTGACACACGACTCCGGTCTGCCTTGAAGCGTTTGCGTGTCCTGCGAGGATCGTTGCGCACGCCAGCTACGTCGATGCTCGATCATTAGGCTCGTCCATGTTTTCTCTGTACCTCGCGTGCGATAGATCGATGTACCCATGGCGCGAGATCGAGTCGAGCCAGATGGACATCGGGGCTCGTTGCCTTTCGATGCCCCTAATTATTTGGATTTGCGTACATGCCGGGCTCAGGGGGGACGAGAGGTCATCGGGCAGCCTTTCATTTATGTGTTGATGCAGGCGGTTGCGGAGAAACGGAAAAAATTCTCTCGCTGTTTGAATTTACACGTCGTTGGCTGGGTTTTATCAGATGGCTAATTTCTAACTAAATAAATCGGTTGTAATTTATCGAAGTTGTTTAATATGTTGTCCCGTAGTAACCTTAGATACTGGATCAAATGTGTCTAATTCGTTTACTGGTAAGAGTCACTTTGACTAGAGCGCTTTTTCGATAAATAACCGTTTAATAAATATCCGTTAGAAATACCCCTGCCATACGTATTGGGACGCTTCGGTTACTCCGTCATCTTCTTGGATAGCGAATAAAATACAGATGGTGTCGTGTTTAACTCTTATATTTTTCATCATGGTATATACGCGTAGGGTATGTTCGTGTTTAATACACGGCAGAAATGTCCATTGCACACATGCATTACAAATACGTATACATCCGCTCCATGCTATCATCTTATTGGATAACAAATGGAATATATATGATGGCATGTTTAACTCCCATATTTTTGATTACAGAAAACACGAATGTGGTGTGCTTGTATTTAATGCACGGTAGGATCGCCTGTCGCTCACAAGTATCACTGATCATTATTCCACTCTGTTGTACAGAACGTCCCATCCAAACAATGAATGAATGTACTATGGAGAAAACACATATAATGGGTTTGTATTTAATGTATTGTTTCTGCTCTTATACCATTAACACTGCTCCGAATTGTGTAATAGGCATGCATGTGCTGTGCATAAGATATTGTTTTATCAAAATATAGTGTGGGTTTTAAATATTGTGAATTATATTCTATTAATTTACGCACTCTACTTAATTCACACAGTACATAAAAGTTATGTAAATAAATAAACCTGTACGAATGTGTATGATTAAGAATGTGACCTGTAAGCATGCTAGAAGATGAAAAATATAAATCTTCAAATATGTATAGATTTTTTCCAGAATAGGATGAGTATTTAACTAAAGTATATTTAATATAGTTTCCTACTGTTTTCCTAAAAATTAATAAATTTTATTGTTCAAACTGTTCGTACATACTCAGGCGCAAGAAATTATGATATTTAAGTTTGCTAATCCAAAATTTAATTAGAGCAGTGTTTACACTTAATAACCTTTTCTAAATAATAAATTAATTCGAACACAAAATTTGTATTATATTATTGTCAAGTTTGTACCTATAAAAAAAGTTTATTTAAAAATTCCAATTATTTATAATTCTTAAGAAATTGTTTGTAACTCGTTACACTTAATATCACATATATTACACATATAAAAAACAATTACTCCTTCTTTCAACGTTATATTTATTATGATTAATATGCAATTGTTGTTTAATATCTTATCATACAGAATGTTCCAGAAAATCGATCAATGGAAAGCAAAATATTTAGATTCCACAATTATTTCAGTTACATACGAATATAACTACGATGTTAAAAACTAAGTTAACTGTGAAATCTTCAAAAATTGCTCGTTTAAAAGAAAATGACTGCTACTACATTATGGCTCTCTGTACACGATTTTCTTTAGGTAAGTAAATTTTCTCCATATATCTAAATTAATATTCAGGTTTGCATGTTATTGACTGATCGATGAACATCTTTTTTCGAAGGGCCACTTCCAAAGCCTCTAAACCGGGGATTTATAGAGCGACATATTGCATATCAAATAGATTGCTGCGCTATCAACTTTGTTGAATTGTTGTTCTTCCGGATTTAATTTAATGAACCACAAAGTAGTTAGGAATCAGTGAATCCACTCGCAAGACAAAAATGACAAAACAACTGACGAGGGTAAAATGTTTGTGCTTTAAGACTTGATATAGCATTTAAGAAAAAATAGTAACACCTCGCAAATTGACAACAGACTTTAAAAGATAAATATAAAATGATGTGTACTCTTTGAGAGTTATTAAATATCTAAAAATATGTAGTGGAGATTGGCATGCCGCTAGGGGTGGACAAACGACTAAGTTAAAATTAAAGTATTTTCATTGGTTCTGGAAAATTGAAGGGAAGTGGGCAAGAACCGCCATTGCCAAATACTCATCGCGAGATCACTCTTTACCCGAGTGACCTAATGTAAAAGTACGACGTCGTTTATCACCTAACGGTTCAGCACTCATAAAATAGTAAACCGCGCTGGCTCTCAGAAATTATACTAAATTAGAAAAAAGGTTTAAGAATATAAATTGCACCTTATAAAGAGCAGCAAACTGGAGTTGTTGATTTTCCATGAATTTTCTAAAGTTAAAAATAAGCCCAATGGCTTTATGATTCTATATATGTTATATCAGTTACCATTTTTATCGAAGCATATAGTTATCAGGGGGTTACAATCAAACTTCGAGTCATCTACATATGTACTTGACATGGTCACCTTCAACTATCAGGTAGAAGCAACTTTCTCATTTTTTAGCTTATGTCAGAATAAAATTCTGAAAGGACATGGTGCGTTTATACATTTGACACATTTTTAATGTCGTGAACAGCATAATGTGTTCAGCATCAGTTTCCAACGGATTTAAAACAGTATTTGTTTTATAAACGTGTTTATGCCTGTGGTTTCATCTGATGCGTTTAATGTGTTTGATGATCACATAAAATCACATTCTATGTAGTTAATTTATGAACGCATTCGCTAATATCTGTGCTTCAACTTAGATTTTTAGACAATTTTATGAAACAATATTACGTATGTAGATGTAAGAACGAAAGCTTTACAAAAATGTAAAGTTTTATCACATGCAGCACTGATTTGTAATATTGTTACTGAATATTATCTGGTCAATCGACAATCGGAAGCAATGAGAATCCTATTGACATGTCTATCGTGTGTATAGGAAAAGTTGTTGGGAACTTGATAGTTGTTAGTTGTTAACAAGTTATGACCTTCATATCATATTGAAAGATGATTAAAGTTAGATGTTGGGTTGTTATTCTGCATAACTGCCAGTCGTAGATAATCGAGAGTCGATGAAAAATGGAAATTCTGTGGGAAGTTGGCAGTTACGAGCGAGGTGTCGTTTGTCTAAAGGGTGAGCATCGAAGTCACCCAAGAGAGAAATGTTTCAACGTGGGTCAACGATGTTTATCGTGCAGGAAGACACGGCTAAGAAAGCCGAACGAAATTCGAAGTCCATCGGACCGTGGAACCCCGATGCACCTGTTTGATCCGCGCTGATTAGTTTCATTTTTACGGTAACCGCCTGTTGTACGGTCCCGGACACTTCCTTGCCACGGAATCGGCCGAAATTGCGTAATTTCACGCATGCGAGCTGCGAGTAACTCGCCAGACCAGCGATATCGCAGATTAAACTGTTTAGAAACACGTGTAAGACTTGTCGATCGCATCGCGCGTGAAACGCAAACCTGAACCGATATGGCACACCGCAATCTACACTGTAGCATCTGCGTCATAACATTTACAACACTGTCCTTTTGTTCTAATGTTTCACTACATTTATAAGATAAAATTACCACGCTTGCTTAAGTATTTTAATCGTTACAGCGTTGACTTTGACAGTACATATCTAGTATTCGTGATTTTGACGCGTTAACATTTTACGTTGATATTTGGTAATTGTATGCTTTAGCTATTGTTCATCGATTTCTATGATCTTGAAATACGTTGTCATGATTCTAAATAATTTTTCTTACTTACATGTAAATAGTCATATGTAAATAGTTTTAACGTTCCAAATAGTTTTGCTTACTTACATAATCGCTCTTTGCCCTTAATTACTAAGGTATGCGCAGGATAGTTAATTTGAATTTATGTACAATACTATGCACAGCAAAGTATATTTTACTATTATATGTTTATCTATTGTACTATATCCTTTTAATATCTCTAAAATAACGTATCAAAGTATATTATATTATATAATACATCCAAATAGGTCACTGTACTGAATATTTCTTTTTAATGTGTCGTGAGCTGAAGATAAAATATCATAAAGGGTAAAAGTTACAAAATCTCGAGGTTTATAGGTTATTATTGATTCTCAAAACGAGTTATTAGGGATAAAGAGAAATGGACGACACTGTGTAACAATGCAGGATATTGTTAAATAAAATAGTCGGAGAATATGGCAGATTTCGCGAAGAAACTGCGGAACATCAGGTCACGATAGACGGGGTCACTGACGTCAAATGGGTCCTGGGGAATACGTCCACTCAGAATTTCTCCTAAACGATGCCGATGCAGTTGATGACGTCGCTGGTACGTGTAGAAATGGGCGCTGGGTCAGCAGATGGACCAAACTGACCGTCGCTTTCAGGGGAACAATAAAGTTTCATGCACATTGTATCCCACTTGAGTGTTCTATTGTCGTACGTATATACATGTACGAGGAGATATAATTGTGATTTCACCCACGATCCGCTATTGCTCTTCAATTTTCTGGAGGACCCTGAGCTTCCACGGGACACGGTGAATCACGGCCGAAAGTGTTCTCGATCGATAGGGAATGTTTTCGACGGGTTTTCGCTTGCCTCCGGAAACAGTCCGTTCTTCAGTCGGGTGTTACACGGATGTCTCAGAAAACAGGGTAATTGCGAGCCACTGTTGTTGATTTTGGAACTGGGATATGATTTCCCTTGACGAATGTTTCCAATTATAGGATAACTACAATTTAGATTTTCGAGAAATCGGAATCTGTTTGAAAATCTAAGAGAATCTTTTACTCGAGAATTTAGGAAAACTGTTTTTCACTTGAGAATGTGAAAAAAACATTTTTTGATTTGATATTTAAAGAGAATTGTTTTTTGTTCTAGGGTTTCGGAAAATGTTATTTTACTTAAGAATACAAGAAAATCATGTTTTACTTGAAAATTTAGAAAAATCTTTGTTTATTTAAAAATGTAGGAAAACAGTTTTTCATTTAAAATTTTAAGAAAATACTTTTATTACTCACTTTTTGCTTGAGGCTTTAATAAAATCATATTTAATTTAAGAACTTAATATAATCTCTTTTTATTTGAGAATTTAGGGCAACTGTTTTTTAGGTGAGAATATGTGGAAATGTTTTTTTTTTATTTCAGAGTCTGGGGATCTCTTATATAAGAATTTAGAAAAGTATTATTTGAGAATATTGGAAAATTATTGACACATTATTGATGTATGGTCACGATGAAATGACTTTTATTATGAACAAAGTAAATTTCAAGTTTTTTTTATTGTATTTAGTTGAAGGTATTATAAATTCAACACACTGACTAAAAATTAATGTATATTTTCTTTCAGATGCAGTAATATTTGTTGTCTGTTTATACAATGTTCTTAAATGTTCTTTAATAATAACTATCAGAAATCGTACAATGTCTACTTTGTTCTTTATTATGTAACAATTCACAATGATTTCATATAATTTTTTCGTTAGTTAACACTTACTCCATAATAAGAGGTACTTTAAATTAATTTTAATTGTAATTTATAACTAGTGTGAATTTTTTATTTTAAACATTCGAAATTTCTAAATTTCCATGCATTTAAATTTCCGAATATATAGGTTTTTAAATGTCCAGATATGTAAAGTTTAAACTTACCAAATTAACCAAATTTTTCTTAATTTTTTCTAATGTTTTTAAAATTTACAAAATTTTAATCTAAATATTTATTAATTCGCACATTTCCCGGATTTTATAAATTTTCTTATTTTTAAGTCCTTAACTTCACAAATCTTCTTATTCAAAAATTCTAACGATTCAAATTCCCTAATTTCCAAACCGTAGAAATTTCAAAATAGTCCAATTGTCAAATTGAAAAATTGCAAATTTTTTAATTTCCAAAGATCTAAGCTGTCAAAACATGTAAGAGTCAACTCTTTAATTACTCAAATTTAAATGTTCCCATGCTTTCAAATATCTAAATTCCTAAATACTCAATTTTCGTAATTGTTAAATTCAAAAAGTTAGAAATTCCAAATTTCGTACATTTTTGAATTTCTAAATCTTTAGTTTCTCAAATTTTTAAATTGAAAAATCTTCAAGTCACTTGCCAAGTTTATTATTCCTCGAGTTTCAAAATTTCGAATCGATTTTTTTAATGATTCAAACTTCCAAATTCTCGTTTCCCCAAATTCCCATGTTTTTAAATTCTATAATTGTTAGATCTTCGAATTGAAAAATGTAAAATTTGAAAATGTACAAATCCTCAAAATCGCAACTTTTCATTGAACAAAAATAATGCAATTGTTAAATGTACATGTACCGCTGCACTTTAAAATAAAACCGGACCAAACAAATACAGTACTTTGTACCGTTCATCTCCCTGCTTCGATATTTTTCTGTATCGACATTGGTAATGGAGTTATAACTTGATACACTTACGTAAACCATTCTGTATTTCGAATTTCGCATGTAACAAATGTCCTGCATATACAGGGTGGCTGGAATGTTCTGTTACTAACAATGATGCGTCTATCGATCCAATCCCGGAATCCATCTGAAAGTTGCCATATTGATAGTTCATTCAATTGTTTATAGGTGTAAAGAAGCCTTTTCGTATACTACATCTCAAAGTAAGGTTATAGTGATGGATTTGAAGCGTAATTCTGTAATTGTTTTATATTTAGCTGGAACATCAGTTCCAATTATCGTTCGTGAGCTCCAGCATTTGAATGTAATCTATTTAATGATTGAATCATTAAATTACTATTTAATGTATTTTGGCTATTTCGGAGGCCAAGGTCAATCTAATAAGACATCGAAGATTGGACGCTCTAAAATCAACACTTGTTCGGGAACGGAAGAAGAAGAATCCATAATCTCATATACGGGCAGCGTGCGATTCATTCTTTCACTATTTGAATGAAATTATTCGTGCAAAGGGAGGTTATATCGAGCAATGAGCATTAAAATATTTTCTTGAATGTTTCTCGACTATTATTTTCCCGTGGATAAAACAAAATATTTAAAAATGTATCTGCTGCAGCGGTTTGAAGTTGTAACAGTTCATTCCAGCCACCCTGTATGAACTATTCAAATTGACGAATTAAAATCTCGATTAATATAAAATCCTCTAACGAGTGCAATATCTCGGTCCTACCGATCGTAGAAGTCAATCAGTCCCAAGAGAGGATCATTAAATTCGAAATGTAAATCGCGAGGGGTGCAGCAAGTGGGCGCTAATATGTGCCAGATCCATTAATCATAACCCCGGGGTTACAGGCGACCCCTGTTCGTGTCTGTGAGCCTTGCAAAACTGTGCAAGCGTTCAGAAGCAGAAACAGGTTAACGGTAGACACACCCCGACGCTCGTTGAGGGACAGCCTGGCATTGTTCATGGCGCTGCACTACCCTAAATATTAACAACGAGCGAACAGGGGTCAGTACAACCCTCGAAAAGTTTCCCCGGGTTGCTCCCTTTCAGTTGTTCCTTCTCGCGAACATCCCTGTGCGGGCCGAGAGAGTGGTGGTGGTGGTGTTTGTAGGGGGTTACGCTGAACGTAGGAATGCGAAAAGTTTAATCTTCCATCGAGAGAAATTTTTCACGGCTCCCGCGAAGGGATTCGCCCTGAATTTACTACTTTAATAAAACAATTTTAAAAGAATTTCTTCAGATAACGAGTCCGAACTAATTTCGTGGGTGAAATAGGAAGATGAATTAGGTTGTTATAAAATGTTCAATTGTAAGACATCAAATGACTACTACTTATATTTATTGCCGAACATAGTGAAACTCCTGGGACGACTCGATCTGCGTTTGTTCGTTTGCTTGTTTGTTTGTACTGTTATGCCGCAACGCACAGGAACGAGTATTTCGTGGAGAAGAATTACACTTTTCACTATAAAATGACTTTTATTTATTAGGTTTCGAGATCAGCGTAGAGGTTCACTGATATACCCGGAAAAGTTCGAAGACTCGCGTCACAAGTGTTTCGATCAGGAAATCTACTGTTCTTATATCGTTTATATGCATTGACCGGTGACATACATTTTGGTGTTTGGGATGCTGATTGAGTGCTTTTGGGTTTTGTAACTGCGAGATGTGTGAAGTGGGCCGCTGACATCGCGAATTAATGTAGGCTGCTTAACAGTACTATGCGGCAGTCCGCAATGGGTCGTTTCACTTGAAATTTTGAGTCTCAGGAGATACTTAAATCTCTGACCTCATCGTCGTCGATCGTGGTCCAATCGATAAGAAAATCGTCTTTTGGTATCGTTTCCGACAATTTTTGACACATTGAATCGACCACCTTAAGACCACTCTATAACTGATCCTTGACGACAATATTTAATCGTCACTGACGTCACTCATCGTTGAATAAACAATAATTGTGTTTGGTATCGTTCTCGAAAGTTTAAGGCACATTTAATTGTTTGAAATAACTTTAAAATTTCTACATCTCATTCTTGATGATTTACATGCTTACAGTCGTTATTCTAAATTTTAAATACACATTCGAATTTGCGTGAGGCACCTGGTCTGTAAACCTACTAGTTATAAATACTACTACTTACATATACCGTATAGCTATACTTATACGTATTACAAGTTCTACCACTTAAGATAAATGTATATTAATTTGGAACCGAAAGTTTGCTGAAAACGACTGTATATATTTTTCGAATATATTATTTTTTTTAAGTACGAATTGTTATTTTTAAGTATGGAAGTCGTTTTTAATAAACATCAAGCTATAAATTGCGGTAATGCAATTATTACTTTAAGACGGTGTTACGTCGTCAAATTATTTTACATTTTAAGTGTTCTCAAATTTCGAATTGTTTGCTATAACTAATAACCAGCCATTTTGTGTTTAAAATATTAATAAAAAGTTATTTTTTATTAAACTTTAAAAATTAAACTTTAAAAATAAACGTTAAAACAGGTCAATTTTGGCCCATGGTGTAGAACCAAAACTACAAATGCTTCCTTACAGGTTTTCTTATTGTAGAATCCAGTAAGAAAGTCAGTTCTTTCTGGGCAGCGGGAAAGTGTGGAAAAATTGGGAAAAAGATAAGGAAAAATTCAATTTCTCGACAAGGAAACACATTTTCTTATTGAAGCCATTTTTGGAAATGATTGATCAGCCAATGACTCAGATAATAATGAAGTTACTGAGTCCAATTGAATATCCAAATGTGATATTATTATTTCCAATTGCCTCTTTTCTCAGACAACTTATGTGCGAAAACCGCTCACGCTACCTCCCTGCGCTCCACATCGAGTACCGCTAATACCGATGATGAAAAAATACTTGATTAGGAGGTCAAATACTTTTATCAGAACACATAAACAAAAAGCAGTGCAAAGATGTGTTCACTCAAATGCATCCACGGTTTCATGTACTTTTACTCAGGAATTTACGTTTTTGTTTTTTTTTTTTTTCATTTTTCTCTGCTGTCTAGAGGAAGACGCACTTAACAGAAAAGGTTAAATGTGTAAGAAACCTTTAATAGTATAGTTAGCTCCACACGATGGACCAATATCGACCTAATTTTAACATGCTCTTTCATAAATCCCTGAATACATAAATTTCGAAGTATACATATTTCTATATCTCTCGATTCTCAAATTTGTAAGCTTTCTAGTCTTTAGATTACCATATCCACAAGGTAGACTAGATCGCTATATTCCTAGATTCCCATATTACATGTTGTAAATTTATTAGACCCTTAATTGTCATATTACTAAGTTCCTGGATTCCCAAGTTCCTAGATCTACCAATTCCTATGTTAGCCAATGCCTAAGCTGCCATATTCTTAGTTTTTCCAATTTGTAGGACCTGAAATTGTGAGATCTCCAAATTACTACACCACCAAATCTCTAATTTTTCAACTCCTATGTCCCGTAATTTCTGGACCTCGATATATCTGATTGTGAGTCTAGAAATTTTTCTGTTTTTGAATCTCCAGGTTTATAAATTCCGCCATATTTCTAAATTTCAATATTCCTAGATGCTCAAATACCTATAGACCCAAATTCGAAGAACAACATATTATTTATTATATCCTCGAATTCTTATATTTTGATGATGCCAGATCTTTCAACTACTGGGCCATTAAATTTTTCGATTTTGAAATTCCTTAGTCACGAAATTTTTAGATTTCCGTATTCACAAATCTCCAAGTTCGAAAGCACTTAAATTACCCTGGTTCTGTTATATCCTACTCCTTCCGTCGTCATAATTGTATTATTAGAATTATGATTGTTATTATTATTATTCCCATGATTATTATTATCATTATTATTTTTATTATTATTATGATTGTAATCACCTCACTATGAACACAACTTTATAATAATATGCAAGAACATCACAATCCCATTCCCACCGTCCGACTGTCCTTTTCTGCTTACGTACCAGAAATCTTCTTCCCCCTTCCCCTCAGAACTCCTAACCCTGATGTTTTCCTTACGAAGACTGAACAAAGAGGCGTCACTCTCATTTAGCACTTCAATATAAACACTTCGCGAACAATAAACGTTGTAATTCGCGCCGAACAGTTTCATTTTATTTCTTCGCACCTCGTTAAATTGGGACTAGGACCCAATTCTTCCCCTTTGCGGTTCCTATTAGTCTTGCAAAATCGGGGGATATAACAGTTCCATATTGTTAAACCATTTAAAAATTTTCCAGTGACCAAAAATCTCTAAAAATTGACGAATTGGGGGCACCTCCTGGTTGCCACATTTCTTACAATGTAACAAGATTTGTTTTCTACTTATGCAAAGTCTTCGTAAAGTTACCAAAATACTTAGTAGAAGCGAGTAGCAGAGTTAATTTGCAAATGTTGGTCGTTCATAAAGAATTATGCTAAGTAGATACACCTACTCATATCAGAATTTCCTCGGCAAATGATGATAGGACTCGGTCGGAACCCGTTTGGTGCATCCACATGGAAAAACATCGCGAAGCAACGGGAAGACGGGGTTCAGGCCACGTCGACGATCAGCTATCTGAACAAGTGGTGAAACTGCTGCAATATGAAAGGCGACATCCCTAAATGGAGCAGTTGGTTGTGAAGGCAATATGTATCGTTCATGTGGCACGCGATTGCGCTCACAATGTGACTCCATATACGGTCTTGTACATGTGTTCCGGTCAGTGGTTCTTCTCCCTCTGGTCCAGGCTGCCTTTTCCGGCTGTCCAGAGCTGCATTCCTTATTCGATGCGCCTCTGTCCACGTGCACAGTGCTCACCTGTCGGCCCCGGGAGAGAAACGCTCTGCCGCCGATAAAATATCGCCAATCCCCGTTGCTGTAACTACAGCTGTCACGAATAACAACCAGCCGATAGCAGAAAACCCTGGCTACCGGACGGCTCGCAAAATTCTAGCACTTAACCTAACTATCGGATGCTGTTACGTGTACAGTATGCTCGTTACAAGATGAACTCCACGAACACAGAGAAACGAATCGGCTTTTCTGCTTTTCCGATCCAACTTGTGTCTGTGACTGTCGAAAACAATTATCCAACATGTGAATACGAATGTATGTGCTCTGCTTTAATGAATTATGTTCGATCGTCATTTATTATTTGACAAGACACATATAGTGGTGGGTGAACGGTATTTATATCTATAAGAACAGTTAGTCTGAATTCTTTCCGAGGTTTTTAACGAGAAGCGCGAAAGTTTGTTTGAGTTTACGAGGTTTAAGCTTCTTGTTTGCATCGTAGCATTTGTTTGATTATGGGGATCTTTATTTAGATGTGATAGATCTATCCGGGTGGTCTACTTTTATATAATGTATCAGTATACGAGTTATTGATGGTAGGAGACAGATATGTTAGGACTTTGGAATTTCAGAACCTTTTAATTTGGAAACTTCTTTGTGCTTTTGGACATTTGGGATTGGCGTCACTGAAGTTTTAGATCTTAGAAACTATGAAATTTCCGGATCTCAGTACCTTACGACTTCAAGGAATTTAGGATTTTAGGATCTTAAGAGTTTCACACGTAGGTATTATGTAAATTTGATATTTTCAAAGGAATAGTGAAACTTTAGAATTTTGAAATATTGTTTATAATGGAATGGACATAGTTTTATTGTGACTTTAAGCCATATCATATTATCAGTCATAACTACCAATACAACTACCAATATAACTACTGATATAAAACTATATTGTTAGATGATACAAGTTAATTACACATTTTGCCTTATTCCCTTTTCGCATGCCTTCTTATGAGATATGTACAATATGTACAACTGAATGCGTCTAGAACAGTATTCAAAATACTTCGCTGCTTGCCCAAATATAACTAGAGGAAATAGGAATATGTGTCCAGAAAAGTACATAGAATTGCGGAGGAAAACAAATAGCATCGAAATGTAACAAAAAAAGGAACAGTTGATCCCGGCGATAAATCCAAGCAATTCTCGTTACACGCGCGAGCTGCGCTAACGGGAAAATTATGCACGAAACCGCAATAATTTCCGCATCAAATTCCCTGTTCACGATATTTTAAAGTGTACATTTAAGGACGCGCGGCTAAAGGCGCGAAGAGGAAATTCATTCATTAATATTAACCACGCGGGAACCCATCGCATTTGCATTTACTGTTCTTGGCTTGGCTGACCAGGAAACGGAATATCCACGTAATTCGTGGCAGTAGGTAGAAGCGTTGCAACGTTTTCGTCGTTGTGCAAGCTGCATTATAATGCACATACCCAGGCCGTTAGTGCTCTAGAACAGATGCTGCGGGATATCGAGCAAACACAGTCATTGCCACTAGTTTTTACCATGCAAACGTGCCTTTTCCTTGAAGAATTACTAAACACTTCCGATTGCATAAATGTTCGGCCGCATATAGCTGTTATTAACTCGTTCATTGCCAGAAGAAACTCCCCTTCGAGTACGATACAGTTTGTGTCGATATAGGGTAACACTTTTCAAATGGTTGCGTATTACGTGCGAAACGAGTGCACGTAGGTGGAAGGCAGATCAAATACCCGCTGAAGCGATTGCTAGCATCGATACGAACGGTGCGTGCAGGATGTTATTGATACATAGATATTACATATTAAAAAATTTGTATTATTGGATATTACTTAAGAATTCGAGGACTAATGAAAATGGAAACTGTGAAATTCAGAAAATTAAGTATTTCGGGCTTTAGAAATTTCGGAACTGGGGGTTCCAAAGAATTTATGTATTTCGGGGGGTGGGAATTTTTTAACTTGAAAATTTAGGAATTTGTGATCTTGAGAAGTTGGGGATTTAGGATTTTGTGGGTATCTGTGAATTTAGGAATTTGGTAATTTGGGTATTTGAGAAGTTGAGAATTAGGTGAGTTGGGACTTTTGGAAATTTTTGATGTGCAAAATTTTTGAATTTAGGAATTTCGGAATTTAAATTCTCAATGTTCAGACAATCAGAAATGTATACAATTTTAAAACGAGTAACATTAAAAACACAGAATTTTGACAATTTGTGTATTTGTAAAGTTTGGAATACAAAAATTTGGTAGGTATGTAAGTTGGGTATTTTGAAAGTTGGGAAGTGAGCGATTTTGATATTTGAAAATTTAGAAATTCTTGAATTTAAATATTTGAAGATCCATGTAATTTTGAGAACTTGGAACCTCAAATTTAGAATTTAGGGATTCGGGAATTGCAGAAGTTTAGAAAGCAGAATTTTCAAGTTTTGGAATTAAGAAATTAAAAAATTTAGATATCTAGCAAATTTTTAATTTGAAAATTTGACAAAATTAAGATATTATACACATTCGCAAATACAATAATTTTTAGAAAATTTTATAACTTTAAAACATTGAAATTTGCGAACATAAAAATTTATGAATGCGTTAATTCAAGAATTTAAGAATACATAAATTTGAAAGTCCAGGAGCTACATATTCTGAGTAACAACCACAAACATATATATAATAATAAGCAAGAATTTCGAAGCCTATCATGTCATCGAAGACTAAAAGTTGAATAATCCCTGTTCGTGTAATTCGTTTTCCACAATAGAGCTTAAGATCCGAAACGAACCGATTAATCGTGCTCAGCCGATCAGTACGCGTTCGGTTTTCCTCGTCGATAAAACAGAGAAATGCTACCTGTCACCAGAGGGCCGTAGGTGTGGAGCAGCTGTCGTTCCCGACGAAAATAATCGTAATAGAATTGTCAAAACGTATCAGGCCCGTTATTTTACGGGGGCTGAATCCGTGCCAGAGGGAGAAGGGACTTCGTCCCGGGTATCCCACCGGTGAATCGTTTCCCCGGGGGAATTACTCTGGGTATTATATTGAACTGGAAAGGACGTCGAGATAGGGGGCCGGGTGCAAATGGAGTGGCCCGGGCAGAATATGCTAGTGTCACGGGGACGCTTACTAATACCACGGATTATACCGGAGGATATCTGCACGGTATATCTTATTCGCGCGATCGTTTTAACGCGGCTGCATCTTTCCGCTGAGAATTAGCATATTGCGATAAAGCCCGGCCAGGGAGAAGAAACATGTAGATGAGCTTCGAGAGCGGGATGTGACACCGAGAAGTAACGAGACTGCTACGATAACTTTGTTTGACGAACAAATTTTTAAATCCATAGCAAAAGACTAATCTGGTTAATATCTTGCGTTAGAATGGCAAGTGTGACGTGTCAGACACGTCGTTTCACTTAGAGAGCCTGTACGTATCGCCGTTGTGTACAATTTCAACCCCTGCATTCTCTTAAAAATAAATGAAAGTATTTTAAATAAAAAATATCCTAGAATTAGTAAAAACATGAAATGATCATAAGCCAGATATGACCATAATACAGTACACTGAGGACATGCTTTCCAGATAACAGAATTCCGCTGCACGGCTGTAACAATATTATCCTCAGTTTCAAGTTACGGACATTTAGTCTTAAGCGTTCCGACAAAGTTTGTTTACGTTCAGGTTTATTGTTCATCCGTTTATTCATTCACGACCTTGAATGAAATTGGATGACTATAGTCGTTGAAATTGTCTGGAGAACAGCTACAATTCTAGGAGTTCAGAAATTTGTGGTGCCATTTAAAACACTATGTTGATCCTCAAATCTCCTAAGCACCTCCACATAAAAAATAGTTATGTGGACTGCAAAATTGGCACCTCGCAACCAAACAACTATTGTCTAAGACATTTCGTCGCATCTCTAAAAATGTAGAAATTATTCAGGTGGCTTTTCTTAGACGACTCATTCTGTGTCCAGGGCGCCTCATAACAAGTGTTACTTCCAGAAAGGGGTTATATTCGATGTTATTCTGAACACCCTTATATCATTTTGTAGTTATATAGTATACAGGGTGTTCCTAAAGTGTTGAGCCGGAAATGGGAGGTAGGTGGGGTCATTCTGAACAACATTTTCATTTGCAAAAATGTGGTAAGGGGCTTCATTTTTAAATTATTAGCCGCATACGACATTTTTGCAAATGAAAAAGCTGTTCAGAATGACCCCACCTACCTCCCATTTCCGGCTCCTTCAACACTTTTGGGATACCCTGTATATACATACAGTATATATGTAATATACACTTATATATATTATTAACTCTTTCGATCGTAATATTTAAAAATAGAGGAGTTTTGCAGTAACATTCCTAAATTCTGCCACTAACAGTAGATATAAGTCATTTATTTCGAAAATGAGACAAATCCATTTTCTGTTATTGCAAGGTATTTCAGGGTTTGCATATCAATAAATTAAAAAATATTGGTAAGCACTAATAGACAAATTTGTTGTACTTTATAGTGATAGATAATATATAATATGTTCATTATCCAATAGTATTTAAAGTGATGACCAAAAAAAAACTATTGTTGTATTATATCCAAATGGACTTGCTTCACTTTCGAAATTAACGAGTTATTGTTATTTCCTTTCCTTAAGTTCTTTGAATTAATTCGAATTGTTTTCGTATTCAAATTTTGACTCCAACATTCTTTTGTTGTCACCAATTTTCTTGGGTCTTACTTTCTGTGAATACTAATAAAAGTACTAATAAATACTAATAAAAATAATAAAACTCTTTGGACATGAGGATTTTTTGGAATAGCGTTATTACCCCGGAAACTACCATTATTTTGTTATGATTACCTCACAGCTGCACTTGTAGATGCTTTGCAGCTATAATTTTCGTTGAAATCATTCTAAGCCACTTTTTGTAATAAGATAAATCACAATTCCTAATTAATTTTTAAATAACAGTGCAATTGTTACGGGGTTTTATTCACCGATACTGAAATAAGAATCGTGTCGATTTTGTTGAGTATTTATTAGAAACTAAATTAGAACTTACTTGAAAGCTGATGATAAAAATCAGCAATGTTATGTAGACAGACTTATGTATGTACATCACACCCTCGTTCAAATCGAGGTTGCCTATATCACCAATATTATACAATTTGTATTTTTTCACAGTATTGTGAATATTACTAAAATTTACCGCAACTAAATTATATAGTAATATATTTGGTTAAAAATAATGTTGGAACGTGTGGTGGTCTTGCACCACTATCAAAATAAACACCTTTTCAAAACCATTAATCACCCAACCTTTCATTGCCCAAATATTAGGAAATTTGTATTGTTTTTACTAAGTATAGAGTTACAATTAACAATATCGTATTACGTTTAAACCATTGCTATCATTATCTTCATTTTTTTCACAAATCGATTTGTCTCACTTTCAGCATAAACGGCTCATGTAGACTTGGACAACTCTCTTATAGCACGAGTTTCGCCTAACATGGTTCTACTATAATATGTAAAAAATTGATTACATAAGATAAGTTATATATGATATTATCAATCGAGACATGACTTTAGTTATAATAACTCTCACAATTAAAATTTCGCATAAAGATGGCTTTCAATATTATCTAAATCGGGTTACAGGACCGTTATAAAGTACATTACACACTGGCACTCAAAATTATATGCTCACATTACCTTCTTCCTGCATTTCTATTATGGTTAATACTGTTATATAATTTTTTATTTTTGCAGTATCACGCGAAAATGCAAAGAAAAGCATGCAAAAAATGCAAAAAATTCTATTTGTAGTTAATTTAAAAATACTTGATTTCGTGATTAATTGAAACAGAAATAATCAATTTCTATTCTTTTGCGATTAATTAACTGCAAATGAATTGACTTCATTCTAAATATTTATAATAAATATTTCATTCTAACAATAAGAGCTTGGACCGTCGTATATTTTTCGTTCTCGTTATATATTCTGTTCAGTACTATTCGCCGTACATTTTCCGTGACACTTATATTCACAGAACGTGTCGGCTATTTTAAAATTAAACTGACTTGTGTGCTTGTACTACAATGGATAGGAATATTATACCGTTAAAATGTGAGTGATATATTATCATCCTCTCGAAAGGAGAAAAAAGAAATGCGATTGTTAAACTTCAGGAATCGTTAATTGTTAAAGATAGGAATCATAAATAACAGATGGTTAATTTAATTTAACTAACAATGTCTATAAATCAAAACTTTATTGCACAATTATATACATTAAATAAATAAATTGTATATTAAATAAATGTTTTTTCACGTCCACAAAAACATTTCACGTTCTAAATTTAAAATTTATTTAAAACATTGTAATAAAGCAAAAAATATTTTTACATTTCTGCAATGTCCACTTAATTTTGTCCATGACTGTACAATTGTAAGTTGCAACTGCACAAAATGTATATGGAGAATACTACTGAACTGAATTTACAAAGAAAACAAAAAGTATTCGTCACTTTAAGAATTAAAAGTCGTCACTAATGTTGAGGAAAAAAATTGATCAAAATTTAATTACAAAAAATTTGTTAAGAATATAAAAACCGATTGTTTCAATTAATTAATTACAAGGAACCGGTAATTGATGATTAAGAACAAATTATGTTGTATTTAATTAGTAAACAAATGATCTTTTAATTTTTATCAACAGTGCACCGCATGCCTGCGGCAAGATAAGTTCTAAGAATTGAGAGAGATAATTTCTCCTATTTTATAGTATCATCGTTATAGCTGAAAATATGTATGAAGCAAGGAATATGTTTTCTGTATTGACTAATTATATTTTCCTAGCATTCTGTGAGGATTCAACTTATGGAGAGCGAATCTCTTAATATCGTTACCTTATCAACCATCACATCAATTGTCTTAAACTAGTCATGATAAATAAAATTACAATTAAAATTTAACACGAAACGAGCCTCCGATATTATTTAAATAAATCTAAAATTTAAAGGTCCGTGATCCTTAGTTGAAAATCTCGAAGAGAAAAGGGGTGCACAGTATGACCGTCGACGATAAATCAGCACCGGAGTTTTCCCGGCACCGATGACAAACACAATAAGTTCCAATTTCGATCATTTATATACGCTACGCCCGGGATAATATGACGCCGGATCCTTTGTGCACGCAGGACTAGCGGAAGGAGAAGGGGAGGAGAGGAATTCAACGGATACACACGAGTGACGTCACTTACAAGGACATAAATCAAAGCGAAGGACCAAAGTCCCGAACACGGTTGCCGACGTTCCCTAGGGAACCGAAAGGTCCTCTTTTGAATCGACCAGGAATTCCACGAATGGGGAGTACCTAAGTGTTGGTCTACATACTTCACTCAAAAGTAGAATGATCTCAAAAGACTTTAAAAGGATGAGACAAAGTTGTTGAGAGATATTTTTAGAGATACTCTAATTATAGCTACAAAATAACGGTATCCACTTCGATGGCTACCGCGAAATTTAATTTTTAAATAAAGAGATAGTATATTATTTTGTGACAATAAAGTACCATTTACTTTGCTGTCATAAAATATATGGACAATGTATATTTTATGTGGACTGAACGGAGCTCAGGGCCGGCGTTGTGTATATGTGTGCTGACATAACTTTACGACATAACACGTCACTCAATAAGTCCCCGGTCTAACTAAGAAAAATAAATTCTTTTTTTTTTAATTTTACTTTATTCATTAACATACTCTTCTCTAAGAGTGACACATTCATTCCAACGTACTTCTAACTTGTCTATGCCACTTTTGTAAAACAATTTATCTTTACTCTCAAAATAGGCCTCAGTTTCGGCAATCGCGTCTTCATTCGAATCGAATTTCTTTCTCTGCATCATCTTTTTGAGATCTGCAGAAAGCCAGTAGTCGCTGGGGGCCAGATCTGGAAGGTACAGTGGATGAGGAAGCAATTTGAAACGTAATTCGTTCAATTTCTCGATCGTTGCACCGATTGTCTCGGCGAAATAGCACTTTTTTCTTTTGGTCTGGTGTGAGCAAACGCGGCACCCACTTTGGTAACAACTTAGGCATGCTTAAATTTTCGTGTAAAATTGTGAATACACTATCTTCTGATATCTTTAAGGTATCAGCTATCTCACACAACTTCATTTTGCGGTTTTCCAAAACTATTTTATGGACTTTTTTTACGTTTTCTGAGACAACTACCGATTTTGGGCGACCAGAACGTTCAGCGTCATCGGTGTTCGTATCACCGCGTTTAAATTCGGTATACCAGTCTATAATCGTGGAATTCTCTGGTGCAGAGATTCCGTAACACTTATCAAGCCATTATTTAGCTTGAACAGTATTTTTTCCCATCAAAAAACAGTGTTTAATCAACACCCGGAACTCTTTTTTATCCAATGTCTTGAAAATTACGAAACTGCAAACGACTGTAACTTCTAAACTAATTCTCAGAATGTTATGAAATTTTGACACCCACTATCTGAAGTTTGCTACTATCGATGAATTATATCAGTTTGACAACAGCGTTGTCATTTATTTGTTAGACCGTAGACTTATTGAGTGACGTGTTACGTAAACTTATGTCGACTTAATGCACATATACAGTGCGTTCTGTAAACATATCAAAACCACATATTTTCAATTATCTGACCACTATGTAGGAAATTACAAACAGTATTCCTTAAATAATAAATCGTTTCGGGTAAAGAATAAATTCTTTAAAAAAAATCGATGTATTAACGTAAATATTAAATAGATTTACATGATGTCTGATTTTTAGACGTTTCATAAACACACAAACCTTGTATATTTTCTGTAATAATAGATACTCTATCACTACAAAAATTCAGTAACGCTCAACCTGATATTATTACGTACCAAAAGTGTTCGAACCAAAACGGCGGGACGTTAAAAAAGAGATTCGTCCTGGTGATCCCAGAAGAGGTTATTCGAAAGAAACGGAACCAGCACTTGACGCGCTTTAATTAAGTTCGCTGATTTCCGGATTCGATTCCAGCGAGCCTGGACAAACGTCGGGGGTGCGAGGGTGTAAAGAGGGAGTTGCAGAGCTGCCGGATCACGTAATGAAATATGCGTGACGAGAGGTCCCACGAGTCCTCGACTCGTACCACCATTACTCAGTTCGGTTCGGCACGATGCGGTTCCAGTTTCTGCTTCGGGAAGGGTGGCTACGCGTTATATTATTCAATTATGTCATTCCAGTTATACGAGTGAGACTGAGGAAGTTTCGGAGGGGCGGGAGGAGAGACAAAGGGACGATCCCCTCCGTGGCAGCAGCGCGGAGTCTACGGAGCAGCCATTATGAAATTGTAGTTACTCGATTAATTTCAACCCCCGATGCGAGAATTATCATAAGATAATGGGGCTGCTTTAATTCTGCTGGGGTGCAGAACGAGTTCAGCCATGTATTTTATCGCTGATTACGGTAACCCCTCTTCTCGGGGTTTTAACCCCTCTGCTTTGTTTTTTATTGAAAAATTAATTGGTATATGTCTTTTAACTTCATATTATTTTGTTATAAATATTATGTAAAAAATATTTAATTTTTAATAAATATTATGTAAGGAAAATTTTCTATACATGTATTGAACTTTAAACATTGTCCAACTAATAGAATATTATTCATAATGATTATTGTTAAACACGGAAATGTCTAAACGATTGTTTCTAGTATTTAATCGATCGTGATTAAAGCAGTACATAATTATCGGAGGTTACATGGTAAACAGTAATTTGTAATGAAATAATTGAAATTATTTTTTAAGCAATATAGCCGAATGTAGTTTTGTAGCTTTTTTGTATAACTTCATCGGTTTCAAAAAAAAATTGGATACTTTAGAAGCGATCATAATAACGAAGTTATAACACGACTCATCAGTTGCGCGAACCACACTTATATGGAAAATTTTCTTAAAAACGAATTGCATAGCCTCGTAGTTTTACAACATCATATAAATATAGAACAAAGGATTGTAAGTAGAAACGAAAAGTAATATTTATAACAATCTTATTGATAGAGAAAGATGTTGTCTATTTATATATAAGAAACTGCATCAATTGTGTGAAAAATTAAAAAAAGATGCAGCTATAAAAATCTGTAAAGCTGTTTATTTAAAAGTTATTAATTCAATTTTATAAGTTATCAACAGTTAATATGTTTCATATTATTATAAACAAATACGTGATTTTGCAGTCACATTAGTTTTATTTAATTGTATAAAATAAATAAAAATTTAACAATTTCATATCTTAAAAGACAGTGTATCTCACTTCTGGGATTTGCGAGATTTGTGCTTTTAAAAGTATAAACTCTTATTCGTTTTGGATAATATTTCAGGAAATAATAAAAAATATAAAGTACGTCATTATTTTGAAAAACACAGAAATCGTTATTATTTTAAAACCTGTGAAAGTTGCGACTATTTTGAAAAATATAAAAATTCTAATTATTTTACTGGTTGTAAAAGTTGTAATTATTATGAAAAATACAAAAGTTGTCATTATTTTGAAAAGCATAAAAATTAGAATTGTTCTGACAAATGCAAAGGTTCGCACTATTATAAAATCATACAAATTGTAATTATTTTGAAAAAAGGTATAACTTGTGACTATTCTGAAAGACACAAATACTGCAATCATTATGCAAATCTGAAAAGTTATCTGAAAAGAAACAAAACCTATAATTATTTCGAAAACCACTTAGTTATATTAAAGAAATATGGTCCTCAATATGTGGAGGCGTTCAGTAGTTCCGTATTAGCGATTAAAAACGTGTGAATTTGTCCACAAGGCAGGAAGCATACTAAACCCATCTAAAACGACAGGCCAGAGTATCGAATAATCCTATTTCTATCCTCAAGGAGCTCATTCGAGCCGAATTATTGAAGCACCTAAAAGCCTTGCCACCCCAATTTTCACCCTCGACCCAACGCCTCGCGTCCAATCTCGATATGATTGCATTTCGAGGAGAAAAAGATTGCCGTGAAAGTGCAGTGATTATCAGTGGTCCGATCGCTGATAAGATGGCTCTTAAGTGAATCGTCAAATCGTTTCTGCCAGCCCGTTTGAATCATAGGGGACAGGGGTGCGTGGACACATGTATCGCATGCTGTGCAAACACACCCTTCCTCGTTCTGGCTATATAAAGCTCTCTATCTATGGTTCTCCCATGGGGTCGCAGGAGTCTCTAGTTCGATCTTCCTCCAACACACGGCAGAAAATTCTATCGGAACCTCTTTCCATCTTATTCGCCTGTGCGTAAAAGAAAAGTCGCGCTCTGTTTATCCAGCTGGCTGTATTTAAATGTCCTTTTAATGCGGCGTAAAATTATATGCAAAAATCCTCATAAAATATGTAAGTCCCTCTTAATGCACCGGGAAATTGTCGCCTTACGTGGCCGGCCCTTTTGGGATTATTATGACCCGCTTTGAAACCGTCCCTGTAAAGAAGGGTGCACACGATGCAGATTTTTTTGGACGATTTATTCTTAACGACAAGAAGATAGACTATGAAAAATCAGATGAATATTTTTCTTTCAATAATTATTAGTCAGGGGTTTTTTGAAGTATAGAATATAGAAAATTAATCGTGAAACAACATTTTCCTTTGAAAAAATGTCGTTCAGAATGACCCCAGCTACCTCCCATTTCCGGATGTTTCGTTCCTTTTGGGAAACCCTATATAAATGTTTGTAATTTCGTTTATACTGAAACACATGTTAGGGACATATCTTAAATTCTGTAAAGTATCCGGTCTACAAATCGATAATTACGTAACAACGTCTTATTTATGAATCAAAATAACTTTTCGTCTGCCCGTTGCTTCTGTTTTAAAATATTTATACTTTTTAGGGTTAAAGATACAGGGTGTCCCAGAAGTCGACGTCAACCCGAAACCGGGTGACAGGCTAGGCCATAAGAGTTATCAGAAAAATATAAAAAAAAATCTAAGTCGCGTTTTTTAAAAATTATAGACATTTCAAAAAAATCGAGAAAATCTGTACCCTGTGACGGTCTTTTCACCCCTGTTACTACAAATATTGACTTTTTTAATCATTTTTTTTTGTTTTGTAATCCCGAATACTGTCTCTTTAAATCCTGGTCAAATATTTAAAGCCAACTGCTCGGGCTTGGAAGTAAATGTCACTTTTTGGCCAACCGAAGATTCAAGCAGAAAACTTAGCCCAACTTTAACTGACCATACTGAAAAAAAATGATACGAGCCGAGTTTGGCAAGTAATTTTAAAAGTTGGCGCATTTAATAAGGATTCCAAAATGGTATGACACTTGCTAATTCGTGTAGGAATACGGACAAATTTTCGGATTTAACGAGACTCGAAGCCGCGCGCTCCTCACATCACGAGTCGTCGACGCTACGCACTGAGCCACTGGCGTCCGCCTGATATTCGTCCTTACCGTAATCCAGTTTTCAACAAATTTCTCTTACTTACTTAAAAATGATTCTAATGTACCCGTGGCTTTCTTCAAGGCCGTAACTTTAAGATTCCAGTTGGAGTGAGGCAGAGAGAGCTATTTAAAGTGTGAGGGAGGCAGATAGTGACGCTGTTAAATTAAATTATTAAATTAAACATCAATAATTTGGATACTTACATTTATTAAATGCACATCAATTGTTTAATATCAATTATTTGCATTACAAGAGATGTTCAAACTGCCTTCCTTCAGCCGCAATGCAAGCTCGACATCTTCTTAAAAAAGATCGGGTTATCCGACGACCGATTCTTCTGCTGCCAGAGGTTCTGAATGGTGAAGTGTATTTGAATTTTCTAAAAAATGATTTACCAAATCTATTGGAAGACGTCCCACTAAGTATTTACAGGGACATGTGGCTGCAGTTAGAGAGTACCTTGATGAGAAATACCCGGGCAGATGGATAGGACGGTCTGGTACAATCTCGTGGCCAGCCCGTTCACCTGATTTAAATCCCCTAGATTTGTTTTAAAAAAAAATCTAAAAGGTTTATTCGATGTCGATTGAAAATTTAGCTGAGCTGCGGTACAGTTTGATGGAAGCAACTGAATTTATTAAGAACGGAAGATTCGCTCGTCGGATAACCCGATCTTTTTTAAGAAGATGTCGAGCTTGTATTGTGGCTGAAGGAAGGCAGTTTGAACATCTCTTGTAATGCAAATAATTGATATTAAACAATTGATGTGCATTTAATAAATGTAAGTATCCAAATTATTGATGTTTAATTTAATAATTTAATTTAACAGCGTCACTATATGTCTCCCTCACACTTTAAATAGCTCTCTCTGCCTCACTCCAACTGGAATCTTAAAGTTACGACCTTGAAGAAAGCCACGGGTACATTAGAATCACTTTTAAGTAAGTAAGAGAAATTTGTTGAAAACTGGATTACGGTATGGACGAATATCAGGCGGACGCCAGAGGCTCAGTGCGTAGCGTCGACGACTCGTGATGTGAGGAGCGCGCGGGTTCGAGTCTCGTTAAATCCGAAAATTTGTCCGTATTCCTACACGAATTAGCAAGTGTCATACCATTTTGGAATCCTTATTAAATGCGCCAACTTTTAAAATTACTTGCCAAACTCGGCTCGTATCATTTTTTTTCAGTATGGTCAGTTAAAGTTGGGCTAAGTTTTCTGCTTGAATCTTCGGTTGGCCAAAAAGTGACATTTACTTCCAAGCCCGAGCAGTTGGCTTTAAATTTTTGATCAGGATTTAAAGAGGCAGTATTCGGGATTACAAAACAAAAAAAAGTGATTAAAAAAATCAATATTTGTAGTAACAGGAGTGAAAAGACCGTCACAGGGTACAGATTTTCTCAATTTTTTTGAAATGTCTATAATTTTTAAAAAACGCGACTTAGATTTTTCTTTATATTTTTCTGATAACTCTTATGACCTAGCCTGACACCCGGTTTCGGGTTGTCGTCGACTTCTGGGACACCCTGTATAAAAAGTTTGTAGTTCTATGAAAGGACATAACATTAATCATAAGGATGTTTTATATCTTTATAATTTAACGATATAAGAAGTCTGTAGTTTTTTAATAATATCATTTATGTAACAGCAAGTAAAACAGAGGTAAATAATATCGCAATCTGTTTTTTAAATGTTTAATATTATGATATTTTCTACACAAAGAATTTTATTACTTTGAATTGCGCCGATATATTTATGAAATTATATTCCGATGCAAATAATTATGTGTGAGGATGCGTAAAAACGAAGAAACTTATATATCTTTATACTTTTTAAAGTCTACATAATCACATTTTTTTAGATTATAAATTTTCAAACTACTAACCTCATAAACTTTAAAACTTTCGAATTTCCAAACATTCAAATTTTTCATATTTGTGATCTTTAAATTAAAAAACCCAGAAATCTCTAAATTTACATATTTCCACTATGAACAATTTCCAAATTTAGACATGCATAAATGAATAAATCTGTAAATTCCCCATAAATACCTGTCAATTTTATCAATACCCAAATCTCCCAATTTATAAACTTTCAAAAATAGAAGTGTAAAATTTTAGAGACTTACAAAATCACGAACATGAAGCAGATAAAAAATTTAAAATATCGCAAACTCAAACTTGAAAAATTTCAAAACTACAGCTTTTGAAAATGTGGAGTGTTTAAATTAAAAAATTGTAATTTATTCCAAGTTTTCCAACTTTGCCACATCCGGGAAATATAACAAGGATCAACTATACTATGACGCTTATTACCGATCTTACACAGCAACAAGTAGTGTTTCTGTTTTAGGTTCCACTACTTTCAAGATCACCATTGGATTAAGTGTTCAATATTTATGTTGTGAATAGATTATACTCGCAAAGAATTTAATTACTAATTTTATTCAGAACCTTGGAGAATACGCTATTATACTTTTAATGAAAATGTTTTCTAGATATTATTAGATTCAAGTAGATTTTCATTCTATTATATTACAAATCTTGAGGAGCTCCAAGAATGCATTCAGCACAAAATATCCAAAATTACTGAACGGGACATCAGGAACGATTTGCTGAATGGCAAGAACCGGATAGAAAAGTGCTTGGACTGTAATAGAGAATCATTCGAACACTTGTTGTAAGTTACTTCGGAACACTTGCCTAGAGACTGAAATAATTCAGAAAACTTTGGCCTCGATAACTTCCGAACGGACAAGTTTAGAGTATAAGTATGTTGGTACTTTTACGTAGAGCACAAAAATCTACTTCGACTGGTGTGGTTAAAAACGTAGGTTTCCGTTTAAGAAGAAAAACGGTTGTATTTTTCTGATACACCGATGCACGAAAGTACATAGAACTAGGTTCATGTTATGCAGCGTCTGACAACATTTAACTCTTACCTATAACATTTTCCTCTATTCTCAACCGTTTAAAAAGTATATCGTGTTCCAATTGCGTGGAACCCCCTGTATTTCATCTCTTCTGAACTGTCTGAAGTACTTAAATCTCATTTATTTAATTATTTAAAAGTTGTTACAAATATCCTGGTATTATCAATCAATATGATGCTTGAACACGAGATTGATAGAGTTACGAAAAGAGAAGAAAAATAATACGGGGAAAGAAGTTAACTGCCATAGAAAGATCTAATATCTAATTTTTCAAATTTAAAATTACAGGACGATTCTGAATCTTTATCGAAATTATGTAACGTTATATCTTAAGAAATCATGATCCGAAATATTTAATATGTTCACAATTGCTTAAAGTAATTAAATACCTTTTTCATGTATTAATATATGTATGTGGAAAAAACATATTATATATTGTGTATGTACCTTTGAATATATGTTTTCATAAGTTGAAGGAATTCTTGAAAAGCGATTTTTTCCAACAGTTCGATAGAGTTACATAAAAGAAGGGAAATAAAAACAAGAGGAAAGAAGTTAACTGTCACAGAAAAATCTGATTCCTAATTGGACGGTCGGAAATTCTTAATATTTGATCCGTCATTGGCTCGTTTAGGGAGAAAAGAAGGCAAGGGGAACAGGGTTCTTTCTTGCAGCGATTCGTCATAGAATGTTATACCTGGAATTTACACGTTGAAAGGACAACGTGGCGAGATGTGTGGTCCAGTAATTAACAGTGTGGGGCCCACCGTGTGGTATTCGCTCCTGGATTTATATACTTGGACCATCGTTCATCTTGCTTCTTTAGGATTTCTTCAAAAACTCCTTACCTTTCAATCCTTTTTTTACTTCTTTTCGTTGAATAACTAAATATGTATTACTTTTACATTATTAAATAAATTGCTTTAGTATCCCATTTATGTCTATAGACTGGTACATTTTTAATGATTTATATGTGCATACCATATTAATTAGCTAATTAATTTATTCTGTTTTGCGCATTCCTATTTATAATTCATTAGGGTGCAACATGACTGCATTATATTATAATCGATTTATGGCATAATATATGTACGTTTCGTAACGATGTAAGAATTTAACGTTTCATAATTACTTACACAAAGAATACAAAGCCATAATCAATAATAAATGTAGAACCTTGTTTCAAATTTCAAGAATTTTTATTAATAAATACATAAATTATATATCATATTAAAAATTCGTTATGTAGAAGAAATCTTTACTTAGTTTATTTCAATTAATCTTCTCTTAAAAATACTTAATCTGATTTTATGTCTAATTACTTTTCATTTGTCCATATTTCATTTCGTTCATTAAACATAACATCTTAATTTTTTATAAAAATATTGAGCTAATATTCATGGCAAATTTATGATGAAAGTATTGATTTTAGACCATGCAATTTATTTAAGTAATATCACTCTAAGACACCAAACAAGTAGAGCAGTTTAATGTTCGTGTTATTCTAGCAAACAGTCAATTTTTACGAACAAGTTAATATAATATAATTTTCTTCAGTAACATATTAATTTATTTAAAATGTAAGGGAATGGCACTTGTAATTGAATAATTATTCGACAAGAAAATCTAACAAATTATTTTTATTTTGAACCTATTTACTTGCACAAATATTTCTGAAAGATACAATAAGTTTCAAAATGATGCATGGAATATTAGAATTACTGTATCCACAGTAAATGTACAAATAAAATATTATCTTCTCGTAAATCAAATTTATTTAGTAATAAGTAAGATTCTCAAAATAGATCGGGATATTAAGTTGATGTAACATCAAGACTTTTATTAAACATAACCTTTATATTTTCGTAGCATTATCATAAAGTAACTACGATGTACATACTATGTTACTAATCATGTAACACAATTCATCTTTATCACGCATACTTAAACAAAAGACAATAATATTAACAATTGAATGTCAGTCGAAAGTGTATTATGTAAAATATATTCGATTCAGTGAAAGCTAAGTATATCAATGCCATGTTTCCGAGTGTTTAAAAATTTTGAAAAGACAAGTTAAATTTCAGAATATAGTATCAAGCATTTGTTAGTATTGTAATTTTTTAACAACAATTCGGTTGTAAAGAAAAGATATCTCTATTGCTGGAAAATTTGTGTAGTCAACGGTTGTATGTTGAGTACAAGTACTCTTTTAATATCACAGCAGCAGTAGCAAAGTCAGAGGTAGTATGGATTATAGGGTTGGTAGGGATCATGATGCAAAGCAATTTGTAAGTAGGTAGCAGCCAACAGGTTGTCAGGTGTCGATGGGGGGCCGAATATCAGCAGGGGTTCTACTATCTAACAGTAGTATGGTTGCCGTCGCTTATTCGACGGCCCCCTGCGATCTTACATGGTCCCTCGGTCCTTCGATCCTCCATTTTTGGCCGTTTTGTCTTCATTTCACACAACACTTTTAAGCTTTCACCGCGGCTACTGTATTACAATTCCTTGTCAATCTATTACAATTTAAACATCCAACTTTAAAACATCATATACCTTACTTTTTCACAATTTACGATATTTTGTTTTAAACTTATGGTTTATTGCTAATTACTCCACATTCAATGTTAATTGAAATAATAAATTGGGAAGGCGAAGTAACAATTTGTATAAAGAAACTTTTTATATTAGATTACTGATTTTACTTGCACCGTGTATTTAGAAAATGAGTAATGCATAATTGACAGTCTATGCTTTTGGAAAAAATAACTCAGTTCCATGAATCGTTATGTTTTTAACAAAGCTGTGTTCGTCGTTACGTTGGAATGTTCTAAGAATTATTTAAACAAATTTGAGGAATATAAATGGTTATTGATTTGATAATAAGTATCTAGTGTTTATTGAAATTTGGGAAATGATGTTGATAAATTTCAGATTTTTTAAAGTTAGCTATATATTAGATATGATAGATTTTCAATATAAAGTTTTACACTGCACACAGACTTTTTAATTATATAATTTCTGTACTAAAATATATCATACAACAAACAGTGAATTATATGAAATGAATTAAAAAAGGTAAGACAAATTAAATTATATAATATAAATTGAATAATATATTAAAATAATATAATTAAATAATATAATTACATAATATAAATTAAATAATAAATTCGGTGATAAATACCATCAATTTGATATTGAGTCTGTCAGATCACAAGTACTTGAATAAATGAATTAATATTCATATAGCAAGTATAAAATAGCATATTCATTTCATTTAATATGAATCAATATAAACAACTGCCTATCATTACACCCCTGAGATGAAACCAAATAAAATCTGTCGCGGTGAACGTTATAAGTGCTCTGCGGGCATTCAATTGTCCAAATCGTTTACAGAACAGCTGTTACGAGTCGCAGCGCCATCTATGCAAAAACCGATTCCGGTTCGCGAGGTTGCACAATTAGCCGAAGACTTATGGGAATCATAAATATTCAATCAGCGCCGGGTTGCGAATTATCACGGTCGCTAAAAAGCGGACGTGAAATAATTCGATTACAATAATCCGCGGCCATCGGTGACATTACGCCTGCTCGACTCCATTGTGATGCTAATGCAAAAAAAAAGGGAAAATAAAAGAAACGATGCCTGTACGATATGTTTATTACCGAACACCGGATGGAGATCAATATTCATAAGCTGTTTCGTTCGGACACCGGTCTGTCGCTCGTCGACTGTGGCGAACCGGCATTATTATTTTAATCAAGGTATAATGTCTCTGCAAATTACACGGCGTGCCCTTTCCGTTTAATCACCGGAAGAACTAGCATGATGCCACGGATGAGGAATCACTGCCGCGACCGGAAGTTCAACGCGTTTTGTCCTTTCTTTGCGAGCGACGTAAATAGCGTTGATTATTATGTGGCTTACATAAATAATATGTAGATTGTATAATAAAAGGTTGGTTCACAGACCAATCTAAGCTGGCCCACGTCACTACACGTCCCAATTTAACCAGATCCACACAATTACATAGACCAATATTAACTTCGCCAATTACGTAGACTGAGCTAACAAAATTCGCATTATTGAATACAGCGGCTTAACCCGATCTACAGTCGTGGACAAAATTAAGTGGACAGGTATCATAAATAGCAAAAGGTAAATTTAATTAACTAATAATGCTTATAAATTTCAAGCCTACAAAAATATCTCACGTTCTAAATTTAAAATTTATTTACAACAGTGTAATGAAACAAAACATTTTTTACATTTCTGCAATGTCCACTTAATTTTGTCCAGGTGTGTATATCATTACGATCTTTAAAGTTTTTATATAAACTAACCTAATCTAATTCACACAATTGCATAGACTGATCAAACCTGATTCATACAATTACATAAAGAAATCTATCCTGATTCTCCTCATTCAAAATGATCGAAACGAGTATAGGAGTATTTTTTAAAAAAGCATTTTAGGTGGTAAAGGATAAGGGTGTACGTAATTCAAACTTTAGGACAGTCTCTCGAAAAATAGAAGTTAATAATATATCGTAGTGACCTTGTCCGTCAGTAATATTTTATATGTGCTATCATTGCAATTAGATATATGTTAGTACTTACATAGATATGTATGTATACTGGTTCATACAGGTTCATACATTCCATAGGGAAACAGAAAATTCAGAAGGTCATTTCTGAAAGTTAGATATATTTTAATTAATACATTTTTTAATTTAGGGTTTTTAAATTATGGAATTTTAGTATTTGAAAATATTCTAGTTTGGTAGTCATATAATTTCTAAAATTAGTGGACTTTAATCACGAAATCAAAAAATTAAAAAGTTTGAGGATTTATTCATTTGAAATCCTGCGAATTCGGGATTTGACTAATTGGGTATATAAATATCAGGAAATTTGAAGTTAGGATTTGGAGATAGGATGATATAGTGATTTGGGAATTTCGGAATATAAATATTGGGAAATTTGGCTATATGGGGATTTAGGTAGTTGAAAGTATGAGAATATGAGGATATAAGAGTTTACAAATTTTGAAATATGATAATTCAGCGTTTTTTTAAATTTCAGGAAATGTAGAAATTTGGAAATTTAGGATATAGAAATACGAAGATCAAAAAATTCAGGGACTTGAGAACTTGAAAATTTTGAGAAGAGAAATTTGAAATTATGGAGTTTGGAATTATGAAATGTGGACAATTTTAGAATTTGAAAATTCCATCTCATTCCACATATTTTTAAAAATCCGCGTTCGCTATTGTATACTCAATTACATAGTAACAATTGTATGACCGTATACCTAATATAAAACGCAACATTGAGAGATTATGAAAACCATTTAATAATAGTGTGTAAATATTCTATATTTTTAAAGCGACAAGGTACTTTATAGTAAGAACGTTTATTTAAAAGGGAAATTCAGTCCATGTTTTGTGTTGGGTTGTTTAGAATATGCACACTACCAACCATATGCTATTTACTCGTATAAGAAAACTTTCTAATTGTAAGAATTGTATACTACAGTAACAATTATTTGAATTAAATTGATATCTGTGATGCAACTAAATACTAAATCTAATAAATAATCAAAGTATAACTTCATAGCTTCCTTAAAATACTCGTTTGTCGAACCTTTTTAATTCGTCATTATATTGTATTCCCGTATTGATATACAAGATGTATGACTTGTACGACATTGTTTTTTCATTTAACACTAGGTTTATGTAACCCGTCAAAACGTCGGATCTTAAATTCCTTATTTTAACTTACAGAAATCATTAAAATGCTGTTGTCAAAATGTACGTTACCTTTGTCGATATAAAGAATCATTGTATAAGCTAGTTTACATATTACTCTTGTCTATTTATTTTTCTACTTCAGTCTCAATTGAAAAATAATGTCTCAGCAAACGACCAAAAATTTAAAGTTAAATTTCAATTTGTGTCTTGCTAGGTCTATGTGACTTTAAAACAGTAAAACACGTTTAATTTATTTACCTCGCAGTACGTTTTTTTTGTATGAAAGCAATCATCTTAAAAATAAATGAATAATGACAGTAAAATTGAATTCCAATGAATCTTCAGTCTACTAAGGACTGCAATCGAGAGTATGATCGAGAAATCTAATCATTATTCAGCCAATAAAACACCGAAATACCGAATCCCTAGGAACAGATTTAGCCTCGTCGTATTGACGCGAATTATCAGAGGCAAAGAACGTCGAAGGGGGATGAAGTTTACTCCAAAGAAACAGGAAAAGAGCGTGGCGTGAGGGGTTAGGAGAGTAAAAGTAGGAGGAGGCTTGTCTCATTTTACTTTACAAGAGGGATTTAAAAACGAGGTACCGTTTGACAGCTATTGCCGGTCGCTCGTCTCCCTGGGGCTCCGAATTAAATTTAAAATATACAATAAACAGGGAAAACAATCAATAATCGTGTTCCTCTGTCGTGTCGTTTGATATGTCGGTAATTAAAAGTCGCCTGGTAAAGGAAACAGGGAGGGGATTTACTTTAAATTGTGAATAATGACGCTGTCTTATTGACGGTGCCTTTAAAATCGTTATCCGAGATCCGTGTCTACCCGACGCGAATACGTTACACCCGTCGCCACCTGAAGCTTGTTTCCTCGTACTAGCTGCTTCGTGCTTCGTTTTCCAAATTTTTTTAACGCCCTTCGTGTAATTCGATTCCACGGGACGAACGACAGAACGCGTCTTTGCCGAGTTATAGGTTAATGAGGTTTCCCTCGAACTTTCGCGACACTTCTTAGAGAAAGGTTAGCTCGAAATGTCGTACTTGAAGGATTTCTAACTTTTACGATGCAGTTTGGAGAAAAGTAAAATGGAGCCTTGGGTACTGCTGGAATTATTTATCATGGACCGGTTAAACTGATAGGTTCACGAGTTTCTTATTTCAAACAACAAACTTCGTGAAACTTATGATGATGATTTTTATCGAAATAAAAAATTAATGGGTACATTACTTTACGATTCATTGGTTTATACATATATCTTTCTATCCTTCTTTTAGGTTTAAATTAAACGAGAATTATATACTGATAGGATCAGTTAAAGTACTGAGAAGGTACTGTTCCGTCGCACGTGCAACACAGAAGGCGAGGATTTCCAAAAGGAGTTTATGAAGGTTCTGTTACGAAAGGCTATTTTTGAGATAGACATTTTTTGCATTACCGGTCATCGTCATTTACCTTTTTTCTACAATAGAATCTAAATTTTAATCTTCGTTTTATTCTCAATAGCTACACCCATGTCATAAACTCGATTTTTCCCAAATGGTAATTTAGCGTACCGTCAACCTAACAGAACTTGGCCTTTGAGGGCTTACCTGGCGGGAAAAACCTAGACGCGGTCTAACTTTGGGGGTCCTCCCGAAAACCTCGGTATCGCTTCCACTCTCTTCCAAAAAAAAGGCGAGCCAGGGCACGAAAGAGGGTGGATACTATCAACCAGAGGCATGCTGATTGGAAAATTAACGCTATGAACGAAAACCAATCAGCATGCTTCAAAACACTTCCGACATTTCGCGGATGTGCGAGCGACGAGTTCGCACCTTAAAAAGAAGCTTCAGACGCTTCGGAAGTAAAGAGATTAAATCAAAACGTCAACAATTCGGACGTCTTAAGAATACAACGAGATTTCAAACGCGTCGGAAATCTAGAATACATCAGATCGTCAAACGTTTCGGACAATAAAGATAACTCAAGATCCTCAAACGCTTCGGACGTCTTGAGAAAAGAATTAAATCAGAGATTTCAAACGTTTCGGAAATCTAGATTAAAGCACAGCATTCAATCGTATCGAACAACATTAACGTAATTTAAAGGGGTCCACAATTGGACAATCGGGAAACAGTTATTTCAAAGTTAATTCGGCGAAATAACAACAATCGCCAAGCGCACACGCGAAAACGATATTTTTCAGGTATTAAGAGATCACATCATTTTGTTTTTGTTCGCAACTGCTTTTATATTCTTTATTCGCTGTGTCAAGGTACAACCACACTCTTCATACTTCTAATTGATTCAAGGTTTCCTGATATATGTAAGCAGAAAAATCGGAAATTTAGGACGGATGAGAAATACACTCGGTTGTACAGTAAAACCTCGCACAGTGTCCCTGAGGCCGGAATCGAAATTGTACACTGTCGCGACGTTGGAAGCGAAATTTGATACTCGGCGGCTATGTTTTCCTCGCCGCGGCTCGCGACCGACGAAACAACGAGGGTCGAATATCGGTGAGACACATACTAATGCAAGCAAAGAAAAAGATTAAAATTTTCTTATTTCGTATTATTTTTTCATGAAACTTATACAATCGTATTCGTCTCGTTTTTCTGATTAAAATGATACCAAACATGATGTAAATACGTTAATAATTACGTACGTAACGGGTGATTAAAGTTTTTAACGTGAAAGAGGACGGCGAGTGGAAAAGACAGAGAGGCAGAAGGTTGAAGCGTTCGGCAAACATGAAAGACTCCTGCGTGTTCTGCCTTTTAAATTCGAAAATCAAAATTCTTTATTTTTGGTTTTTCGTGAATGAAACTTTTACCACCGTATTCGTCTCGTTTTTCTGATTAAAATGATACCAAACACGATATAATTACGATCATAATCTGTGTAACAAGCCGTAAAAGTTTATTTGTATCTCTGCTATAAATGTAACGTCCGAAACTTTTATGGCTTGTTACACAGGTAATTGTGATCGTAATTATATCTTGTTTGGTCTTATTTTGATCGAAAGAACCTCACGAATATGTTAAAAAAGTTTGCAGTCAAAAAGATATAAATATTAAAAAATTATATTGCTAAATTTGGAACTGGAGATCTGTCAGCCGCATTAAAGGGACCGCGGCGAGTATCGTGTTTACACTTGGACTGGCTCGAGCGAGGCGAACACGGGCGCAGGAATGACGCACGCATTGGCGCAGGAGGAGACGTTTGACACTGTCGCGTCCAACCAAGTAGGACACTGTGCGGGGTTTTACTGTACTTGAAAATGCCCAGATATGGAAACATTCAAATTATCTAATTTTACAACTTAAAAATTTTAATATCAGCTACTATTTGTTATATTAATATAATCTAGGAAAACACCATTATATTAAAATGAATTTACTAGTACACTTTTCCCAACATTTGAAATTGTACCACTATGTATAGTGGTTACAGCACGTACGGCTTCCCTAGGGAAAATGTGATAACAAAGAGGGAAGATACTCTCTACTTGTTGATTTGTAGAGATTTTGGAGAATGTAACGTTTTGATTATCTAGGAATTTAGAAATAGATAGAGTAATGGAAATAGGAATTTCGAATAGAGACATAGCAATTTGTGAACCTATGTACAGATATGGAAACCTAGGAACTTGGGGGCATAGGTATTTGGAGACGTTGAAAAATTTGAAAATATGGCAATCTAAAAATTTGGAAACCAAAGGATCTGGGGATTTGGGAACGTAAAAATTTAGCAATATATATATTTTGAGACCTTGGAACTGTAGAATCTACGGATATTTTCAAAAGAATCTTCAATATTTATCTTTTAATAGTTCATCTCATATATATTAAGGCTTTTTTTATTCGATACAGTATGGCATATACGTAACATACATAATGAGTTGTCTTCTTAACAGTATATTTAGAGTTGTTGAAGTACATCAAGATTGTCGGAAATAAAGTCCACAGAACGTCATTAAATGGTCTATTTTGATAGACATAACGACAATAGTCTTGGTTAATTAAAGCACCGTGTATCATAATACATAGTTCTGTAATGTCAAATCACTTCGTTCGGTAATCATGATATACACCATGTAATTACAGAAGTTCAGCAGACATTTGGGTGGTCCAAATGGACCCCGTGCAGTGCAGCCTCGCGTAATAACTGATCGAACATCGGGCTGGCGTCTCGGGCAGAGGACAAGAAGCAAGGTACGCTCGAAAAGTAACAAATTTCCGACAAATGCGAAAGCTGAGACGTGGCAAGTTTTTTCTCCGGTGCACCGAGAGCACAAATGCCACTTGCAGCCTTGAAGAAGTCCTCGGTGTTCGCTTATCGGGTCGCTGGATCGTCGGTCGTATCGAGAGACCGTTCTTACCGGCCGATAAATAACGAGTGCATACACGGTTGGCGTAGACTTATTTAATAATTTATATTATGCGAGGGCACATAAATCGACGGGGCAACGAAGAAGGCCATGATGTATGGGATAATTTGACGTATAGCGAGGCCACCGATCGTACCGGCCATGTACGGCTGAATGACCGACTGTAAATTACTGGCACGTCGCGTAAAAACAACGGGGCTGGCTGTCCCCGGCCTCCCTTGACCGACGTCGACGTCCATCGGCGTCGATGCCTCATCGACACTCGAATCCCCATTAACTGCTGCCTGACGCGGACACCGAATCGAGCAAGATGCTCGCTGGGACTCGATTCAACGAGCCCTCATTGACCTTTGTCTTCTTTCGAACGATGAAAAACACTGTCTGCCGATTGTACCTATCTATGCTGTGTGCTTTAAATTCAACGTCATTTGTAAGAATTGCTTTTCGGACTTCGATTTTCATTTTCATTTTCAAGAGTGTTATAGCGACGCAAACAGAGCTGCTTTTATTGCTAGACAAAATAGGCACGCATGTACTCGAGGTTCAATGAAAACGGAGGTCCTCGGACAGTTATTTCATATTTTGTTGAAAAAAATCTCTACCGTTAAGATGTTTTTAATTAGTTTACGAATATCAATATTAGAAACAAAAAATTATAACTTTCGTAAAATTACGTAATACTTACTGATTGCCTCGTAAGTTTTACTAAACTATAATAAGTAATAATAAATATTAATTAGTATTAATGTATATATTTATATCATATTAAGATTCATATTTATGTTTCAATTCGTGCTTATATTAATATTCAGAAAATGTTAATATGGATGAGCATTAGTAAGTATTGTTAAATACTTTAATAATACAAATTTATACAACTTAAGGAATTATGTGTTGTTTTCGAGCAATACCGCTACTTTTGTTTATACATATGTTATACAATTAAGAGGAGACTGACTTTTATCTGTATGTCTTGTGCCTGGATAGTTGTGGATGTGATCTTTGGATAATAGAGGTTAGATTATAATTAATTTATTGGGATTTAATTTAGTTTTAGTTTATATCGTATTGCAGGGAGTTTGTTCATATTAGTTGTTTTTGTTCGTAGTTGTTATATGTAGGTATTTAATGTTATGTTACAATTAATCTGTCATGGTTTAGGTTACATAGGTTTCAGTTTGTTCTCTTTTTGTTCCGTACTGCAGATTTAATTTATTTGTAACCAATGCATCAAGTATTAGTACTTAATTCTTTAAATATAATTTTGTTACTTATTAAATATCATTTTCAAAGGTATACAGGGTGTCCCATAAATGGTGAAGGAGCCGAAAATGGGAGGTAGGCGGGGTCATTCTGAACAACTTTTTCATTTGCAAAAATGTCGTACGAGGCTTCATTTTTAAATTATTCAGGAAAAGCACCAACCAATCAGAGCGCGAGAATCGCGTGCGCTCGGAGGCCGAAGTGTAGGCCCGAGTCATAGTTGGCCGTTGTCGAGATCGAATCGCTTGGCTCGCAATTCTCGCGTTCTGATTGGCCGGTGTTTTTCGTTAATAATTTAAAAATGAAGCCCCATACGACATTTTTCCAAATGAAAAGGTTGTTCAGAATGACCCCGCCTACCTCCCATTTTCGGCTCCTTCACCATTTATGGGACACCCTGTATAGAGTTGGAAGCATATTAAGTACCACTAAGGAAAACGTCAACAAAATTATCAATCTTGATAACTACTTTTACTTTATATTTAACAAGTTAAAAATTGTTCAGTATCCAAATTACCAAATTTCTATGCTTTCAGGTTTCTAAATTCCTAAATTGCAGAATTTCCAAATTCCCAAGTTCCCAAAGCTCCAGTTTTTCAAAGTTCCAAATTCCTAAACTTCAACTCATCAAATTATCAAATTAAAAAATGTACAATTTTAACTTCAAAGTTCCTCAAATTCTGAAATTGACACATTTCAAAATTTCCCAAATTCAAAATACTCAGATTCCCATTAAATATTGAAAGACGCTTCACTCTTCGTTCAAATTAATACAAACACAATGAATAATAATTCTCGCAAGTTGTTTCAAATAACAGAACTTTTCTTACATCGTCATTTTCTTTAGTTTTTTAAGAGCACTAGATTACCCACAATTACACGCCCCACGTTATTTAATCTCTAGTACTAAATTCACCAAACGTGTGCTCGTTAATATACTCGTTATATTCGTTAATCCTAAGTCACTCGTAACAAGGCTATAAAACAATCCACATCGTTAGTCACGCATGCATTGAAAGTTATCGGAACGTTCCGCCATGTTACATCATTTCCAGCAGGTCGGATGAATATGCAGGTTTCACTCAGTTTCCGAGCAATTGTGCATATTTATGGGGAACTGCTGGATTTCGAGGTGGGGGCTTTTTGCCCTCGTATGGGACCACCTCGGAGATGAAGCTGTCCTCCCTTGATGTACACACCTAACCTCTCTGACCCTTGTTCGCCGTGTTCGGGTGAATGTTCACCGGCAGTTTCGCACAATTCTCACGCGGTCGATCGTCGGAAATCGGGGAACATCGTAGAAAGAAACCGCCGTCAAATCCAAACCGGGAACTGAACGGATCGCTGGAATCGCAATAAAATGAGCACGGGCTCTCTGAAATTAGGGACGACAAAAACGCTGACGGCTTCGTACTACGGCCGAGACGATGAATCGTTACTGGCCTGTAGTTTTGCGAGACGGACCAGCTGGCGATAGCTCCGGGCCAGATGTAAATGAAACGGCTTTGAAATGCATCGGTGCAAGAACTTTGTGATAAGTTGTCCATGTTTTGCCGCGAAATTCAAACTTGTCAGCGCGCCGCGTGATAAACAACCGATGAGATTGAAAGAGTCTCGATTAATAGAGGGAGCATTTGAAGGAATACTATTTAATGAGTTCGGAACAATTCATTGTCCGGATGTCTATGTTTACATCATATAATTATTTCTTCCTTATGAGAGCGTGCTGCATGCGATGTATCGTAACGTTTTTGTTTTATACCGTCAAATTCATTCCATGGTTGTACAATATTACCGAGCGAATGTGCGGTTGACAAAATTGGAGCATTTTTATATAAGTGTGGAATCATTCCATTTATACATGTATATGTATGTATGATGTTTGTTTGTAAACAACTCGGTGTAATAGTTTTAAAGTAAATACATCTTCTTTATTCATACTATTACGCAATACTATTGCAAATATGGTAGTAATATTATGAATTAAACTATTTCTTTTCTGCTGATGAATGTGGGATTGTTTTTGCGCGTAGCAGAATGCTAGTTCCATGTGGATTTGAGGACAAAACTTGAATTGTAAATGGCGTTGATAACGGAACAACTTAAATAATGTAAATTTTAGGGTAGAATTCTATCAAAATTTATGTTTTTTAGAATATTAAATATGGCATTTATTATTGTGTATAGTTTCATTTTAAATATGTCGTTTTAGTAATTGAATTTATAGAACTATTTTAATCTATTCTTATAGAAATAGAAAGGTAACATAAATTTGCATTTGTTAATTTTTTTAGTTGTGTCATGCAATGGAGTATACACGTAATAAAAACATTCATCCTTTTTTCATATATTTTTAACAGTACAATAAGTTTCAGCGTGGTATTAATATTAGTCTGATTACTTTTAATATAATTTTTAACATACATTTATTTAATATATTTTATGTGTACTATAAAATTGTATAGATTTATTTTACTTTATGTAAAATTATCTAAAACTATCGGTTAAAGAAAATTTATTAATAAAAAGATTCACAACTTGTCAACGTGATAATCTACACTCTATAATCTACAGTTTTTAACGACGTTTGAAAATTAACATACAGGATCATTCACCTAAGTACTTAAACTATTCTATAATATTAAAATACTAATTTCGATTATTTTTATGATCACATGATTTTACAACCTTAAACATGTACATCTTTGTGAAATACGTTGTAAAATACAATTACGATTGTACCATTTAAAGAATAATACAGTCGTAATTATTCGTTTTTTAACCTATACACCCAAATGAATCTGAGAATTTGTAAATGTAAATATTTGGGTTTGTGAAAATTTGACGACTCGGGGTTTTAGAAACTGGACAATTTTTAATCTGAAAATTTCAGAAACTGAAAACTCAGATTTGAAAATATTTTTACCTGAACATTTGAAGATTTAGAAATTTAGAAGTATAAATGTTTGGAAACTTGGAAACTGTAGAATTTAAAAGTTTGTAGTGTTAAGAATCAACAAATTTATGAATTGAGATATTTGAAATGCGAAGAAAAAGTTGTTTAAATAATTTGTAGCGTTATAATGATGTATATATTTCAACTTCATCCACAATATTTACCATAAACTGCAAAACAGGAGAGTACCGAACATGCAGCAGCAAGTAATAAATCGAACAATAGTTTTGATCAAGAATTTTTCTATATTTGTTCTTGAATGATATGTCTCTCTGTATTTAATTCACATATCAACTAATAAAAAAGAAGATTAAAAATATCGGTTGTTTGATGTCCAATTCCGGTTAAGACATATCAGCAATATTGATGTCGATCCGTACAAAATATTCCGTTCATCTTCATCAACCTTTTCAAAGTATTCTCGACAAACCGTTTACGATTTACAAAAGAAAGAGGGGCGATTGGTCGATTAGTTGGGCGAAAACAATCCTGCAATCATTCAGGCACGCCAGAAAGCGTGGAGATTTTCATTTCGGCTTGTCGATCGGTAGCTGGCGCCACCCACGGCGAGCCGGCCAGGAGGATCCTGAAGGATTTCTCTTGATCATTTCGATCGCGCCGGCTCGCCTTTATGTGTATATTATGTATTTATTATGGCTGCCTACCAGGAACCGCGCGACAAAACCAGGAGAGCTCGTATTTTGCTCCTTCTCGTTCCACGTACCGCCCCCCTTTGCCCCCCAGATCGTTCAGGCTCATTAATTGACACCGCGATGCTCGTTTACCGATCTTGGTGGTCCACCCGCTGTCTTCAACGAAAAGTCGATTCTTCGATCGCGAACGAAGTAACTATAAACTGGAAAATCAATTTCCGGTAATTATTCTCTTTAGCGATTATTAGCTAATTTTCATGATCTTGAAGTACATTGTTGATGTCACTATTTTAAACATTTTTTTCTCTATACACGTTGTCGGTGCTTGGCCTTCATTGCCGAGACATTCGCAAAACTACACTGAAGTTTTGCAATGTTGCAATTATACTTCGTGATTCACGGCAGTCACATATTTCCTCTCCGTAGCACAACTTAACGTAACTTAACCTAATGACTTAATTACATTATCCAGTTATCGATTAAGTCAGATTAGATCTGATTAATAACACTGTCCAACAGCCAATCGACGTTCTAAAATCCGATCAGTGATTATTATAGTGTTCTTTGGGTTAATTACGAATCTGTAATCCGTTTTTCACCAGCACGTGCAGTTCTTGAAAAATTTTATTTTGGAAACAAAGCACATTTTCGAAATTCAAACCGATTGTGTGAGGTAACTATAAAAGATTCTGAAATTCCGTTTACATCAAAAGATTCTGTAGACTTTCCTGAATACAGCGGTATCTGCTTTTTATGCAATTTGAATATTTGAATATGTTTAAACAATCTATGAACGCGGAGAGACACCGATTTTGCTCCAATTTTGACGTATATTTTTCAATTTGTCTCAAAACATAAGGGTGTAGTAGAAAATCGAACTATTACCACGCGATAGAGCAGATTTTCACTTTCAAAAAGCGCCCAAAGCGTCGTCTTTTTTATGATACCAAAAGCAAAATAGCAACGCGGGAAACGAAGGGAGGACAGTGGTTCTCACGCCACAGGGATCGTTCCTTGCATCGCGTTAACATAAGCGGGATACGGAGAAACCGCTCTGACGCGGCGGACCACTGTCTTCGCTTCGTTTCCAGCGTTGCTATTTTACTTCTGGTATCGCAAAAAAAACAACGATTCAACTTTCTTTTGGCGCTTTTTAAAGGTGAAAATTTGCTCTATCGCGTAGTATAGTTCGATTTTCTACTACACTCTTATTTTTTAAGACAAATTGAAAAATATACGTCAAAATTGCTGCAAAATCGGTGTCTCTCCGTGTTCATAGATTGTTTAAACATGTTCAAATATTCAAATGGCATAAAAGGTAGATACCGTTGTATTCAGGAAAATCTACAGAATCATTTTATGCAAACGGAATTTCAGAATCCATTATAATTACCTTACAAAATCGGTTTGAATTTCGAAAATGTGCTTTTTTTTTAAATCTTTCTCAGAAACTGTACGTGCTGCGGAAAAACGGATTGCATATTCGTAATCAGCACAAGGAACACTATAATAATCACTGATCGGATTTTAGAACGTCGGATAAAAGTTAACATTTGTTGAACAGTGTAATCGCACTGGCGTGCAGTTTTGATTGTACTTATAAATATGAAAATTATGTAAATACTATGATGGAAGTGTTACGCGGTATTATGTTTTCAAATAATTACAGATAAGCCATTTTATGAGTGTGTTCGGTGTTTCAAATTGTGTTGTTATTATTCTGACTTCAATGATTACTGTGTTTTATTAGAAGTATGTACATATAATAAAATTGTATGAATTTTTGGACACATGTAACGATTACTGTGTTGGTACGAAATGAAATTTGAATTTATCGGAATTGTTATGAAATTTTTGAAACTTTGTTCGATGGAAATTAAATAAATATTCTACGAATAGTTATTAAATGTAGCACTCGAAATTGATATTAATTTATAAACCTTGTTTTGTGCTTTCATTTAAGATATAAAATTTCCAAGAGGTTTAGGAGGAACTCTTTTAGGTAAATAGTCTTCATACGAGATCAGTTTTTACATTAGATTGATAAATACGTAGGTAACAGCATACCATTTCTTTAAAATAGTGTAGTTTAAATTATTTTCAATTTTACGAACTTCCACTGATAACCACAAGACACTTTATACTTGCAAACTTCTTTGCTGCTTTTCTCGTTAGCATCATTTATTTGATTCTGAATATTTATGTGATTTAAATTATTACAATGATCAACATTTCTATTTATTTAACAGACATGAATTTGTTTGATAATAAAAAGTATCTTCCATTCGTGCTACATCACTTTTTAATACCAATATTCAGCGCGGATTTACGATTTCCGAGTAAATAGGGTGATGTACGCCGTACGTGAGATCGATACGTTGTCGAAGAGATGCCAACGTTTTTATATTCATGAAAGTTTCCTGTGAAGAAATTCAGAAACCAGAGGAACATTTACGTGTTAGACCCGAAATACGCAAGAATTTTGTATTTGTAGAAATCCTTCGTGTCAAGCGTCACATCTCGTGCGATATTCAAAAAGTTACCACGTGAACTGAATATGAAAGCCAGGGTCAAAAGTAGCGATGGATTCGAAACTGTGATCACGTGTAGGAAATGATTTTTGTCTTCGAAGAGTTTAAATGGTCAAATAATAAAACCAAATTAAATATGAAAGTTTAATAAATTCAACCATAATGATTGTTCTATTATAGCAGATCTCAGAAGACAATAACAACATGTTGGGATAAGACGGCGAAAGTAAAAAATGTAAGACATTTAACATAATATTTAATGCAAGATAACAATGCAAATAGATGTCTCAATAATATAAATTATTATATACAAATGCCGTATATAATCACTATGTATAAACTACCATATATAAAAATTAAATACAAATTTCTGTGGATTTATACAATGCATTCATCAATTCATAATCAATAAATGATGTACTTATCGGTATTTAACTATGATCAATTCAATTAAGAATACACGACACTAAATAAACAATAAACTTTTAAATCATATAAGTCAGACACTACAAATATTACTATCTAACTTAGATCTGATGTTAACACGCAATGTTATGCAAACATAATCCGATTAACCAAATAAACAATGCACAACAATGATGACAACATCTGTCATCATATAATTCAAACATGATCTAATGACTCATACACGTATTATCATTTAACTCCGTTCTATTTCAGCAAACAATGTATCCATCAAAATTGAATAAATGATGTACCTATCACCGATCTTATCTGAATTGGATCAATATCATTTCCATAATTGAAGCAGTTATCATCGATTTACCTATATCACTTTAATAAACAATACATATGTCATCACCCTAATAAAATAAATAATGTACATATTGTCATTCAACTCACATTTAAATCAATGAACAGTGCAACCATTATATATGAAGTGCGCCTATCATCGCATGACCCAATAAAAGATTCAGATAAACCTAAATATAAAACTTATATTATTCAACCCTATAAACAGTGTACTTATTGTCACGTAATGCAATAAGGAATACAGCCATCATTTAATCATATGAACCATGCATCTATCATCATTTAACTCAACTGTTGGAAACAATTACGGTACATCACCTAATTCAATAAATAATATTTGCCATCATCCAATGTTATCCTCAATGCACTCATAATCATCTAAGACTATAAATAGTACCCTCATCGTTACTTCACTGAATAAACATCACTGTCTAACAATAAAAACAGTGTATCGGTCTATATTTAGCCCAAAAAGAATACATTTACCTAACCTGACTGACCGAAATATATACCTAGCTAACTAACATGGTCGAAAATCCAATAAACTATACAGTCATCATCTTTAAACGTAATTTAGTAATAAAAATAGTCATTATCATCTAGCGCGATATTGTTTCAATGAAGAATACAGTTGTCATCAAACATACGCCTATGTACCTAATTCTGTTATAATTGGTGGACGAAGACTAATCGTAAATTGAGCAAGAAAAATTTGTTCAAAAATTTGTAGGACACAGTCTTGGGTAGCCATCACTAAAGTCTGGTAGCCTAGAATTTTATTGGTCTCTTCTTCTCAAACAGTGTTTCCCGATGAAATTCTGAAGCCTTGCGTATCACGTACAGCGCCCACTGCTCGCGCCGTGCGTTTTCGAGCCGGAGCCCGTTTATGGGGCAATCTGTAAGCCACGGACGAGCTGTGACACTCTGTAGAACTGGGCCGGTGTTCATAACGCATTTACATTCCTTTCAATGTCGCGCCACGTCCACTGGAGGCCACTTGCTATATTGGTATTCCGAGGCTGTCCTCCTTCGATTTATCGGACGCCGCTATAATAGCCATAAGCCCCACGCTTGGCATGAGAGAGTGGACGTTGCTTGAGAAAAATTTGATCGAACTGTTCAATCGTTCAACTGTTTCCGGGACAGAAATAGATCGAATCGTGTAGCTCATATTTGAATGGATAGTCATAAGTATATATTACGTTGTGTTTCACCGGTTGCTATAAATTAGCATTCCCGTGGGATTTTTGAATGACAATAAAGGGAATGCACTACTTCCATCATCACAATTCCCAAAACTTACTACCAGACTGAATTATTGAATTTTTAAATATGTTTTATGAATTTCCAAAATTATAAATTTTTAGGTTTGCAAGTTCAAAATTTCCAACTTTCCATATTGATAACTTTCATATTTCCCACATTTCCAAATTTCGAGTTGTTCAAATTTTTCAATTCCCAGGTTTTCAATTTTCCGGATTTCTATATTTCTCAACACCCAAAGTACCGAATTACCAAATCTCCAATTTTCCAAATATCAAATCTCCAAATTCCCAAATCCTCAAATATTCAATTTTTCAAATTTAAAAATCCGTTAAGTAATCAATTGTAAAAATTTTCAAATATTCAAGATAACAAAATATAAATTTCCAAATCCTTCTATCCCCAATATGTCAAATTTCAAATTTTTCAAATCCCTAATTCCCCAAATGTTCAATCTTCTAATTTTCTAGTTTTCTAAGGCCTCTAATTTTCAAATTTCTATATTTCCAAATTCCCATGTTTCTTATTTTCCACATCTCCAAATTACCAAATTTCCAATTTTCTAAATCTTCTGGTTCCTAAATTCCCAATAATCCAAATCGATAAATTTCTAAATTTTCTACGTCCCAAATTGCTAAATTGTCAATTCTCATAATCCCTGTTACCAAATTCCTAAATTCTTCAATAGCCAAATTACCAAAAACCAGCTGCTAAGATTTCGGCAGATACCTTAATAAAGGATAACTACTAACAAATAAATACTATGTGGTCCACATGTGACCAACACTATGTACCAACATGTGGTAAACACTAGTTTCAATTGCTATTATAACACTTCACATATTAATTACATAAAAAATTACTTAATTATACAAAAGATTTCAAATCAAAGACCCCTAACCCTTTGCGGTCCTATGTCGAGTGTGGCTCGACATGGCGTTTCTCTTTGATCGTAGGAATAATTCGGATAAATAGGTTGGTTCAAGACGTTTTCATTTCTTTGCCATTTGTAACAAATTAGAAATATATTTGTTACGCAATCTGCGTTATTAGAATACATTTTATTGTAAACCCACTTCTTCATCTATTTTGTAAATTAATTAAGGAGCTGTAGGTAAAAGAAATTAAAGACCGCAAAGGGCTAAAGTTGGAATAATGTCAGATAAGGTAAACTTCTTGTTTCTAACGCACATGTCCCGTGATATCGATCATCGAGTGCCACTTTTAAATCAAGTGGTGAAATCAATGGCAAATAAAAAGAGAAATGTTTGCACCGATTGTGTAAGCGAAGAATCGAAGGAAATATAGGAAAATACGATGAAGAGGATTGGGTCCCGCGTAAGTATTCAAAGATCGATCGAAACTCGACCTGGTTCTCGGAAGAGGTTGTTCGCGGCCGATTGTTATTCCCCTTGTAGCTGGTGTAATAATAAATTATGATTCTCTTTTGAAATAGGTGGGTGCCAGGCGGATTCCTAACGGGGCCGGGAGCCCCATATTTACGATTATAATGTCCGCATAGCATTATTTCGATCTGGGAAACGCGAGCATGACGGAATGCCAGCCGCCCGTCATGTTGCCGCATAACAATACTCGCGATCCTTCCTCCATGGTATTTGTTATTCCAATCAGATATGAATATGATTCACGTGTTCCGATCCATTCCTTGCGTATGATTGATTCTTCCAGAATGGATCTTCCAGATTTCTGCTTCTCTCGTTCACCGTGCCTGTGGCCGTATTTTGAACACTCCGGGACGTTTGGTGAACTGTCTGCGATTACAGGAACGTTAACCAGTTTAATTGAGTACCTTATATTTAGTAGAATTAATCACAGTATTATGATATGTATGATCGTAGTAGGGGATATATTAGGTTGGTGCATATGAAATGTCGGATTTTTAAGTGAATATATAAAACTGCTTATCTTCTTTCAAAAGCCGTTTATTTAATCAAAATATGACCCATTTTCTTAAGTACACTTTTCCCAACGAGATTGTAATATATAAATGATTGTATTAAGGAAATTCTGATCTTTGGAGCCAATAAACTCTGATATTGAATTTTTCAGACTCTCTTCATTTTCGCTTCGTATAGCCCGTGAAAACAGTCCTAAATGTTTAAAACAATGAAAGTTAGTCGTCGCGATATCTGATATATGACCTGGGTGTTGAAAAATTTCAAACTTCAACTCATTTAATTTCACGATCGTTTTGTGCGACGCATGCAGCCAAGCGTTGTCCCGGAGGTGCCGATTAATGAGTGACGGGTGTACAATTTTCATTTTTTTTTTGCACTTCTCAAACCAGCCGCACATTTCGTTCGATTACATTTTTTTCCACAAACGCATGGTTTATATTGCCGGTAGCTCTTGCAGCATTGTTGCCAAATTTATACTCGTATAAAAAAATTACACGTATATCGGCTGAATTCGTGTCGGTACAAAATACAAAACAAATAACAAAAGGAAACGCTTTTAAGAAAACCTTCTTTGTTGAAATGTGACTATGACAATGGACAGTACAACTATGAAAGAGGTTGTGCCAAAAACGAAAGCATAAGGGAAACATGGTGACAAAGGTTCACATGTACAGAAAATCCGACATTTCATATGCACCAACCTAATGCAATCACATTTCTTTACACGTTACAGATAAACTAGATCGTCCATGTTATTTTACTACCTGCGTTTTTTTAGAATCACTGATAAAATGTTTAGGGCACCTATCACAGCCATTAGTATAGCACAATCGTTCGTCAAGTATTTAACGGTGTTGTTAATAACAATTTTAAGAGAAATTGATCGATAAGTTTAGATAAATTAATTTCGAAGATCAGCTACCAATGATCTACATTACTTGCGAAAGGTTGAATGAAAATGGAGGATTCATTAAATCTACGAAGTGACTTGGTAGAAGACATTCATATGGGTTAGGTTACTTTAAAAGAATGATTGACGTACTTAAAATACAAGCGAATATAACTAAATAAAGCAAGACCTTGCATAACTATATAAAATAAGAGTGGATCACAATCTTTAGGGAGCCTCGTAGAAATATAAGATTGATTGTATAATAAATATATTTAACCTCTCAGAACATTGAAAAAGTTAATTTTTTACTACACAGCATTTATATTTATAGCTATGGGAATAGAGTTACACGAATTTGTATTTAGGCACGCTTTTTGACAGCTTGCATCGTACTTTAATGTTATGTGTTCAGTTTAGTATATTGCTAACACGTTTATCAGCATGTTAAGCATATTTGGATGACGCATAACTTTATATTTAAGTTAACCCTTCCTTTTATAACAAAGCATTTAATTACCCAATTATAAATAATATTATAAAACATTTAATTAAAATAAGTAAATGTTGTTAGACCAATTGTCGAGGTTTGTTGAGAATACAATCACTATGAAATACAAAATTTGTATGCTACCTACCATAAAACAAATGTGATACTAACACTAAAAAGTATTTAACTGCTTAAGCAATTATCTTCAGGTATCTCGTTTTATATTTAATGGCCGGTTAAGATATAAATTTGTTACGAATTTGATAATAATATTTTTTTTTATTTTCAAACTCAGAGTAAATTGTTTTAGTGATGAGGTTAGAAGACAGAAGATAGTTAGAGGTTAGAATTCTTTATAAAATAATGTATTATTCATTGTTGGTGAATATACGATTTAGTATATATACTAATGGAAATATTTTGAAGAAGATAATGACGGAAGAAATTAAATTATCAAGAAGTGAAATATTAATATAGATTCCAATGATACATTTAAGTAAAGTTTAATAACCGTGTAAGTTAATTCCAAAAATCAATATCGAACAATTCGAAACAAGATACCAAAAGAAGAAATTAAAATATTAAGTGACATGTTAATATAGCCTGGATTATTAATATAGGTTAGATTACTTAAAAGTCTGATGTCGCACCGATTTGTTGACGTAATTTGAGTAATATTTAATGAATATTAGACTGATAGGACAGACAGAGTGACAGAATTGTCACTATTGACTGGATTTTAAATCAATTAGAATCATAATAGAAAAACCAATTACGGCAAAAGTACTTCATAATTTAAACATCTCTAATTATTGAGAAAATAAAAGTTAGATTCATTTCAACATTGTTTCATTAAAATTTACCAAGTTCTGTAGTACATATAAAATAACATTACAAACAATATTAAAGGAATGGAATTATCATATTAATAAAAAAATAAAACATTAATATTGATCAGCTTTGCTTAATAATCAAGTTTCTTCATATTTGATAATAGAATTTGCCAAAATATTTAAAACCTTTTGTACTTAATAAATCATAACAAAGAAATTAAGATTTTGAACAAGAAAAGTGGATTGTCAATATTAATTAGGTTCCTATAAATACTAATTTTTCCTACATTTGATAGTGACATCTTGATCGTCATTTGGTAAATATCTAACACCTTTTAGAACATATTCTAGTAAAAAATATTAAGATGTTAAGCACAGAATGTAATGTCAATACAAATCAGCTTCTTTTAAAATACGATTTCTCACGTATCCATTGATAAACCTCGATAAAAATATAATGAATATGTGCAATAATATCAGCAAAAAACGTTATAAGAAAGAAATTAAGACATTAAATAAAAAATAAAACTTTAACGCGAGTAAAATTGCCTTAAAATACAATATTTCATCATTAAGACTAAATAAATTCGTAGAATGGCCAGACAAAAGTATAAAAAAACTAAAATAAGATCATAAGATAGAAATAGATAAGTAAGATGAAACTGACATAATTTACATATGATTTATGTATGATTTATATAATTTATAGACAATATGTGATAACCTTCATTCTACAACTGCGCATAAATCTGAAATTTTTCAAAACTTCAATTGGTAATAAAGATTTCGGATAAGTTTGAATGATGAAGATGTATCAATGATTTCGCTTCTGGTTTATTTTCGTTGATCGTAAAACCACGAATAATGTCGACTGGCTGGATACTGTTATTTCTTTGTTTTATTCATTCACCTGGCAGTTTCCTGATATCCAAGAGTCGCCTCGACTTTGAATGAGTCGAAAATCGAAAACGTCAGTTCCAAATGTGTCTCAACCATATCCGAACGACAGTTCGCCTCGTATTTGTTATCGAAAATCAGTATTCCTGTCATTCATGTGGTAAAACTTGCATTTTTATCTATCCGAAGTGACCGAAAATTTAAATCAGCGTGTAACTCAGTCGAGAAGAAAAAGACAGAAAGGAATAAAGAAAAAAGAAGAAGGCTGTCGGGGTTCGTAGAAAATGCCATGTGATTCAATTCGATCCTCGATATTCTTGACAGATATTAATGAACATGGAGATTTATGATGATTCATCGATTATTGTACGATGAGTCGGATTCTTTCTTTGTGCGTATAAAGTTTTCTTATTACGCGAAACAAAATTTACATCGTACTTGAAAAATTGTTCGTTGTTTGTTTTAAATTTTGTTTTTGATAATTAGAGCGATGATATGTAATGTAATGTTTATATGTTTCTAATGTTTGCAGTGTTGTGTTCTTTATTTTTATTTGTTATATTATATGTACGCATGTGATGGCTAAATCACACACCTATACAAAAGTGTTTGAAAAGTGGCGCGGACGGTGATGAAATTTGTGACAAAAGGAGTGATACTGATTTACTGTAATATCAATTTTTCAAATTTAGGCCGTTAGCAGCAAAATACTTCAGATATTTGAAAATTCGGGATCTATGTAAATTTTTACGATCTTAGAATTTAGAACTTTCGAAATTTGGAATTTGAGAATTTGAGGGTCTGAGAACTTGATAATTTAGAAATTTGAACAACTTGGAACATACGAAGATGCAAGTTTAAAAATTTGGGTGCTTCTAAATAAAGTACATATAAAGATGTGGACAGAAGAGTATTTGGCAATGGTAGAATTTGAAAAATGCGGAATTGAGGGTCAAGAACTTAAAAAATCTGGAATTTTGAAATTTAGGGAATTTGCAGATTTGAAAAACAGAAAATTGGAATATTGGGAAATTTGAAAATATAATATTTAGAAAAGTTATAGAAATGAAAATTTATAAATATATAAATTTGGAAATTTGAAAATTAACGCCTTTTCGATTTTGGGATCTTAAAAATTTGGAAATTTTCAAATTCGTTGATTTATAAAATTGTGGGCTTCCATATTTGGAAATTGGAGAATTTGAAAATTTTTAAGATTAGAATCTTGCAAACACACGAATATTTCATTTTCTTTAATTTTTAATAAAAATTTGGAAATATTTAAATTTGGCAATTCCTACATTTTGAAGTTTCTAAATTTCTAAAATTTTAGCAAATTTGTAAGTTGTAAAATTCCGAATAAAAATTATTAAATTCCTTAATTTTTAAGGATTCATTCTCCAAACCTCCAGTGTTACAGATTCTCTAATTTCTAAACTGTTTCACTTCCATGTTCTTAATTTTCTATTTTTCAGTTGTATAGACATCCAAGTTTTTACATTTTTTATGGTTCTAAATTTCTATGTTTCTGAATTGTTGGGGTTTTAAACTTCTGTGTTCGCAAAAGTCCAAATTTCCAAAAAAACAAATAGTAAAAATTCCATAGTTTTCAGATATCTAAATTCTTTGTACTTTTCAAAAGACCAAATAGACATTGTTGCATTACAATTTCGTTCTATTTAGTGAAATAACATAATTTTACCTTTTTTCTAATTTTTTTTTTTTTATTGCAGGGTTTAAAGTTGCATCAACATCAGAGGTTATTAGCGACTGTCCACTAATTTAGGTACTTATTGTTATTTGCTGGTTACTTGAAGGGGGAAAAAAACCGGTTCTATAGAGTCTTATATCATATTGAGGATTCCGATTGTCTTGCAGAATGCAAGTAGGGTGCCCCGGTACGATGTCGAGGTGGTTATTTCTCAGAGGTCGTCCCTTTTGTTCAATTCTCTTCGTTCGTAATTTTCGTAAAATTTGTTTAAAATTCGTAATTTTTTTTCCGCGTGTAGTTAATTTGTCGTATCGTTCTTGTATTGATGTATATATTTCCATGGTCTGCTTCAAGTTTTGGGTTTTTAGGATAGCCGACAGGGAGACGGAGAGGATGAGGAATGTAGAAAATTTTACTTTTGTTATAATAAAGTGGACATTAAATATCGTTTTATTTATATTTAAGTCCGCAGATTCGTGACTTTCCATGTTCACAAATTTAAGAGTCCAAAAATTATAAATCCAAGCCTGTAATACTAAAAAACTGCAGAATTATTTTATTTTATTAAAATTTCATAGCATTCAGTGAAACTAAATAATTTAACTCTTTCAATGAAACAAAATAATCTTATACTCTCAATATTTAATTTTATTATGCGGCATACGACAACTTAATTCATTTTACTTACCTAAAGAAAATAACTTAGTTCTAATTAATACAGTAAAATAATTTTATTCTTTTCAATAAAATATAATAATCTTATCTCATCAAAATTACAACTCACTTATTAAAATAAAATATAATCTTATTAAGTATTACTGAACGAATTAACGAAGACTCCATTTCCTATACCGCGTTATCCCGCAAGTAGACTATGGCACCGGTGTACGATACTGCTACGAGCGATGAAACTACTTCGAGAGCAAATTCTCAGGCAGCCGCAGCTATAACTAAATGACCTCTGCATCCATATTTCTCACATTTCCTGTGTCATCCCGATGAGAAGGTCAAGCAGATGTCTCATCCCGGCTCCGAAATAACGAAGCCAGTGTCTTATTGTCAAAACTCGCACCGGTACCACCATATGTACTCGTCTATTATTACATCGCATCGCTTTCGTATTTCGCGTCACGTCGCATCGCATCAGCCCGATGAATTGGCCTGAACGGGAACGAACTATGGAATAAATAGCTCGTTCTTTCGAGCGCGAACGTGACAATTCGAGTGCACCACGAAAAAGCATACTTAGATATCGCTCGTCCTCTTTGGACGAACGTTTCAGGCGACGGTAACGTCTTCAGGTTCCTCTGGCCACTTGACGATTCCGCTCGCGGTTTTTAGACGCGTGACCTGGACAGTTCCCACGCAGGACACACGGAACACCGTCGCAATTGGCTGACGTGTCGCACACAAACACACTCACACACATAAGTACGTGATCATGTTCTAATGCATCACACGACCGTTGGAAATTACAATTAGACGAGCGGACGAACGAGCACCTACATTTAATACGTGTGCGTACTGCGGCACGCATTAGTAGTCAAAGAAATTATGTGATTACACTGTCAATTTTATGTGTTTATTACCTATTATCAACTAGTGGCTCTACGGACCAGCTGCATTATGAGAATTAGAATGTGTATTTAAAATTTAGAGTACCTGCTGTCAACATATACGCAGAACGCAAATACAGTCATGGACACAATTAAGTGGACTTTGCAGAAATGTAAAAAAATTTTTTGTTTTATTATAATGTTTTAAATAAATTTAAATTTAGAACGTGAAATGTTTTTGTAGACTTGAAAAGACATTTATTTAATGTACAATTTATTTATTTAATGTATTTAATTGTACAATACAGTTTTGATTTATAGGCATTATTAATTGTATTAAATTAACCTTTTGTTATTTATGATACCTGTCCACTTAATTTTGTCCACGACTGTATATGTAGGGATTTCTAAATTGTTTCAAAGCATTAAATGTGTCTGAAAGTATTCGAAACTTTACCCAATATAATTATTAATTTGGCGACGACTGCCGTCAATAATGATGAAGTATTGTTGTTAACGATGAGTTACAGGGTTTTAATGTGGTTAGAGTCGATTCTGTGTCAAGCATTATTGAAAACCGTACCAAAACATGGTCCTTTAACGATTCAGGCATAACCGATGTCGATGGCGACAAGTTCCGGTTTTTATATCACCATTAAAATCCATAGAGTAAATTTGGGGTGTCTCACGGATCTATTCTTAAAATTTAAAGTTGAAATATCCAAAACTGCGATCTGTCGCGTGACGCACAGACACACCGTCAAACGAACAAATGCAGATCGAGTTGTCCCAGGATCATCACTATGTTCGGTAATTAAGTTTGTAATACTGAAACTACCAGCGTATAATCGACACTTAATTTGAAATTAAAAATGAAATTAAAAAATAAATAAACAAGAAAGAATATAAATTTACATAGTCGTTAATTCTTTATTTTGATGAAAGTCCACGTAGATTTTTAGAAAATCACTTTAACAAATATGTAGTTGTACTTACGAAGAAACTTATGAACCGGTCAGTTAAGTATTTGGATAGTTTCAATGTTAATGATATTTGAGGAACAAATTCATAATTCTATTTTATGTACATTTATATAGTTTTATTATGAACTTGATATACTTTTCAGTATTTATTATCGACTAACTTTTTAATAATATTTGCAGCTTCACTAATAATTCTACTATGATCTTGTTATACCTTTCATTAATAATTGTCGACTACATATTTAATAATATTCGTAGTCTCTACTATAAATTTAATATATTCTTTATTATTGTGGATTAAATTTCTAATTGTTACTGACCGAGGTGATGAAATATTCAAGCACAATTCGATTTTGCTTTACTTTATTCATATATCTTGAAGCCCCACTGATAATTCCAAGGATAGTTTTACAATAAATTTTATATATTCATTATTTATTACGATTGTGTTCCTCATTGTTATCGAGTGAGATAATGAGTTGTTATATTCCAATTCTGACTTTACTTATTTTGTTTTATTTGTTCATCTGAATTTTGTTTCCATTTATCCATTATTATTGTAGTATGCCAGTCTGTACTGATAATTGTGTTATGAACTTGATATGTTGTTTATTATTATGAATTATGTTTTTAATTGTAATTGATTGTGATAGCAAGATAGTGAATTTCGGTTTCGATTTCACTTTTTTTGTTTTATCAGGGTATATAAACATTTTGTTAAAATATTGACAGCTTCACTATAAATTTGACGTATTATTTATTACAGTAGATTAAATTTTCAAATATAATCGATTGAAATGATGAGATATTAAATTCTTATTTCTGTTGTACTTGTTTTGCTTCTTTGACGAATCATATTTACATTATAACAAACAAAATTACGATGACTCCAACACTTTTTTTTCTTCCATTCAACCACGCAATTGCTATGCAAAGTATACAAAAATGATTGTATTTTACTTTTATAGAATAGAGGACACTTTTAGGTTAGCATGATTTATTTCAAATAAGCCGAGAGTGAAATTACTAATTAAAAACGAAATGATTGCTTATAGACAATACTATGAGGAAAATTGGCAATATATAAAGTTGGTTAATAAGCTTTTTGTATGTAATGATAATATGCGGTCATGATATATAGTATGTATGAAAATGTAAAGATTGTAGTATAATGAGAGTGTACCCCACTATTTTGCAACTTCAAGATTGGTATATGTAAGCGAAGTTAGTTTGCAACGTTTAAAATCTCGACTAAATATTAAGTTTCAAGTAATTATACAAATAAATAAATGAAGTAATTCAAGTAATTATATAAATAAATAAATGAAACGCTGATGTTCCGATAAGTAAAAGTCGAGGGTTCTTTAAGGATAATGTTGACCATCGTGCAGAATATTAAACATAGCTGTTGCCACTTAAATTTTAATATTTACGCCGGCCAACGTCGACAAAATCCACCTTTTATAGGTTCCAGTCATGTATTCAGTCGTAAGAAAAGCAACGGCGATATCATCTAAGAGGCATAAAGAGAGAAAGTCATGTAAATGGAAGCAGAAAGGATTGAAATAATACTGAAGGCGCATTCACAATCGCTATACGAGTTGAATATTACAGAATGTCACATTGTTGCACGGAATATTTAATTCTTTCTGGAAACAGGTGGCCGTTACCAACACAATTTTTTACTTTTCCTTTTACGTTTAACGCGCAAAAGAAAGAATTCATATATGAAACTCTACAAATATTGTGATGTTTCAAATAGCAATAAAGATTCATAGACTTTACTGTTAAAGTAAAGTATTCAAATAATTAATAAAGTTAGTACTAATAGCGGCGTAATTAATGACTGATAAAGTTTTGGAATAACAATGAAATAGTCTGAACCTAATAACTTTTGTACTTACAATGGAATGATTAAAATATGTTAATGCCTGTGTCTCAATAACGTAATTTACAATTAATAAATTTTGCACTTGCATCAAAATAATTTCTATTATAATGACCATATAATTAATTGATACATTTAGAATTTACCTTTCTAAAAATAATTAATAGTTGATAAGTTTCGTACATATCTGCATAAAAATAATTATTAATTGATAAATTTAGCATCAACAATAAAATAATTAACAACTCATCATTTTATTACTTACAATGAAACACTTGATAATTTTTAATATATAATTATTTAATAATGCTACCAGAATGTCATCTACGATATAAAATTTAGAAATTCGAAGCGAGGTTAAAATTATTTGTGTAAATATTTAATTAAACTATAGGTTACTTTTATTTGTGAAGTTTGGTATAAAGAAAATTTTGAAATTTATTCTTAAAAATAAATTTTCTATTTTTTATTCCCAACTTTGTAGTAAATTGTTTCAAATCTTCGGTGTAAATGGATGTTCTATTTTTATTATAAAAAAATACGCGAATCATGTAACAGGAACGTTATGCAAAATTTCCTGATGAATATTCTGTGATTTTATCTGTACCGTATAATTCTGAGATTAACTAATTACTTATGTTTGGAAGACAGCCGGAACGCGAGGAATCTTAAGCTGAACATTCTTGTTTCCTCGTGTTGGTGGACAACCTGCCTCAACTTGATCTTCGTGATACTATAATCCTCTACACGAGCAAAAGCTTCCTTAATTCCACACAGAGGTTCAAAATGTACAAACAAACAGTCCAGATGATAAGTATAAAGCTCTATTGTAAATTTTTCAAAATCATTGTTGTAACAAATTATGTTGTTATGTGAGAAAATTGTTTGTCAAAATTTTGTCATCGTAAAACTTTAATTCGAAATATCTACGTATGCACCTCAGTTTTTAAGAATTAGTAACGAAAACCCCACCTCGAAATAAAATTGATATTTTTGCGTTACGAAGGATCACAATTTAACATAAGGATTTTAGATTACCCGTAGATTGGCTTTAGGTTTAGGTTAAGTAAGATCAAGCTAGATTTAAGTTAGTTCGTGTTAGGTTATGTTGAGCTAGGTTAAGTTTAAGTTAGGTAACAGGCTATGCTGGGCTAAGTCATGTGAGATTAGGTGAACCTTGGTTAGATTAAGTTTCGTTGTATTAAGTTCGATTACATTGGTTTTAACTACGTTGAGCAAATGCAGAATTAGGTTTGAGTTAAGTTAAAACAGGCTCTGCTTATGGTTTGGTCAGATTAAAATGAATAAACTTAAAATTGTATGACTCGATGCATTAAAAAAAAGTGCGAATGTCCATTTAATTTTGAGGTTACGTTTAATACTCTTTAATACAAAAAAAAAAAAAAAAAAACAAAAATAAAGTTATATTTTTTAACATATTATTTAAACAAATGGGAATTTTGCAAATCATTTTGCACTATCAGATTGGCCGCTCGAAAACACAAATTTCGCCAATTCACAGTATCGCTTAATCTCTGATGGTTTCCGAGATATTCAACAAAATGTGTTCTGGACTCCCAACTTTGAGGGCTGATTTCACCCGCTAAAAGTGAATATTAACAGCTACAGAAAAATACGTGTCGAATATTTTTCTGAGAATTACATTTCTGCTAAGATTCATCAAAATCGGAGAGCGACTCTCCGGTATGGTCCTTTGTCCGAAAAGATTATACACGAATGGCACACATTAGTATTTTTACAAATATGTGTTGATATTCTAGGTTATAATCAGTGTGACTCACAATTATTCAAAGATTATTCAAAGAAATAACAACTTACAAAACTCGGAAAAATTTTAAGTTGAAAATCCTGGTGAGTCGCTGCCATGCAGATCCACCGTTCGTTAAAGGCAAGTTTATCCTGGACTCCTCAGGGATCGTTTCTTGCATCACCGTCAGCTCGGACGAAGGGGACGCTTCCCAGTTTTGCACATAAATCTGGTCTACCTAGGGTACCGGTTCCTCCTGGGAGTCACCTCCAGAACAGTACGGAAAAGGACTCTGGGAAGACTTCTCTTTAGAAGATTGCTGGACACTTGTTACCCCTGTCGTCGACGAATCTAGCTTTGAACTTTGCCTTGATGCGCTCGTTTCTCCAGCAACGACTCTTCATACACTCTTTTCTTCAATGCTCCCGACGTTCATGTAATCCACTCGAGTATTATGCAGCAATTGATAATACTAATTCACTCTCCAAGTGTCATGTCGGTTTGATTGAGTCGTCAACGAAGTGGGTGAATGATTTATACATATCGTTTCAAATTTTTAGATTATTGGTCCTTTTTTCGCATGTAATAGCGTATTGTATATCACAATAAATGTCATAAAGCATAGTCATAATGACAAATTTCATAGTAATTTAAAAATAACACTTTTAGATCAAAATACGTTAATCTGTTGTTTACTGTTTTTTGTAAGTGGTAATTAGCCACTTTATATAAAGATTTGTAATGAAAAGAATCTGAATGCTTTTCTTCAAATTCTTCCTTATGATTGTCATGCTACAAATAATATTTTCCTTTACTTATTCGTTACGAGATAATGTCGTGATTTCCGAAGATGGTTCCTGTATGCAGTCGGGTGTAACACAAAATAGCGGGAGCTGGTTTGGAAAATGGTGCAAAGCTTTTCGATTGTATTAAAATATTTCGAATTGCATTTTGAAAAAATTAATTTACGTTTATGTTGCTCTTATTTATGTATAAACAGTTGTATAGAGCATTTGAGAAGTAAAGAAGATCTAGAAAAGATCTGCTTTATTTAAAAACTATTTTTATGAATTGATGTGCAGTAGCAACTGAACACTCGAGCATAGAAATTTCTCGTCGGAAGGCTGGTCAATCAAACAAGTAGATAAGCTTCTGTCATCTAATGTAATGGGTCAATAGGTTCGGCGGAAATTTTGGCACTGAAGCCTGCAGAGAGCTAAGGTCACGCAAAACCGCTTTTTACGGGAAACACATAAAAACGCGCTGGCAGTCCGTTGTCTCACCAACAGATGGCGGATACTAACCATCTTCCGAGACTTTGCTTTTTGTGAAAAGACTGCAATGTAATATTTATTCGGTAAGCCAATTAACACTTCAAAACTTACGTATTCAATTTCTGCTCCTTCTGCATATCTCGATCATTCGGTGATTCTTGTTCACAGTTTGGCCTCCCAAAATGTACATGTCAAGCGAAGGGACTCATGTAAATCTTCTAAAGACTTTTCCCAAATTTAACTTTGAGGATTTATCTGTCATCTAAGAGTCATAAGAAATAGATCAGACAGTAAGTATATAAATTACGAGGAAATTGCATGATACGTAACATATCAATTATTAATGGTTATTATTAACGATATTAGTGCATGTTAATAACAGATTTATTAATAATGCGTAATAATTCATTTAATAATATTAGTTATTAATTGTTAGCGATGACAGAGATGAGCGTGTAACTGACTCGATGGTTAGATACAAGGTTCTTTTGACCTGTGATAATCTATGCTCAAATATAACATTATAATTGCATGTATAAAGAACTTATGATACATTTCAGTATATCGCTGTATGCACACACGTAGAGAAACATATATGTATACAAATATACAATGCATACTGTGCCAAAATGACTCTGCATTCAATTTGACAGTTCAACTATAGTTTATGTGTTCAGTTACTTGCAGTTAGATGATTTACTCCGGCAAAAGTTATATCTAACGTATAATTATTACAGTCGGCGAGTGAACTAATAAAAATGGCCGACCGATGTGTACCATAATCATATGGGCACGTCTATAGCTATAAGCGTGTACTTAGACAATTGTAAATAGCCATTATTACAGATTACCTATTGATTTATAATAATAAAAGAAGTAAAATAATTTTTAACAACACTCTATAACATTTTAATTACTCTGTACATGCTTCCTTCAGTAACTTCCGATATCAACTTAACGTTAAAAGTAGTCATATTTATTGATTCACCTAGCTACAGTCATACTTAGGAGTTATGAATTTCATAATCTTATAAAAACATTAAAAATAACTGAAACACATTTTTAGGGCCAATTTTTCATTATTTTAATCACGAAAACATCAAAATCGTATCACTGAAAATGAGATTCACATTCGAATCGCAAGGTTCTACTTTATGGACTCAGTATCAGCAAGCAACATAAGTATAAATTTTTCTAACGTTTTCCGGTTGCAATATTTGAAAACACAATAATTTTGTCAGGAATGCACTAAAGATTTAAAATACCACCCTAAAGTTCATATAAATATATTACATTTCATTTTTCAGGTTGTTAAAAAGTCACAAAATTTGAATGCCAATGTAGTTCCTCAATTCTGACTCATCAGTCAAATATTCACTCAATTATCATATTTATCGTCAGTTGTAGTCCCAATGCACATCAGTGAAATCTAGGTCCTGATTCCTTCTACATATATATTGTATGTAATATATGTATATGTATTCGACAAACAAATGACGCGGATTAGAACAAAGGAATTTCATCTTCGCCAGCAGTTCAGAATCGTGTCGTGAGTCCGCGAGAGGTGTGTCATAGGTGTCGCAACGTATTGTGAAGTACCAGAGATGCGGAGCGGAGGACATTCTCGTTAGTAAACGATCATGGCAAGTGCACAGACGACGTGCACCAATCATTATAGCTTTGTTCCATTGCAAACGCTAGCGACCATACAGCGATACAAATTAACCGATCAACTATTATCGGTAGGCCTTCCTTCAGTTATAGTTATTTAACACGTTCCATGCCCCGTGTACCATTTATGATACACGTTAAACTTGACCATAAATGGTGATACACGTTAAACTTGACCATAAATGGTACACACACACATATTCATTTAATGTGCTGAAAACATACATTTTATGACTGAGGCATTGATAGTGATAACCGCTCCAAACAAACTAAACACTTATCGACTGATGATGTATTGAAATATTATGTCATAATATACGAATCTTTAGTCAATACATCATATGGCCTGTGCGACAAATTGGGCAAAAACGTTTTGGCAGGGAACGTGTTAATGATATGTGGAACAGCGAATTCCTTTCTGAAGTCACATTCCATGAATGTTCCATGAATAATATGTATTTTAGTTATATGTACTAGTTTTTGTGCTACAGGGTGGCTGGAATGAACTGTTACAACTTCAAACCACTGCAGCAGATACACTTTTAAATATTTTGTTTTATCCAAGGCAAAAAAATTGTCGAGAAACATTAAAAAGAATGATTTAATGCTCATTGCTCGATATAACCTCCCTTTGCACGAATAATTTCATTCAAACGGCGAAAGAATGAATCGTACGCTGCCCGTACGCGAGATTGTGGAATCTTCTTCCATTCCCGGACAAGTGCTGATTTTCGAGCGTCCAAAATTCGATGTTTCATTACATTGACCTTGGCCTCCAAAATAGCCCAAATACATTACATTCAATCATTAAATAGATTACATTCAAATGCTGGAGCTCACGAACGATAATTGGAACTGATGTTCCAGCTAAATATAAAGCAAATACAGAATTACGCTTCAAATCCACCACTATAACCTTACTTTGAGATGTAATATACGAAAATGCTTCTGCGCGCCTATAAACAATTGAATTAACTATCAATATGGCAACTTTCAGATGGATTGCGTGAGCGGAGCGACAGATGCATCAGTAAGAACTTACTTACAATTAGTAACAGATCATTCCAGCCACCCTGTAGTAGTTATAGCCACCCATTTGTAGTTATACTGATCCATGTCACAATTTTGGTTACAATTTTTGTATACGGTTAGCAGACTCACGTATCATTGGATTATTCAACATGTTGTTACAATTTGTGTAAACTTCTTTAAAATGGAATGAGTAGTTCCTAGCTTACATCCAGATAAACAAATGGATAGAGAGAAAAAATACGAAAACTGCTGATTAAAATTTAGTAACAATTATTTCATTTGTTAGGGTTTAGAAAAAGAAACTTGTTGCGAAATAACAAATGCACATTAGACTTTTATTTATATATGAATTTATATATTGGTTATTGGTAATATCAAATATAGGTTCAGTTAATAATTTTGAGGTTAGGAATAAACAGCATGATTCACGAAAAGGGGAGAATTTTGATTGTTTGTAATTAAAGGTATTTTGATTGAAAATTACTTACTTATGATTGTAATTTTTGTGAATATTTATTAGCATTCACAACCCCATCGATCTATAACGTACGATCAGGGCGATCGTAACTTTTTTCTACTCTAACGATAATAATATTTCCTTAAATTACTAATTGCATTTTCACTAATAATTTGTGAGGCATACGTTATATTAGTAACATGGTCTTAAAATGTTAACGTGAATTGTAAACTTCTTTTTGCTACAATAAAGTTAATATTTATTTAAAATACTATGTACATTATTAAAGCAAGTTCCAGATTATTTTTAGTAATTTGGAATTATCAACTGTTGATTCATAATGTAATTTATATGTTTTTCTTATAATTATAATTATATTTGAGTAAAGACGTAAAGTATTTAAAACGTTTAGAAAATTTGGGAAATTAACCTAATTTAGTTCATAAAATAGTGTTTCTTTTATATTTTAGTACGGTTAGTGAACAAAAAAGAATGAATTTTACGTTAGTTCAGAGTGCATAGTGACTCAGTTGTATTCTAAATGGTCCAATAACTTAGAATCAGGTAAAAACCTTCGAATCGTATCGATTATGTTGTCGGTTGGCTTTGACTTTTTCTTCCCTTGGTGGTCCTTTTTTTTCTAACCATTCCTCAAATCGATGAGAACCCGCAACATTTTATATCTCACAGAATTCATCGAGTCAATCTCAGAAAATATTGTTCATAATAGTGATGAGTGTTATAAGCAGTACTATTAATTGGTAGTTTGTTAGTGTTATAATAAAATGTTAATTACTACATACTAATATTGTAAAACATGCGGCGAATCCTTAGTTTGTTAATATTATAAAGCATAAAGTCAATTACTGTTTTATTAACACTATAAGAAATATTATTAATTATTAATAATTTGGTTCAATCACTCTAATAAACAACTCGGTCAAACCGGATCGTTAGGTCACGATATCGATTCTCCTAATTTTGAATTTATATTGAACAACATTTCTTAAATTTTATATTAATAATTGAATATTTTGTAAGAATACTTCATTTATAATTTTTAAATTTTTTTGAAAGTTTAGAACAGTGTACAAATTATATGATTTAATTATGCTATTTTGTTAAACAGTAATACGCTGAATGCATGCAAATTACAGCTTTTTGGGATTGCTTTTGTCGAGGGATGGCAGGGCGTGGTTGAAAAGAAAAATTAAAGTGATTGAACAGCGTTTATTATAAAAGACCCGTGAGCGTGTACATGGTTAATATAGAACTGCGAGGTAGCGTCACGCTGTAAAACAAAAGAATTGTTATAAAAAGGAGGGGACGTAAACTATGCCCGAAAAAGGCTAGATGGACCCAGTGGTTTAATAAATGAGAAAACTGGGAAATTGTTCTTCCAACATTTTTTAAAATAATGACATATTCTATCCGTTTCAGGCTTAAATGGACGGTATTTATTGCCAGTTATCCGTCTGAAAATGTGATCAAAAACAAAATTTAAAATAAATTATAAAACATGATATTTTCGAGAAAAATATTTAAATAAAGCTACCCAAAATACCGGTATCAATTTTATACTTCTGAATGCACAATGAAAAAATATAGATGAGGACTGAATCATACATCGCTATATTTTGGAAAAAAATATTCAAGTAAATTTACAATAACTTTTCCAAAATTATAATAATTTTTGTACTAATTTTAGCCTTCTGAAGGAACGGTCTAAAATAGTCTGTACATTAAGAATGAATCATAAAACATGTTTTTGAGATTTGAATATTGCAATATTACAAATTCTTATGATAAAAAATCTGCATATATTAGGAACTAATCATAAAAACTCGTGTTTTGATGAAAGGTATTTAAATATAATTATCTTAACCTAACCAATATTTTAGTCGCCGAATGCTTATTAAAATTGAATAATAAAGTACATCAAGGTTATAATAATTTGTGTAGTAATTTTGTCCTTCTGAAAAGAGAACAAGGGAACCTAGAATACGAACGATCCTAAAATGCCATCTATCGTAAAAAAATATTAAAATATACTTGTCCTAACCTGATTACCATAATGATTCCGTACCTTATTAAGATTAAGTTGTTTTCAGGTTTGGACTATCAAAGAGATCCATATGTTGCTCAAGATAATAAGAAACAAAAAATTCGCAATACGGTATCGGAGGAGAAACAACCGAGTCTCAGGTCGTATTGTGTTCCCAGGAATGAGATCACCGTTCACACTATCGATGTCCAAATCTCATTTTCCACTCCCCCAATAAGTCACGGTGCATTTAACATTCTATTCTTTGCTCCTGGAATCTCAACACCTACGGCCACTACGCGTGGTGTTCGCGTCTTTGCGAGAACCTCTTCGTCATCGAAGCAGGATTTCATTCACTAGGAACATTTACGGACTGCCTGTGACCTCAGTGAATCTCATTTTCAACGTTTCAATAATTCTGTAACTATTACTCAATTTTTATTGCTGATTATTGCCGAAATCACAGCGTAATAAAAATTGGGCCGTGTATCAATCACTCCGAAGTGATTAAATTATACATTATTTATGTATAACTATAAATAATAGATCATTTTAGACGATTATGTAGATATGGTAGACAATCATGGATAATTATCTAATTATGATTATTATAGATAATTATGTAGCTAAGCTAGATGATCGTACATATATATGTATATATAAGACAAATGATCAGATATGTATAACTGTATGGATTACTATGGAAATAACTTTACAGGCAAGGTAGATAATTATAAATAACTATATGTAGAGATAATATAAGTAAAGAGTACTGTAAAGTATAGAAGAAGTAAAGACTAATTTAGCTTAAGGACTAATTTAAGTAGTTTTTATCACATTGATGACAATGATTCGCAAACACCTTATATTTTATAGGAATTTTTCAATAATACTTTTCAATAATCAGATGTTTGTGTAAATAAATAGTATCGCATTCGCGATATTGGAATAGATGATGTAACAATGCTAATTAATCACTTTTTCTGATATTAGTACTGTGAATACTACTTCATAGTTATGTTTATAAGAAGAATATTTATTTATATAAGTTATTCATCTTGTGCAGACTTAATACGGATTATTTAAATGTAAATATATCTGCTATTTATGGCTTAATAAAAAAAGTTGTAAAAGTAAAGGTATTTTCTTCGAAGGTGATTTTTTCAAAGTGCTTTCTCCATAAAACCACAAATAACAGAGATATTTAGGTATTCACTTAAATGATCCACTCTATACATACATTGAAAATTTGCACTATTAAACTATTGATTGCAATTATTAACATATATTAAAGAAGTTTTAGAAGTAGTTGATACCAATATTCGTAACGACACGTAAGGATATACACAAATTTTTTTAATCAAACGAAAGTAAACTGTATTCTTGTCAAAAGTTGGTTTACAAATCCGGAAAGTGATAGCTGTGAACATTGCCCACAAGTTCTAAGTCGGAGAGGTGCAAGTATTACTACGGAACTTTTCGTGTTTAACGATAGGATCGGCGTTAAATCGTGGTCATCCGTTTGGTCGACGTGTCCGGCGTGTATCTCATAAATCGTTCGGTCAACGAATGTAATTTGATGTGACAAATGGCAGATGTATCGATAGCAGCGGGTCTGAAAACACCCGGTGCCTTGTTCTTCGTCAACTTGCATGAAACGAGCAAAGCTGCTCTGATCACTTTTGCGTTCTAGTTATTAAAGGAAACATGATCTGTTTTGGAATTACGTTTTGAAATGATGTGTTTTCTTAACAAAAAATTATATTTTCTGCGATATTTGCAGTACCTTTTGTACCCTCCCAATTTGTTGCACTTTTATTAATTTTGTAGATGTCAAATTGTCTGAATCAGAGAAATGAAGTTTCTAACGCTGAAGACTTCAGAAATTTGTATTTATAGATTTTCCCTTGTTTAGAGAAGTTTTTATATATTATTTAGTCTTGTAAATTTTCTAATGTACAAAGTACTAAATTTTCATTTTTCTGAAAACGACGTACAAATGTAATGTTTCGATAGTTAAGATTTTAGTATTGTAGTATTTTAATTTAGATTACAACGTATGTCTTGTGTTATTTTGTTGTCTGCGGAATACAGCGTCTGTTCGGTATCGGCGTTTGCCATGATAGCATGTATTAACGTTTATTTCAATAAATGTTCTTATTAATCTATTACACACTTTAAATTGTTTAACTGAATCTTGAAATGTTAGAAAAAGCTCGCCAGTGTTTAACATGTAAAGATTTCGCAACTGTTTATTAAGATTTAGAAAATTCTTAAGTAAATATAATTTATGTTAAAAATAATAATTTTAATGTTCAATTATATAATAATGTAAACATTATATATTACCGCCTAAATGTTATAAGTATCAAATAAAACCAATCATTGAATGTATAAAATATATTACAGTATATCAATTTGTACAATATTGAAGTTTATTTCAATATTCACATACAAATCTTAATATATTCAAGTAGCTCCAAAATAATTTTATAAATGCTAGATAAATTAATTCAGAAAATAGAGCTTAAATATAAAAATGACATGTTATGTTTAATAACTAAGTTTAAGCTTCAGAGATTACCATGTGGGAGAAGAATATTATAAATACTCACCTTCCTAATACGTTTGAGATTCTTAATGAATTAAATGTTTTAATTTTGACTGATACAATGGTAGGGCGATTTAAGCATGCGCTTAATTAATGACTCCACAAATTTTTTGTCTTGTCGCAGACAGAAAAAAAGAAGCAAAGGTTATGAATCTATGACATGGCAGCTCATACAACGCTCGCGATGTCTGGCGACGAATTTATGGCATCAAAAAGGTCCTCCTCTAATAAATTATAAGTTACAGGAGGGGTCGTTTCTAAATTTATTTTTATTTCGCCAGTATATCAGTACGCTGTATCATTTCGCCGGACAGTTTTTAAAGTGTCAGTTTCGGCTGTAATGATATACGCGGACACGTTCGTGGCTAATATTAGAACGTCATTTGTAAAGTTTCTCTCGTGATCAATTAGGGGCTGTTTCTTATCGGTCTTCTGCTTTTAGCTTGCGACGAACATCGGAGCTTGGTCGACTTCTTTTTCCAATTCAGTTAATTGTAAATGACAAGCAACGCTACCGTCGTCATTGTAATACAAAACTAATTGCTGGCAAGTTGGATACAAATTGAAAATTTATCTGGGTAGTTCAATATCAAACGATTCACGATTCTTAAAATGTTTATACCTGCAATAAATATCGAAATCCGAAATTGTTATGTCGCTATTTTATAGTTTCAAAGTTTTACAATTTTTTATTTTGATAATTTTACACTTTAAATTTTTGCAATATTATAATTTGCACATTTGTAATTTTACCAGTTTTCCAATGTGTAAACCTTGTGATTATGTAATTGTGCAATTTAGTAATATTGTGATTTTGTTATTTTATCACCTCTCTATTTTACAATCTTTCCATTTTACTATCTTTCAATTTTACAATCAGGCAGTTTTATTATCGTTCGGTTTTTCAATCTTATAATGTTAATAATTATAACCATGGTAATGATAAAAATTGTTATTATCAATGCTTCAAACTAACAAACTAAAACTTTAAATGGTGAATATACGTTTATTTTCTTTATAGAATTCAAGGTACTTTAAGAACCTTAAAAACATTGTGACGATTTTGTAGAGCAATCAAGTGGCGCCATCTACTAATACTTTTTACTTCACAGGCTGTACAGAGCATTTCAGAAAACAGAATAAAAATCCTTCTACTTCAACGCTTCTTTTAACATATACTGAAATTCTTCATCATACGTCATAAATATTATTTTTTAAATTTAACTGAACTAACACTATGCAGATTATTGGTTTGTAAATAAAGAAAAGAATAAAATGATTTCATAATCTAACAAAATAAACAGAAGTGAAAAGTATAATATACAGGGTGCGCCAACTGTAGGTATTATATGTTGAACGCCAAAACAATTGCTATTTGTAAACATTTCGAAGAACACATTAAACCATTCGACAGGTTATTTTATACCATTATTGTTCACAATGAACAACTTAACGCCAGCACAACGGATTGACATCGTAGCAGTATATTTTAGAGAAGGGTCCTCATTTATCAACACTTTACGTGGTATGAGGCGGAAGATGGACGCAATTTTAACGCTACGTGGAAAACTGTATCGAAAATTATTTATAAGTTTCGTGATGGTGGAAATGTTCGTGAACGTGCAAAGAGTGCAAAACAGCGTCCAAAGAGCAGCAGCAAGAACATTCAGGTTGTTCGGGCCGGTGTTAAGAAAAAGAAGATTGTTCCCGAATCGCTTAATTTCGAAAAGTGGCGATTACGAAAAGCCTCCGCGGTCGCCCGATTTGACGGCTCCATACTTTTTTCTGTAGGGATACTTAAAATCCAAAGTGTATGTTAATGCACCACGGTCCCTCTAGGAACTAAAAGATGCAATTCGCAAAGAAGTAACGGAAATAATGCCCGAAACGTTGCAAAAAGTTATGGAAAATGCCCAAAAACTAGCATTTCTTTGCGCTGTTCACAAGGAGACCATTTGCCCGATATTGTATTTAATAAATGATTTTTTTGTAATGATATAAACCAAAGTAAATAAATATCGCGAACTGAAGTCTATTTAATTACGTTTTCATTATTTTATAAGCATTTATCATATGGTACCTACAGTTGGCGCACCCTGTACGTTATTAAATTCTTCTGCATACATGTAAGTACATATGTATATACTTCGACTTTGGTACCTCAATTGATCTGTCCTTTAATTACTGATTAGCTATTAATACGTTATTTATTAATTGGTAAATTAATATTTATTGAATTGTTTTTTTTTTTAATATTTAATATGTGGAAGAATTTTAATAAAAATACGAGACTAATTAGAATGAAATCTGTTGGAACAGTGCATAAAAATTATTCCTTCATCAGTTTATTTATTATAATCTTAAAAAATATAGTAATTATTAATATTTCTTTAATGTTTTGACAGCCACATTATCCATATATAGATTAAATTGTAATTTAAAGTTCAATTTCCGTATAAATCAATCACTTGTATTATTAAGAATTTATTCGCTTACCCAATTTGAAATATTAGTATCAACTACTAGGAACCATGAGTAAAAAATATAATAAATTATTTTGATTATGTTTCATAAAATTTGATAAAAATAAGAATACCATATTAAAATTTCAATTATATCATTGTGGTAGTCAACCTATTAATTATTTACTGATATACTTAAAATGACGAAGAGTTTTAAGAAAATCATTCGATGAAACACTTCTTGATTTATTTACTGGTTGCATATAAGTAGTAGAAGATAATATTTAAAGAATGTTATTAGATATAATTAGTCCCTTTAAGGACACGTACATAAGTACATACATGTGGACATTTAGTTCGTTTAAAAATTCATTTTTTTGTATTATAAATGCATGTTGAAATTATTGATATAATTTTTACAGCCTTAAAATGCACAAAATATGATTTTACCAAAAATTTAAACCATTCCTTTTGCTAACATTAAAAATATTCTCCCTGAAGAAGTTAATGAAATCATTAACAGGATAAGGTTCTTAACACTAAACCTATCGGCGTATAATGTATATGTACATATATCGTAGAAATAAAAAATAAAGTAGAAATGTAAATAAACAGACGATAAAATACAAATGATTATAAACATTAATTTTTTACCCGGATAAAAATTGACAGAGGTTTCAAAAAAAGCATCTTAACAAATTTTATAACGTAAAACAAATAATTTTTCAATCTGTTATTTTGTTCGGTGTGGTTTCAATGTGGACCAAATTGAGACACTCTTTAGAAATAGCATTTTCTATTAATTCATTATAATATCGGAACAGTGATTACTTTTACCTCTGCGCCATATTGTTTCTATCAACCATACGTTTTCGATCGGCCTGAATCATTTCCGATAAATCGACATAGGCTGAAGAATGAGAAACACCGTGTGTCCAATCGGATTTTGACCGACGAAAAAGTAGACGGCGACGAAGATAAAGGAAAGAGAAGCGCGGAGGGGGAATCAAATAATGGCTAAAGGAATCGATGATGACTGAGCGTATATCCGTTGTGGCCCTACGTCCTGGAAAAGGAGTCATTCCTCCAGGTGTCGGTTACGGATCATCCGACCTAGTCGGCCATCGTAACGAGCGGATCGAACTCGCGAAAGAAGCCCATATTCCTGTCAAAACACCGATCGAAAAGGCAATCCTTTTGCTTTTTATTCGATGTTGTTTCGTCGAAGCCAGTCACGAATCTCATCGTCGAGCTGTACAATAAAAGGTGCAGGGATATTTATGAAACAGTCGTTTCTTCTGTCGATGAAAGATTGATTGCTTCTCTATCTTCATTGGACTCCCCGGTTCTTACCTTTCGACCATATCAGTTTTCAATATTCATTGCATTTAGTTCACACATTTTTTTTACATACACATATAATCGGTACTGCGTGTAGATCAAATTGAGGTTAATAAATAGGACGTTTTTTATTAATAAACTTATGCAGATTAAACTAGTTTTTAGATTGGTTTTTTTTCAGGTTATAAAAGTTTTTAGATTAGTTTGTGGGTTATATTAGTTTTTGATTGGCTTTAGATTTTGCTAGATTTTAGATTGATTTTCATGTTTGTAGGTTGTACTAGTTTTTAGATCTGTTTGTTGATTACATTGCTTCCTCGGTAAGTTTGTAGGTGATATTATTTTATAGGTTAACGTTAGCTAGCTCTAGATTAAATTAGACTTTCCATTATGGTATATTTTGTAATTTGTATTTAGTTCTGACGGTAGATAAATTTGCGCAAGGTATATGCCATTTTAATAATATTAGGTTAGTTTCGAGAATAGATTTTTAAATAATTTGAATACGTTTCATATCTAGGTTTTACGATAGACTTACTTATTTAAAAACGAAATGCAATACGACGTACATACATAATACATACGAAATGCAATATTCAACCCTTGTCATAGTATGTACCTAATTTCTGTGATATGTAGATATACAAGGTGTTTAGGCTATTACTAGCCAGCATCTTTTGTTTTATATAATAACTGTTAGGCAAAAATGAAAGAAGAAAAAGTGGTACTGCTTTTTATACGCAACAAAACGACATATGCATTTTTATTGTATTAACATTATTTTGGGGGAAACCAAGGTGGCCAATTTTTTAAATGGAATACCACATAATTTTTTACATCATATAAAAGCGCGCGCCAAGACTAATTCATCCATATGCTACATAATGACCTTTAATGTGATGCAAGGGCAGAAATGGAAGATACAATTGGAATATTGCGTATCAATGTGTTTACAAGCATTCCTTATTGATACAAATCAGATGAAGTTGTCAATCGCTGCCAGTGTGTTTACTTCTGATTTCCGCCATAAAAAGTCAATTTCAGTATTACTTCAGTATTATTTACTTCTATTGCACTGATAATAAATGTGTACCATATCCGTTTCCTCGTTTACCAAATAACGATACATTGCTATTTACGATATTACTGATAAATTTATACATTTCCTAATAGTCGCCTATACCTTTTTTATGGAAATAAAATCGATCAATTCTGCAGACATAATGCAAACTGTGATGATAAGCGTTCAAATGGAAAATCCTATGAATTCAGTACTTAAGTCGATGCAGTATCGATGTGTATCGGTCCTCATGAACATCAGAATGCTGATACACCTCCACGGCCAGTGGTTATTATTAAAACTATACATCGAAACTCGCGGGCTTTGTCCTCGCAATTAACAAGGTTTGTTTCAAAACTAACTGTAAAGTTATTCGAATCGATCGTCACTGTTTCGTGAAAGACAAAGGAGTTTCGATTGCATAACAATTGAATACCTTTTGAATGAGATAGTCGATAACAGGAGTTAGTTCAAATGGGGACAATTGTTTCTCCCAGTGTGACCTTTTCTGACCTCCCACGAAAAATCTCGACTTTTCTCGCACGAACTGATAACATCATTCAACGCAGAATCGTAGAATCTTTAACCTGCTAGGTTGCACGTATGCAAAGTGCTTTTTAAGACCACCCATTGAAGAATCACTTTGTATCGACGTCGATGGAGCCAGAAAACGCGATGTAGTCCACTTTTTTTGAACCTTATAAAAAATCTGATATTTTTCCACAAACATAGATTTAAACCTTTACCTGAATACTTCGACCGTCACTGTGCAAGTTGTGACTCTGTCGAAAACTCGCGGAACTTATCACTTTCATAGAAAGAAGACGCGAGACTTAATAAGCGATTTGGCATTACGTCACTTTTTCGGGAGCTCATAAAAAATGAACTATTTGTACACAAAACCGCATCGAAACGTTTGCGTGGACTTCGGAATGATCGTTATATGACGTATAGTTCTCTCAGAAGTTTATAGATTTATAGGTAGATAGTTTGGGCTATTGGGAGGATGACGTACGCACAGGTGGATCCGGAGTGGGCGCCTGGGGATCGGAAGCGTGGGTATTATGACACGACAGGCTTCGTCGCACTTATTCAATGCCGCAAAGATTCAATAACATTGGGTAATTAATTCGTGGGTGTATGGAACTACGTGTAACTCGAGTGGCTTGCTATTGTGCGTACAAGTGAATGGCTTTGATGGGAGCGAGCCTGTTTCGATGTTATTGATACCATTATGCCTGAAATTGTTGGCTCTGTGTGAATCCTTCACAGCACCTGCCGATGTGACTTCGATAAAAATATCTATCTACTTTGTTCGAATGGTTAAATCGCGCCTCTCAATTTGAAAGTACCAGGATGTATGTCAGGTGTGTTGGTGTAATGGTCCTTTCAGGTGTTTCAATTGAAAATTGCATGTGTTACTTTATGTGGCTGAAACGTTTCTCGTTGGCTTTATCTATATATCCGGTATAATTTAAGTGTGAAGTGACAAATGACTTTAGGTCTTTATGGTTTTATAAAATCGTAGGGCAATTAAACAGAGTTTAGTCATGTTCTAGGTGTACTAAGGAGTTCATTTAGGATTGATTATTAAATACATTTTAGTTTCGTTTATGCCAAAATAAAGATATATTTGGATGATCACTCCAAGCTGTAAAGGTTTAAGAATTGTTGTAAATTCAGCTTGTTCATAAGATATTAGATAAAAATATACAGTGAAATATCCGCGTTGAGAAATGTATAATGAAACGTGACGCGAGGAGCCCCGAATTACAATGCTCCGTTTCCAGGCGATTCTCAATTTTTATATGTTGTACCGAAATAAACAAATAGCAGACTATCGCGTGGTCGGCGCAGCTGATGCAACATCGTTGAACTCCAACAAGAATGCGTTCTATGATATTACAAAAGTGATTAATAATTAATGACTTGCTACCAAATTATTCATTTTATTTGTAATTAAATGTAACTGTATTTAACAGCTACGTCAAACCACACAGAGGTATAACATTGGTTATCAATATCTTATTGATGTCTTATTTTTAAAGTTTTTTAAACATTTTTAAAGTTATTGTGGCTTATTACATACTGTGATCAATCCATGTAATTTAATCTACGTGTATTTGTCAACATTAAAAATTTCAGTAAGGAACGAAGTTTTGGTATTCAATTTTTCACTGAAATATATATAAATTTTTTAATGAGTAAATTCGCGAATTAAGGAATTTGAGCATTTGGACAATTTCAGGAATTTTTAAACTTTGAAAATGTAAAAGTTCAATAATTGGACAATTTTTGAAACTTGAAACCGTGAAAATTCAGAAATTTGGAATTTGAAAATCGACGATTTTAGACATTTGGAAATTTAATTTGTGTAAAATTTAGGAAATTTGGAGACTGAGAACTTGTGGATCTTTTAAATTGAGTACCTCGAAATGAGTATTTTAAAAATAAGGTATTTGAGTAATTGGAAATTTAAAATATTAGGAAAATTATAAGTGTCAGAGATAGAAAATTTGAGAATTTGGAAAAGGAGAATTTTAAGCATTTGGGACTTTTTTGTCTTTGTGTATTTTGTGGACATGTCCATGTATAAAGTTGGGAAGATAGAAATTATGGAAATTAAGTAATTGAATACTTCTATATTTGAGGAAATTACTAATATGGGAGATGGAAAATTTAAGAATTTGAAAATAGGGAATTTTTAGTAGTTAGGATTTTCTGGATGTATAAATTTATAAGTTTGGGAATTTGGATATATGGAAGATTCATACATTAACTTTAAAATTAGATGTCTGTATGTAACCTTGCTCGTAAGCGAATTCTTGTTTTTAAATCAGATTCCATCAAGTACTACACCAAACTGGTCATAGTTGATTATTTAAAAAGTTAGGAATTAGAGTAGGATTAAGTTGTGTTATAATAAATTAACTTGTCTAAGAGTTAACCAATCTTATTCCAAATCCCGTTTCCCAACAATACCTTTCTTCGTATATTTGCAATGAAATGCACATGTCAAAATAAATACCGACGCGAGTGTACATAGTATTGAATATCAACCGATAACAGTCGTCGAAAGTATCTGTATTCACCGATCAGTTATCTAACATCCCACAATATAGAGCCCTCGTTAGGATATTCTGCATCTACCCCATTTTATGTCAATATAAGCTTAACGATCTACAGGGAGCGTTAATATGGCGTCGTGCGTCCAGAAGGCATTAACGCCTATGGCGACAGAAAATCCATTTTTTGTGTCACGCTACATCACGACATTGAATGTCATGAGTTAGTGCGACGTGAAAAGGTACTCTTAAGCATCAGCATGCGATCGAACGAGTCCTCTTGATTCATCGTCTCCGTGGAACATTTCCCTGCACCTCGTGGCCGTCGATGCCCAAGAAGAGTGCTCGAGGGATTAGGCCCGTCCGAGTAAACGCATGATTGGCAGTGGATGCCGTCGAAGGAGCGGTCTTCAGCGAGACACTCGTGGGCTGGCTCGGTTGAATTCGAGAGGTTCCGGTTGATCGGATCACCGATTGCCGTGGGGGACTGTTCCACGGAGGCGGGCCAGGGGGGCAGAGGGGCAGAACTCGATACTTGTAACCTGCCCTTAGGAGGGAGGGAGGGAAGCAGCCGACGGAGATCACTTCCGCTCCACGAAGCGCACTAGAACACTCCGCGGCTACGTCTCTTCCGTTGATTCGTTAATCGTCCACATTGTTCATGCTAAGCTGACTGACGCGAGGTCAAGTGCCGACAAGAGAAGAAAAAAAAAGGGAAGGAAAACGAGTACCGCGGGGTTCCTCTTTCGTTGCGGAATGATTGACGTTACATTCTTAACTGGCGTTCGACTGGTCGCGCACTCAAAACCAGCTCTGCTAAAATTACCCGTCAAAATGGAATGGGACGATCGTTTAACACGTTTCTGAACTGCGCTCCTTATTTTCCCGCATGCAATGTTACTTTCTACCGGGGAATTTACTTGTTAGCCTGGTCAACAGCCTGCTTGAGGAATTTGGTGTCCAGTTTGAAGTTTGGTCGGTCCATACTGAGATAGTTTGCTACTTTCTTGTTGAGCATCTGTTTTTTGGTGAGGCGAAGCAGGGATTCATTAAATTTTTAACTTAATTGATGATTAATTGAACAGATACAAATTAATTATTTGCGAGCTGTACTTTAATTCGGAATTAAATTTTTGTTGCTTGTCAAATGATTTTCGGATTGAAAATTACAGTTTAATTTTTAATTCGGATTTGCCGGATTAAAGATTGAAAATTATTTTTAATTGATAGCATTTCGAGTAACAGAAATAAAACTTGTGGATTAACAATTATTAATTGAAATTTTTCTTCGTTAAGAATAAACATTGAATTTTTAATTCCACCATGTCTAAGTGAAGATTACAACTTATTTTTAATTGAATTTTATGCAAGTAACGATTAATTTCAATTTTTAATCATAATTTATTGAAATTAATTTAAGCTTCACTTCTAAAAAAATACTGTGTTACTAATCTCTCATTTACGTGTTTAAGATATTTAAAATAACACATATTTATTAATAACACTGTTTATTTGTAATTTCGTATAAAATGTATTAATTTCGTTTATGTAAATCCTGATTGAATTGATTTGAATTATAATTATATATAACGATGGTTTATTATTATTTACGCATATTATTTATTTTTGTTGCCAATAATAATATTCTACAATAATTTATACTTAATTGGTCACTAAAATCTATTTGATAATTAACAAATTAAATTTCAATTTTAAATGTAGCAGTTTATTCGAATTACTAAGTAACATTCATATTAATATTGGCTTATATAATTTAATCTTAGAAGCTGAACAAGGAACAAGATAAAAGAATATTAATGAAGTCAAGCCCATACCGATTAATCAAAGATGTAAAGCACAAGCATAAAGCATAACAATATACAGCATACATTAATATACTATAATATGTATCACTAATATATAAAGCGTATAAATTATAATAAATACATACAAATTTAAAACTGTATTCCTATAAGTCCGTGAATTTTCCAGGAATGTGTAAATCAATCGGATATAAGCACCCCATTAGATGAAAAAAAATGTTCAACCCTCTGAAGAAGAGTCTCATTGGAAGGATGGCAGTTAGTAGACGGTGGCCAATTTGGAAAAAGACGCGATGTAACGAGGACCTCCACAAATCTCCCCGGGTGCAAAAAATCTGCGAAGAAATTAAAAGCGTGAAACCAAGGGAGGAACTACCGTGCGTTCCATTCCATTCCAAGCCTCTTTCGCGACCCTTTGATTCACTGTCTGAACAAACCGAATCTCGACAACAAAGCGAGAAGATACTCCACTCCTATGCTATATAAAGTCGTTCACCCCGATTCAGATAATCTAGTGTCTGCGCACGGCTGCCGGCCAACCCGGGAGTGATCCGTGATTGTATTAATATCACAACACGCCCTGGCTACGTATTTATACGTCCTTTATCTTCCTCGCTCGCTCGGTCGCTCGTCGCGGCGTGGATTTATGCGATCATCGGGGCGCAGTATGCGACTTCGACGGTGAAGATGCATTAACTGACTATGACTTGCCACTCAACTATATAGGGTGAGTCCCGTATCGTGACGACTTCAACTAACTCAAATCATTTACTTATACACTAAAATTTGTTGACCACGCATCTCCAGGTTTCTAAGAGCACATGCTGTAATCGTTACTTTGACAGCCCTTTGTATCCATATGCGGATATTTTCTGTTTCTTAAATGGAGTACCAAAAATTCGAAGTTGAATAATGGTCAATCCGAATTTGTGTAAAACACGGGCTTAATAATGTATTGAGAAAGATAGTGTATAATTTCGATGTATACATTTATAACATTTATCGAGGTATTATCAAAGTATGTTTTAGTTCAAGTTGTGCTCAACCATAGTTTATTATTGTCGATAGTTTTTCAATCTCTGACTATCATCTGAGTATGAGATTTACACTCACTTAATGAAAGATTTCAAGTATTTCTCTAGTTTGTATATTAGGAATAATTGTGCCAGTGACTGTAATAGTCTAATTATAAGCCAAAATTCGAAGATAAACTTTTCACTTTGCACGTACTACATCATCACAATATGACTTTACTATATTTATACTGTACATTCGAATTTTTTTAAAAATTCGTACTGAGAATTCATAATGAGGTCAATTACTACGTGATTAAGTACTACGAAATTCATATCACGTAAATATTAATAATGGCGTTGATAGTAGAAGAATCTGAGGTTTCGGTATTTTCATTTAGACTTTCATAATCACTCGCATAGTGCTTACATATTTTCGATAGTCTTTGCTGCTTCGTTTTTGGTACTCATCAAAGAAAATAATCGAGCCGTGCTTAATTTGCCGAGCGGGCTGGGACAGTAATACTACTACTATGTTCGATTCAGTAATTGGGAAACATTCTGTTTAACACCTGCTGTGTTTGTCAAGCATTGTGTGCAGGGCAGATGCCATTTTTGATACCATATTTATAAACGTATTAGAGACGGTATGTCTTCTCACAGACCCGGTAATAGAAATGAAAAGATATGGACATAGAAGTAGGTACATACTACTTATGTGGCACAGAGAAGTGGAATACGTTTGACCTGTCAACGATCTAATAATTCGGTAATTAGTTGATATAAAGTTGATATGAATTCTCTGCTACATATTGTATATCTGTTAAATTTAGTTCTACGCGATTTGTAAATGTTGCGTTTGCAAATGTACCATTTATATCTTATATTAGATGCAGTAACTGTTTGCAACATTGTACGCGTTCCGTTCATATAATTCCGGATGTATCGAAGGTTATAAAAAAATCTTTGAGAATAAAGAATGCGCAACATATTATTTTGATACGTGCATAGTTTAAAATTTAACGGGTGCTGATATGTGAATTATTGATGAATATTAAAATAAAATAGGAGTATTCTTTGTTTTCAAAAAATTTTCTATGTTCACGGCCGTGTATAGTGAAGCAACCATGTTCATTTAGAATTTTACTAACAAAGAGGCTTCGGTATCCATGGATCACCGGCTTTATTCAAATTTTTCACAGTCGTAAAATATAACAAAAGCAATAATATTGTAAAACTGTAAAAATTGTGGAACAGGTAAAGTGTGATTCTACATCCAAATTTAAGTCGAAAAAGAAATCATATATTCTTATATGCTTTTTCCTTTTCGAGAAAAGTGTATTTCTACATTTTTCAAAGTATTTACAACAAACAAGTTTTTAGTAAAATAAATGACAATATTAATAACTTTTGTATGAATTTAATAATCAACGGATGTTATGAGGCCAAAAGTGTAAATATTAGTATTATGTAAATACTTCGTCAGTCATTACTCTTGATAATATTGCATAGAAGTAACAATATTATAAAATGTTGATTAATAACGAAATTTTTTACACATTAATCGTAATATTTGTTAAAATGAAACGTTCACTAATTTTTATATTAATCAAAGAGTTAAAATTATTGTCTTCATTGCTGTTAATAAATTTTCTAACAATTCCTTTAAGAAATCTTCAAATCCAATTTTTGTAAACTCGAATGCGAATATCGAACCGCGCTACTTTTTCTTTCCATTTATTGTTGCACGTAGAACCAACATCCTTTCGTTTGTACCACGACTTTTGTGACATTTAATTAATTGTTTGGAGTAGCCTATCAATGATGTGTTGTTGCTTGATGAAGAAGTGTTGTATTCATCAAACCAAGTGTCACGAGTGACAAAATTCATATAAATGTTTTTCGACTTTATACGTTCTTTAATTTTTCTCTAAAACTGATTAAACAGCAAATATATTTGTAATTAGTGAAACAAGAATAACAAGTCAAAATTGAACAAGTATAACATATAAGCTAGTATAACAAGGGTAACTATTATGGCGATTTAATTTATTTTACTTTTTCTTAAATAATTAAATATAACAAGCAATTTTCCTGTTATTTAAAGACAATTTTTGAACTACGCAAATTTTATATACTTTTCGTTTTTCCGATAGAATTTACAAAATATTTGTTTTCATATTAAAGTAGTTGCAGTAAATAAGTTAACAGGCACAGAAAAATGTGAAAGAATTTATTCGAATTCTGTTGGTCTCGAACTCATGACCCTAAAATTACTATATTTTGCAAATTTTTATTTAGCTACGGTGTATTTTCGAGTCTATATTATTCTTAAACAATTAAATATGAATTTCAAAAAACATTCGGCCCAAATTTCTCCTGAACTTTGAAAACATGAGCGTTTACATTTTGCAAAATTAATTCAAACCTCGCAAATGTAGTTTCAAACATCGTACGTTCTCCACAGTGTCATATGTACATATCTCGCACATGAAATTCTATAGGTACAATGTACGCTTGAAATCTATTTAAAACTCTCTATTTATACTGAAGATTAATTAAAATTTCTTAGCTAAGTCCAATTGAGATTCAGTAATACAACTCTTTAATTTCATACGTTTGTCCCGTTTTTGATTCACTAAATCCTACTACGCCAGTTGCCTTGACCAATTAACTACAGAATTTAATTTTCAAAAACTCTCACGAGGTTTGTAAATAGAATCAAGCGGTGATGAGTATATTAGTCAAACGCAAAGTAAATATTCCCATTATAAATTTAACCCATTGTAAAGTTTTCCCATTATAAACTTAAAAAAGCTCAGCGAGACAAGGCGAAATTACACTTTTCTTAAATTAAGAGCAAAGTATTCTTTACGTTAACTGTACCGTAATGAATTCTTTAATAAAACATGTATACGCATTGAACGCATTTAATACTAAAACTACCAAAACGATCAAATGACCGCCCCACAAGTTGCCAACTACAAGTTACACAATCTGTTAAGATCATTTTCTCAGAATCTGTATTGACTTTTTAATTTCATCTTCGCTTCTAAACTGGATACACATTATCCGTCATTATTCTGGCCGGTTAATCATTACAATCGAGTTATAGTATAACTTGGCTTAATGTTAACCGGTCAAGAACTAGAGTGACAAACGGTCACAAGTGCTTCCAGATTAACGATCGAATGTTAAGTTATAGAGATAGCTATATAAGACACTTCAAGAATACCAAGGGTGGGTCGGGGGTCAGTTCTGTCCCCAGTTTCTAAGCGATGTTTTTTTTCGCGACGAAAAGAGCGACGAAAGACGCGAGAAAGAAAGCCCAGGAGAAAGAGCGGAGGGGCCGAGGTGACTTTTGAACGAATTCCACTCAGCCGGTTCGCGGCTGCTACGCATATTGTTCTATTTATGTAACCATTGTTCATCCATCGTTTAGGATAAATTTAGATGGTGGGACAGAGACGTGCTCTGTTCTCTCGCTCTCGGAATGTCGGGTCGACTTCTTAAACGTTTCTTCTCCCGACTTCGATTCCTCACTCTTTCTAGCTGCCGCCACCCTCTCCACCCGTCCCGATTCTCAATCTTTCTCTCTCTCTCTCCATCCTTCTGTCTCGCTACACTCGCGTGCTATTAATGATACCGATTAATTTAGAACTATTGGGTTTCCCAATTAGCCAATCGGAGGCCGCGATATGCGGCCGCTCTGCCTTTTCGCGACTTTCTTCTGCCCGGCCCCGGGCCAAACATGGACAGAATTTCGGTGGAAACCAGCATCCCCCTGCGATTGGATCTTTGTACACCGATTATATCTATAATTGCTACATACTATGGTTTGTTTGTTGCTTCTTGCGCAAAATCGTGGAAAATTAAGATAGGTTCCGTTGTTAATATTTTTGTACATATCTCGGCGTATGCTGTAATTGAAATGAACACATACGGTGTGGCTGTGAAGATTTGTACCGAGGCTGAAATGCTGCTATTTGTCGTTTGTGAACTATCAATTGGCACTTTACTGATATTTATCAATATGTCTATATTATCGTCTAAGAACCTTCAAGGATAGGGGAAGGGACTGAGTTAGAGTTTTTGGTTTTTATGTTCGTTTGAAGTTCTAATCTAGCCTAACATTGTGTATAATTTTGTCCACCAAATACATACATTTATTTTTGTTTAAAGTTCAAATCGATTGAGACAACGTTGTACATAGTTTTATCAGCCGAATGTGATTATTCTTTGTTCCTAACTAACATCTAACCTAACACTTACATAATTTTATCAGTGAAATTTATTTATTTTTATCTCAATTTCAAACTTAATATAATTTCAATCCTAGTGTAACCATCCTTGAATACACTATTTTAAATAATATGTATTAAATGATATGGTTGTAAGGAATTTGAGCTTGTTTACTACACATCAATTGTCATAGTATAATCTGCATTGTAGAGTTAATGCAAATGTTTTTAGTGAAATTAATACAACATAAGAAACATACATGACATTTTTGCAGTAACTGTATAACTAGAGTCTGATATATTAGGTTAAAGTAGGGACTTCGTATTCGTGGGGGATTGGTACCAGAGTCTTGACTCAAGAGGAAGGAGATACTTACCTTTGCTTTAAGATGAAGGTATCATATGTATTTCAGATCAAATGTTATATATACAGGGTGAGGCACCCACAACTGGCCACTGATATCGGCTAATAACTTGACTGTTGAAAAGCTCATTTTCGAAACTCAAACCAATTTTGCGCCGTAACTATCAAAGATAATAAAATTCTGTGTATATCAAAAGATTCTGTAGACTTTCCTGAATACATACAACGATATCTATTTTTTATGCATTCTGAACCTTTAAACATGTTGAAACAATCATTAAACGCGGAAGGACACCGATTTAGCACAAATTTTTACCGCAAAAAATTGCATTGTCGTTTCTTACGATGCCAAAGGCAAAATAGCAACACAGGAAACGAAACGAAGACAGTGGTTTTCCGCGCCAGGCCAGCCGTTCCGTATTCAGCCTACATTAACGCGATGCAAGGCATGACCGCTATTCCTTCATCAAAATGCTCAAAAACTGTGAGTGCTGGAGAAAATCGTATTGCAGGTTTGTAATCAGTACAAGGAACACTATAATAATCACTGAACGGATTTCAAAACGTCGATTGACTGTTGGACAGTGTTATTTTATTATTAAGAAGTTCTCACGAAACGTTTACAGACCAAGGTCTCGTTTATCTACTTCTCGCAGTCACCGTGGATTTTCTTTATCCAATAATGCAGATTATGCCGATTGATTTGGTCATAGTTTATAAAAGTAGCTTCGTTGCAGAACCCATTCACTAAGATTTACACGGTTCTGAAGATCATTCCCATGTGATTCTTGGTGAAGTGAGACATGAAAAGCTTGCAATTTATGTCAATTTCGCAAAACACTTCGTTGACTGATGTCACATTCACATGCTAGCTGCCTTGTACTAGCATGGGGATTTTGTGTTACATTTGCTAAAATGTTCACTGTATTTCGGTTATACGTTGCTGTTTCGGATCTTCTTCGTATTTTGTTATCTACGCTTCTAATTTCTTGAAAATTTTTAATAACATTCGTAAATCAGATCCTAAAGGTGTGACATGTTCGGAAAACCGTACAGCATCCAAGTGAACAGCATCTCATACAATTTGGCGACACTCCCCATAAACACGGGGAATAGCACATTTCGGAAGCTTGAAATACACTTTGCTCGGCAGAGAGTCACTTAAAGGGCTAATCATAGTATGTACAGATGAAACGTACAGCTTCATTGAATGTTTATTTCCGTTCAACGATCCATAACAAGTGGTTACGAGACAAAGATGAAGTAATATTAACAACCAGAGATAGCAAGGAAGTGTTCGATCATTTCCTCGAAGTAAATTATTTTCCATCATAATTGGCTTAACCCTTTGCGGTCCTATGTCGAGTGTGGCTCGGCATCGCGTTTTTTTTGGATCGTAGAAATAATTCAGATAAATAGGTTGTTTGAACATGTTTGCATTTTTTTGTTACTTTTAATAAATTAAGAATATGTTTGTCACGAACCCCGCATTATCGTAATACACTTTATTGTAAATTAATTTCTTGATCTACTTTATAAATTAATTATGGAGCTGTAGGTAAAAGAAATCACGGACTGCAAAGGGTTAAACAAGACCACGAATGACCTTCCTAATAGATCATTGTGTTTGTCGTGAAATACTATAACAGAAATTCACACCTTTACAAATGTACAAATTCACAAACTTATAAATTAAGGAATTTCCAAATTTCTTATATATTATAAACTTCTCAAATTTTCAAATCCCCAAATTCCTAAATTTCCAAATTTTTTAATCTTCAACTTTGTTATTTTACAGTTTGAAAATATCTAATTTTAAATACTTTTAGATTCGAAGAATTATAAATTCATCTATTTGAAAGTTCCGAAATTATGAATTGGATTACTGGTTTTATAAACATGCAATTGTATTATTTAATTTTATATGGTTTTAAAATAAAAGAAATTATACGTAAAAGAATATAAAGAATATATATAAATATATTCAACAGATAAATAAAATCATAGCTATTAAATGTTCGTATCCTCTGTATACGAAGTTCCTAACATATGTACATTAAATTTATAGTACACAATCCCCATATATTTTCAGTGGCAAGTAAAAATATGGAGCATTTAACCGAAAATCAAAACGTTCGCCAGTTTTAATTAAAAAATGACATCAACACTCAAATGTAATTAATGAAAACAAAATAAAAATCGATAGACGTATTATTGTGATAGAATACCGAAAATTGTGTATCAGTCATCTAAAAAGTCAAAACGTTTTAATCAAATTGTTATCGTATTATTAATCTGACAGATGCGTCTGTCAAAACTAACTATTAATTGCTACCATTGAAAAATAAACGAAGAAAGATAAAATGTTATTCGAGCAAAATTTGTCACAGAATTAACAAATTATAACTGGAATTAACCTTCAACACAGAAGAGTATTCAATATTCTAAGAAAGTTTACCATATATTCAGTAGATTATAACTAAATTTAAGCTTTAAAACGAAGTGTATTAAAAATTGGAGTAAGGTTCATCACAGATTTAAAAAATCATAATTAAACTTAACCTTCAAACTGACCGTATTAGAAATGCGGATAAGATTTTTTATGTTTAAATTGCGATTGTGCCAGACTCGTGAAAGTACGGGGGTTAAGAATGTCATAACACCATAAAAGAATGTGTCGTTTGGATGACTTGGTCATAGATGAAACTTTGAGTCGGTGTACTATTCTGAGCTCGTGTGCTTGTAAACAGAAAGCTTTATTGCACGACTAACGGAATTTGATGGATCTCGGGAAACATTCCGCTCGCTTGACGATCGATTTTGCGGCGCGTCGATGAAAAATGGAGTCCGGCTCGTTGAACAATAACCAGTCTACCATCCGAGTGGCCAGCTGCTCGATCCGGCTACTATTATTGGAGCTGATTTATCGTCTATTTGCACAGAGAGAATTTCATAGTTTCCTAGGATCGAACACGTCGGGTTGCGGTTCTGCAATGCGTTTCGAAAATATCATGATGGACTAACAACCCACCCTCTTTCTTTGCGTTTCTTACTTTGTTTATTGCTTTTAAGTTAGTATAATTCTAATAAGAGCAAAGGAGAAGAAGAGTATGATAGAAAATAGTGAGCAATTAAAATCATACTTTAAAATGTAATTATTTTAACATTGCTTTTTAAATTTTTTTACGTCTACACTGAAGTTGTATAACTTTACAATTAAAATATTTAATTCGATTGATTTTAAAATTCCGCGTTCTATACTTAATTATGCTGCTGTATCTTTTTTGAATCATATTTGTTCGTAAATAATTTGTTATGCGCTTGGAAACATCGTTCTCTTAACCTCTTAAGCACTACGCGCCACTATAGTGGCTTTCGCGGATGTCATCTGAATTGTATGATTAATTATTAGAATAAATTGTTAAAGATAAAATGCGTGTATCATAGCTTTAAGAAAAATTATAATTTAATCATCAAACACATCATTCCAATGTACTCGTGTAAAGAACAGCATTATCCGTCACATATTGCAGTGCCATATCATTTACGCGTAATTCGCGTTGAACTCTGCCGTACAGAGAAACAGCCCCGCGAAAAATTCAGCCGTGCCTAAGAGGTTAAATAGATATAATTGATGGCGGATTTAAATTTTTGTCGCTCTAGGCTATCATAGTTTTCAGCCCCCTAATATAGGTTTTAGCTAATCGGTCACATTTCCGTCACGGCGTCTAAATTATACGTTCTTTTCGTCACGGCGTCGAAACCGTATCTCTCTCTCGAGGGAACGCGTACTCCTTTTATGCGTGCAAAGACAAAAACCTATCGACGCCTCGAAGGTTCGGCACCTCGAATGTTCGACGTCTCGAATGAGCGAAACGCTCTTAACCATTATAAGATGTAATGCAATCCTTACAATACAATACATTACCTATATTCGGCCATCCTGCAATTCATCCGCCCCGGATGAATCTTTATAGTTACGCCATGGTTTAATATATTCAGTACATGTCGACGTTATTTTCGGACCTTCTCCAAATCCTATTTTCTCTACATCATTCGTGTTGTTTGATTTTACTTTTGTAATACGGTACGGTCCTAAAAATTTCGCACGCAATTTACGACCTGGCCCCATCTGGGTACGCTTTATCGCAATGATATCGTCTACTTTGCATTGATACGCCTTTTTTCGTTTTCGGTTATACGCTTTCCGCTTTTCTTCTTGAGTTTTACATATTTGTGTTTTAGCTTTCTCACGGAGTTCGTCACGATTTGTTTCATATTGTATTAGTAATTCATTTTCAATTAGTTCTTTCAAAAGCAAATCGTCTTTATAATGCATTTTTACACCAAACAGCAATTCAAATGGGGTCATTCCGAAACTACGTTGGAATTTTGAATTTAAAACTCTCTGCAACTTATCGGTATATTTATATCACTTACTCGGATCGTCAATGGATAATTTTGAAAGTGTAGAAATAATGGTTCTATTTAATCGCTCAATCTGTCCATTTGCTCTTGAAAGACTAGTCGTAATTAATATGTGATTTATATTTTTGTTTTTACAATAATCTTCAAATTCTTACGAGGTAAATGCGGTATCAGATTTTGGATCATAAATCTTGAGAATCGGATGTTGACAAAGGATTTTGTTGACCTCGTTAAATACCGTTTTCTGCGAGTTACTAACCTCAAAAGCTCTGTCTTTTCTCAACATATCACTCACAGGCTTCGCGATGCTCGAGTAATAGGAAATAAATTTACAAAAATATCCTGATAAGCCCAAAAAACTTTGAACGTTTTTTATACTCTTCGGTTTTAGAAAATGAACTACGGCTTTCACTTTTTCTTCAGACGGATAAATTTTCCCATTCTCAATATGATGACCTAAAAATTCGATACGCGTATGCATCCATTTACATCTTTTTAATTTAGATTTAAACCACACTTGCTTGCGATCTGTAGAACTAATTTTAATCAAGTCAGGCATTCTTCTTCATCTATTGCAGGGACAATTGTAACGTCTATATATATCAAAACAATGCCTTGAACAACTAACTCACGGTACACGTGGTTTATATAAATCTATGAAAAAGTGCTGGCGCATTTGAGAGATCGAATGGCATTTTAATAAAGTGATATTGCCAAAATGTGTTATAAATGAGGTAAACTTTTTACTATTTTTATCGACCGTGATATGGAAATATGCGTTTCTCAAATCGATTGTACAAAAGATACGAGCATTCTGTAATCGATCCAACAATTCCTCGATTAAGGGGAGTGGAAATCTATCTTTCTCTACAATTTTCTGTAATCAATACAGACGCGAGGAGATTGGTGTTTCTCTTTTACTATTACTACCGGACTTGCATATTCGGATGCACAAGGTTCAATAATACCATTTTCCAACCATTCGTCTATTTGTTTTCGTAGCTTGTCTCTCTCGAGCATAGGCAGCCTGCATGGTCTTTGACATATTGACTTTTCGTATTTAAGAATGATACTCATGTTTATCGCGTTATCTTTTTTCTTCTCGGGTTTATACGAATTTAGTAGTCCTTGTACTTCTTTGCGTATTTTAACATCTTGAACGTGGATTAAATTGGATATTTATCGGAAGGAATTTGAGTCAAAAACGCGTAGAATGGAATTTTACGAAAAGTAATATTTTGTGGATCGATTGTCAATTCGGCTTTTATGATGTAGGTGCCAATTACACCTTCCGCATTCATTGAATCGATTGGTACAACGTAAACTGTAGTTGGAAATTCCTCCCAATCTATTTTAATCACTATTTGTATGTAGTCAATAGGTTGTGTTTCGTTTCCTGTACCGAAACCCTTTAAGAAGTAACGCCACTCTAGAAGACAGGAAAAAATGTGATTTTTGGGAATTTTTAAAGTAAAAACCATACAAGGTATAAAGTCAGGGACAAAAGAGCTTTATTATATATGTTTTGAAGTTGTTTTGAGAATTTTTTCAAACAAATTGAATTAAAAATGGCGACTGCAAGTGCTAGCAAGCAATAACATCTTTTTTTTTAGTGGGCTGCTGGCCGTACCTTTTTCTCAATAACGGATGGTCTTAAAACAAAAAAACCAAGTTTCTCATATTATATATCATAGTCTATGGAACATCGTACGGAAATTAAAAAAATATTAAGAATTGTTAATTTGGGGTCGATACGAAAGAAAGTTTGGAAAAAATGTCAGAAAATTGAGCATTAAATTGTTTATAAAAAATGAAGTAGTTGATTAATCAAAAAATCCGTACGATGTTCACCGAGTTATGTTATTTTGCGCCTCTCTACAAAATTTCAAGTCGATTAGTTGAAAACTGTTCGAGTTATGAGTTCGGCCAGTTCGAAAAAAGTGATTCCGAGAAAAACGCGTTTAAAATGGCCTTGTATATTAATATCCCCCGTAGTTTCATTAAGTGATCGCTCTGAAAACTCTATATGACGGATGTCAACTTGCGGACACAAATTGTAACAGTTTTCACTGACAAACATATCCAAGGCTTTCCGTACTTGTATTATAGTGGACAATCTATGGTTGAATATGCAAACAGCTATATTTGCGGTAATGTCAAGAATATTTTTTCCACTGGATATAGTTTTCGGAGACATAGACACGCCACTGAATTGAAACTGCACTGTGTCAGTAAGTCGTCGCTGAGATCATTATACACGCGATAAATAGCGGAGAAAACTACCTTTGATATTGGTGGTTTGTGTTTATATTGATCTAATGTGCAGGTAGCCTTCGCCTTTTGCCAGGAACACCAGGAATTCTCTCCAAGTGCACACTTCTCATGCTGTCTGCATGAGCAGCAAACTGCGAATGATTGCAGTCCACTTAAAAAAAATTTGTGTTCCCGCCTATTCCTGCCTATGTCCAAAACACTTGCATTCAAAGCATTTTCTCCCTAGCGATTTGCGAGCGCGGTCTTTCGAAAAGTGTCCTTTCACACCACAATTGTAACATCGTGCTTCGAACTTCGGTGTCGTCGTTTTTTGAATTTTCGAGAACGAAGTTTTCTTTGAATATTCGCTTCTTCCTCCATAGTCCGTTCTTCTCATTGACTTTTCTTCCCCTCGTACTGGTACCTCGCGATTCTTCATTCGCAATGTTTCGTACACTTTTAATCGTTCTTTGAAACTACTAAGTATCTTGGTACCGAATAGATTTAGTTGTTACTTGTTTCGTCGGGTATGCCGTGAATGATATATTTGATTAAAGTGTCGCTTTCGATTATTTCCCGTGATACAATCACTTTCATAATAAGATAATATTCTTGAACGGTTTCGTTTTTTCGCATTTTTCGCTGCGACAATAAATTGTGTAGTTCTGCACTGTTCATTTTTGTCGAAAATTCATCGCGTAACAGTGATTTTAATTTTGCTCACGTTTTAACAACACCGTCTCTTTGAATATACACAGTATGTCTGAAAAGTAACGGAACTTTTTAGATAAAAAAAAAGTATTAGTTATTTTGCCAAAATTAATTTTTTTTATTAAAAATACATCCCTTCCACATCAATACACCGCTGGGCACGCTCAGACAATGTTAACATAGATGTTTTTATGTCGTTTTGCGGAATCGCTTCAGTCACCCTTGTCACAGCTGCTTGAACTTGTGTAATAGTGTCATAAAACGTTCCTTTCACGGCTAATTTCAATTTTGGAAAAAGGAAGTAATCGCATGGAGATAAGTCCGGCGAATATGGAGGATGTTGGAGCACACATACTTGTTTTTTCGCCAAAAATTCTGATCCTCGCAATATTCAACGCGAGCAATTTGTTGCTCTTCATTTAACGCGTGAGGAACGAATCGAGCACGGACTTTCCGTTTCTTCAAATCCTTTGTCAAAATTTCGTGAATGATGTTTTTGGATGTATGTCACAGTTAAATTCGCGTCGTAGGCAATCATTTCACGCATTTTTTTCACCAACTCATCGAGATTTTCCTTTTTTGGCCGGCCTGGCTTTGGGTTGTCTTCCAAAATATCACGACCGTCTTGGAATCGGTTATACCACTTGAACACACGTGTACGGGATAAACAATCGTCACCATAAACTTTTTTCATTAATTTCAAACGTTTCTGTAAAACTTTTACCGAGCTTGAAACAAAATTTAATATTCGCTCTCTGGTCCATCGTGAGTTTGTGACGCAGTGACAAAAGGTTCTTTCGCTTTAACCGCTATAAGTTTGCAATTCGTTGCTCGATTCTAATAATGATTTTTTTGTTTTGTAGGGGACGAATATTGTTTTCAGATATCATATTGTTTTAATAGATGGTGCCAGTAGTTTTCCTTGAATTTAAAAAGTTCCAGTACTTTTCGGACATACTGTGTACATATAACTGAACCAGTCCTTTTTGCAAAAACTAATTTTTCTAATTCTGACCACTCGAACAGTGTTGCAACGTCTTCCACATCGGTAATCCATCGTTCTACTGCATATGAACCACTGCCGCCAAAGGGTCGTATAGAATCCTTTATATCGCGGTAATTCATTGCGAATACGGTAGGTTTTTGCATCTCTCTCGATTACTCCATCTTGTGCTTTGATTTAATGCAACAGACATACCATCGACATCTTGGACATCGTCTTGCTCTTCCTCGGTTGCGTCTTCGTTATTTTTAGTGGTTTGTAAAAGGGAATTTATGTCTATTAATGCACTGCACACTTTGTGAATCAAATCTTCTCTCGAACCATGATAATCTAATCCAAGAATATTACAACACGATACCAGATCGCTAAATGTTAATGCATTTGCCTGTGCTAATTTCGCCACGTGTTCTGCGGAACCGTCCGCGAATTCGAATCCTCTAAATTCGCGTAATCGTCTGCGATTGGCTCTATCACCTTCATTACCAAACACGAACCGGTGAAGGGCTTTTATAGCAGCGGCAGGCGCGGTTTTGGTTTTACGTTCTATCGTCGCGATTGGTTGTGGATTTTCCATCTTTTTTTTTTAAATTAACATCTACGAAAATACGAAATGACGTCTTTCACACTGTCACATTGTCACACACGATAACAATTTTGACTCTTTAATTGGACGAGACCCCAAATTTATAGGTTTTAGCTAATCGGTCACCTCATTAACCTAGTCACGGTCACCTTTCCGTCACGGCGTTGAAATCGTATCCCTCTCTCGAGGGAACGCGTACCCCTTTTATGCGTGCAAAGACAAAAACCTATCGACGCCTCGAACGTTCAACACCTCGAATGATCGAAACGCTCTTAACCATTATAAGATGTAATCCATTCCTTACAATACAATACATTACCTACACTAATCCAAAATCGAAGAAGAATGGGATACAAAATAATGAGCCATTAAAATACTAAATTAAAATGTAATTATTGTATTTGTTGAATGTATGATTTATGTATTGGTATGAGTGACTGGGTTGGTATGCATGGTTTACTTTGAATGGTTGGTACGAAAATAAAATGCGATCGCGCTGTGTGCTTCCCGTGAACGTGCGATGCGTATAAAGACTATTTTGTTGTAAAAGCTAAACTAAAAATGAATACTTTATAATAATTATAACAAGTAAATATACGAACTATAAACAACTCGAGGCCTATCTAATTCTAACAGTATTATTGTATTGTTAGAATTTGTTTAAGTACAGAACTTCAAATCTAAAATTTCAAGTTCTGTATTTAATAATGTTAAGATATTTAATTGTTGTTGAATTATCTTTATTCGTAAATAATTATTTACACGGTTTAATAGTGGAAACGATTGTTCTATCGAATAAATAGACACAGCAGTGCTAATATACGTTCAAACTTTTTAGCAACAGATTGCGCTTCGAAATATTTTTCTGAAAAATTGAATTCTAATTCGGTAGAATAATTTCTTACTAAAGCTAAATTTAAATATAAATGAGCATAATAAGAATAATTTCTTATTAGAAGTGCAACTCTTAATTTTATGGTTGCACAAATCATTTAATATAATGAAAAATCCAAGTTCTTATTGTAGTGTAATATTTGTATGATTTATGTCGATTTTTCATTAATACACTGTAGTACACGGATTTCAAAATGATAGAAAAAATGATGATTATGATATCACTAATAGGAGGATCGACTTTTTATATTTTTTTTTCTTTTATTATGAAACATTTGTCCACCGATTTCATATACTTTCTCGATTAAAATAAGACCACACACGACTTAATTTTAATATAATTTTGCTTTACCCGGTTTTCTCAGAAACTTACCGATTTCTCAGGATCTTCAACATAAATCGGGAGATTGATGCGTATACTTGTACAATTAATATATCAAATAGTGAAAATTGAATTGCGTAAAACAAACTTATGTATTTATGAAAATTTAGTATTCTTAACCTATACCGAAAGCCGCCAGTGCTGGTATTATTTGTTTAAAAATTATCTCAGATTTGGAAATATCGATAATAATAATATTGGTTTGAGTTTGGGTTATATTGATTATAATTAATGGGCAATGCATGTTTACAGTTCTATGGAATTTTGAGGCCCTCAAACTATTGGATTCGGCCAAAAAACATGTCGTTTTTACCGCGTTTTATTTACTTTTTTTTTATAAAAATAATTGATGTTTTGTTAATAAAAATATGTGTCTGAAATTATATTCATGTTTGGCATATTACACCCAACTCTTTTTTTACACGGTCTTTTTTTTCACGATTTTGAAATAAAGCGGGTCGCCAATAAGAATAAATACACTTTTTTACAGAATTTTTTGTTCTAGCACGAATCCCTACAAAATTTTTTTAGGGACTTTAGAACTTTATAGACTTTATAACAACAAAAAAACCAACAGAAGACGTTAATAACGAACGAAATTCTTCATCTGAAACAAACCCGGCAGTTGTGCTAGACATATGTATCTGACATATCTACTGATGATAGCATTTTTGGTCCAATCCGTAATAAACGTGCACTCTTGTTATCAAGTAGCGATGAATAATTGCAAAATTGATTTTTATTCCTAATTTTAATTTGAATTTTTGTATGATTTGTACTTATGTATTGAATTTTCACTGTACACTAATTTTATTTTTTGTTGTAATAAAAATGAATTGCTTTTGTTTTATAAATACATATGTAATATGGATTTCATTATTACTTCTTTTGCACGGTTTTTTGGGAAAATATTTAGAGTTTTTTCATCTTATACGATTTTTAAAGTTGTGGAACATATCCACAAATTTACCATATGTCGCATGTATTTTTTTCCACGATTTGTTTTTTTGCACGCTTTTCTAAGGAACATATCTACCGTGTAAAAAAAGAGTTCGGTGTATACGTTACAATTAGAAGAAAGGACTGAAAGCACCTCAGTCATTTTTCAATCTCGTCGAATTTTTCGGCGAAGGAACATGTAAAAAGCAATGTCAGGAGTGGTTTGCCAGCTTGGTAGATGATCCAGGAAGGGGTCGACCATTGGGTTTCGACGACCAGGCATTTCACACTTCACAAAGTTTTCATCAACTGTTCCATCGCCAAAAAGTTCATTAAGATCGTTAAAAGACTGATCTGCTTTATTCTAATTGTGAAGCATGATATGATGAATATGAGTATGATTTCCAATACGTATTTTTATTAACTAAACATGGAAGAATATTTTTTCAAACAAAGTAAACGAAACGCCAATTTTCACTAACAAAAAATGCGCCTACATAAACGACGGATAATTAAATATCAACCCTATATATTACACTTATAAAGGAAAATGTTGTTTAAATTCGAACAAAATATGTACCTGTAGTAAAGTTGTACTAAATACAAGTGTCAATTTCAGTTTGCGAAACTTTGTCTTTAAAATATTCCTATGAATAATACTCTGTGACCCAAAGGAGTTAGTATAATTATACATAGATAGATACTGACGATTAACACTAAATGTACGAACGTGTGGTGACCATCTATTCTTAAATTGAAAATGATACAGAAAAAATAAATAAATAAAATATTACCTTATACAATGATTCTTTATTTCAAAAGTGTTAACAAATATTTTGACAAATGCTCCGTAATAATTTCTATAATTTCATATAACAAATCTAAAATTTCTCATCCCGCCGACTTCTGTAAATCTAACTTTAAATGAAGATCTTGATCAGTAATGACCTAGCATTTTAATATGTAAAACATTTTATACATTTATACAAAAGACTGTTGAAATGTTAAATTATGAATATCTGTACTTCTAATATACAATAACGAAATTCTAAGCTATTACATTTGTTTCGTTATATTATAACTTACCTCGTGTTATGTATCTACGTATGTAAATTGTCATAATGAACGATGTAAAATGTGAGGAAGTAGATATTGAACGCATGCTAGAGTTTAACGAGTGCATGAAGGGTTTCGAAAACTCACAAATTCATTATATGAGCTGGTTTTTTTGAAAGTGGTATAAGTCCATTTTTTCATATATTGAGATATTTAAAGGTTTGCGTTTGAATCAATTTAAAAATATTGGCCAACTTTAATCAATTCGAGTGATGTTTTTTACACTATACACCTTTTAAATTTTATTATGAAATAATAATTACTAAAATTATTTGAAAAAATAAGAGATTTTTTTAGCTCCACATGGACTTATACCACTTTCAAAAAAAACATATTAGAAGAAATAAAAACAGGAGCAAATTTAAGTCCATATTTTTATAGACATAAAAGCTTTACTGAAACGAATTTTTATGTAAAAAGTAATAGTTAAAATGAAGACATTTAAATACACGAATAACGAAATTTATTAAGAGTTTATTTCAGTTATATTAAAAATATAAAAATGAAAATTACTTCGTTAAGATCTTTAAATAAAAAAAGATATTTTAAACTTAGTTTTCTTTTACAGTTAGCATATTGAAGTATTTATGGTGAATAGGCGGTATATAAGGTAATAAACTTATCATATCGTTATATTTCTCTCTTGTTATGCTCCTTGAAGTTTTATAAAGTGGTAACATATAAAAAAAAAAAAAAACGCCGTGTCCGCACGCACGCACTCATCAGTCGCTACGTGGCGCTACAACTCGCAGTGCCGCAGCTAACCGATTTACCACAATAATAATTGCAATAAGAAAGTTGTTTTAATTATAATTATTAGGAATGGACTTATTCCACTTTCAAAAGAAATATTTGTGCGATAGAATTGTACAGCATAACTGTTTTTGTTTATTTTATGTCAAGATAGAACTCTATTGAAATTGTGATTGTAACTATGGAGAGAAGGTGTCTATAGCTCATTAAAATTACCGTTAACTTAGTTTTTTTAAAAAGTGGACTTATACCACTTTCAGAAAAACCAGCTCATATTATGGTTTCTAAAGTGAAGAATTAATGATTGCGATAACGGATAGTGAGCGACATATTTAATATTTGCAATGGAAATTATAAGAATTTCATTGCAGTATAATAGAATCTACAAACATTTAATCGGTAGGTTTCGTATGACAATATTGACAATTAATCAGATGTTTACTACTCTATAATTTAATATGAACAAATATTGTAGCATAGCATTGTATTGCGTAAGTTCTAGTAATTTGTAATACTGTGTGCAATTCTATACTGTACTATAATACTGATATTATGTTAATATTGCACTTTACCTAATGCTATATTGTATATTATACTAATATTTCGTTGCAAGTTGCTTAACAGTATACTGTAGTAATTCTAGCATTATAATATAAATATTGCAGTATAAACCTATTCCGAGTACTATATGTATAGTACTATGCACATCAATTTATAAATTACATTTTAAATTGTAAAATAATGTAATAATGCCGTGTGCATGTATGTTTTATTCTAGTGCCACAGGAAATTAACAAATTTGATAATATTTAATTATTAATATTAAATTGGTATTATACTTGGAAATTATCAATTTTAAATATTCAAATTAACAAATTACTAGATTTAAAAACGTTTTAGTCCTTAAATTTTCAAATTCCAATAACAAATTACTTGAGTTATAGATTCCAAAAATGTCCAAATCTTTAAATTTTGGACTACTCAATTTCTGAACTTTACAATTTCTAAATCTAGAAATTATCAAGTTACATAATTACCAAATTACCAGATTTCTAGATTACAAGATTACAAGATTACCAGGTTACCAGACTACAAGATTACCAGATTACCTGATTGCCAGATCACCAGATTACCAAATTCCCAAATTTCCACATTTCCACATTTCCAAATTTCTGAATTTCTTAAAATCCCAAATTTACAAATTACCAAATGAATGAAACTTTTAAGTTCCCAAACCTCAAATACCAAATCACTTCTAACTACATTCTAACTTTCTAAATTTCCGAATTGGAATATATTTTGCTTCAAATAAAATCTTTCTTGCATATATTGCTCGTATAGTAAGTATGTTAATCACGTGGTTTACATTTCGCGTCGAAGGTACGAAGAAATGTGTATCGCTAGGGAAATGGATTCGTGCCACGTGATAAAAATCGAGATCTGTCCAATAAGTATGCGTGATACGATTCTTATTAAGAAAGCAGGAAGTCTATGGACAACCGATCGAATTTCTACTTTCTTACGGACGTATTTCATCCCACTGTCTGCCAAATCTTATGCTCCGGCCATCGTGCCAAATACCTTCGATCCATATACCTTCTGGCAGACGCACGCAGATCAGTATTATTTTTATCTGGTCATTCACAGTTCCTTTTCAAAATCGGATTTCACTCGGCTAATTATGGGGACACAATTCGAACAGAAAAATTGATCGTGCTTTTCAGTTGTTAATTCAACTGGTATTTTTGAATTATTCAGTCGAAGTCTGTTCCGTATGTCAAGTGATTTAATTTGTATTACTTATTTTGGAAAGTTTCAAAATTCTTTGGTGAAATTAATTAGCTACTGATCGAGAGAAAACTGAATTAAAAACTATTTTTTTTCCGTAATACATGTATAATAAAAATGAGATTGGAGAATGAACTGAGGTTTGGATACAATTAATTTTCCTTTTTGTTCATTTTTTAGCATAAATTTCAATTTTGAAAAAAAATAACAGTATCCAGTTATTACTTACCATCATCGAAGTTAATAAGACTTTTAAATGAGTTAGGTGTAGAAAAGTTACAAACGAAGCTATGAACATCGAGTAATTAAAAGCATTTTTATATTTAATTCAAATATTATTATTAGTTTCAAATTATTCTAACCATTGCAATTAGATCCAACTATTATTAGTTGTATTGCGCTTTTAGTTGAATTTAACCCAATTCTTAATTACAGATTTATAGTTTAGTTGATATTAAAGAAGGAACATACTTAGTAAGCATTTAATATTTTGTAATTCTGTTATTTTAATTAATAGAAAATCAAGAAAGCTACAAACTAATATTCAATCCACATCGTATTTTATCCCTAATATAAATTAAAACATTTTGGAGAAAATTCGAAAATTCTAAATTAAATAACAAAAATTTCTAAATCCTGCGTTAAACGAAAGAATTAAACAAATCCAGTAAATAAAATTAACAAATCGCACACATCCAACCAATTGAATAAATCCGATAAACATTAGATCCAAAGTTTTATATTAAATAATAAAATTTCCAAACTTACAATCGAACAAATAAAATACAAAATTCTAAATATAGTAATAGAAGTTCAAAATTCTGTATTGAATAAAAGCTGTTGTTAATCCTCAACTTAATAGATAAAATACCATATTAAGTAAATGCAATTAAAAATTATCAAATTGAAATTTCGAAATCCCCGCTAAATACATAAAATTTTTAATTCTAAATTAAATACACGAGATTCCACACTCTCTACTACATAAAAATTAGTTCTAGTTTCTAGATTAAATAAACGTACATTTTTAATTCTTCATAACCAGTTACCAATTTCATTAAAAGTTTTAGTTGATTACTGATTGCTTCCGACTCAAACAACCGATCATGTCACGGTGTGTTATAATCGAACTGTTCACGGAAATGACGATAGCATGTTTTCAGGAATGTTACAAGGAACCACAAGGAATACTTCGTTTCAGGAAGCCCAGAAATTGACAAGCATTGAAAAAGTAATGTGCTTCGAAGGTGCTGATAGAGTCTGTGTCGAAGTGCAACGCTGTTAAATTGATAAAATTTTTGGGATCATTGTGAGATTTTAACCCTAACGTTTTTGATTCTTCTTATTCTGTTTTGGGAGATGGAAAATTAAATCAGAAAATTAAATATAGCATTTCTTAAGTTGCAAATAAAGAAAAGTATATGTTTTTCCATAATAAATATTAATTTTATTTAACAAACTCAGAAACTGTCATATGCTACGGGCTATATGTCTAGTTAACGTAGATATTATAGTATATAATATTATATTATTAGTAGGGATATGAGTTTTCAATAATAAATATTTATTTGTTTTTGACAAATTGTTAGTAAGTATATACTACACGGTTATCAATGACTTTAAACAAATATTTTTATCATAGTGAGAATTTGCATGATGTTCCATGCACCTAGATACAATATTATGAATTAGTAAATAATTAAAAATTATTTTGCTATAGTAGTTAATGTTCACTAGTGGATCTATAGACTAGGTGCTCCACGCGAATTCGAATGTGTATTTAAAATTTAGAGTACCTGCACATGTAGGTATGTGAAGAAAGAGTGAGAGTAATTTTAAAGTCGTTCCGAACGACTATCGGAAACTATCGAAAATATATCAAGTACAATTATTACATGAAGACAGGCATCAATAAGGACCAAATATTGTCGTCAACTATGAGTTGTACAGTTTTTAATGTGGTCTCAGTCAATTTTATACCTCAAAACTGATCGAAAACAATTCCAAAACACGATTTTTATCGATTCGGCGACGATCAATGTTGATGGCGAGAAGTTTCTGTTGTCAGATTGTCATTAAAATCTATACAGCAAAGTTGGGGTGTCGCATGAGACTACATTGTAAAAAAAACAGTAGATAAAAACAGTAGTAGTAGCTCTGATATTATTCAATTAATAGCACGACGTAGAAATGCCATAGTCAGTGGTAGCAATATACATAGTGTAGAACAAAGCACGTCGAGAAATGATAACATATTGTCAAGTGAAAAATGGGAAGACGTCATCGAGTCAGATGTTCCTCCAACAAAAATAAATTTGTCTCCTTTTGCAAATATATGTTCCTCGATTTCTACATATTCATATAAACAACATATCATTATAATATTTTACTTTGTCCCAAAACTATACTGTGTATACAACATGGGAATTTGCAAATGCACGTTTTCACGGCAAAGTAGCTGGTAGGTTATGTCCGGATGGTTCGGAGTGCAAAGGGTTAAGTAATTATAGTAGCTGTATGGTTAACACCTAGTATCTTAGTCGTTACGGTAATTTCAGAATTGATGATTATAAATTATTGTACTTAGTACGTCTATAACTAATAATATTTAGTAGTTATACTAACTACTAATAACAATTATTAGTTATACTTGCTAATTGGACATCAGAGGAATTATTATAGCTAGTAGTTAGTTACAGTAAAATTGTGATATAGTTGATATAATATAGCAGGAAGTGGTTATACGTAATCCCATCATAGTACTATAACAAATATAGTATTAATCGTATAATTCTAAATAAATGAAACATAAGAGAACTTTATTTCAGAAGAAATACAAATTTTTTAACCCTCCATAAATTTTAATAAAAAGGAAAGTGTTTTAATCTCCTTTGTGGTTTAATGTAGAAAAGATATTTGTATCTTTTTTCATTTGAGAGTGCAATGAAATGATCAAAAGCCAAAAAGAAACACCATTTTTTTTCACCGTTCTACAAAAATGATGATACGAAAATGGTATACATTATCTATCTGATCGACAATATATTATTTCTGAAACGCTTTCTATCTCGGATCGTGGAACAGAGGAAAAAATCACGAGCTACCAGACAGTTTTGGACTTTCCCTCGAGAGGAATATTTTAACGTGTGGCGAAAGGGAGGTTACCCTCGCGATTCAAGGGTGGAAAGTGAAATTTAGTCTTGGTTTATTTTAACAGAGAAAACATCTTTCACCGAGATACGTATTCCATAGTTGTCTGATATCTTTGGTAAAAGTACATTTTTATTCAATGTATTTATATGTATTTTTCTATTGTACGTGGTTAACTACTATGTATATGTTTAAACGATAATTGTCTATATTCTGCATAAATACAATAGAATGCACAAGTATGACAAATATATCATAGTTTTAATTAATTTGTAATCACTATGAATATAAATGAACAACAAAATATTCAGAACTCCTTGTCATATTTATGCGGCCATTATAATAGTATTAACAAAATTCCATCTATTAACATATTGTTGAAAATGTAATAATGATACAATAAATCAATATTATATTACCCAGTTATTGTTATAAACGAGTATTTATTACAATATAATAATTGAACAATGGAATAATAGGAATAATAAGTATAAATTAGTATTATTAGAATTAGAGAGTTCTATTACTTCTAAATTATGTACATTTGTAACTTTACATATTTGTATTCACGAATTACTAAATAAACAGAAAAGTGATACAACGAATCAAATTTGCCCCAAACGAATAGTTGATAACTCCCCTAGTGTTGAATTCATTTAGCTATGCTTAACATGAAATATATAATGTATGTACGTATTGACAGGTTAAAAACCCTAAAAGTCTTTAATATGATTGTATTTTTAACACTAAATCTATCGACATATATTGCAATATTACTACAAATTAGAAATAAAGTAGAAATATAAATAAACATTAGGCATAAATTGAAATAAACATTTGTTTTTAGGTTTGATCGTCTGGTACCAAAATTCAAGCACCATTATTAAACTCTGTAATATATACTTCTTCATAAAATATTTAACACTTCTTGCACACGACTTCTCAGATCATAAATATTTTCGATCTCCTTCTTAATTTTTCATTCCCACCAACCTAGTGGTTCATACCAACAGAAATATAAAAACCACTATCAAAAAAACATCACACCTATGGAAAGATTAAAACTTCATCTAGATAAAAATTGATACAGGTGTTAAGAAAAACATCTTAACAAATATTATAATTCAATATAAACAATTTATGGACCAGTCATTTAGACAAAGTGACTATTTCAGTTTTAAAGCATTATTTATAATAATATACATCATCAATTGCTTATCGGTCACTCCAACTTTCAATAATTTCAATTAAATGAGCATTGCATGGCAAAAATGCGAACTCATTGATTTTTCTTTATATTGCAAACTAATCGTATCATTTAATTGATATTCACTTGTAAACGCGTGTTTAGTATTACGCTAATACAAATGGTATTTAACGCGGGAAATTTAAACTGTTCAAACGTGTCCTGGCCCCCTTATCGTGAATTTACCTGCTACCCGTGAAACTAATCTCGGCGAATGATCAATCGAAATAATATATGATATGTAATAAGTAATATAACTAATAATACGAACTATCAAAGAACGGGCAGCATAATTTTTTCCGAACGCAAATTTCGCGACAAAATGACGGCATTCCGGTCGGAAACAAACTTGTATAATGGTAAACCGAAGAACAAACGTCACAGTTATCTCGATTCCCCGGTACAACCGTGGGCGGTTTTGAGATCGATGCGCGTGAACGATCATTCCGAGGACTGATCATCGCGTTAAATCCTGATTCGCCCGGAGGCACGGGGGAGTAATCAGAGCGGTGGAGCAGTTAAATAGCATCGCAACCGCGACCGAATTGTTAGCACGTGGAACATGCAAACGGCCACGTTGCTACGGGCCACGAAATCCGTTTGCAAGAGTCTGCGAGCCCGGTATTACGCGCGTTTTCATGTACGTTGTCGCTTGTTCGCCTGCGCACGCCCAATCTGAAGTGCAATTTGTCTCCCCTGCATTGCTCCATCGTTTCGCCGCTTGACCATTGTCACCTCGACTACGATAGAATCTTCATCCAATTCAAATACTCCTTTTTTTTCTTCTTCTTACACGCTCGTTAAATCCTTCACCTACAATTTTTTAGTCAGTTGCGTGATTCACCGTTAACGATATCATTAATGTTCCATTAACTATTGCTACAATGTTGAAATAAACGAAGAAAGCTAAAGCATTAGGCACATTTTGCGTTTAACGAGGTTTGATTCTTCGGATTACAATTAAAATTTGACCGATGATACAATTGCGCTGAAGATAGCAGCCTGGTTTGTTATGTTTGAAGTGTTATTGTAATACATGTGCGACACGATATTATATGGCATGATGTTAACTGATTTACGGAGCTTCGTAACCATAACCTCACATTTATGTTATGTGATAAACTTTTTGATTGTACGGAATGCTATTCTTTACATACAGGAAACTTATATTCTTAGGAACAAGAATTTGTTAGATATACAAATTATCTCACAGGCACGAATTATATAACAATATATAATTAAATTATACAGAGTGACACTTATAAGAGGTTACAAATGATTTCAAACAAGTAAATAAAATCCAGTGTTTTTAATAATCTAAAATTGGGTATTATAATAACAAACAAATGTGGAAGATGATATTTAATAATAATAGAAGAATTACATTTTTAGAATGTAATTTAATTGTATGTCACTATTGCGGCTATTACCACAATCTGCTGCATGGTATGCACAAATTGTAGTAGTGTATAATGCTGTAGAGCACCGTGGGATCACCTTGCCCCTGTGACAATGTAATATTTCAAGATAGAAAATGGATTTTATTGTTATTACTTATTATTTTTGGATAAATTATTCCTAAGATAATAAATATCCTCCACGGAAATTGCTATTAACACATGAGTCACTGATTCCACTGGTAGCATATTTTAAATTAATGTCACCTTACAATATATTAACATATTTCGATGCTAAGTACCATTGTTAAGTACCTCGACTAACATGAATTGTGTATATATTTCCAAATTTACAAAAAATGTTCAAAACTTGTAGAATCACTTCTGGTCCCGTTAAATGTACCGAATCAGCGCAGTCAATTTCCCCCCGTCAAGTGACAGACAAACAGGCGTTGTATGTTTGCTAAGAACATCAAACAACGTCGCAGGTCCAGTGCAGGCCGAACATTAACAACTATTTTTATTGGCGGTGTACAGAGTGCATTCCAAAATACAGGCAGCCCTGTTTGCCACCGAGCAGATGTGTTTCGGGTGCTGCGTTGATAACGGTTTAACGCAGCAGAGAAACGCGGAGGGAACAGCGGCGTGGGGAAAGGAGGGAACGGGCAAAGCACGCGGTTTGCAAGCTTTGTAAACGATAGCCGACCGATCAATCGGTACCGTCAAATTGTAGCAGTCGATTCTGATTAGATTTCCAATTGTTGACGTTATTCGACGCCGGCCGACTTGGCTGATTGCGTCTGATTATTCTCTCGCGTGCAACGTTTCGTGGAATCGACCGTTTTCCCGGTGTAATTAAATCAGTGCTGCGGCTTTGTTCAGTTGGTTCAGAGGTCGTTGCGATAGTCGGACCCCGGGGTTGCTGAGAAGCTAGTGTATTCTTTCGTTGCTTCGGCCGAATGGAGAATCAAACATTGCCCGGAGTCAAAAGTTAGATGTTCATTTTGTAAACATAGGTGTTACGGAAATAAATTTCTATATGTAAAAATTTATGGTCAGAACATTACGTTGCATTATTTTATGTTGTATTGGTGGATTCCAGTTGGATTGACAACACTTTATTTTATTCGAAGAGAAACTCGATACAACTTGTATTAGGTCGACTATAAGTACTGACTGTTTTTGACAATGTAGGGTTATATATATATAGTGTTGCGGGTAGTATGTTGAGGTAGGGATGATGGTTAAGGGACAGTGTGACTCAGGGACAGTGCGAGGTCTAGGATGAGTAAGGATATGAGTAGTATGTTTTTATGAGGATGAGTCTGTTGTGTTTGTCTGTGACGAGGTGTTTACGGGATAGCGTTGGTCATCCAACAGTATAATTTGCGACATGAATGCGTAAATAAGAGATTTGGACACTTATGTTGTAAATATGCAATGCCAAATAATGTGGAGAATATACTGTTATGACAATTTCATGAATTTTGCGGATCTCTCCTTTAATTAATCCATTACGACGTACAGATAACGAGAAAAGTCGTGACAATCGGTGATAGGTGTCATTGAAAAAAAATAGCATATTGTCTGACACAAGGTCATTGTTAATACTTGATATCTATATAAATTGTAATCAAATTTCTTTTTAACAAGACTCCTCTTAGTTATTTTATGACATGAAAGTTGCACGATGAAAAATGTCGAGTATTTTTGACAACATTTGTGAGTGTTCAAGTAGTTGAGTAAAAGAGGAAAAAAATAATATATTGTCATAAATACCTGCTTGATACATTCACCAATGCATTTAAAAAACCTTACTAAAGAGTCATAACACAAATACAAAATGATTTCAAATTGCTTTGTGCTTTATCCGAACGTTTTATAAGTAAAACTAATAAGAAAGTGTGACATAAAAGTAGATTGTTAAATTGTTCATTAAAAGATTACGAGGAATACTCGAAATAATAATGTACGATTTTCTCTTTAAATAATATCTTTGATAATATGATTTATTTGCAAAAATTACTCGACGTCGAGAATGCGATAATATTGTAGTAAATTTTCTTTGTAGTGGAATTATATTATTTTTGCATACATCAATTAATCAGCACATTCGACCAATGCACAATGTAAATAACTATAAAAAGATTTGGAAAAGTTTACACCTCATTATGCGAGATGTTCCATAAAATTTCGATTTTTAACAATTGCATTAGTTCTTGTTAACGCTCGTGGTTGAAATAAATTCTTTCGAGCTTGGTTGAATATTGCACGTGGTGTGCCGACTAGGTTTTATTTTTCACAATCTCGAAGGACCACCCGATTACTCGGGACTATACAAATAATCTATGTTTAACAATATACTAGATACTATGTTCGAGATTCTAATGCTATTACTCTTTCAAATACTGTTTTTTAACTGGATACTATTTCTAACTAACTATCCGATGTCACCTCGGTCGGGGAGACTTGACGGGGGTGCATCGTTCTAATTGGCGAAGTACAAAGTACAAATTGTGGAAGGGCAACAAAGTTGACGTCTTACGTGGGCCCCTCCACTCGCAAATATTCTACGTTTTGCGACTGGACCGTGGCAGGTAATAAGGGTCAGGAAGCGCGCTGACTTTGGCTAATCATGCTAGAAGTAACGCGATCAAAAAAGGTAAAATATTAATCTGTCGACCAAATGCGAACAATGACTCGAAAACTACATGGAAAACGCGCGGGTCGAACCCTTCGATGGGACGACGGTGCTATTTCTAATTGGTATGTAGAAATTCTAAACCTATTGTTAATGTAAGGGCACTGGTGGCCTTAACAGTTCTACTTAAAAACACAGGATCAGCCATGAAATCTTCGATCATTCCGTACTTATAAAAAAATTATTATTACTCTGTTATGACCGTATGTATACCATACGATTTTGTAAACAAATATTTTCCACGTTATTAGATGCATGTCCCTATTTTTAATGGCAGTGCCTGTACGAAAAAATACAACTTTCCATGAAAAGATTATCCCTACATCCCCTTAACCCGTTATTTATCGAATAGGTACTGTATTTAATTTCAATCGAGCGTCCTCTAGTGAATATAATGGACTGTCGACTAATTGTAAGTGCACCAATGCATAAAATCATAACTTTTACCCCATAACTTATCAAACTCCTAACCTTGATTATGCGAGCTATAATGATTATTAAACTCATAAGTCCAGCCTAATGAAAATACAGATTAGGTTTATCATGTTTGAATGACAATCTGCACGGAGAGCGTGATACGATATGGTATTAACGTTTTAATGATTTCTTCGTTCTGTTAAGCAGCCTACATTAATTCATCAAGTCAGCGGCTCACTTACAGTAGACTACTTAGGTTATAATTACAAAACTCGAAAGCACTCAGTCAGTGTTCTAAATACCAAATTGTATGCCACCAATCAACGTATACACGAACTCCGAATTATATAAAATCTTAGCTTTAATCGAAACGCTTGTCACATGAGCCTTCGAACTTGTACACGTATATCAGTGAACCTCTGCGCTGTTTTCGTATCTTTATAAATAAAAGTTATTGCATTGTGAAAAGTGTAATTCTTCTCCACGAAATACTTCCTCCTGTGTGTTGCGGCATAACAGTCCTGAAAAATAGTCCATAACAGTTCAGTTTTGCTATGTGGCAGCTGAGTTCAACGACTCCACGAAACACGGCGAATTTTCTCCGTTTTCCGGAAAGCGACCACGCACCGAGCGTGAAAAGGTGTAAAGCAGGAGAAGGTAGACAGATCTCAGCACTTATCGGTCTACGAGATACCCATTAACGAAACTAAAAGCCTCCCCATATATCTCGTTCTTCTCTTTCTCTCAACCCTCTCTTCCCTCGGTTACTGTGCGTCTACCCCCTTCCACCGCTACCCCCTCCGATCCTCATTTCCCTCGGAGCCTCTATCCTTGAGGTAGACACATCACCGTTCGCTGTTTGTCCGAGGCTTTTGTTTTACTTGCTGATATATATTGGCCCTCTTCCCGAGCGCTTGGCCCTAGAGCAGAGGGTTGGGAAGAGCTTCTCCCTCTTCGGTCGGTGGTTGGGATGCCGTGGATCTTCCAGGGACGCAGCGGCTCCCTTCTGCGAGGATTTCGTGGATTTGTTCGCGCCGAATGCCGTTCGTTGGACACCAATTTATTCAGATCGTCCGACCCAACGGTTATTTTAAAATGAAACGATGTGTTCTCTTGGCCTCCGATGTACAATAAATTTTAGTTTTCCTTCGTTCTATCGCGTGCAGTAAGCATACGTTTTACGATTATTCGCGTTCACATTCGGATATTTTTACAGCAAACCGCGAGATCGTTAGTGTCGCTTGTTCCTCGACCGATGTTCGACCGATTTCCATTGTACGGCAAATTGTTAGCTATCCGGGCTTCGACTGGAGCTGAACGAAAGGAAAACAAATATCGAAAACCAATAAACGATAAGCTGCTAATTGGGAGTCGAGACGGCGCCGTTCGGGTCGACGTGACGGTCCTGCACGTTCATCGATTTGAGTCTCGCCATAAACCCCTATAATAATCGGTCGATCCGTGACGAAAATGCGTTTCCTCGAGTTGTGAGCATGGAAAACCCGCGGGGTGATAAGTTTCTTTTTATACTCGACACCCGTGGTGTGATTGTTTGCCTCGTATTTTAGCGAAGAATGTTTCACGTGTTGTTCTTCGACGCCTTTTGACACCCTTCTGAGGTTAGTTTTTTAATGATGGCATCATAGGATGTTTCTTACTTTTTTCATCGTTTCATATACCTGTTCTCGAATTGAACTGGTTAAGTAAGGTTTGTGAAGGGAAAAGGTTCATTCATATCCGTGTAGGTTAGTTAGGTATACATGTATGTCGGTAACAGTAAAAAGTGGATAGCAACACAGTTTTAGAATCAGTGCTAGATCGTGATACGATTTTGATTTTTACCAGGATAATAGACTAAATTGGATTTGTAATTTATATAAAATTTCAGCGATTAATTTGCGACTGTTACATAATGGTATAATATTATGATAATAAACTTCATATGAGTTCATGAACATTTATTTCTCCACTTCTTTTTTAATAAAATTTTGAAGTATAAGTAGAATCTCGCGCTCTGATTGGTCGGTGTTTTTTCTTAATAATTTAAAAATGAAGCCTCATTCGACATTTTTGCAAAGGAAAAGGTTGTTCAGAATGACCCCAGCTACCTACCATTTCCAGGTGTTATGTTCCTTTTGGGACACCCTGTATATAAATATTACTATTTTGATAAATAGATCGATAGATAAGTCAATGTATAATAATAAATTGCGATTTAGTACTGTTAGTAATAATTATTTGGATGTAGTTGCATAAGTAATATTTGTTACTACTATTAATTTGATTAATGCATGCACCATGACATAGTTTTATTAATATTATAAGAACATAGTAGTCTTGTTGAATTCCAAATGAGGGAATAAGTACACTTATATTATCAATTCGGAGGCTTTATTCGGTGACGATAAGTTCTGCACGGTAGTACAAATTATGAAGAACTGACGAGATGTCGAAAGAGGACTAGTTATATGTATCGAAATGAGGGTGAGTAATGGAAGTACAAAGCATTGTGTAAAGGCAGAGTGCGTAGGACGGGATGACTAAGAAGGCTAGATGAGTTGGCGTTCGAGGAGTGAAGTCAGGATGTTTTTCGCAGGATGATTCAAAGTGTTTATGAAGTGATAGGTCATCTTGTTGTCAATGAGTTGGTCTTACAACAGTATATTAATATAATGGTAAAATAATATGGTAGTACAACGGTAAAATAGGATAGCAATAAATGATAAAGTAGTATAGTACTATAATAATAAAACAGTATTGCGGCATAATAGCACGGTTGTATAATACAACAGAACGAAATGAATAGCAGAATAATAAAATAGTAAAGGAGCAGAAATAGTAAAATAGTGAACAAATAGTGTGGTATTAGCATATCAAAATTACTTAAAAGTAACATATAGAACCATTTACAACATTTTTACTATGAAATATAATTAAATTATGGTGATTCTTACTTTTTTATATAAAGAGCCCCTTAACAAATATAAATGGTCGTATTTTCACATTAACAAAAACACCGTTATCAATTTTTACTGAACTATGTTACATGTTTCATATTTGTAAATTATAATAATCAAGTTATAGTTACACATATGAAGCAAATTACTCTTATTTGATTTTTCGCGTAATTTAACGAGTAAGTTTATCACTGAAATCTATTTATTCCACTTCGAGGTTAAATTAGGTTAAGTTAGATAAGGTTTGAAGTTTACGTAAAAGTAAATAGACTTGAATGTAAATACTATTATAATTACAAATATTATTATATGATATTCGATTTACCCATAATAAATGTTCACCAAGTTCACAGTTCAAGTAAAGTAAACAAATTTTGAATTATAAAATTATGCTTCAGATCCACTTATGTTAATAGATAAAACAAAAATAGATATGTATTGTAGTTCTGTCAGGTTTGGTCTAAAATTAAAAAACAAAGCTATTTTTAAATTCTAACAAAAGTGAATAGACTTGTAGTTGTGTAAGATTTGGTTTAAAGTTTAAATAATTCCCGTTTTAATTATTTCATTAAAACTTTATTAATTTATTTTATATGTAATTTGAATTATTGTTCGTTTTAATATTATAATTAGTTCTAACTGACCCATTTTACAAATATACCATGCGGTAGGGAGTTAATAATAGTTAAGTTCCTTCGTTCAGTTTGGTTTAGAGATAAAATAAAATAACAAACAAAAATAGAGTTAACAAAAAAAGTAACGAAATAAAATACAGTTGAAATCGTATCAGATTTCGTTGAAAGTTCAACTGAAAATAAATATAATTCATTGATAATTATTCTTATCTATGTTCTGTTTGAAACTGACAAATAAATAGATGTCAAGTTATGTATGCCGAGTTTGAATCAGAAATACACAGATTCGGGTGTTAAAATTACACGTTACATTCTATGTCAGTTATGTCCATTGGCAATTTATATACAAATGTTTATATGGTATCAATAATTCAGCAGTAACTAGTGTTCGATATCAGCTTCATTTATTTGTTTTTCTATTTCAGTTTCAATCTAAAAATAAGTCATCCCACGTCTCTGAATCTAATGTTAACAATATTTTGATGATGTTATTTATATACCAATAAAGTATCAATAGTTGATCAGCAACCGATAGCTGCGGCTCTAATTGCGAATACGCGAAATCGAAGTGGAATAAGTGGATGAACACCGTGTTCAATGTAGTAGACACCCAGTGACACAAGTAAGAACATACAAGCGCCAGATTTAGAGAGGCAGTCACGAAATTAAGAGACTCCGGCACACGCGGCAGTGCAATCTGTCTGGCGGCTAAGCCGCGACAAATTTTTCATAGGTACTCTCCCGTAAGTTATATTTATGACTCGTTCTTAGGGGGAACGCGTGGCCGACGTCAGACGCTAATGAGCGCCGGGAGCATCGCGACGCGGACCGTCGCGATGATGAATGCCTTCGGTACTCTCTGTGAAGCGAGTAGCATAGATGAAGATGTACACGGTTGGCTGGGAAAGTAGAGGATACGAGGAATTAGACCTCCTAACTCATAATAATGGTTCAACCATTGCGAATTTTCTTTACAATTATTCGTGTAGATATGTGTTAATTAAGACGCATCCAGTTCCAGTGATCTTGACCTTGACATATATTACTAAGGACATGATCCTAAGTAACTTTTCCCTATAACATAATTCTCGCGCTTTGTTCATCAACACGTTAACCATAAAAGATGTGTAAAAGTCAAGATTTGCAAATAATGTGACAAGGAAAAACTTATACTTTAAAAAAAACATAAGTATTTGAGGCCACGACTATTGGAGTAGTCTTATAATGGGTGAATTAATGTATGAAGATGAACAGATTTTAATTATTTTAATTAACTTAATATGCTTTATAATATAATTAAAAATGACAGTCAAAGAATGAATATTATGATCTATAAAATATTCTAGATTGGGTTGGATTAGTTCAGATAAATGTTTTAAATGACTATTTTTCCGAATATTTTTTAGTTAATACCTTTGTAACAAACAATGAGCGATGATTATGTTGTAAGGAAAAATTACTTAGGACGACGACCGCAACGTACGTCAAGGTCATCTGCGGCTGGGTCCCCTTGTGTCAATATTTACCATGATTCATACAATTCGGTTATTTCTACCGGCAGACAATGTGTTCGTAAAATTTGCACATTTTATATGTGAACGATGTGTGATGTCATGCAAGAATTATTTATTGAATTGTTCAAATTACAGTTAAACAAAAAAAAGTTTAATATACTTGAATTATGGGTGCGTTACGAGCATAGCTCGCCATTGTAGTTCAAGTAGTGAACATTAATACAATGATAATGTTGCTACTGTTCTTCGCAATACTAATAAAAACTGTCAATACTATCACTCCTAACAATACCAAACTACGTTACGAATTTACCTAAGTTTATTACTTAAAAGTAATATAAAAACCCTTTTAGAACCTTTCTCGCATGGTGGGCATAGTTCAGAGGTTAGATCATACTGCACAATGTAGCAGAAAAAATTGGCACGTGTCAGCGCGAAAAACATCAACATATTACCGGCGATGAACAGGCGAGATAGAGCCGCTCTCAAAAGAGTCTTCCGTTCATATCGAGGGACCGGCTCGACTCGAGTGCCATTTCAATTACTCTGAAAACGATTCTCGAGTACCTCTTCATGTCCGTTGATAAAGTATCGCGAAGGCCATGCTCTTTCTCTCTGGTCGCAGCCGCTCCGACTGATCCACGCACGAAGCCCTGTAAAACGCGATGGATCCGATAATCAGCTGGCTGGATCGTATCGTGCTGTCGCAAAGAGAATGGTACTCGAACTCGCAGATTCTCTCCGATATCGAGCCACGCTTTTTGTAACAACCGCGTAACGTCTATTTCGAAAATAGAATACGTGTAAATAAGTCGTGCTCGAGATGGCTCTGTTGTTCGCCATCTATTTCGACGCGAATAGGAAAGGCAAATAGCTCCTGTTTTTGGATGCGTTGCAGCAACGGTCCTTTTGATTTAGTCACTTACAGTTAGATCAGAGCAAGGTTGATATTACATTCCGGACCCGCAGGTACGCTAACACGCTGTCGTATCCCAATACCTAACTTGGCAATTGTGCACCGATGGACAATATAAGTTTACAATAAGATTTCGAAATGTTTGAATATGAGAAATTCATTATTTCACTTCCTGCGATAAGTGTTATCTGACGGTCGGAGAAAGCTATTGGTTGATAGATATTTAACTATAGTTAAGGTTGGTAATTAATGGATGTATCCCAGTGTGAATATTAGTAATCCATACGCAATCATATATATTCTACATCTATAAACACAAAATATGTGAATCGTATTAAGCGAGTGAGTAACGTGATCGATACAATTATGTTCGTAACTGAATTTTGTGATTAGGAAATCCTGTTAAATTATTTTAAATGACCCTGAATGACTTTCGAAGATCAGCATCTTTGTGTCAAGAAATTCCACTATAGTTTTATATAAATAATGGAAAATATATGTCTTTGCATAATAAGTCATGGTCGTTTTGAGATATCGAAAATATTTCCTCCTAGACAAACTTGATGGTCGTTGTAAGAAAAAAGAGGAGATTTACTTGACAGACTTTTCGAATTATGTATAGTGCAGGATATACACTGCCGCTTAAAAATATGTGAACATTTCCTTAATTCTTGTAACTTGTAAGTTTGATTACCTGGTATGTATTTCAGTTCGTGCATGGTTGATGAACATATTTGTTACATATCTTACCGATTATGATAAAAAATAGTTACATGTGTGTATCTTTTTATTATTACATATTCATCAGGTGCGTCTATGGTCGCGTTTACGAGTCGTTGCATTATTTCAGTATCAGTAAGGTTCCACACAGATTTTAAGATCTCCCACGAATGATTTTCAGATTTGAGTCACTGTTTTCGAAATTGTCTGTCTATGTGATCCTACAGTTTTGCTATGGGATTCAAATCAGGTAATTGGGCTGGATATGTCATTATTCTCAATTTAGAATTCTCTTGTAACTGCTATAAATAATTTATACATATTGCGGAGGTGCACTTCGGGCCTTCGTCGTGTATAAATGTAAAATTATTTGATTAATTAGCGATATTGTTTGTTAATAAAAATATACATTATATATCACAAATTGCATGAACTTGGTCGATGTCCACATACTGTGGCAGTGTACTAATGCACCGTGTGTATACACATTAGGGAGAAAGTAAAGTTACAGTGACATGTCGCGGCAGGTGATGGAATTACATAATTTTCTTACATTCTTGTTAGAATTATAATTGTAACTACAATTACAATGACAACTATAGTTAGAGCTAGAGCTACAGTTAAAGTTTGAGTTAACGGTACAGTTACAATTACAGTTACAATTGCAGTTATAGTTACAATTACACTTAATATTAAAATTACAGTTACAACTAGGCTTACAGTTAAGATTACAACTTACAGTCGTGGACAAAATTAAGTGGACAAGTATCATAAATAACAAAAGGTTAATTTAATTTAACTAACAATGCCTATAAATCAAAACTTTATTGCACAATTATATACAATAAATAAATGTTTTTTCAAGTCCACAAAAGCATTTCACGTTCTAAATTGAAAATTTATTTAAAACATTGTAACGAAACAAAAAATTGTTTACATTTCTGCAATGTCCACTTAATTTTGTCCATGACTGTACGTTAGGATTACTTGCGTCACTTAGGCTCAGACTCGAGTAATCGTATTCAAACTTCCTTCTTTTTAAACAGTTAAAAGCAATCGAAGTTCTATTGTAAATGAAAAATTAAATAAAAAGTCTTAAAATCTATCAGCGAGAAGCATCGTGATTTGATAAAGAAATCTTCCCCGGTCTGTCCTCACGCGCGTTTTTCTATAGCGTCAAGGGACCAGTCTATCGGGGCTGCGTCATAAAAAATGTAAGAACTGATGTCCGGTAACAAGATTTTCGATTCTGAAAGCGGGGAAAGCGTGATCATCCCGGAGTCTGTCGCTTATACATGTTCAAAAGCATGTCCGATTGGAGCCCGCGACCGCCACTTTAAGTAAAACATCAATGATTCAGCTTCGAGATACTCCACGCCACTATAGTTCTACAGATCGTGCTTGCGATTTTTACGAATTTACCAATAACGACAGCTTTTTACCGCCGTAATGTTCCTTTTTGCCATATGCATCCATAATAAGCTTTTAGTCACTGGTAGTAGTAGGAAAATTTGATAAATAATTTGTGTTGTGAAGAATTAGAATAAGTTTTATTTAAAATTTAAGTTTGTTGCTATATTAAGTTTGCTACTAGATTTGTTACTATATTATTATTATTATTATACTTGAATGTGTGTTATTGTAATATTATGGGATGCAGTAAAATATAGCAGGCAATGATAATTAAAGTATAGGTCCTAAAAATTTTAGGTTAAAAACTTTTAGGTTTAGAACGTTCAATTCTACAACTTAATGCTTCATGTGTAAATGTTGTATTGCATATTATGCTAGTATTGTTGTTCAGAATACAATAAAGTTATAGCAACTCATTCTTCAGAGTTAGTGATCAGAACAAAATTAGTCAGTCAGCAATTCTTTAACCAGAGATTAGAATAAATTAGAGTAGTCAACCAAGTTTGAACATTTAAAAAAATGCTGAATGTAATTAAGCATTGAGTTTTATTTGACCCGCGTGATCACTGACATTAATTTAAGTAAACTTTCCACGAGTGCACTTGAAGGTGTGTGTGTCCCGTGTGCTACTGTCGGTACCTGTACTGTACTGTATACCATCTAATTACATTATAGTATATAACTATATATTCATATAGTTGGGAATGTTAAATTTACCGTGTACATACATATACGAATACATTTCAATTACTGTATTATTCTTAACTCTTTATGTTTTGTGTACTTCATTCAATATACATATACTTGACAGCTATTTTATTAATACTTTTAATAACATATTAATTTTTTAATTTAAATGATGTATAGTTTATTAAATTTAATTTTTTAAATTAATTTTAAAAATGAATTTTACATACATAATGCATATATGTTTTTGCAATTAATATTTTATTACTCTTCACTCTCCTTTTTATTGTAACAGTAAATACAGTACAGTTTATTTACAAAAGTATGAAATTGATTTATTATAGCACGAATTCACTAGTACTGTAGCATATATTTAAGATTAATGTATTATTAACGTTACTACTTAAATTTTATGCATATAAACATGTACATATTTAAAATTTAACACTAAAATTCGATTGTTAAAATGTCAATTTAATATATGTATATATCATTAAAAAGTTAATATCTTCATAAGTGTTTAACATAGTGAAGCGAACCTAGAATTAATCTTTTCGTTATACTTTGAGTTATAATCATCTTCTCAATAGTATAAAGCTATTTGCAGAAATCTCGCAGATACATTGATTGAAAGAGATAAAATGCACTGCAATAGAAGCTCATAAAAAATAGTTGGACATCTTTTTCCCTATTCTCTTGAGCACGTCTCTAATGATTTATTTGTCAGATGCGTTAATTTTAACTAGATATTTACTGCAAAAATATCAACCCCTTAACTTATGGTTTTGTTTTATTGGAAAGTGCGTCAAACAGGACGATTTAATCATTGCTGTAACGTTAAGACAGACAAAGAATGTTGAAATGTTAGAGATATTTTCGATACGTCGATCATGGTTGGTTGAACCAATTAAAGACAGTTAAAATATCGTACCTATTTTACATTCAGCGATCCCTGGCTCTGCCGATTATAATTGGACTAAAATTTCAAATTGAATCTTTAATTGAAGCCTCAATTATAAATGTTCGAATTGAGTTTTCAAAATTTTAATACCATTTTAAAATACAAGATAAGACGCACAGACACAATTACAAGAAAACTGGATGCAGCATATTATTATGCTATTTTTCTTACTAGTATTTTAGTCGGATTTTGTTAATTTCCTGTAGATAAGCGAACGAGTTAGTTCTGTGCAGAAGGCGGGGATAATCCAAAACGCGGACGAATAAGACATTCGGTATCAGGACGGGACAAGAGACGTAGAGGGAGAGAATAACAATTCGACGATACAGAGCATGCATTTCGGATCGTAGGAAGGGGGTGAACCAGAGGAAGAACACAAACACGTAGCCACGATACAGAGGGTGAACGCCGGCGAGAGCGTAACCGGCCTGATAACATCTCTAATCACGACGAGGCCGGCCCAATCAGCTCTAATCCTGGCCTCTGTATCCATCCAGGAAGGCTGTATAGTCGACGGGTTCCGGGAAACCGTCGCTCACCCTCCACCCCCTCTCAGGAAAACTTGTGAGCCGTATAGAACATCGCGTACAATTCGTGGCTATAGAGGATGCAGGCATCGGGGATGCAGCTGCACCGACGGCATCATACACTGCCACCGGTGGTGCTGATACCGTCGCTCGAAATTACACGTATTGATGTATACAGATTGCGAACGGTTACACGGCCGACGGGGTTTCTGTTCCGTTTATGTTTCGGGCGTGTTAGACCGATCGAAACCGGTTATCTGGCTCCTCTGTAGCCCCACGTGTTGTTTCGCCCAGCTGAATCCGAGCCCGTGTTGCTTTTCTTTCCTCTCGACCAACCAAATCTGCGACATTTGCCCGTTGTGGCGTAAGAGTTATCCGCTTGTCGTGATTCGTTGGGTCCGTTAATGGTTCATGTTCGGAATAATTAACCCGCGAATACGGGTACCCTCGGACTACATTTTAAATTTAACTCCGAATCTTCTTTTATTTTTTAACGAAATTTTAGTAAACCCCTTATAATTGGGGAATGATTCATCCGATCTACTAGGAATAGCGAGATGACTGCGAATGAACTTAATCTTATCTGTTAGCGACAACGTATTTTTGAGGGTCGACGAAGGCAATTAGCCCGCCGCTATTTTGCTTTCGGACGATTTATGATAGGGTGTTTGTATGAATGGCAACCTAGGCGGTTGACGATGGCCAGTGACTCGAAGTCACGTGGCTATCGAGTGTCGCCGGATTGATTGTTTAAAAAGAGGCATGGGAATGTTCTGGAAAAGGCAAGCAGCCCGACGTTGCATTGCTTAAGGGTGTTGTTCTTTAAGGATCTGGCCACGGAGTGGGGAAGGCAGGAATGCCTTTTGGTAAGAGGACTAAGCTTGACCTCTTGGCACTTACCCCAGAACCTCGTTATAGAACAGTCTTATTAGCTCCTCCAAAAATTATATCTAACATATCTTTTAGATGCTATGTCCGTAATTTAAAATTATTTTAATCGTTATTGTCGTACTTTTATGTAATTGAGTGCGCGGACTGTGAATATAAGGAATAATGGTATGAGTGCAAGTCAACTGAATTTAACCCTTTGCGGTCCTATGTCGAGTGTGGCTCGACATGGTGTTTCTCTTTGATTGTGGAAATAATTTGGATAAATAGGTTGGTTTAAGCCTTTTTTCTTTTCTTTGCCCATTTGAAACAAATCAGAAAAATATTTGTTACGCAATCTGTATTATTAGAATATATTTTATTGTAAATCTACTTCTTCATATATTTTGTAATTTAATTAAGGAGCTGTAGGTAAAAGAAATTAAAGACCGCAAAGGGTTAACATTTTAGGTCTTAGGTTTGTATTCTTACTTTTAATTTTCTTATTTTAGTCTTAGTTGTAGAATTATGCTATGTACACTTTTCTTAGATCCGAGGTGGGGTCCATCCGAAATATTAGGTTGGTGCATATGAAATGTCGGATTTTCTGTACATGTGAACCTTTGTCACCATGTTTCCTTTATGCCTACGTTTATGGAATAGCCTCTTTTGTAGCTGTACTGTCCATTCTCATAGTCACATTTCAACAAAGAAGGTTTTCTTAAAAGCGTTTCCTTATGTTATTTGTTTTGTATTTTGTACCGACACGAATTCAGCCGATATTCGTGTAATTTTTTTATACGAGTATAAATTTGGCAACAATGCTGCAAGAGCTACCGGCAATATACACCATGCGTTTGAGGAAAAAAATGTAATCGTACGAAATGTGCGGCTGGTTTGAGAAGTGCAAAAAAAAATTGAAAATTGTACACCCATCACTCATTAATCGGCACCTCCGAGACAACGCTTGGCCGCATGCGTCGCACAAAACGATCGTGAAATTAAATGAGTTGAAGTTTGAAATTTTTCAACACCCAGGTCATATATGAGATATCTCATCAACTAACTTTCATTGTTTTAAACATTTAGGACTGTTTTCACGGCCTATACGAAGCGAAAATGAAGGGAGTATGAAAAATTCAATATCAGAGTTTATTGGCTCCCAAGATCAGAATTTCCTTAATAAAATCGTTTATATATTACAATCTCGTTGGGAAAAGTGTACTTAAGCAAATGGATCATATTTTAATTAAATAAACGGCTTTTGAAAGAAGATATGCAGTTTTATATATTCACTTAAAAATCCGACAATTCATATGCACCAACCTAATATAAAGAATAATGGGATGAGTACAAATCAACTTAATTGGATATGTTTGATCCTTTGTAATTTTAGCTTTGAATTATTTTATTTTAATCCTTGCTGTAGCACCATAAATGTAGGGTCAGCGTCCACTAAGAATAGGAAAGCTGTTAACCAACTTGATCTACCATTTTATATTTATGTCAGTTATCATTAACTCAAACAATACCAAATTTCAAATCTGGTACACCATAATTCTTATCTAAAAATCAACTCCAATATGTTTATATCCTTTGATACGCGATATTTTTCAAATCTTAAATATATTTTTCTCATAATCAGTTGCTTACTTACAAGAAGCTTACTTAGAAGCAAACTTGCATATACACTTATTTTATGTACAAGACTTGTCACAAATCTTTTGCACTAATACTAACAATACATTTATTTATCAAAGTCTCAACATTATTTCCTCCCAATTTCAGTTACGTAAATATACGTTCAATATTCGTGCCGGTGCTCACATCTTCGTAACTCCAAACGCCTTTTAACGGGGTCCTCATCTTGTCGGACACGATTCTTCACGGGTCCGGGTGTAACCACTTGAAGAGTTCCATCGGCGAGCAAACCGTGTTTGCAGCCTTATGTGCGAATTGATTCGTCAGGGTATGCACAGTGACACAGGAGGTCAGTCTGAAGTATTTGAAAATCGACGCCCTAACCCCCGAAGGAACGAAGGTCCACCCCCGTCTGTACACGGACTACCGTGTGTCCGAACATGTGGGCTAGCAATCATCATCAGCGTTGTGCGATATTCTGTGTAGCCCCTTTTTGCTCTCATCAGCTTCTGCCACGGTAGCCAATAACCTTGTACGAGAATTGGAACGGTTGTTCTTGATGTACGATCGCTGTTGGGGTTGAAACATCTGTGAACGAGGAGGTTCACCCTTTCTGAATAATTGGGGAGAACGCATCTATGGGCACCTCTTTTCTAAGAAACAGATAACACTGTTATCAAATATGGCCAGCTTTAAAATTTCATCATTTAAAATACTTAATTTAATCACTAGCATCAAAGGAGTGAAGTATATTTTATAAATAAGCATTTACGGAAAGTTATACAGGTATCCTAGCTGAAAGAATGCATCTAAATATTTATATTGTTTATGATTATATGGAGTATAGAATAAGGTTACACTATTTTAAGTGGTATATGCAGAAGGGTAAATAGTTTTACTCAAAGTCTTTTCTTTTCTTTATATTTATAACAATTGCAATTTAACGCATAATTGAACATTTTTCATTATATTTTAACACTATGTAATGTTATAATTTACATGTCGAGTAATTACGAAGTCGTATAAATGTTAGTAACAGGACTAGTCTTTACATTTTTACTCAATTTATGATGTCTGTAAATTACAGTTACAATATTTAGAATATTTACAATATTTACAATATTGTAACTGTAATTTAAAAACAGGTAAAAAGTAAATGTGTGTATAGAATGGGTTTTAGCTTATGTTACTCTGCTCTGTGTATTGTGGATGATTTACAGTTAATTTATTTATGAATTTTCATATTTATTGACATACTTGTGCAATAATTTATATATTCGTTTATGCATTTGTGTACTTATTTACGTATTTACTTATTTATTTATGTGTTTATATACATATTTATGGATTTATATATTTAGGGATGTAGGTACAAATTACTATAGATTTTATGGCGGTGATTGTAACTAAACTATCACAAAAACTATTTATAGGTGAATAGTAATACAATAGGAACTATTTATATGTTCATTTATTTCTTTGCATACATTTTTAATTAAACTCTATAAATTAAAAATTTCTTTTCCTCAATTTGACATTTATGAATTTATTATATTTATTCGCATCGCTTTATACGCTTTTCTACGCAATTTTATCAATTTATTTATAAATTATAAAAAGTAATAGAAAAGTGGTACTATTGAAAGTGATACATTAAAATAGCAATGGAGAAGTATTAATCAAGTATTATAGTACTATGCAAATAAATCAAACGCCTGTAACAGTTATATCATGTTTAAAAAAAAATGAAGTGTTTCAAATATCAGCAAATGAACAACAAAGAAAAATTTGAAAGTAAAGGAACTAAATGAACGGGAAAAGATAGAAGCAGGCTCTTAAATAAATAAGAAGAGAATCATCAGTCAGTCTTAAGACGAAAGCAACTCGGTTAACGAACATCTAGCGAATTTCCCCAGCGAGGCACTTCATTTACCAAACGTATCGTTGCTGTTTACCGGAAAAGACCATCTGGCGATTCCCTGACACCCACGAACGCTTCATGAAAACCACCCAGTCCGAGCCTAATGACGTATAACGCGTCCTACGTCCACTGACCACGCTTATGTCCTTTCACTGCTTGGTCAGTGGGGTCAAGCTGTACCCAGAGCTCGTCAGCACCCTAAGAACTATTCTCCCTCGGCTTTAATAACGCAATTACCGTTATTGCTGAAATTTAGAGAAGCACATATGTCGTACCAACGATCGCAATAGCTTCCAGGAACTATTCGATGGAAATTCTGAGATAATTCGCAAAATTTTGTCCAGAAATTACAATTCCCAATGTTCATTTATTGGATGGAGTTGAATATAAAGAAAGGGTATTCAAGGTTCTCATCCCGCTCACTGTCAAATTGAAGCGGTTGAAAGGGTTATTAAGTGATATTTTTATTTTCAACAAATCTTACCAAATGTGTTCAAAATATTTTGCCATAGTTACTATTCGCAGTTTTAAGTAGTTAATACGAATATCTTCAATTAGGTGTGTGAACAAATTATAAATAATGTGATAGATACATATGGAAATTTAAATGACATATGAAGGTGATGTTGCAGATAAAGTAGTTGTTCATTACTGATCAGTAACGAGTATACTCAGACTTACAGATTTATCAATTTATACAATTATTAATATATAATATTATATACGTTGTTAATATAATACCGTCTGTTATGTTTGATGACGTTTGCTGATAATGACCCCTTGAATTATAGTGTAGAGATGTACTCGTGACGCACTTGAGTTTCACATACGATTGATATTATATTTCACGTAAGTATTTTGACTTCTGCTCTAGCTATAACTTGCACAGTCCGGGATCATTTTACAGAAACTTGGCACCGTATTTTAATTTTCATTACACATCTTAACAATTTTATGATATAATATATGATGAAAGCAACTTAAAAGTAAAAGTAACGCCTATACAAAAAAAACCTTTCTTAATAGTTCAATAATAGTGTTCGAAAATTGAAGATAGGATACATTAATTTTATTTCTCCAAAATATAAAAACAATTTGACATTTTATATTATACATAAAAACAGATACAACTATGTACAGCGCGGTTCCCTAACAATTTAAACAAATTTCAAAGAAGCATGAAAATTAAAATAATGTTACTCTAAAGGTATGAAAATAAAGTAACATATCGTTATGTCGCACGCAGAATAACTACAAAAGTCTCCTAACACCTTAGATAAATATGATCGAATCTAAAAAATTAAGGTCACTATAAGGCTAAGATATCCATTTTCAAAACATCACTAATTTCAGGAGAAGCAAACGTTTGTCCATTCCAGTTCCGCTAAAAAGGGAGTTAGTTTTAAAAGAGAAGAAAATGAGCAGCGAGATGATCAAGAATGACAAGAATCAAGGTTGTCTATTTTGCACAATATCACACGTGCAAGATGCAGTTAACCGTTACTCGATCAGCATGTTGTTCACGTGGCCATAAGAGTTTCAAGATTTTGCGATAGTTCTCGTGGCTGATCGTGCATCGAATAACATGGCCAACGTTTTATGCAGAATTATCGGCATATTTCGAGGCGCACGAGCGTAATTCCAATGAAAAAGGGGAAAAAGGAGGTTTCCTCAATTTCCGACCGGCCGATTCTCATTCAACGGAGGCCGAAACATGTTCCATGAAATGAATCATGTCGTTGCAGATGGAAAATATGATTGGACGCGCGACGAATAATTAAACGAGTGCATCGTTTCCAAAGACTTTCTACTGTTACTTTCGAAAATCTTCCTTCTGATGCAATTTCTGCGATGCAAATATACTGCATATGGTGCAGTGACATATTATAGCGAATCGTTCTTAAGTTGGACAAAATTTACATTTCAGATATAGAGATTCTTGATACAAATATGGCGATCTATCTGAATACAAAGATGGTATTCAATACGATGGATGTAAAGATTCCATTTTTCGCATGTCAGTAAACGTTTACATTGGTAGAAACATGGAAATATGGAAACATAGAAACGTGGGAACTTGAAAAATAGAACTGTACGAATTTGGACAGTTGTAGAAATTAGGAAATTGAAAATCTTATTATGTTGTGGCTGGAGATTTCTATACTTGAAATTTTCGGAATTTAAACATTTAGAAATATGGCAATTTGAAAATTTAGAAAATAAGAAATTTGGAACTTCGGATGGGGTTTAGTTTTTATTAGTTTAGGAATTGTATAAGTTGGTTATTTGGGGGTTAGTAATTCGAAGATTTGGAAATTTAGGAATTTCAGAAATTAAGCTATACTACTAGGTAGGGAATTTAGGATTTTGGAGAATTGAGAATTTGGAAAGGTGGGCAACTCAGAAATTTCAAAATTTAGGATCTGAGGAATTAAAATATTTGGTGATTTAGAAATTAAAATACTTGAAAAATTTGAGAAAATGTAGATTTTACATTTGCTGTAGAAATCTAGAAGTTTGATCAATTTCAGAAACTTCAGAATTTGTAGACATGTTAATATGCAAATTCAAAAATTTGAACATTATAAAATAAGTGAATTACAAAATGAATTTAAAAATTTCAGGATTTGAGGATTCGATAACTGAAGCATTTGTAAAGTTGTAAATCCTAAAATTTCTAAATTCGGAAACTTAGGAGTTTCAAAAATTCGAAATTTGGGGGTTTGAAAATTTGAAAACTTAACAACTTCGAAATGTATCATTTTTAATATTTTTAAATATACATATACAACATACATATAAGATATCCTACCTTTCACACATTATGCTAAAATGGACGAGAGTAGACTCAGCCTGATCTACCTAATTATACTAATGATGACCGGCTAACTCGTGTTGCTCAATAATTCCAGGTTAACATTGAAATAAATTGTATTAACGTTTCAGTAAATTGAGTGGAAAGTCACGTGCTGTGCCCGTACGTCGCTGATATATTCCCGTTTCGATAAACAGATGTCGAATGAGAAAAGAACAGCACGTTTATGCAACAGTTCTAAGAGCCTCGGTTTCTCACAAACCTCTGTGAAGATTATCAATTATTAAAGACACGTGGCCGTACCAGTCTCTCCGCTCTCATCTTGCCGTTCCACGAAAACTCCGTCGCATATTGCCAACTCCCACGAACTCAATCTAACGATACTATCGTTCATTTTTATTAAATTATATTTTTCATGATTTAGAGTTAATGGGCAATGTGATCATTAAGACGGTGTTTTGTAAATCATAAGAAGTGTGGACACACCTACTTAATTGCGTTGTAATACTTGAGTTGTAGAGATCAGATAAATTGTTATAAAATATATCCTGTGACGCTTTGGTTCTTCTACACCAGATAGCGTGATAATCGTATACGCAATGAATTCTAGATCGAATATAATACAATAAGGATACAATTTATTTGATACGTGATACTGACGAAGTTTTTTATTACATTCTTATTTTGTTGAATGCTTGAAAGATATGTAAATTTAATTTATTATTTTATTGTATCAGTATGGTTTGAACATTACAAATTGGTATGTAAGTGTTACTGAAATAATGGTTAGGGCTTACATAGTCTTATCTGATTGTGTAAGTTTACTACCGAATGTATTTCTAGTTAGATTTTGTATGATCTAACTTTCGTCGTTCAAAGATTGTTGTGTGATGTAATATAATGGTGTTTTTAAGACGAGCATGGAATACAGTATAGTAATGGTTTGTATTAATACTAAAATGTTGTTATGAACAATATGTATTACAACTTATGATATGATGTTCTGTAATTACAATGCAAACTCGTTTAAAAGAATAACTCGTCACAGTTAAGCATTAGAAAAATAATATTTTACAATACTATTACTGTAAAAAAGTAAACATTGAAACTCATCATTCCCGGACATCGGTCTTGAAAAGATTTCATTTTGAATTACAGAACACATAAAATTTTATTATTTGACCTTTTCGTTATTTATCACATTGTATAATATCAAAATTTATTTAAATTAGTGGCAGTCATTTTTAATCGTAAACTTTTTGATAAGTTATATTATCATTTTATTTGTCATAAGTACTTTGTTACTTACACTAACAGAGAGAAGTAGCTGATGCATGAAATAAAAATAAAAAATTGCAAATTATTTTCTTATAGACCTAGTATTAATTAATAAGTATATAAATTACTAATATAAATTAGTTCTAACATTATTTCTTTATGAGGTATGGATGTATTAACTGTTGAATGACAAGTTTAAGTAAGATAATTCTAACGAGCAATATATATCAATTAATGCTGTATAAAATGTTTTGAGCGAAAAATTAAATTTGTCTTTGTAGGAGCGAATATCATATAGTAAATACGTTATGTTACTGACAATAAAACTTTACATACTTGCAAATGTGCAATATACAAAAATAGTGATTCATGAACTGAATATAACATAATAAATCAGACTTTATTGTGCATATTTCTATATTATAATAAAGAATATCAAATTTGAAAATTATAGGATAATATATCCAGGTCCATTTTATTATCATTAACGTACAAATTTCCAGTAAAAGCTTACATTGACTATAATTCAGTTACCTACGACCTGCTACATTAATACTTACTTAAAATTGCAAAGATTAATAAAATTAAATTCAAAAGACTATACCTATATGTATGTATACAAATAGAGGATAATATTACGTTCTACATACTATAATATTATTACTAGAAAATGACTAGATATATCGAGGATTGCAGAGTATGAATAAATCACGCGATTTATGAAATATGTAGTCAACATACTACATAATTCGCATTTTGCACACTGCAATGTATCAATAATGTACAAATAACTGAGGTTTAATTGTTACAAGTATCACAGTAATTCCTTGGTTTTTGTTATATCCCGATGTTGATTTTAACGACGTTCGGGTGAGAAAATAAATTAAAGTCTTTTCTCAACCAAAAACAAATAAATATATTTATAATTTCTAAGTATCAGAGACGGATTGGGATGTGACCGGCAATGTTTAATATTTCGATGTTTACTCTTTGCGAGTTATTGGAATTCTGCTGGAGAGACAAAATAATGTTTCTCTCCAGAATAAAATATGTAGTGGGGATTGGCATGTCGCTTGGGGTGGACAAACGAAGACGTCAAAATTAAAGTAATTTCATTGGTGATCGAAATTAAAGTGAAGTGGGCAAGAACCGCCCTTACTAAATACCCACCGCGAGGTCACTCTTTAGAGTGACCTAAGTAAAAATACAACGTCGTTTGTCACCTAACGGTTAGACACTCATAAAATAATAAACCGCGCTGGCTCTCGGAAATCATGCGAAATTAAAAGAAGTTAAGACGATAAATTGCACGTTATAAAGAGCAGCAAAGCAGTTGTCGAATATTTCTGAATTTTTAAAATTAAAACTAAGCCCAATGGCTATATGATTTTATGAATGCGCCGCGACAGAAAAACGTTACAATATAATACTAAATGGGATTCAACAGTTTTTAACTCATTAAAGAATTCAAATACTGTATAATTCACACAGCACTTACACACGCCGAACATATTACAAGTAAAATTGTCTAAAAAGAAGTTTAAATATAAACTGTGAAAGAACAAGTCATAAGAAATGAGATAATTAAATCTAAATATTAAAAGGTCAGTAGTGATTTTAATTAAATACTCATCGCCCATTTCGATGACCTTAAAATGTACTTTCAAGGTTGCTATTCTCAACATTTTTCTCTATATACATGTCTCGGTCTTTGTTTTTGAGATATCTACAAAAATAATTTTATGTCCAAGTTAGTCTCGTATTAAGTTGAATATAAAATATTAAATTTTATTCTCAACTATTAACAGAAGTTTGAAAAAGGTTTGTCATTATATAGAAAAACACAACTATTCTTGATTAATATGATACTTCCATCAAAACAAAAATTCATAAATGCAATCGATATTGGATCTTATTTTACAACAATGTTCAATGTTTGCGAGTATGAGCACCACTATCTGGATAGATGAAATTCCTGCGCTTCACTGATAAATACTTATATCCTTCTTCACTGAAGCAATTACAAGATTTCTATCGATCTGATAGAAAAACTGTGCAACCTGATTCAATGCATTTTTTTAATTACACGAAGTAAAGTCTCAGACGATCTTTCCGGAAATGGTTCAAATAATAATTTGGTTCTTCAACGTTTCCAGAAATCCATTGTCTGCTAAAAAGATTTGCTATATTATATTTACGTTCTCGGATTTTTGCATTATCAGTTTCATTTATTACATTTTCATCTCCGATTTAGATTGAAATTTTCTCCATCCATAAACGCATTACTGCAGTCAAACATTGCCCTAGCCAATAACTGCTTTTGATGATAGAGTAAGTTCATATTTTAGAACAAATTGTTTTGACGGTCTAAGAATTAAATTGTATTCAGTAAATGATAGACATTATGAACAGGAAGGTTCGATTGTTGAAATCATGAATTTTTTAATTATTCTGTAGTTTACGCGTTTGTTATTCAGATTTTTAATATAAGATTTTGTTATAATATATGTTTATATGCCTTAAACTATAATATAAGTTTAAGCCATAAAATTTTATTTTTTGTTTATGTTTAATGTAATTTACCCAGTCGACTGTAACATTTATGAAACGGATGAACTGACATATGAAACACCGTACCTGTTTAAACCATAGTGCCATGTTACACTTCAATTACAAGTATTTACATCATTTTAATTTTGTACCACCAAGATTTCACGTTAACTATGCTATTAATCTAATTTAACTTAATATAACTGATAAATGGATAATGTAATTGAGGTATTATCTCAGGTTAATATATGCTGTATGATACAAACATGAAAACGCCATAAAAAAAGTGGCAAAATTGGCCTGAAACGGAGGTTGAGAGACAAGAATATGTATTTACTTAGGTAATTGACAATAATGACTTTAATAAAATATTTTAAGGTCTTTTAAATTGATGATAAACAAACAGTACAAAATGGACGAATCGAATATAAATCTTGAATGCGTAATACAAAATAGAGGAATTAAATAAAGATCTAGAAAGGACATACAACATGAAATGAAAGGGTTAAATATATATTGAGTGGTTAATACAAAGTGAGGGAGTCAAATATGAATCGCCAAAAAATAAACACCATACAGTGGAAAAGATAAATGTATATTTTGAGAGGACAAACAATACAAAATGAAAGAGGCGATTAAGTATCGCAAACAAGTAAGTCGCACAAAATGGAAGAGATAAATGTAAATCGTAAAGGGACGAGCAATACAAAATGAAAGGATAGTATCTGAGAGAGCATTCCGGCCGTGCCAAGTCGAATCCAAAGGTCGCGTCCTTCGTCCAGAATCCGTCGCAAGTCTGTTTTTTCATCCTCTAGGAAAATGTATGAATCGTGTCGTAGAGGCTTTGCAAGTGTGCGGCTAATGGCTGCGGAGAAGTTCTCGTGACACCCTAAAATCCAACGGGGTCTCACGTACACAACGAGACAGCTTTCGGCGCGTGTAAATCTCTCCACACACGGGCCGGACCAACAGAAATCTCATTTCATGCCGGAAGCCCGAAAAAGGGATTAACACCGGCCATTTTCCGCGGAGCTCGATTTTAACTTTCTCGATGGACCGCCTATTAAACCGATTTACCCATGCCTAAGCAACTTCCACTTTCCCTCGTGTTGACTTCGACCCTTCCAGACGGAAAAACCTTTCCGCCTAACGCTTGGTTATACACGACTCGCGGTTTTTACGCGAATTTGAGTTTTTCCATGGTGATAATTTTAAAAGAAAACAAACGTTTTCAGAAAATTTGCCTCGAGGAAGTGGCTTTGTTGGAAATTGGATGATATACGAGGTGTTAAAAAAAAAAGTGACTTTTTATTTTTCTCGAAAAATATTTATTTATTCATCCAGATCAATTTTGTCCCCTTCAAAGTAATCCCCCTTAGATATAATACACTTATTCTAGGGCCTTTTGCAATCCTCTAAGCACTTCTGATATGCGCTTTTTGGTATGGTCTTGAGCTCTTCTGGCGAAGCGGCCTTTATCTCCTGAATCGTGGCAAACCGTCGTCCTTTCATGAGTCTTTTCAGTTTTGGGAACAGGAAAAGGTCGCAGGGGGCCAATTCCGGTAAATACGGTGGCTGAGGCGTGATTACAGTGTTGTTTTGGGCCAGAAAATCACGAACAAGCAATGACGTGTACGCTGGTACATTATCGTGGTGTAATATCCATGACTTGTGTTTTCACAATTCCGGGCATTTCTTTCGTATTGCTTCAAGCAAACAGCGCATAACTTGAAGGTAATATTCCTTATTGTCCGTACGACCTTGTGGCAAGAACTCATGATGCACTACGAATCTGGCGTGGATTTTTCGGTCTTGATTAACGTCTTCTTAGCCTTCTGTGAAGAACTTGTACCACTTACAAACACCTTTTTTGCTCAAAATAGACTCGTCAAATGCCACAGTCAATATTTTAAGTGCGTCGGGGCACTTAATTTCATTTTTAACGCAGTATTTGATACAGATTCTTTGATCCATTTTTTTCGATCTCCAAGCACATGAAAACACGTCTTACCTTTGTATCCGTCAAAAACAAACTATAAACGCAAACTGGCTGATATTGTCAACTTATGTGGGGGACATATATACCAATACAACACATCACAAAAATTTCAAATTGAATGTATGTAGTAGGCGTAATTGTAAAAGTCACCTTTTTTTGAACAGACCTCGTACATTGAGGTCTACAAATTATCTGACACTTGAGTGTAGATTGTGTCAGGTTTTAATGCTCAAATATTGTTAGTATATTGTGTGGATCGAAATAAGAAATGTTATATGAACATAGATCATATATAGCTCGATTCATGGTTAATTCAATTCAGAAACAGATCAGCAATATTTACTTTGTATATACGGGCAACGTATCCTGTACAAGGCTAACGTGTGCCATTCTCGTTTGTCGGTTCATAGATTTTGCTTAAAAATGCAGAAATTATTTAAGAATTCGGGAGAGTTATAAATTTTATTATCTATCGATGTCAATCTTTCGACGCGGTAAAATGTGAGGCGTATATGGGAATCTAAAGGCACTTACGGAGATACGGTGTAGAAATATAGAACACCTGAAAAAATCAAAAAGGTGGAAGTAAATCAATCATGGCACTGAAATCTAAGAATCTAATCTAATTTATAAGTCTAAAAATGTTTACATTCCAACAGTCGACCTTTCACATATGGATAATAACTCATAACTCCATTTACTTGGTACAGCGTATCCTGTGAATCACATAATTATTTTTTCTCGCGAAAAGGAGCAATTTACGGAACGAATAGTTGAATCGACCGATGGAACCCAATCATATTGCAAGTATTCTTCCACCGTTGTACAGCAGCAGCAACAATCATCGAACTACGTCAGCAGCGATACGGAGAACTAATTCCAGGCATTTACCACAAGCTTGCTCCGCACGAGGATCATAGCAACCCTCCTCGCGAACGAAGATAGACACATAGCCTGTGTGTGCAACAGCACGCAGATCCGACCGAAGAGTCGCGTACCAGGATTTCAGGCCACTTTGCGTTCTTTTACATACACGCATACACGTACAAACGTTCACACGGACACGTCCACATAGTATCTGTCCCTGCGGGGACGACGGCCCCTGGAGGGGACGCTAGTGTGAGAAATCGATGAACGCGATCGAGAGGTAGCCGCGAGAGGTAAAACAAAATCGCAGACAATTCTTCGGCGTGTTGCGTCCCTCTGTTCCCTCCCCAAACCCCCTCTTTCTGCTTTATTTCTGTCCCGGTTTCTTTCTTCCCTTCTCTCCGTGGGCTCCAGGGTGATGGAGGTGGATAAGCTGTGGGAGGAAACGGGCGAATCCCCTCCCTTACCGATCTATACGTACGTGCAGTACCGGTTGTATACAGGGTGTTTCTTGATAGGGTGTCTACTATTCACTTTTGCAAATATCGTCAGCTTCTTACGGTTTCCTCGTACCCGATAACACAGAAGCGCCATGTAGCTTTTGAACATTTATGTTTGTAAATAATTTTTGTATCCTAATATAGCCACGAACGAGTGTTCTGGACATTTTCACGATGAGTAAAAGTCGGTTGTGTGCTCTATTGCCTGTTTAAAAAAAACGAGCGATTTCATAGATTCGTTTCGTTCATATGTTTGCCAGATCTATGTATATGTTAAAGTTACTCTACATAAGTTTCTTTACGACTTGTAGCGATGCCATTTTATATACCACTTAGAATTCAGCACATAATGGAGGGCAGATAAAGGAACAGGTTAGATGATCTAGATTAACGTATCCAAATAATGAAATATAGCTAACAGGAATTATTCGAATTATGTAATAAATTTATTAGCGGAATTAATCTTAATTGTAATTTTCTCAGATTTATGTGTGATTTTTATTTAGTACAGTGTTACATAAGAGTTAGGTTAGGTTTAGTTTATAAGACTTAAAATAACTCAATAATGAAACTGAGATCAATTTCCATTTTAAATGTAGAACCTCCTATGAGAAGAAATGTTACTTGCAAAACTGTGATAGGATAGTTACATAACGGCATAATAGCGATTAAGTAACTTTTCCGATACACGTTTTAAACATATATATTTGTAATCTGTGCGTGGGTAGAGTGTAGTTAGATTTTCCTTGCAATTTTTGTGATTAAATGACTCAATCGCGGCTGACAATGTCTTTCAGGTGTAAATCCACTCTGTGGGCGGAATTTTCTACCATTTCACATACAATTCAGCGGCATTCATCAGGTTCGATTATCCGCCGACAATATATTGACGTAGACGTGAAATCCATCACATTTGTCAGTTTACTGAAAGGTCAGTGATTGTTATGGCTTCAATGCGCTCACCGTTTTGTGAGCCGCTAATACTTCTACAAATAAATACAGCAAAAACATGAGTAGCGTTGATTGCATTTTACAGGATTAAAATTGCGATAATCCGTAAAATTTAAAATTTAATTTTTATACCTATAGGTATATGATTTAGCGAATCGTATAAGTATTTTAAAACTTATTGTATAATATGTCCGTTGATACATACAAATTTATGTTATTTTTGTACTGCTACTTGGAACTTGACATTATTAATTAAGTAATGATATTAAGAAATCATTTATAGAATAGAAATTTAGAAATCCGCAGAAGAATACATATAGGTGAACAATACATATAGGTTGAATAGAATTAAATATTTAAAATTCCTAATATGCAAACTCTCTTATTACAGTTTCAAACAGTCAAAGTTGTATTATCAGGAATTAGGATGATAGCTGTTGATTGATAAGTTGAAAACCGAAATGGTCTTAAGTCTTCTCTGTTACATTATTTCTCAGTTGCTCAATTGAATTTACATTTACGTTTTCCTGTAACGATTGTAAATAACATTTTGAACTTATAATTAGTAAGATCTGATTCCGTAAACTGATTTATCCAACCTTGGTTTAAATTACTGCAATTCCTGTTAAAAATGTTAAAAAATCATATTTGGTTCACTTCAGTTATAGTTATTAGAGATATTATCCGACAACCGTTAAAATGATGTAACAGTTATCAGAATCTCGATAAGTAATATTTTAAACATAGAGAGGTTACGGTTTGTAAATTAAAATTTACTGTCAACTATGAGTTAATTTTTATCCCACTTGTATTTTATTATTAAGTAACTACAGAAAAGCTATAGACAATTCCTATATGTCATTCCAATTGAATTATTTACAAAAGGTAATCAATGGATCCCAATTTTGTAATATTTAGCTTAATTTATGGTTAATGAAATGTAATTTAGGAAATGAATGAATTACATCAATATTTGTAATTCCAAAGTGTCTTGATACGTGCGGCCTATTTTACTGTGGCAGTCAACGCCATATATTAACCTAACTACGATTCCGGCTCCAGATGTTCATAGGATTATACCTTGTTAACCTGAATTCAGTTCTTTAATTAAACATTTAATTATACATACTGCCACTTAGCGGTACCAAATAACTTTAACAAGGCTTGATTTCATAAATTAATAAACATAGCTCTAAATCATTACTAATTTATTAACATAAATATATTCGGATTAGCATGTCCTGTTAAAATGATTGTTATTCTTTAATTTGTTGTTCAATTATAAGTATTCGCGATGCCAACTAATGATATCAAATAACATTTTGATTTTCGTGAGATTAGGTTTTGTAAATCGATTAACACCTAACAAATTAATTAATCAAATCTACCTACGAACTACAACTCAAAATGTTCGTAGAATTATAACTTATTACAATTAATAGAATTGCTTAATTTATTGCTGGTGTATATATATATATAATGCTATTTATCGTTATCAGTAATAATTCACTCATACTGAAAGTAAATACTGTAAACTTGTTAATTAATTAATTGATTTATATGATGTCACGTATGATTTAACCAAGCACTAGCAAAATACACTTTTCCATGATCATCAAACATGTGATGCTATATGTCCTGATCCTATCATATATTCTGTATACCTCATAGGACGTTGTATAATGCACACATTATACATAATACTTTTTTCAAAAATCACGTACCAAGTCCTAAAGGACGACACCCCGGAACGCGTGCACCCTCTGCTCCTTGCGATATCTCCCGGCGGGAACTATCGATCTCGTCTCTCCTTTTTTCCCGAAATCTATTTATAAGGCGCAGAGAGCGTTGCTTACTCCGTACACACCGAGGCGGACAGGGATTTCTGTACTGTCGAGTGGCGGCGCGGGGGAGGAGGAGGGACTAATATCGGAACATCGACGGCCAAGTCGACTCGGGGATTCGAGCGAGCTGGATGTTTAATTAGGAGCCAACGAAGGCAGCCCAGGGTCTGGCAAGAACGCGGGATGGGCTGCGGGGGAGGCAAAGGGATCCGCGGTGCGCAGGTATACAAACATACGTACAGTACCGGACAAATACATTCGAAGAAATCATTATTCGCTATAAAATTTCTTTCGTCGATCACCATCACATTTATTTATCAATATTTCATCGATGTGTTCGAAAAACACGGTTGAACCCCGAGGTTTAATTACCGTGAGGTTCAGTAATCCTGAGACCGCTTGCAGAAATTGGTAAATGAAAGAAATTTTTAAACCTATTTGATTAAATTTCACGTTTATACTACAATTGCTAATGTTTTGGTGCACAAAAATTATAATAATTGGAGCTATATGGCGTTCTAGTTAGATACATTAAGTCAAACATAGTGTATGAATGTACAGTATCAAGCGTGGTTTCTTATGACATGTCCCCATTCTAAGTCAGGGGAACGTCGGACTTGCAAGTGATGGAATTATTAGCGTCTAAATTACCTTACAATCACTAGTTTAATCATTAATATACAATTACTAGTTTATGAATTAGTATATTACTTACCACTTTCTGAATTAGCGTCCAATTGCTAGTTCCTAAATTTGTACACGCTTATAAGTTATACAATATACAAGTACGGTAAAAGGATGAGTTTTGAAAGTACATATCCGAGTTACTAGTATGTGATTCTAGCTGTACGAGGTCTAGACATGTACATTCTGAAGGGTGTGGATGAAAAGGATTATTAAAAGTGAAACGGTTTCCAAGAATCCGAGGAGCTTCTGGAAGAAGGGTTGTACATATAGTCGGAAGGATGTAGCGTATAATAAATGAATTATCGTTTCCCGGCATCGTCCCTAAATTCCCTTAGTTGTACGTTGTCCCGCATACGTAAAATTCCGGGCGCTGATCGCGGTGCTGACCGAAACTCGTCGCGGTAGCGTAAGGACACGCGTGCAATACCAGCGTGCACCAGGGCCACGGCATTCTCAACTACACGAGATAGCGAGCCAGAGGAGTCTCCGGGCCCCGCACCCGGATCCGGGGTTAGCAGCATCAGCAGCAGCAACAGCAACGGCAGCACGCGGAGCATCTCAAACACGATCTTGTATTCCAGACCTGGCAGCGCCTACGAGCGAGAGAATAGTCATTAACTAAATAACGGCCTGATCCCCGGCATCCTGGCACTGCCTTTCCCCACCCTCTTTAGCGTCCCACCAGGCCACGACCATTAGGGGGTGGGGTAGAAGGGAGAAAAAGAACCAACCAGCCAGGAAGCCACCCACCACTCGCTGGAACTGGATGTTATCAGTCGGTGAACGTTTTACAGCCAATGCGATGCCTTTGCAGCTCTCGGATGACTTTTTTATTGAGTCGGAATCGATACATGCGTTGCTCCCTTCCACGGATTCTTCAGATTTCGACTGTAGGATTGCGAAGCATGATCTTTCACCCTGAAGGTGCTGAAGGGTGAGAGAAGAGTAGATCAATTGCCGCGTTTCTGTACGGTTCGACTGATATAAACATATGGGAATTGCTGAAGAATTTTGCAAAGAACAGTTGATTCTTCCAGTAGTAGAATTTCAATTAATTTTAGAGTCGTACGCGACTATATGGACAATCTGTGTTGAAATGACAACCCGAAGCGCTATCTTTATAAACCAGTGAAGAAAGAAAGAACTTTGTATGTTTCGAGTTGAGTTTATTATAGCACTGTGTGACATTACAATCGTATTTTAATGTAGAACTCTAATGTTAGGGTTTGAATTTATTTCAAATTTAGTTACATGGACACTTATATTCAATAGATGAAAGTCGTTTTTGAAAAAAGGGACAGATGTTCGCGAGTCCGTATAAAGTAACAGGTTTAGTAGTGAGACGAGTATGACTAATCAATCATTGAGCAGACACAGCTATTAAAGGCTCCGTTTCTCTTGCGTTTTATTTGGGAGAGACCATTTTCTAGACGCTAGTCATTAGTACAACTATGTGTATATTCAGGAACAACGTAGATCATTAAGTATCTGGCTCTCTGAATTCGTAAAACTGCAAACCTGTAGATTTCAGGTCCTCGTGTCCACACAGTATCTACATGCCTATATTTTCGGATCATCAACTTATCAAATTCCATTGAGTCCGAATTTCTAGATTTTCAAATCCCTACTTTTTTAAATCTCAACGTCTCCAAATACCTATTTGCCCAAATTCCTAGGTCTCCAAATTCTTAGATTCCTAAATTCCTATCTTTAAAATACCTTGATCATCAAGTTCCTACATATCCACATTTTTGGACCCCCAATGTCCGAGGTCTATAAGTTTCATGATATTTAAATTCTTATGTCACCAAATTTATGAAATACAAAATCTTTCCACAAATTCTGATGTACCCAAATATTTAAATCCACAACTTTTTCAATCTTCAAAGCACAAAGTTTCGAAATCCCAAATTTAAATGATAAAATCCCAGAAAATAAACAAATTGGAAGTCTCTTTTCCTTCCATCCTCACATTTTCAGGGAAATTAGTATCGCAGTTGAGTGTACATCTACACCCACCAAAGCTGTTAACATATACGAAATGAAACATTAATTACAGATGGTATTTTGATTTGGTATACACTCAATATCCAGGATATGGAGCATCATGGTAGTGGAAAACTGTTAGCACTACAAGTATTTCTCTTCAACATAGGATTTCCGTATCAACACGATGGGTTGAAATTTAATATCCACAGAACACTTGGACTTCTGAGTCTGAAATGACATTATCGAAATTGAAAGTACATATTATATTTCATATGGCGGCTTCACCAAATCGTTACTCTTTTTGGTTATCTAAAAGGCCTGGTTCGAAGTTGCCTATGAATTTGGATTGGAACCTTATTTTGTTCAAGTTGTTCGATAATCTTTTTGTACAATTCAATGTAATCAACAATCAATTATAGCATGAAAATGAAAATAGTTGATGAAACGTGAAAAGCGAATGGTTAAATTGAATTTTCTATATATAAAAGTAATATATATAATAAAGTTGTACTAAATAACGTCCTTATCAATACATTTTAAGATCATTGGAATCGAATGTGACATCTTTATTTTGTAATACTATCTGTATAGGATAAAAAATGTATCATATACAGACTTGCGTAGTTTCGAATCACTATTGACCCGATCAGCGCTGTGCAAGGATTCGAACAACTCTCAGAAAGTCCTGTACTACATTTTCAGGTGGCATCCAAGAGTTTTCTTGGGTAATTCTTAGATGCCAAGTAGAGGAGTGCATGGAAAGAGTGCAGAATCCCATAGTCCTCGGCGTTATGCCTGTACGTGTCGAATGTTCGCGACTCGAAACACCGCGAAACAACGTGAAAAGTGACGGTGAAAAGCCCGCGAGTTTACACGAAGCGGATAATAAACACGTGCCACTTCGTGTTTTTTTTCCATTTGCCTCCTCATAAATCCGACATAAAGCGGGAAGACACGGCGCTGTCGAAGTGCAGGCTTTAACGGAGTGCTCTGTTATATCTGGCTAAAAAATGTACCGGTCGTGAATATCTATTATTTAGTTTCATATAAAATAAAGCAATTTTATAAAAATGTTATATTTCCAACAACTTGTTTAATGTAAATAGCATCCTTATAATAGAAACTGTTTTGTTTAGGTTTTTAGTGAAAATACATAACTACGTTGGATTTTAAATATATATAAAAGTTAGGTTTAAAGTAAGTAAAAAAGTTAGGTTTCAAACATACATTAAAATTACATTCAAAAATAAATTTATTAGTGGGGTCAGAATGGGTTAAATTTATAAATAGGTTAGAATTTTAGATATTATATCGTAATATAATATACATATTATTTATATATCGTAATATGAGATAATTCTTAATTGATGGAGAAAATTTGTGTTCAGTAGTATTTTTTAAGAAACGAAATTCTTCTTTGTCATTTTTGAGGTTAGGTTCCCTAAAGTTATCGAGAAAAAATCCTTGTTATTTATTTAGCAATCATTGTAATTACAGATAAACTGATGAAAACATTAAATATTTGTACATACAATTTTTTTACTGGAAAAGACTAAAAACCTTTAGAAGATTAGAAAGAATCTTCATCGAACCGTATTGTCAATTGTAAAATAATGAAGTAACTAAATTTTTCTTCAAAATATGACAAAAAATAAATCAAAACTAGATATGTCAATTAAATATGCAATTTGATAGACAAATTATAATATACATATGTCAGTTCTATTTTCGTCAAAATGGTTACCATTCATAAAAGTTAACTCCAAACTTTGCAATTTGTAAATCTTCTTAGGCTCATTAAGTTCTTGTAATTAATAAATAGGAAATGTCAACAGAAATTGGCAATGTAATCATTAATTTCAATATAAACTAATCTTTGTCTTTATTGATTCACATGATCTTGGAAGCTGATAGTCTGCAGCGGCTGAAACATCTTACTGTCAGTGTAATTACGTTTCAACGTTCGGCTGGTTCTAGTGTTTTGCGGGTACCCCAGTTAACAGGTTAACTGATGTTCGTCAGATATCCGAGTTAAGGGATTAGTTAACCGGTTAACCGATTTGCTTGGTTAACAGGTGTTACCGGTTCAACGGATAACCACGCGATATTGGTGCCACGTGTCAACTCACCACGAACTGTTTCGAAGTTAGGCGAACCTCCAAGTGTCAGAACAAGGCATTTAAATAAGAACACTGTACGTTTGCTGATTCTATCAAAGCTCACTAAGTATTGCGATAAAATGTCCATCATCGAAATATACTTATCACATCTACCAAAGTGGACATATAACTGGTTCACAAGTTCCTTATTATGAATGACACGATTTCTTAAGATACTGTCCTTAAAATCTGTATTAATTTTCATTACGATACAGAATTAATTTGCGTTTAACCTTTATTCATTCATTCCTCAACTTTAATTTTAATTTTAAATTAAGGGTGCACTATACATCGATAGGTTTAGCATTACGTCGGACATCTACATTATTTTTACATTAAAGGCAGGAACACGTAAGTATGATATCGGGATGTATATTTTGTAACGAAAAATGTATTAAAATGCTATTGATATATTGATTGCCATTGTCATATGTGATCGACTTTGAACATTCAGTTGAATTAATGATTTCGGAAAAAGCGAGCAAAAGGAATTTTTGAAAGCTCCTAATGCCGACACAATGATATACGCTAAAAGATTAAAAGATAAAATTGAAAAATTACCCTTTTTTATAATAAATTCGTATTATAGTGTGTTTGTCATTAAATATATTTAATATTAAATATTTAACATAGAATATGTTAACGGTAGAATATTAAATATATGAATATATATTAAAAGTGTTCAGAACTTAGTTTTTTATATTTAATAGTAATGACAATAATTTAAATGTTTAACTCAAGTGAAACGTCCTATACATCAATTACATGAAGCTCTAATTTTATTAGAACACAGGATGATATTCTGTATTTAAGCTACACAGTGTAATTATAATTGTATAATATACATAAATTATATTGTAACAATATTTACAATTTTAATGAATTTAAAATGTTAATATTATGAAAAGATCGTAAATGAAATTTTTCGAAATTTTCCATTTTTATAGATGAGGGTGTTGATATGAAAACCAATTTCATTAAATATCGATGAAAATAATATCATAATTCATCGTAATTTTTGTAAATGTAGTTACACAGTTAATACTTACAATATTGTTGTAATCTATTAAAAATTGACATAAGTGAAGTGCAACTTCACTTACAATGATCTTATTCTTATTGTGTTCATAAATACAACACAGTATTTGCAGCTAAGGAAATAGTAAATTAACTGAACAATAAATTTACTCTTGAAAAGTGATTTTCATTACAATTGAACATAGTGGTTCCTTATTACACATTCTTAATAATAATGAATTGAACAAGTATTTAAATTTTATATTTTTTGTGAACTAACATATAACGATCTTAAGATTGAAAATCGAGAAATATAGAACTACAATAATTTTAAACAATTAAAAATAGTTCTAATTACAGTAGAAGCATCATTCCTGGACCAGAGAACTTCTTTTTGCCACATTCATATTATAGTTATAACAACACTGTAACAAAAGTTAAAATCGTCTACATATCAGATGTCCATATAAAACTTCAATTCTTCTTGAAACTCTTTCTTAATAAATTTTCAGTATCACTCAAATATACTCTCGTACCCGTCATATATGTTTTGTCCATTGCCATTCCTATAGTTCCATTAATAGTTCACCAATAATAACCACCAGCTTAAAAGAGAACAGAACATCAATATATCATAATTTCAATATACAATTGAAAGAATTTTCAGTTCTATATTTTTTGAAAGAGTTAAAAGTTATAAGCGAATAAATTTAACCTAACCAAACCTAAGCACAACTACATAAATATAGGGATCGAGTATCTCTGGTGCACGGCGAACACGACGAAACAAATGACGCATTGTTCAATATGCGAGGCAAATCAGACAATTTCACGGCAGATAATCTAGGATGGATTCGCAGATACACGCATACATGTATATGAAGGCGGGGGACGACAACGCAGTCGTCGCTAACGGCCAGAAATCATTTGGGTGACGGAAAGAGATCGAACGATCCTTGGGGGAAAGGGATTTCCGGTGTACGGATTCACGGAGCGTTATGATTTGTGCCCTCCCGACTTCCTTCAATAATTTTCCGGCAAATTAAACTGTAAACTTCCCCATCGCTCCTCCCCCCACCACCTACGAGCGTAATTCTCGGAGGGACGTTCCGATGCAAAAACTTTCAATTCGCCGACCTCGTTCCCGGTCCGCTTGCTCCCTCCCCGACGATTATTGTATCTCGCGAGTGCACGCTGGAATACATTAGCTGTAATTAGTTGACTTTTTGTCGAAAACGAGGGAACGAAGCTAGGGGAAACTCGCTCCGGGACGTTTAGAGACGGAGATGGACTGAGAAATATCCACCGGTTTTCTAACTTGTTATGCTCTGTTCGCTGCTTCTTTTATTCAAGTTGAATGCTTATTTCCTAATTATTTCGAGTGAGAGGCTCCTTGCCAATCTTCAAGATCTTGGGATGTCTTATCAAGATTAGCGTTCAGAAATACTCATAAAGTAACATTACGTTTTGATAGATTAGATTTGCGATTCGATTATGCATAAACGGTGTTTCATGAAATCGTGTTTCAAATTAACGTACAATTCACACATAACCTGACAGTGAACAGTAATTGAATATATATTTTAACTCGTCATCACGGTAAAAGTCAACACATGTATATTTCAAGAAGTATATCTTAACAAGTCTTATAAATTGTGGCTGTTTGATGTAATGACCGTTCGACTGTTTCGGTAGTTTTGGTATGAAGTTGAATGTTAATACTTCACTTTTCGGATCTTAATATCCAGTAGACCTTTAACCCCTTAACCTACAACTACGGACATAGCCCGTGGTACGATGATCGGGCCAAACATAAATATTGTGAGCATCGCCTGTGGTCGCAGTTTGAAGTTTTTCCACCACAAATAGTACAGATTAAGTAATATGCTGAAACCAAATTATAAAGAACCAGGACAATTATCACACGGAGATATGCCACAGAGGCTGCACGCGAAACATTGGGCTCATTTTCCGAAACAAATTGGCCCAACAGCATCAAAATTAATACCGTCAAAACCTTGTAAAGTTTGCCAAAAAAATAAACAACGTAGAGAAACAACGTGGGAGTGTAAGAAGTGCAAAGTTTACTTACACGTACCAGAGTGTTCCGAATTGTATCACACTGTTGAAAATTATTAATGTTCTCTTACTGATTTTTGTATAAATAAACCTTTGTATATAAATAAACTTTTTGTAGCACTTATATCTACCACAATTAACGCATTAGGCTGTAATTACTTATCAAATATTCCACAAATATTTATAATTTTAAGAGGGCTCCGTCGCTAATATTTATATTTGGCCCGATCATCGTATTACACAAGTCGCGCGAATGGCTCGAAGGCTGCGCGACCTTGTTTACGCTTTCGGCCAAAATTTTTGGAAAGTAAATCGTAGGTTAAGGGGTTAAAATGCTCGCCAAAATGGGCTCCCGAGCTCAGTGAATTGGACTCGAGAAGTCATCGGGTAAAACAATCGAACGTCTGATAAGCAGTACTGATTAGTGTAATAACAGCTCAGAATAATTTATATTAGGGGGACCGAAAAGTAATGTCGTTTCTACATATGCCGATGTTCATTTTTTTTTCAGATATTTTGCTAAAAAATCAATTGATTTTTATCTATCCAGCATAGAAAATTTATACAATAGATGGAAAAAGGTTGTTGATAATGAGAGTGATTACATCATGGATTAAAAATAAAAACGTATTCAAAATTTATATGTTTCACTTTACTGCAAAAAGACGACATTACTTTCCGGTCCCCCTAATATAAGTATATACAATTGAAAATCTATCAGAATGCATCTGTATACACAGATATACAACTGTGAATCGTGGTTACATTAATTGGCATCGTGGCGATTTTTATTGGTGATCTATCAGCGGAAAGTAAAAGGTGGTCTGTTGGTGAATTGCAACCGCGGTATACACCTGATTTAGTGTATACCTATATTCGAGCAACATTATTCGTATCACAGTGACCCAAACGGTCTCTTATCGTGGTATATCAGAGAATTACATATATTAATGAAACACTATTCATATCTGACTGATCCACGAGGTTTCTCACGATGCATGTACGATATATACAGCGGTACATTAAAGGAATACATTAGAGCAACACTATTTATATTGGACTGAACAACGAAGTCAACAAATATAATGTATTTGTGACACATACGTTCTCATATCAGAGCAGTGCCTACATTTCAGCATCAGTATTCATTCGCGGTATACGCATTGGTATATGTATACCTTTGTGCACTAGAGTACTACCTGTACCAGCGCTGTTCAAATCGGAGTGATCGTCGAAATCCCTTACAATCTGTAGGCGATACATATCTTGATTTATCAAAGCATTGCCTAAATTAGAGTAACACTATTCGTATCGGAAACCCATGAGATCCTTCACATGGTAGCTGTCTTGGTATATCAGAACAATACTGCATGGCCCATTGATGAATCCCAACGACGTGAACGTATTAACCCCTCGCCATACTTCCATGAGTCTGACTTGTGATATACTCGCAATTCAACTGCAACAAATTTTACTCAACTTTTTAATATTATTTAGTTTAGAGTTCAAATCCAATTACAATTTGCGTAGTCAAGGGCTGTTGAATACAAAATGATCGTAATGTTTTAACTTATTTTTATCTATTTTAACATCGTAGCTGTTATTAGTTAGTTCTGACTGAAGCATCTGTCAGAAAAATCCCCAAGCTATGTGCAACGATATTGAAAAACGTTAATTACTATATACGTGGGCGTTAAAGTACAGATAGAAGTAAACTCTCCTATGACCCCGTATATTCTCTCATTGTCGTAAAGGCAAGGCTACGGGAAGAGTGTCCCGAAAAGGGCACTTCTGGCCTTAGGACCCCCTTCGCCAGTGTCACGCCCAAGCGAATATGATATAGCACCAACGCGAATTTTACCGATTTCTTGTTTTGGCGAGAAATTAAATAACAGCGAAAGACTTTTGGAGATCCGAGTTTATTCGTGAATAACAGAGTAATGCGCCTTTTACAGTACTGACCCGCGGCATGCGGGTTTCAGGTCCTTTATATCTTTATGATAAGGGAGTTGGAGAGGAACTTACGCCTAAGGTGTCCAAGGGCTGCTTTTCTGTTTTTCTGACTCACGGGTGATGAATCCGCTGGCGAGTGTTATCGAGTTGTTTTTGTCAAATGATTCGTCAGGAGTTCAATATTTGTGGTTCGCCACACCAGCATGATTTATGAACTGTTTATTGTCCTAACTTAGCCGGTTAGCCGTTCCCTTCGAGGACCATTGACAAAACGTCGATGGTCTACGTTAAACTTTCTCTGTCTTCGCATTTTCTTACACAACTTACACATACATCATAAGGCAGAGGGTTCGTTTTACGTTAAAATACGGAACACAAAGCAAGTGACAGCGACCGTGTTAATAGACCGAAGGTACTTGCGGAAACACCTCCTGATCCGAACTCCATGTCCAGGTTCATAGAGGCGAAAGCGTTAATAATAGTCGCATTCGCTAAACGGATCGCATCCGTTTAAGCGTAAAGACGGTGGCTGGGGCGGGAAGAAGCGCAACGATGCGTCGTCTCGCGCTGCGTGCTCCGTTCTCTATAGATAGCCGTGCAACCGCGGCATGCGTCAGAGCACGGAGTCGACGGAGGCCACAGCAATTTCCGCCAGCGTCTCGATCATATGGGGAGGAAGGAAAAGAAAGGAAGGTGGCGAGTAGCGTGAACGAAATCGAGAACAAGCGAAAGAGCGGGGCGGGAGGGACAGTCTACGTCTCTGAATCCGACCGCGTGCATTGTTCCGCGCTAATTTTGGCGCCCAACTGTCGCTTTGTCCAACGCTTCTTCGAGACGGATCGAGCGGATCCGAACGGTTATCTTTCCCCGTCCGTTAGCTCGACTCGTTGCTGCTTCGAGGCGGAGAAAAAAGGCGAGATCGAAAGAGCCTCGTGGACTTCGCCGATGAACAGGCCAGGATTTACGGCCCTGTTGAAGTCGGCTGGATTGTTTCGACGTTTATAGAGCGACGTAGAGTCGTGATGAGTGCGCCACTTACAGAGGATCTCCATCAGTAATTCGCAGCGATGAAGATTCGACACTTTTCTTCTTCTGAAGAATAACGATGGCCTTACTTTTGGAAAGTCGAAATTTATGCACAAGTATACCGTTTGACTTTAATGTACATCGCGCGTATTCGATATCCTAATAAAAGTTCAGGTTTAATTTTCTCTATTTTACGAGCCTTTTTATTTTTCTTTCTGAGTGAATGTATAGTCTTCTGAAAATATAGTTATGATATTAAGAAAATAATGATAATTTTGTAGAAAAACACTGTTGATCCTTATTTTAGAATGTCTAAAGAATATGCAGGAATTTTTGGCGTGTGAAATAACAAATAGTTCGAATATGATAATTTGAAACCACCAAATCGTGCCACATCCGGGTACTATATGAAACTTTTTAATGATGTATACATTACAGGTTAATTCGAAATTGCTACCCTAGAAATATAGTGCTTCACAGTAAATACTAGGATTAAAATTAATCAAATATATCCGATGCTTAACCAGTTAACTGTGGCGTTCCCTTCTGTAAGTATACTCGTTAATCATAGAATAAGTGTCGGTGTTAAAATATTAGGCCAACAAGATGGGTCTATTTTATAAAATAGACCATTTTATTACTAATATTGACTTATTTGGTGAACGAGTTAGCTGTGATTTAGGAGTATACTCGTCGTGCTAAAAAATTCTGCCACATTTCCATGACGGATATAGTCGTCAAACACGCTTAACTGGTTAAGCGGAGATGTCTACTTAGAACTCATTAAAAAAATCAGTTACTATGTTCATTTTTATATACTCTTCAAGTACATGTATAAAGTGTTATCTGAAATATCTAAGTAAATTTGAAATAATTGAAAGAATACAAATGATTCACCCCACAACTGCATTTAAACGGGGATCAGTAGTAGCAAGCAGCAGTTGTAGAAGACGCAATCATTTTTTCTCCGAATAAAAAATGTTATGCGTTGTGAAAATAAATACACAGTGCTAAAAACGATGAGAATATTTATATGCTGTACAAGACATACTATACTACATCAAAAGGCCTTAGCAAACACAGGTCGAAAGATCAACCGTTTCTGAAATATAAATATTTATATGTTTCAAAAACGATTGACCTTCGATCTATGTTTACTATGGCTCTTTTGCTCGCATACTGTGTTATATGTATATACCTGGACATGCTGAACATTTTGTTTTCACATCACTATATGATGTGGGTGACACAAAATTCGACTGACATTCTATTAATAATGGCAGTATTTAATTTTTTTTTTTAGTGAATGGGTTTTGAGCACAATATTTCAGTACCTTCTGGTAATATAAATGTCGTAACAAAGATATTAAAAAAGGTCTTATTAAAATACATAGGGAATTTATATTATTAGTATTAATAAGCAACCTGATACTTTTGATAAAAAAAATTTACTGCTCCAAATTGCAAAAGTAGTTGACACATCGTATTACTGAAAATTTTTAGTTGGCACGTTTAGGAGCCAGTAGTTACTATCAGTCGAAACGAAATATATTTATTTGAAATTAAGAACATTTAGTTATCAAATAGGACGAAATGAAACATACAAAAATACATATGTGTGTAACAAATATGAAGTATTTAAAGCAAACTTCAAAATACAATAAGAGTACGAAAATAATTGTAAATTTTCACATAGAATGTGCAATTTTTCAAACAATTGAACGTTTAAACAATTTTTATTAACAGAAAGTTTAATCTGTTTGAATGAAAATTAAATGTTAAGCACAAGGATAATATCAAATACCACTACAAGTACTTTAACCGTAAACTAAAACGGATAATTTTAACATGTGTTTTTCATAATTAAGTACCAATATAATTTACATATTAATGTCTTCAAGGTTGAAGACAAGTAGAATTCTAATGTTAATCAACTTATTTATTTAAAAATTTGTAAGCACAGTTTAGAGTTGAAATTGTATTGTCAACTATGATGCTCATCGCAAAGTGGTTAAAAAAGACAACATCCAGAGCATCTGTACTGTATTAATTTTTATTTATTTTTTCACGGTAAGATAATACGTACTCTAAAAATAAATTAGTATTTATTTATTGACAAAAATATATTACTTGTTCTTCGATAACCTTTGTAACACCTACGAATGTAATTTGATATAAAGCATATAAGTATAAGGATGTTATAACATTTTTTATAGTCTATTATTACACTTTAACAGTTAGATGTACTGATTTAAGTCGAATTTATAAACTCTTTAATTTGTATACCATTTCATACATATATCAAATTATTCTTATCGCACTTATGTCAGAACTGTATAAAACCAATATCAGTAATATATTATTATTCATAATAATGTTTTACTATTGGCAATTGTGTGTTATTACTGACATTGATGTTTTATTACTTGCAATAACGTGTTATTCATGTGAATTATGTGTTGCTTTTATTAACAGCAATGTGTTATTATCGATAGATTAACAACGTGTGGGCCTACCACATTATCAGACGCTGATGTATATGCATTTTGGATACATCAAGATCTGCAAGGTAAACTGATATGATTTATACGGCGGGCGTTTTACATGTTACATCATTTATGTACATCTTACAGATCTCTGTATATGATAAATTCATAAACATATTATATATTATGCTATGTATGGTGAAAATCGTACTATATGTATACAATGGTAAATATCGTACAATGTACATAGTCCATAATTCAATGACAGTAGTTCATAATCCAATAAACACGTTAGTCTCTCAAACGAAGGAACATATGTCCGCATCCTAAGGTGATTCAAAACCCAAGTTTACCAGACGAAGCTCCGAAGAATAACTCAGCCAGCAATCAGCAGGGTAGATCCGAGACGAAAATCAAATTTATATTCCCCGGAAACTGCATGTTGTCGATGAAACTGACAAGGGACTCACTATTCCGATTGGTCACCAGTTGGTCAGCAAGTTTGGAACCATCCCTCTCGCGTCTTAACATTGTTTCACACGATGGACGATCGCATAAATAAGTCAACGGCGAATCGACGCGGCAATTCCGCGTTCACGGTCTGCAGGGATAGGAATATCGAGGAAAAAAGGCATAGCCACAGTGTTAGAGACGAAAGAAGGAAAAGAAAAAAAGGAAACGGTAGCCGGGGTCGGACGGGTCCCAACAGAGTGAACCGTGAATTATCCGCACTCGTTACATATTCCTTTTTATGTGTCCTCCGCCATAAACAGCAAAGGTGAACGCGCGGAAGAGAGGAGGCTGGCGAGGACCAGTTTTTGCATGGCCTCCCTTGAGGGTCATCACTCGCACTTCGGGGGTAGTCGGTGTCCAGTTGTCCACCCTCCCGGCCATTCGATCCGGCCTGACAACTGATATTGCGTGATCTATGGCCCCGAGTATTGCACGCCTGGGACAAAACTGCCCCCGTTACACCCCCGTCGGTCTTCCTTCGAAGTTTCTACCCTCGTCGAGCTCGCAGCGCCGGGATGAGACGGGACGCAGCGAGGAACAGCAACAAAGTAATAGATGCCCCCGGACTCGCACTGTCCACTTCGTCAATAAAAAATCACGGCATAATAGAAAAAGAACTCGCGCTGCAACCCCCTTGAGATGTGCTGTTTCACCCCCGTTCGAACCTGAAATATTTATGGACACCGCCTTCGTGGCACTTTAAGGTCCTGCGGATTAACGGAAGTGGCTTCGAATTGACATCTTTTTTTTCATATTTTCACTATTTGCTATATCGCACTGTGCAAAATCACCTCTTGCTATATTGTTTTAGTAAATAGTGTCGGTTTGCAATGTGTACGATCCATCTTACTATCTTGTTATTTTCTTATTTATCCATGTGCTGTACGTTATATCATTACGGATTATATCATCATTCGTTATACATATAGCCCGTATAATACTGTCCTACTTTCTATTCTCATGTGCTATATCTTCACATGTTATGTCTTATATCGCGTTATATCACCGCAGAGTTTATAACGACATGTAGAATATGCAGAGTAAGTGTATCTGTTACATATAATATCATCACGTGTTGTGTAGTCACATGTTATGTTACGATGCATTCGTATATCCATGCATTACACTGTCATGTGTTCATACACGCACGCATTACATCTATGCATTATACCATCCACACATTATATCACCAAAACTTTATACTATCCATATATTACATTCTGACGCGTTACATTGTCACAGAGCTCTACTGCATCACGCGTTATAATGCCACACGCTGCATTATGGCGTCTTATTTCGTGACGTACTATATCATCACGTATTATTATAACCATGCGTTATTGTATCACCATGCGTTACATGATCACGCGTGATATCACCACCTATTATATTGCTAATTCGTTACGGAGCATATTTGACATACAATGAAAGCATTTTTCCCGTAAAATTTCTTCTTGAACAAAGAAATCCCACAGCGGCGAGAATTCAAGATCGGGCAAACTCGTTTTCGTTTACGAACGAAAGCGTGGCAGGGTTTAGGAGTTGGCCAGAGAGAACGGAGAAGAAGAAACGTGGGCGAACAGTGTTCCACAGGGACCCACAGACAACGATACATATTATATTACATACGATGGGTCAGCAATGAAAAGTAAGTGCATATGAGAATCCATGGGGTTGTATGGCCGTGTACTGATACAGGTAGAGCGACTCGATATCAGGCCGCGAAATCGAAAAAGTCAAAGTCGTTATTTCATGATCAGCACGTTCGAAGGGTGAAACTTGTTTCGACTTTTTTATATGCTTCGACTATAAACACGTCGTCGTTAATTTTCCTCCTGGTGACTCGTGAACGATGTTCACTTTAGAGTGTCTAGGGATTTATGTTTACATGTGTGCCGTTAGGATTCTTTGCAGGCAAAACGACTTGGCCCAAAAGGATTTTTCTTTGTAACCTTAATCCTTTCGAGAGTCAGTATTTAAGGCTTTTTCTGAAGAAGTAAATCTTATAATTTTGAAATTCTTTTACGGTAATTACTGCTGACCCAAATATTTGATGTATCGTGTAATTATAATAATATATACCTTTAACGTTACTGTCAGCAAATAATATATTTAATATTTCTAAATATTGTGACAATTGAAAATAATTCATAGTTCATTTATATTATTTACATACACCTACAAAAGCATCAAAAGTTGATAATATTGAGATATTCACGAGAGACCAACATAGGTTCCGTGCGGATAAATACCCATATGTAATCTTGAAAATAATGTAATTATCAGTTTGATATATTTCCAAGTTTTCGAACATTGGATGTTCACATATTTAAATAACAAAATTGTATAGTTTTGACATTTTAAAATATTTAAAAATCTCATATTTCAAATCCCCAAATTCTTGAACATTTAAAATTCTCAAACATCTGATTTTACAAATCCTCTGAACTCTAGATTCTTAAATCACTAGATTCCCACATCTCTAAATTTCCAAATTTCGAAATTCCCGAATTTCTAGGTTCTCAAATTTTTAGTCCACCTCCGAATTTTCAAATCTTCAAGAATTCTTAAAATTCAATGACTTAATGGTCTCCTCTTCTCCTTAATTGTCATATTCTACATTTGCAATCTCCTGAAAACGTCCTATATTATTCGGAAAATTGATCTAAAAATTAAGTGAATTTTAAATAACATTGATTCAATTACGTTCAGTTCAGTGACGCATCCAGAGTGCAGCTCAATAAATTATCGGAGCCACCAACGTAAAAGGCAATAAAGTAGCAAATTATCCAAAAATCTTTTCATAACTAAAATTAATTTATTTTATTTACATTGCATCATGTTTTTTATCTCGATACTATTTACAAATTACATATTACGAATTAAACACTTACGAATTAGTTGCGAATTAAATATTTATGAACTAATTCAATCGTTTCGGAGAAGAAAATTAAAAGCAGTGTTTATTTCTCGATTGAATTTTGATGATTATCTAATTAACTGTACTTAGTTTGCGTTAATACTATTTTGTAAAACTTGATCGCCCTACGATCAGGTTTTGAATGCACCTTCTAGTATAAAAAGATATGTAAGAATATAAACACGATAAGAAGAGATAAAAGATATATATGAATACAAATAAGGGAAACCCAAAAGAACTGAAAGACCATTTCTAATAAGCGGAAATGAAGATTAAAATGATCAAGGGAGGTATCATTTCTGGTGCGCGTGAAACTTTAATCAATTCGTGGCTCGAGTCTACCAGATTTTAAAGCGTCCGTCAAATTTATTCAAGGGCCCCTTAAGTGGCCGGTATAAATAAATTAATGCAGATCGGCAGGGCAAGTCCGGTCCGTGGGACAGATGAAACGTTGAATTTTTCATGGCCGATAAGATCTCACAGGCGCATCCTCATAAATGTCCTCACGAATTTAGACACTGAACACGGGGTGCGGTGCGTGGTTTCGCACATCGAAACGTCCACGCCTTATGGTGTGTTCACAGCATATGCGATTATGGTGGTACGAGCGACAGGAAGTGGACAAAGTTGAGCTTTAACCTTTATGGAAATTTTGGCTCGTTTGTTCCAGGAAGGTGACGCGATGCCGGCTATTTTCGACGATTTGTTAACTGCTGGGCACGTTTGTAGCGGGGTGATTATTTTAATTAATTATGCTTTTATGCAAGCATCATCCCCCGGTTTGATGTTTCTTTTCTGCGGTATTTAAGAATTCTGAATAATAAGAAGGGTCTGCGTGTTACGGTTGAGTAGTTCCATGACCATGGATGTCTGGTGATTTTGTATAATTCTTTATGCCATACTGTTTTGATAAATATTTGTTTGTTTAATCGTGACATTTGTCGATTGAACGACAGATACATTTATACCTGATTAGTATTGTTATAGTACAAGTTTTCTTGTTACTATAGTATTAGTGTTTGTATTACTATAATACTAGTTATGTATATTACCATAACAACAATGCCCATATCACTATAATATTAGTGTAGTATATTATTAGTATTTACAATATTACTAATAACTACATCATCACAGTACTTGTGCTACTAATAATAATTATATTTGCAGTTCTGTGAGTACTTGCACTAACATATTGCATAATATTGTTATTAATATTTGTAGTACTTTTAATAGTTGAACTATAATGGTGCTAGTGTAACTCGTATAGGTAGGTGTATTAATAATTGTGCTATTAATAACTACTATTTTCTCATGTCTATTAGTATCCGCGGTACTATTTCCAATTGCACTATTACAATAGTAATTACAAGTAATGCAACTCTTACTATTTGTACTACTGTAACATCATTGTTACTATACAACTATTGTTTATATTTATAGTACTATTAATACTTGAATTACTACAATACTACAATCAATACTATTATTAGTTCATTTAGTATTAAAATTTACAATGATTTTACTTTTCTTAGCATTTTAACAATTTTGTTTTATATTATCATTATTACTAATAAGTATTGTTCCAAAAATGAATTACTATATATCCTTCACAGTGTTTTTTATACTTATTTAGTTATAGATTAACTAAAATTGAATGAGAAAAGTAGAAAATAAGTTTCCTACAATATCTAATATTACTATTACTAATTTAGTTAGATTTGTATTATCAGTCAGAAAAATATTATACCGCAAAATTAAATTAAATTAATTAATATTTTTCCACCAGACAATCTTTTCTAAAAAAGTATCTAAATAACTTTACTCTGTTTACATTAATTTTGATTTTGAACATATCTTCCAATGAGATGTTTGTCACTGTCTTAATACGCCATAATCTCTGCTCGTTCAATTTGTTCAATCGCTGACAATGTTCCAGTTTGATAGAGTCTCGGATGGACAAAGTATTCTCTGGGTTATCGTTTGGTTATGGAACAACGGCAACAAGATTGGGTTCGTCCTACTGGGACAAAGAATTATCTGCTTGATCCTCAACACGTGCGAACCAGTTTCTATCTCGGGGATGGACACGAACACTACGGGACAAATCTGACCGTACGCTTTATCAGAAATATCATATTTAGTTCCTTCCTCGTGCGACGCTGATAAGCACCAGAGTAATCTATCTTGCGATTTGCGAACGCTTTATTACTTGAACAGATTTATTATGTTATTGTTATTTATATGTATTTTATGTTTTTGCTATTTAAATTCAGCATCTTAACTTAGTGATATTTAAGTTTACTGTTTTATAATCATTTAACCTTTAAATATCGGACAGTGAAAGATTAGAACTGCTTCATTTTTAACTTACACTACAATTAACTTAAATTTCAATAAAGAATCGTTTACCATTTTAATCACTTTTAATTTCGTTTTTTTAATTCATTAATAAGCAAGTATTGGAGTAACAAAACAGAATAATTGCTATCGTACATAAATTCGTATATTTTATATGAGTTGCAGAATTATTTTATTATCGATCTTAATTTTTTACATTTACAATTTTTATTAAATTGTTTATAATTAATATCGATATTGTATGAATATTACAATTAATGAATATTAGTTAAAAAAGAAGAAATAATATTTTTATAGTTCAAAACCATTTCAAAGTCAATACATAGGGCACTGAGTTCAACTTCGTAACAATTGTACATCGTTCTAAAGGACTGATATTATGAAAATGCATGAGTAATACAGTGTGTCCCACAATTATGGTACGAGCCGGAAAGGGGTGGTAGGTGGGGGTAATCAGAACAACTTTTTCCTTTGCAAAAATATTGAATGAGGCTTCAATTTTAAATTATTAACGAAAAACACCGACCAATCAGAGCGCGAGGACCGCGCGCGCTCGGAAGTATAAGTCTAGACCCGAGTTATACATACATATAACCCCTTTAAATGTAAATAACCCACCTACCACCCCTTGCCGGCTCGTACTATAATTGTGGCACACACTGTAGAATATACAGGATGGGGCCCCCTAGAATAACTACGAAAGTCGCTTTAGAGATATGAAGGTCACCTTCGTTTTTTTTTTTAAATAGAAAGCTATGTTTTGATAGTTGTTTTCTGATTGCGCTTTTTAAGACGAATCCAACGATGTGCAACATTAAGATCTTTGGAGGTCATGAAAGGTTATTTATGACAAAGTATAATTTATTAACTTTTAAGGTGTGACCTTGATAAACAGTTTTTATTTACCATAATATTTATTGCTATGTGAACAATGTATTTTTTGACATTTTTATGTATAATTAAAAGTAATAGAAATACGTATTACACTTAACAAAATTAGCGTGAAATGTAAACGAATGATCGAAATTCATTGTAATATATGAATGATTTTAATAAACGGAAGACATTATTCACAACCTTTTTCACATTTTTGTGTATCATTAAAAATAATGAATACAATACGATATAAATGAAATAGTGAGTGAAAAACTGTGCATAATAAATCCTTTATCTTTAATCTACTAATAATAAGTAGGACACCATGTATAACAAACAATTACATTGTACTCACTTGTTCGACGCAAATCAAACACGCACCCATCATTTCTCATACGATACTAACTTTTGACTGTAATTTTCGATGCAGTCGATCGAATGGCACTTAAGCAAACACCATAAGCATTCCGCTCAATATACCCGAGAGGAAACGAAGCTTCTTTAACATCCAGGCGGGACAAACCTGAGCTGTAATCGTAGGGGATCCGGACCATTTACAAGATACAATAGAACCTTAAAGTTGCTGGAAACTCTGTAGAGCAACATTTGTCCTGTCTTAGACCACGCGCATTAAGTATACCGGTATAAGTCTTTAACCGGGGTCAGATTTGGACTTGGGACATTAGGCGCTTTCCAGCTCGATCAGGCAAGCCGCGCCGAAACTGTTCGTTCCTCTTGGCTCCGCGTTCGACTTCGACCGCCGTAGTGCAACTAGCGAGTTCCTCAAGTCGAAATTCTCTTCAGACATCCACCTTAGCAGCATCTGCCAATAAAACCCCCCGACTCCGAAGTGTGTCCGGTGTAACTCGGTGATCTTCAACTATCCAACGGGATTACCAACTATTCTCGAAGACGGGACCATCGGGGATTAGAGCAGTCCGGCCTTCCCCTTTTCCAGAGGGCATCGAAGCGTCTCCGTCTCTGTCTATTCGGCGTCGCTCTCTAGTTGGCTCGCACCACGACGACGCCCGCACCGTCCAGCCAATATCAATTATAAGAGAAGACAAGAGCCCGCAATCACGGCCGAGCAGACCTTAACGGATCAAAGGTCTTCCAGGCTCGCGGTTCTGCGGGATCACCAGTTTTTAGATAAGGTATACTTCAATTAAGAGAGCCCCTCATCGTTGGTCGCAGCATTCGTGTTGGTCGACGCTATTGCGCCGGGATTAGGCGAATATAAATCTGCGGAGAGGTTAGGTACACCCCCGGCGTGCAACGACTGGCGATATAGCGCCACCAGCGGGTTCTTAAGATTCTGACAGATGCGTCGTTTTGTGAGATCGCTTCGATCACTGTCTGGTTATGTTATTGTTCAGTTGTTGGTATATACATAGTTTGCGTATTGGCTTTTACTTCTTGGGAATTGTTATGAGGATCGGTAGCTCTGTTATTTGTTAGTGCTTGGGAGATTACAATGAGATTTGGGATTACGCGCAGTCGAGAGTGTTTCACTAACAATAAGTTAGTTAGGGGAAATGGTAATGTAGGAACGGGGAGTAGAGAATTATTGAAAATAGGGAAAATAAAAATTTGTGAAAGTAGGAATCCCTAAAATTTGGAAATTTCTAAGCACATACCTTGGTCAATGTTAAATTTCATGCTCTTGTATATTTATAAGTTTCCAATTCTTAAATATGAACATTAAAAATCTTTACATATTTTAATTTCCCAAATTTTCTAAATTTTTCTAAAAATTTCCAAATTCCTATATTTTTTAATCGTTTGTTTCTAATTTTCAATATTTCTAGAATTTCGAATACCAAAACATCCCAATTTATCAAGATCATAGATAAGTGTTGAAATTCCCATATTACTAAGTTTATAAATTCCAAACGTTCGAATTTAAAAACTAAAGAATTTTGTATTTGAAATTCTTATAATTTCCAAATTTCTAGCATATGCAATTCTCAACTTACACATTTTAGAATTCCAAAATTCCTATGTTTCTCAATTGCCAGCTTTAAAAATTAAAAAATTACATTATCTTCTCAAAATTTTCAAGTTTTTAATTCAATGTTAGATTTACAAATTCCCTGTTTATAATTAGGTGTTCAAGTCTATTTTTTATAGAAAAATATTTTCTATATTTCTAATTCTTAATATCTAAATTAAATGGGATTTTTTTAATTGTTAAAACTAACAAAAAGAATACTTGTTTTGAAAAATCATTATTAATTTGTCGAATTTTCCTTACAAGATGAGGTTACTGAAATTTGAATAATTCGAATAGAAGCGAAAATATATTCAAGATATGTCGAAAGAAATGTACGCAATTGATAAAAAACAGTTAGTGAAAGTTTGTTACTTGCGATTTACAGATTTTATCTACTTTGAGGAACTACATGAAACAATGATATTAAATAAAATATTTGTATTGCTCTAAAGCAAGTAAGCGTGAGTTCTTTTTTCTATCGACATATTTTGAAATGACTACAAGTATAAAACATATGTGCAGTCGTTAATCGTGCATAAGAATTTTGCGTAGTAAAGTTATTGCACACTATTCTAGTACATTTATTGTATGACCCTTACTGCGCATGTTTATTAGTTTCTCTTATCGGCTGTACATACACAACTTCAATGTTGAAGGTCGCGTTCAGTCATAATTTTTCTAAATTTGTAGCATTTGAATAAAAATGACAATTAATTATCCAATAAAATCGACGAATAATTCATGTTATGAATTAGTAACGTTAACTAAATTATTCCATTAGTTTAATTAAAATATAAAATTTTGCTTTACACAAGTTTTGCAGAAAATATGGAACTTCGGAATGTATGAGATTTACTATAAATCATGAACACTTTATTTTAATCTTCCGTGTACAATAGTGAAATACTAGAATGTTGTTAATATATCCGGGCGCAAACTTGGTATTATTAATAAAAATAAAATAGTCATTTTCCATCTTATAAGTGACCGTGAGTGTGTAATTAATATCGCCATTATTTGTATTCGGATTTATTTTAAGCCTCCTGAGAACGTTTCTGTTGCTACGATATGTTCACTTTCTCCCTATTCTCACACCCTTTCCATACATGTCCCTTCGGCCCTACGTATCTGACAAGTCTCGTCTGAGGCTCTTGATATTCGAACATAAAAATCAACTTTGTCCTGACACGCCATAGGGGATCAGTATTCCTTTCCACACCCACGCGCGTCCATCAATATACATATATGAAATATTAAACAATAATAGCCTTTCCTTTTGGGACTATACAAATAGCTCTATTTCTCGTCCACTTTGATGAATGCACAAATTTATTAATCCTTTTTGATGCGAAGCCAGTAAACAAATATCAACAAAATGTGATATAATATTTCATTTTAATTTTTGATATAATTTTTACTAATGTTTATTGAACCTGTATGTACAAAAGGAATAGTATTATTGTTTCGGAAGCCATTACCACATACTCGTGATTACGATGATTTTTCCTTGGACACTTTCATCTACCCACCAACAGATCGTAATTTAAAAATGAGTGATTTCACAATGTAAAGTAAATTAATAATCTGCAGTTAGGTATAACGAGGAATATGAAACTGCACGGTTCATAAATTCTACGAAATACGCGGCCATCAAAGCGTAAAAAACGAAAAATGCTTAGGTTATTCATGAACCTGAAAGTTGTTTGTTTGCAAGTTCGACGAAATCCACTGGCTTCGTTGGAATTATCATCTCTTTTCTGTCCGCGCGTAATTGACTGCATGCATTAATGCGTTCGAGGCCGCAGGCACACGCGTCGCATTTCAAATTTCCCGCCGTTCTGTTTGAATTTTTAATACGGCCCGGTTCAACGAACGACCACGGTCGCACGATCGATTCGGTACCGAGAAATGATTGGCGAGCTTTAAATTGTCCCCATAAATATAACCGATGCATCAATAATGCATCCTCGCTATCAATATATGTACGGGAGAGGGACGGAGAGGAGCGAGGTTATGTATCAAAGTAATGGCGGTCTGGGCTGCTGTGCCGGTACAGGAGATCACGGCGTTTCCCGGGGAAATGCGGGGCCCCATATTGCGGCCGGAATGTTTCATCAAATATTTAGGCGGCACCGTGCTGCTATCAGATACGCTTCAAAATTCATGTCGATTGCCACGCCATGGCCGCCAATTGAAAAGCATCCCTGTTCTGCCAACCGTATCGCATTCTGGTTATTTACACCGTAATCATTACCAATTACTATCCGTAATTGTATAAACGTATATTTAATCTTTGTTCGACAGAATGTCTCTTGTAATTGGCTATGAATAATTTAACAAAAGATAATTAGACTTTTTTATGTACGGTAAGAACTTACACACAGGTAACATTTTATACTTTATTCATTAAGTGGAAATATTAAATCATTATTTTCAATGTACTACTTTCACAAGTAGTATTGCATATTCTACCTAATTCTGTTATTTAATTTTACAGTGCTATATATGTATTTACTACGATAATAAACTTCTATGCTACTGGTAGGTTAATTTTGATTCGGATTAAAGAATGGGCAAATATTTGTACGCTGTACGTCAACTACCAAGTTGCCCTTGACTGAACTTGCTCTAGACCTTCGTTAATGTTCCAAAAAATTTCATTTGTAATATGTAATGTATAGTAACGAAGCGAATACCGTATCGTTATTAAATATATATTTAAATACATAGTATCTATCTTAAGAATCCACACAAACGTTACGTCCAGCCGGGTCGATTGATCGACTAAAAAAAAACGTATGCCGGAAAAGTCACACAAAGATCCTGTTTGCAGTATACCACTAACAGTAAAGTGATTCAATATCCGTGAACGGAAATAATTTTCAAGTTCATCAGAGTACTTGATGGGAACGTGGCTAGCCAGGAAGCGGAATTCGACGAGGCCAGTATATGTCAGACACCGGTCTCGCACGACAAGAACAGTCTTTTTCATTTTACGCGTACGTATCCGGTGAGAAGCCTGAAAAAAACACCTGATGAAACGAACACGTGAAGCTCACCGACGGGACGGGAACCTAGGCACACCGAGGGATGGCGAGGAGTAGGAAGAGCGGGGAGGGCTAAGAGAAAGGGCGGTCGAGCGAGTCGAAGGCAGAAACTTGGTTAATGCGCCGTATATTACCGTAATGTCGACTCTAAGTAGGAATTACATATGCGACGCACTCGTCGCGTACCTTCACGTCACCGCAAACGACATATTTCAGTGGCGGGAAGCCGATCGCGACTACGTGCCTCGCTGCCAGATAGTAGAACAAATAGAGCACCGATAATCGGAGAATTTGGAATTCAATATCCACCGATCACCGCGCCGTGTTCACGCGTGTTCTGGGTTGACAATTTGCGGCATTTGCATCGACACTCGTTAAGCTACCGATCGTTTAGCGCCGTGAGACTATGACAGGCGGCAGGGCAGACCTAGACGTCGCGACATCGTGTTAGGCATCTTCGGAGACTTGATAGAACTTCGATGCGGAACATGAAATGACAATTGCGCCGTTGAATCTTGATACTGCAGCGCTGATCATTGACTGCATTTTGGTCTTTACACTTTGCATCACCTAGTATTTAGGATATATGGCTATCACGGAAATTGAGCTAATTAAAAAGGCAGGTAAGCCAACAGTTACGTTAGGTTAAGAAAAATTATTCATTACTCAGTATGCAGTAATTGAACTATTGGGTTGTTCGGAAAGTGATTTCGTTTTTTCCCAACAGGCTTGCTTGTGAAAAAGTTCCATATTTTCCACGCAATAGTTTGCGGTTGGTACCCTATCAAATATGAGAAATGAAAAACAGCATTTTCGGAATATTTCATTTTTTTAAGAATGCTGTTCAAGTAAGAAAAAAAGTATCGGATGAAAAGCGTCTCACATTTTCATAAAAAGAAACGAAATTACTTTCCGAACAACCTAATAGATTAATGAGAAACTTCCATATGTCTAATGTAACATTTAAAGCGTTGTAAAATGAAAGTCGATATGACAGCAATTAAGTTAGATAGCGATGAATCTTTCATACTCCAAATGTATCATCTAATTTTGTATCTAAGGAAGGCAACTATATCAGCAGTTAGCTTAGGTTGAGAACAACCTTTAATATTTCTACTGTGTCATTATACTGCACAATAGTAACAGATATGGCAGTAACGGTTAGCTTAGGAAGCAGTTTATATTTGTAACGTATCATTCAATATACTGATCAAGAAAGGTAGGTGTGGCAAAACTCAAGTTTTATGTATGGTCCTTCATATTCTACCAGTACCACCCGATGTATTGTACAAGAGATACACTCGATTTAAAATATGTCGGACATTGGTAGTTTTTAAATTAACATTTTATGACGTTGATAATCAAATTTACAAATTTACATCGTCTGCATCTTTAGAGTGTGCACGGTAACTAAAAGACAATCAATTCTGATTGATACGATGTTGACTGAAGTACAACAACGAAAATGTTGAGACGTTGAACCCGCCTTGCATCTGTGCAATGTGAACCCAGATGCAACGTAAGTTTCTTTTAAATAAGGACTTATTTGTGGACTTAATAATTTCCATTTCTAATTTTCGTGTTTCTAGATTTCTAAATGTTCAATTGTTCTAATTTTCAAATTTTCAACTTTTTAAATCGCAAAATTTATAACTTAACAAATTCAAAAGTGCTCTAAATTTGTCCATTTTCAAGATCCTGCGTCTCTAGATTTCGAAAGTTCCAAATTTTCCAATATTAATATATTCTTCAATTTCGTAATTTGTAATTTTCAAAACTTACAAATTCCAAATTTATAGTTTCTCAAGTGCCCCGACTTCTAAATTCTTAAACTTCCATATTTTGAAATCGTTTGTTTCTAATTTTTTTAATTTTGAATATTTAAATATTCTCAGTTTTTAAGTTCCCATATCTGTGGATTTTCAAATATCCAAGTTTTCAAATTTTTAAATTCTCAAATCTCTACATCACTCAATACCTAGATTCGCAAATTTATACATTTGGTATCTTTAACTTCCCAAACCTCAACACCTTCAAATCGCTGAAATTACAGATCCTTAGATCTTGAAGTTCATAAATTTTTGAATCCCTAAATCGCCAAATATCTAAATCTCCATATCAGACCTCCAAATCGCTGCATACCCGAACTCCAACATATTTAAACTCCTACAATACTAAATTTATAATTCATCCCCAAGTTTTCAAATCTTCAAGAATTTAAAAACAAATACGAATGGGAGGTTTCATCCCCTAGTTGCCATATTCTTCCAGAGATTTGGTCTTAATTATACATACCATATAATAATTCAATAATGCTTTGTAGTATCTTATTATATATTTCCATATTATATTATAGAATGATTCTCATTGTAAGAAGAGATTCTTCCACAACCACTAACCTAACCTAACATCCTCTATAAACCCATAACCGTATATGCTTGTACCCTAAGAGTCATTTCACGTCGCGGAAACAATAAGAAAGAAATATTATCGACAAGTGTAGTAAACAAGATTTTATGTACGGTTGAGGATTCGTATCAGGGAGAAAGTATCAAAGTCGCGATACACACGAGATCTCGGTAATTCTGAGATGGAAACCGTGTATTCCATGATTCTATGCGGTTCAACCATACTGTATTACGATCCGTCTGCCACATATTCCCCATATATGGAACCATACCATAACTGTTTGTCAAACGCGCTCTTTTTTGCCAGACTCTTCCCCACGGGGACTTATAGACGAGTATCGACGTTGTTGTCGTTGTCGATCGATCAAATTTCGCGGGCTAACAGGTGTCAGAAGCCCGGCCGGTGACAAGAACAAGTTTTTCTACTCAGCCATTTTTCGACGAGGAACGCGATCGAGCGGCTTATCGATCATGTGAAATGAAAAATATCCGGATATGGGGCGACTCAGAAGCTACCCGGAACTTTCCAGAACGGTGGCACTTGCGATAGATGAAACGCTCGATAAAATAAAACATTGCCAATGTTACGTGCGGGCATAGTAATTGTTCTATTAAAAAACGTGACGAATATTGATGAAAACATGAGAATGGGGTCGGCAACCGGAAGATGGAGCGGTGATAGCCTTTCTGGACAAAGGTTCTGAAATACTATACGGTTTACACAATTTTTTCGCTTATTTTTCATGTAATCTGTCGAAAAATGAACATTTATGGAGCACTCCGTACATACTGTTATTAATGCAACTGTTGCTTCAGAATGTAAGTTAATTATTATCACAAAGTTTTTAAAAATACACTGTGTAGTTTTTCGAAAAAAAAAAACACAAACTGTCATAACCTATAATTTTAAATTTCTCGCACACCATGTACATAAGAGTGTACATACATATATATAGCTTGTTAAAAGGGAAGTTTAATAACATAAATGTTAGAACTACCGCAGAAAGTGGCAAAAATGATTGAAACAGTTAAAAGTAGTCAGGTTAAACGGTGCGTAATTAATATACATGTAGAAACTGTTCATCTATGGTCGACGGGTAGCGATCAGGTAACATAACCTCTGGTATTCAAACCGTTCCTTCATAGTGCGACCTAATAGGCGGCACGTGAACAGAGAGCCAACGAAATTCCCACAACGAGCATCGCCAGTCATCGTCCGAGATCGGAGCACAATGGCTCGCGTGTCATCGCTTATGTTATTTTTCCTCAAATCTGAGCTTGATAGGGACAAAGAGATGCTTTCGTCTCGACGCTGTCCGAGCTTAATGTCCTTTGCTCGCATTCCGATCCTTTCACATGCGAGGAGAGCCCCTGTTTGCCACGGGACACATCTCAGGAGGAGTTCCACGTTTAACGTCAATATATTAGACGTCTGACGTGCTACTGGAGGAGACGTTGGAAACGAGTGTGACGTTTCCCTTAGACAACTTTCCATGTGTGTATGAACGCAATGCCGAGTACGCCATTTACATGAACGAACGTGAACGATTTGAATTATTCGCTAGCTGGCTTTGATCGGTCTCCTACGGTTGCACTATGCGTTCATACGGTCGACGGTGATTGGTACACTGGGAGAAAGGAAGTAAACAAGTTACAGATAGGAACTGGGCTCTGTCGGAAATAATATTTCTGTGATAAAAGTATTTTTTAAGTTCGTCACATTTTCAAAGTTGACAATACTCGTACCTGCGTTTATAAATAAAATGTGTGAGAAAATAGGAAGTCTAAGTTTCATTCTAACATTTCCAAATTATATAAAACAAGATATGTAATTTGTTGGATAGAATACAAAAACATTTTAAATATAAATCCATCAAGTCCTTGCATTTAATTTTATACTTTCAGCGATTTTATCTTGTAGCATTTTTGTAGCTACTGTCATCGTAGTAGCAAGGTATGATGTATTGTAAGTGGAATCATTTTTAACGTTAGGTTTATATATTTTCCTGCAAATTTTATAAAAAACTACTTGCCAAAAAAAAAAATTGTGTTACTAAATTTATTCAATTTCACATGAGGTTATTTAGTTATTTGTTTCTGTTAACGTTCAGGCATCGACTGAATTTTGTGCATATGTTAGGTAGGTTAGATTCATTGCTTCCCTCTAAAAATTTAATAACATGTACCTCTTAGAAGATTTCAGCTTTACCAGTTTTTTTATTTTTTCTCTTTCTACTTTTCGACTTTTTGTTTGCGTTTGTTAATTAATTATATAAATGTCACCCATGTAAAGATACATTTGCTCACTGACTATAGTGTGTACTTTAATTATAATATAATTTAACCATATCATATGTAATTTAAATTTGTTATAGTCAAATTATGATATGTATACTTTGTAGTATAAGAAAATAGGTGAATTGTATGGTTAAGTTAGATTGATTTGCTTCTAAAAATTCTATCGCCTAAAAGATGGCGTATGCGGAAATATCATTCTAAAGTGGTAGTGTTTTCACTTTGCAAACGTTTAAAACTAACGAAGTGTTGAGACCTTTTCTTATCGTTAAAAGCAAATTATGCGACAATTACGGATTTCCTTAACCCTATCATGTCTATTGGTTACTTGGAATCACGCATGATGGCATGTGAGCATATGCAACAATTGCGTCGTGCATCGACTGGAATAGAGTCGCCGGGGGTCATTGTGATTCCTCGATTCCTCGATTGGAGAGGAATCGTAATGACGGGTTAGCGCGCTTTTCGTTTTTCACTGTAAACACACCAGGAACGGTGATACGTGTTTCGTTAGTCGAACATGCGACGCCCCGAGCTGCGTAAACGATCAAATTACGATGACGCGTTGACGTTTAGAATGGAATTAGAGGATCAGTTCCCGTATCTGATTCAATTCTTTTATACTGAATTATTTAATACAACAGTTTCCCTATAGAGAAGTTTCCAAGAAGTGTCTTGTTCGAATGCGTTGCGTGTCCCTTTATTAACACGTTTCTCTTCGTGGCTAGGTTAAGTTTCCCATAATAAGTTATATGTACTTACTGTATAAAAACAGAAATGAATCGTTGTGATTGTTAATCTTTCATATTTTCAATGACATCGATGGCTTTATACCTATGATTACTGAGGGTATACATATTGTATTATGAGATGATTGTTGATATTTTTGTATAGAAAATGTACCCACTAATGACAGTATCGTAATTAGTAACTAATTGATTATTTCAATTTATTAAAAGCGATAAATAAAGTTATTTATTGATCAGAATCATATAACATTGAACTTATAAATGCGTTATTTGCTATTTTAAACATTGTTATCTTATTGAGGTGTTTATTAACAAGTGTCATCAAAAATTTTGATAAGTTAATAAATTACTAAATGTACAATTAGGGATACTGATTAAAATTTTTAATTTTCAATTTGTCAATTTATTTACAATTTTTGCAGACAATGTGTTTAAATTAACAGGAAACATGTAATTAATAATTATATTAATAATAAAACATGGTCAATAATTCATTTATGTATTTTAATTAGTATGTAAGTATTGATTATTCAACAATACCATTATTTTTTCTTTAATAATTCCATTCCTTTCACTAAAATATACAAAATGTAGTATTTAAAGAAATATTTTTAATCACAATTAAAAGAAACGTGGAGTAAATTTAAAACATTTGTTTGCATACAAATTTTTAATCCATTTACGATTTATACCTTCACATTTGCCTTAACCCCCAAAAACTATAATATTATCGTAAGAAATAACAATGATACCGCAGTTGGAATTTCAACTCAATAGACACTTATTTATTTTGAAAGTCATTGATAACAATAAAAGGCAATTAAACGTTAACTACGCTTTATTTTCAAATCGTATTAATCACGTTTTACATTAACCGTAATCGTATAAACTAAAATTTATATTAACTGCAATTGTATTCATTGCAATCTGTATAAACTACAGATATATTAACTACACTTTAATATTAAATGAAAAGTACAAAAGTTATTGTTTACAATATTCGCAAATAATGTATGTACAGTTGTGGACAAAATTAAGTGGACAGGTATCATAAATAGCAAAAGGTAAATTTAATTAACTAATAATGTCTGTAAATCAAAACTTTATTGCACAATTATATACATTAAATAAATTTTTTTTCAAGCCTACAAAAATATCTCACGTTCTAAATTTAAAATTTATTTACAACATTGTAATGAAACAAAACATTTTTTACATTTCTGCAATGTCCACTTAATTTTGTCCAGGAGTGTACACTGCGCGTAACCGAAAAGAAGTCACCTCGACAAATTCTATGTTATCAACATTACTGCCGTAGAATCTATCTGTTTAATGATCATACGAACAAATTTGGAACTCTTTTTTTGCAGTTTCAAAATGTATCGTATCATCTACCCCTTCGGAATTAATATAGCTTCAATCGTTTGTATCGAATAAAAAAATGAAAAGAAAAAGTGAACAATCAGACTATGTAGCGAAGTATTTCTTGCTCCATCCGCAAGTTTCTTGGTTAAGCAAAACTCTCATCCCTGTCCATGGGTTTTGCAATCGAGTCGGATGGGGTAGGCGTGCGTTAAGGGTGGTTCGCGTGGAATACACGCCGGTTGCTAACTCAGCTGACCGGTCATTAATAAACCGAAGCCATTACCAAGCAACCTCCGAATGTGCATGGTCGGGCCGTCTGTGTGCAGCAACTATGTACACGGGGTATGTATCTAAAACCACTATCCTCAGAGTTTCCCTGGCCGATTCAGATCCGCGCACACCACCCCCATATAAACCACCCCTTCCGCGTCGCAACCCCTGCTTCCTCTTTGGCCGGAACAGGGCGCCAGTCAAGTCGGGTTATATCGCCGTCCCGCTGCTATGTCATTTATAAATGTCCTCGCGAAATGACCCGTTCGTCCATCTCATCCCTTAAACATGGTCATTAAAGTCGGCCATACTTGGCCACGTCTGCTAGCGAATATTTTGCCGCGGTTAAATGGAATCATTCAGTAAATGGATCTAACTTCGGGTATTTAAATTCCTTTGTTTTATAAGGAATATTAAAAGGATTTGTACTCCTTCTTAGCAGCTGTTGTTAGTATCGAAAGGATGGAAATAATTATTTATATAAAATATATACATTTGCTTTGTTACAAAATATAAGTATGCTTTAAGTATTTTTACCTTTTGCGTTGATTTCATCAGGTTCGTTGAAAAATTTGATATTGATTGGTTGAGATATTAACTTAAACGATGAGAAACTTCGTTCCTCGAAATTTCTCATTAGTAAACAATTTTTCTATTGAATTCTCGAATAAACATGTACAATGAAACGAGCTTCTGAAATTTTGAATTTGTGAAATTTATATTCTCTAAATCAGAAATTTTTAAGATTTGAATTCACAGATTTTTACTGTTTGGAACGTATACATTTTCAAACCTTCAAATCGAAGTTTCGAAATTAAAAAAATGTTGAATATCAAAGGTTGTCGAATTTACGTATTTCTAAATCAAAATAATACAAGAATATTAAGAACAAAACAAATGTTACTGAATTTTAATTTCTCTTTACATGAATTTTTATGAGTACATTTATCACTTACTTCATTTTGTATTGTAAGTTATACACAGTTCTTTAAATGCATGTAAAAATGGCTAGATTTGTTGAAAATAAAGTTATAGCCTGACAAAATTTTCAATCATTCTACGGTGGTTCTCAAAAAATTGATTTTGGTGATTTTTTCTATTATGATCTTTTTGACTACCACTTATACATATAATCATTGTGATTGCTATATGTATAACCTTTCTAAGTATAATACGTATCATTTACTATAGGTGTCATTGATTCGGACCCTCGCAAGAGGTCTCTATACACAATTCAGTAACTTCGTAACGGTAGAAAAAACACTAACATCCACCAGGGTGATTTTCTTCTCTAGTGATTAATGATTATGAGTCGAGTGTATTAGATCTTTGCTATGTAGCCCCCGCATGGTATCCACCTGTTACGGCCACAAATTACCCAGAAATGTCTTGATTGCGCGAAGAAATATGGTAGGTCGCCATTACTGCCTCTATTTTTCCCCTGTACCGAACCGGCCTACTGTGTTAAAGTAGTTCTTACTTATCGAAGCACAATCATATATTTGCACAAGATACGGTTTTTGTTAACATAAAAAGAATGAGAAAAGTGGGGAGACAATTACAATCTTCAGAGGCATCTGTTGCAACTGAGGCTATGACAGTAAATGCATGGTTCAAGTATTATATTTTCTGAAATTGATTGTCTGCATAGGTTAGGTTAAGTTAAATGCTTGATGAACCAAAACGTAGTAGGTGTCTATTATAAGTATAAGGAAAGGGAAGGAAAAAGTCGCAATTGACAGTTATCAATTGATGTTATGTAATAAATTTTTAAAAGAAGCACTACATATTTACTAATTACATGAGCCAAATTAGACGATGTGGCATGGTAGATGAACCAAAACATTGCTAATGATTATTAGAAATATAATAAAAAAGGCGGACTACAGAGAATAACAATTAATAGACTTCGGGTGCACTCTTGCATTTTCCTATGACACTGCAACAATGGATGAAGTATATTCATCAACCGATTGTCCGAATTATGTTAGGTTAGTTAAAATTATTAATGAATTAAGGCATTGCACATGATTACTATGAACATAAGGAAGAGAAAGGAAAGATACACAAGCAGGTAATGACTACTTTCTATCAACTTAGCAATCGTGCCGGATTCCATTTAGGTGCCCTAATTATTTATAAATCAGAATTGAATACCTATTAGGTATGACCAGATTGTGTACGCAGCATGAGAAACGAAAAGAAAGTGCGTTTATGACCGAAGTCCTCATAGTAACGAAAACGTTGAGTTGTTAATGTGACGCCGAATTAAATGGATATCAAGATGCGGGGAGGAAAATTAACAACGCCACAACACCTGAGACTTCCGTCAAAATTCGCAGCACACGTGTTGTCGCGTTTACAGGGAAAATCGTCTGCACGGATAAGTGACGCGATATGGCAGCTTGATCAGGTCGGCCACATCACGCATATTCATGGGCCACGTCTTTCTAATGAAGCTGGAATAATCCGCACGCACAGGGGAGATTTCTATCGTGCGATAGGATTGATGTCGCCGTGAGAATTTCAGATGAATAACCTTGCATTGTGATGGCACAATGACACCTCGATCGTTTGCCAGCGAGAACTTACCGTTATGCTGCTCTGCCACGTCCCGCATAGTAATTTTTTCTTCTTCTTCTACTGCTACTGCTGCTGCCTCGATTTCTTCATTTTCTTCTTTCCCCGCTTCTGTAGATATTTCATTTAAATAGCCATCTTTGCTTAGTTTCCATTAGCTTCGATGAGATCCTTTTACAAACTTTTATGTTGTTTTGAAACCACCTCTATAGTAACTTATACAGAAGGCATCGCCTTAGCATTTTTTGAAACTTATTATTATATTATTACTACTATAAATATGATACATTACATTGCGATAATATTGATCATTACTATTGGCATTTGAAAAGAGGTGCCAAAAATTTGGTATATACTTTTGTAACACCTCTTATGTATACTGGTATCATATTAATGAAACTCCTTATACATACATTTTTTACTTGGTGATATAAACTTCTAATATATGTATATTTATGTATGCATTTTGTAGCGATTCACCGAACTCATATTCTCTTATAATGTGATGCTGGCACAGCTATAATATTCATACAAGTAGTATGATGTCAAAGATAGTTCAGGTCCTAAATTTTTGAGACATACTTTGTATGTTTCAAACGAGTATATTTATAGTGTTCCATATAATTTAAATCTGGTTATAACAATCTTCTGTCAATATTGTAATGCAAGTAAAATATGTATCCAAAAATGACTTGTCTATTTCTGAAACACCTTATATTTTTCTTAAAAAAGCGTCTTGTTAGCATTATAACTGTTGTGCAAAAATTGAAGATGGTGCCCGTGCTTTGAATTATAATCACATTTACTTGTTTTTATAGTTTACATCTATATGTATTCATTTACTATTGCTAAATCTTGAGGAAATGACGGTTTCAAGCTTACGGAACATCGTGTATACGTACTAAAATACTTTACTGTACACTCAAAGATGTATCTGTACAATATTTTCTTAATAATTAAATTGTTATAACAGTATTCCTTATAGTCATTCGATACAACTCTAAGCAGAATATGTAATAAAAAATTGTATAACCACTCAAGAAATATCCTGTACTTTGTTATCGCTGTTAGGTACATGTTTAATATTTTTACAATATTCATTTATTCATAAAATGTTCTTAAAATCGTTTCAGAAGTATGGAAAATAACAATGCAGCATCTTGAGTAAAGAAAGTTCCCAAGCTTTTAAAGCACACTGTATTCATATCAGATAGATATGTTTACGCTGTTTTTTATAACCTGTACCTACTCCATACATCTGACGTATTATTAGCATAACATTTACTATAATCTTCATTACCTTAAAATACTTCCCTGCAACCACTACAATATAAATAAAATCCGAAACTTGAAGTTGTACATCTACTTGTGAAACGTCCTGTACATTCTTATTAAAATTTTCAAAGTACATTAACTTGAGCAAAGCAGGAATCGAAGTTTTTGAAACATCAGGTACATATGTACATGTATCAAAAAAATATGTTTACGCAGTGTCCTACAGTGTACACCTATTTAACAAACATGTGTCTATAATTATGAAAGTAGTATAAGTCAAAAGTTAACAAAAAACGAGTTTATCAATTATTTCACATCACATTATTTTAAACTAAATTAATTCAATGTACTTTTTACGATATTGTCAACAATGACACATTCGATAGTGATTGTTGTTTCAACATTATATAAAATTCATTTAGTGTTAATTATGAATTAGGTCTCAGTCAAAATTAAAAAAAAACGAGTTTATCAATTATTTCACACCACATTATACTAAATTAAATGAATTGAATATAATTTTTACAATGTTGTCAACAATGAACCAGTAGATAGTGGTTGTTATTTCGGCATTATATGGAATTCATTTCGTGTTCATTATAAAAGTGGTCTAAGTCAAAAATTTAAGAAACTCGTGTTTATCGGACCAAAAATATATGGAAATATTAAATTACTTACATTATGCATCGCAACAAAACCAGTAACGGAAGAAAAAATAAGGATATTACATGTTTACTACCCTACATCCTTCCACTTTTTCAGGAACATTTCATGAATCTCGAAACTCAAGAAAACCTAAAATGATACAAATGGATTACTTTTTAAAAATAAATAAGGCATTTATAGATAATCCGTTAATTTTGAAAAGGGTCCAAGTCGAGACAAACTTTAACAACATTTTTGTACGAGAATCACACAAAATTTCGTGTTCATAATAAATTTTCATTAATTGATACTTATAGAATTCTATTTAAAGATGTTGCATAATATAAAAAAATTTTTTAATCTATTCGAATGTAATCTATTAAATATCTCAAAACAGGAAATGTGTGACGCTTTCAATTTTGAACCACCCTCTACATTTCCAGCACGTCCACTCAAAACAGTCGTTCATTAACGACGCAACTGTCCCCTGGAAGTTGTAGTTGGTATCAGTGCAGCGAGTTAAGATCACAATTTGCTTGGTTTAGCCGTTGTCTCGCGAGATCCATCGCAACCCGTGCAAATCCGGCAAACAGAAAGAGAGAACCAAGAGAACGATTCGCGGTCGCGTTTCAGTTCTCGCTGCGTCTCCATTGTTGTTGTCCTGGCTCGGGCGACAGACTAATTAGGAATTATTTACCGTCGACGACGTATTTGCGAGCATTGCGTTGCTCGCACGTACGGCTGGCTCGGTTCGCGTTTTAATTTGAACGCGAAGGGCGTGGACTGGAATGAAAAGCGGAAGGAGCATCTTCACTGAGCCAGCATATGCTGGAGACCCCCCGTTGGATCACGTAGTTATCGCCCGGTTCTATGGTACCCATGACAAATATAGAAGCGGCGCCAGTTACAGTAAATTTCGTGGCACCGCGACGGCATTGTTTTGCAAGCTTGAAAAGTAAGGGCGAGAGATTACAGTTATGAAAGATGACAGGATTTGCTGAAACGGGAAAACATGCTGACAGTGAAACACCGTGAAGGTTCCGCAATTGTTTGGGGCTGCATCAATGTAGCCAATGCTGTGACGTTACACATGATCGACGAAATAATGAACCGTAAGATGTACATTGACATCTTCATCCTTTTAGTGCTGGAGGCCGATATATCAGCTCTTGCTGCACTGGCGACAAGTGCCAGAGCCAATATATCGGCCCGCACATTGTAGCGCTTTACTATTCGCATTGCGAGAGAACTGTATCTCAAAATAAATTTATAAATGATCTAATTTTGTCGCAAAAGAATTTAGAAACCGGTTTGGGTGTGATATTTTACACATTCTACGCCGATGAGTGCCGAGACTCTGTTTACGCTGGAGCGATAAGATGGAAAGTCGACAGTAAATAATCTCCTAGTACCTAGAAAATCATTGAATAAAGGGTAAAAAATTGATTTTGAATTTGTGATCATTGCTATAAAGGGTTACACGGTGTATGCATCAGTAACCATTAATGCCAAGTAAATAATTTGGGTGAGTTATAATAAGGAAATGTTACACATTTGCAATAGCTAGATAACTAAATACCAATATTTATAATAATAAATAATATACAAAATTATATCATAAATATATTTATAATCTTGTTTCAGCAATGTTGTATTACCTACACCAAGCACTAGTCTTGTAGCAGATAAAATTCGTTTACCGCCCGCACTGTACCATCGAGTTATCTTTTATTTTTGTGTGCGAAACATCATAAATTTTTTTACAAAATAAATTGAAAATGCAAATTATATATGCGTACTAACTGGTTTATATAAAGTTATGTGTAAAAACGTTTGAAAGAGAGGACTCAATTTTTATATTTTTTGTAATGATTTATAATTAAGTTATTCATATGATTTTCAATTGATATTGAAAAATTAGTGTCATTGCTTTATTCTCTATTACGTCCTGAATACGTTGCAATTTATGAGCGTTTTTCCAAACCCTTGTGTACATACGGTAGCGGACAAAAGTTTAACCCTTTGCACTCCGCTGTCCCCTCTGAGGGGACATTGAAATTTATTAGTGATTACATTGTACAATAAATTTTGATTTGTTTTTATTTCACAACCACCACTATGATATTCTTATAGATTTTTGCAAGCTGAATACGAATCTGAAATCCGTTTCTCTCTAGGTCGTATAGTTTCTGAGAAAATTGATGTTTAAAAAAAATGCTAATTTTCAACTTTGGAAATTTTTTGTGTTTTTATCATAGCAGCTATTCAGTGACTTTTTGCACGGAAAAAATCTGTGAACTTTCCCGAATAAAACGATATAAATTGTTATTGTATTGTAAATATTTAAATATGTTTAAATAATGATGAAAGTAAGAAAGACACTGAAAACGCACCAGTTTTCGTTGATATTTTTCAATTTATTTCAAATACTATGGGTCTAAGTGAAAATCCGAGTACCGTACGTGATAGAACAGACATTTCTGCTGCAGAAAGTATCAAGCGAATTTAGAAATGCATGGTTTCGCGACAAAGTAGCTGGCAGTTTAGGTCCGGAACGGTGCGGAGTGCAAAGGGTTAAGACTAAATGGAAAAAATAAATAATTGATTTACTGTTCATAAAAACTATAAATAGTGTTCTACTTTCGGTGTTAACTAATTAAACATTTTATTATACACTTATAAAAGAATTTCATTTTGATATTTTGCTCAGTAGCGAAGTTATAAAAAAAGGAAGGAAGTTCGTATAATATTTCAAATCAAACCATCGTCTTAAACTTTTGTCCGCTACTGTATTTGTCAAATTCGGCCGGTTATTCTGGCATAAGCACTCGTTTTTCGCCCGCCACTAAAAGGGTTAAAAAGGAATCTTCCACCCAGCACAGAAGAAATAGGTGTTAAAGACAATTTCATTTTTGCGAACGATAACGCAAATCAATATACAAAACATACTGAATATTCAGAATGTGAATACTACATTATACGCCTGCACATTAAAAGAGTTCTTCGCAATCTTCCGATATCAACCTTGTATAATATTTATGGGATTACTTGGAACGTCAGATCAGAAACCATGCAATTTCCTCGATAGAAAACTTAAGAAATGCTTTCATGAAATAATAGAACGTGATTCCCATACGCATAACATCGAATTTATTTAATTCAGTACTTGAGGATAATATTGAGAAATTTATGGTCACACTTATAATCTGAAGTACGATACATACATACAACTGTATTATACGTCGCACATTATAATAATTAAAAATTGTTCCCGAAAAAGGAACGTAACGTTCCGTTAAGGGGGGATCCTGCTTTAGGAGCCCTAAAAAAAGCGTTTTTGGTGGAATTTTTTTAGGACAGAAAGAAAAGAGTAAGCCTAGTCAACTTTTTAGATAATGTTATTACATATTTGAACATGAAAACAAAATTTTTGTTAAAGAAAAATATTCAAATGAAGCTAAGTTTTATGCACATTTGTGCAACACCTTGGAATTGTAGTCTCCAATCGGCGGGAAAGATGCAGTTCGTAATTTTCGTTTGAAGTAAAAAACCAAAGAGAATTTTAATTTTCATATATTTTTCCTCTAGATGAACTAAGAAAAACCCCAAAAAATTGTGAAATTGTAAAATTTTCTCATGTTTGAAAAAAAATGTGCCTTCTTTAGGAAAAAAAAGTCGTTTCAACTTGCTAAAAAAATTGTTTAGAATTATCTTTCGTGAATCTTTTTAGTTCAAATAGAAGAGTATATAAAACTGAAGCTAACAAGCCTTGGTCCGGTTTGATTGGTCGTCTAGTTTTGTTGCAATCGCGCCCGCCAAATTAGAAGAATCATAAAAACAAAAACTCGAGAAAACCCAAACTTCCGCGAGCAACCGCCGTCCTCCCTCATGAGGAAACCCGTACAATTCAGACGGCACATCGTGCATATATAGGAGGGCTCGAATGCATCCTAACATACACAGTCCTTTTACTAATTTAAAATATTGTTTCGAACGACCATTGAACCTTTTCAGGTACATTTGACCGAGAGAAGGAGCGCGCGCTCCAGTTGCTCGGACGCTCTTTTAGTGCTGTATCTTTGAAAGTATTGTGAATTAGCCTCTATAACTTTGGATACATATTCTTAGATACATTAACAATAAATTTAAGCAGTAAAAAAAAAATCGATTTTTTGAGCCTTCTAAAGCAGGATCCCCCTTAATACCGTTCCTCTGCCTTAACCTGGCCGGAACACATTCTAAGAGTTTCCGTTGGAAACTCAATGGCGTCACCCTATGTAACACGCACGAATAATGGAAGTCGACGCAGACTATTTGGGCACAAGGAATGAAACCTACAGTGCGGTAAATTAAAGTGCTCTGTTTTAATGCTGTTATAAGAATTACTGGCTCCGGGGTCTGCCTCTTAAATCTTGCTTGGCCACCTTTCACGGGTTACTTCTTATTCTGCTCTCTTACTGTCGCAGATTCTTCTGTCTTCTATTATAACTGCATTAACACGACCATTTTGAAAATAACCATGAGGTACATTTGCTGAAAATTCCCTACTTTTCAAAGTTAGTTATTTCATTCTTCTTTTAATTCGTTTAAAAAATTCATTTTTATTATTCCACTTTTTCTTAACTCTATTTTATTATTTTGTTTTTGTTCGATTTCGTTTCTTCTAATTTCATTTTTTCTTAATTTCATTTCATTAGTTAATTGTTCCACAATTCTACTTTTTCTTAATTCCATTTTTTTATTTTACTATTCCATGTCCTTTTTTTATGTGAATATAATCCTCCCTTATTTTAATATAGGGTAATTTAAACTGATTCAATTTCTTGCAACATTATTTTTCTCAGTATTGTTAGTATCACTAAAATTTACTGGAGATAAATTGTATCATAATATATTCGGCTAAAAATAATTTCAAACTAAAAAAGACTCGCACAACTTTCCAATTCTGATAATCACTGAAACTTCCACCGCCGAAATATTAGGGAATTTGAATTAGCTTGATTACAGAGTTTTTTTTCGGATGTAAGCATTATATTAAGTTTTATCTACTGTTACCATAATCATAATTTTTGTCAAAAGTGGACTTGCGCGACTTTCAAAATAAGTGGCTCATTTTGCTCTTCTCTTATGTACAAAATATTCCTCATTCGCTCCACTAGATGTCTCCCATACCTATTTTTTACACCAAAGTATGTATATTTCTTATACCAAGCATTATATCCAAAAAGAAAATTCGTATGAAACTAAAGTTAATCCAAAGGAAAAGCTTCAAATCACACGTAGAGCGAATTAACATATTGCCGGTCAGTTACGGTTATACCCGAACTTACACAGCAATAAACGTATACAATTATTACAATACAAAATTACATTAATTGTCAATATAATACTACTCAATGAATTGCATTGCGTCTATCAACATTTATACGCGTATATTTGATCCTTTCTTTCAACCCCATTGTAAAATCAGCCCGACAGCGTGGTATTAACTCAGTTCACTGATTTTATCAAAGTGTTGATAGCCATATCCAAGTTAATTTTAAGAACGATGTACGTCCGTTTGAATAAGCGGAAAAGGAACACAATTATAGTAAATACGCATAAATGCATGTAACGCTTATGCACACAAATTATAATTTAAAATTAGTTAACGTATGGTATTTTTTAAAACACTTTCATACATGAATTGCAAAGCATTGTTCTTTTTCGCCACCAACTATATTTCTATTAGAGCAGCCAATGCAATCTTTAAATTTATGACATTATTATGTGCAGTCTAGGATTATTTCCCCCATTGATCATAAATAAACCGTTAAATTTAACGGTTAAATGTACAGTCGTGGACAAAATTAAGTGGACAGGTATCATAAATAACAAAATGCTAATTTAATTTAACTAATAATGCCTATAAATCAAAACTTTATTGCACAATTATGTACATTAAATAAATAAATTGTTTTTTAAATAAATGTTTTTTCAAGTCTACAAAAACATTTCACATTCTAAATTTAAAATTTATTTGAAACATTGTAATAAAACAAAAAATTTGTCTACCTTCCTGCAATGTCCACTTAATTTTGTCCATGACTGTATAGTCTGTTGTTGCTTCATTCGTAATGACAATGCCTAATTCCATCTACTCAAAAAGGAGTAAAAAAATCTTTCTTCGTATTTTTATTTTTGATATATAAATATATTTATGTAATATATAAATAACATAAAAGTATATTAATGTAAAATGTCAAATAACAGAATAGATTGACAATGGTGCAAATTGTATTTTAAGTAAATAACCTCCTAATAAAATTTGTGAAAATAAACTCTTATAAGCATGTCGATAAAATCTGTGCAATGGAACTGGACAGTGAACCTGTTCATCCGAACTGCAATGTCCCGTATCAATGGACAGTGTCATATGGTTAAGATGCATTCGCGATTTCGAAGGGCCGTATATCCGCTGTTATGTCAAATTAGGTCACAAAAGAAAGGCGAGTCGTTATCTTCAACTACTATCCAAGTTGGAATCGTAGCTCAGGAGGGAGAAGCAAGTTGCAGTTCCGTGCTCGCGAGATTCATCCGAGGACTGGACGAGGGCAAAGCGTGAAACCGTCAGGCGGGACATAAATAAACCGAAATTTAAGGGCGCACAGGCAACCAGCCAGACGGGCAGGTAGCGCAGGAACCGGGCCGAAAGTGTATAATTACCGTTGCGCAAGTTGCCGTAGTTCTGTTCAGTTCGGTTCCAGTCTGCGCGCTTGAATTATAAGTTGCGAAGGAAGACAGAAATTAGGCACAGGACTAAAGGTTCTGCTGTCTGGATATTACCATTCCCGGATAATCTGCGTATTAATTTCGCCTGTCAGATCGTACTCCGCAGTTGTTTATCGTAGAATTACTGTGTCTGGATATAATTTCCATTCTTCGATCTAGAATTTGGAATTGAAATCAAAAGTGGAAGATTCGTCAAGAAAAAGAAAGGGGAACATAATGATGTGAAACAGGTTGTTGTATTCCGCAGGGATCAAGGTTATTATATTAAATAGTCTTTGATTCCAAACGGAATTTAGGCTATACTTTATTCAACGCGTACAGTAAGACCGATTGATATTTTGTCGTGTAGACGTACGAAAGCTCGTTCTTAGAAATGGAAATTATAACTGAAGATTTTGGAAAATACAGGGATATATATAATGTGTTGAAGAGTGGTGGAGGGAGTTGGGATTCGTAAGACCGGAGCTCGGAAATGACGCAGAGGGCAAGGTTGAGGATGATGCAGGGCTAAGTATTGACGGTATGATTCGGAGTTAAGGGTGAGGTCATCGGAGATATTGAATAGTTGGATAGGGTATCTATTGTATATTGTTTTAGGTTGGAGTTGGACAGGATATCTACATATATTATTTTAGGTTGGCATACAACAAGGTTTTCGCGTAACGCGAGGACATAGTAATAAAAGAATATACGAATCGTCGTTAAGATTGCTGCTTTTTGTTCTGTTAAATCATTTTTATAAAGTATTATCGACTGTTTACGAGTGGTTTGTTCTACAACTGACGATTTCTTGTAGTTTTTGCACGTATTTAAGTAAATGAGCATTATGACGGAAAAAATAAAATTTGACAATTGCGTCTCAACCACCTTGGAAAAAATGAACTCTCTACGTGTAGCAACCAATCTATTGGCATTCTAACGACAGTCAGCGGTGCATCTATAATAGTTTTCCTAATGAAAATGTGGCAATCAAGAGGCGCAGGACCGCCAACTTCTTGGTTATTAAGGATTCGAGAACTTGAGGTAGGAGTAAGAACTTGGATACTTCGGGATCTAAGGATCTAGAAATATGAAAATGTACGAATTTGTCGGTGTGACAATCTGGACACATAGAACTTTAGTAACTAAAAATTTGTAGATACATGAATATACCAGCCTAGGAATTTTGAAGTCTTCAGGGATTTGGAAATCTACGCTTCTGAGAATTAATTGTCTGGGAATTTAGATATCTGAGGATGTAGATGCAGGGTATTTTTGGGGACTAAGGGACTTAGAAATATAGGTATTTAAGAGTTTTCTGGCTGAATTTACGGACTTAAAAATTCATGGCCCTAGAATTTTAAATATGTCGAAATTTATGGATTAAGGAATTTGTAGATGTAAAAATATAGGGGCTTAGAAATATATGTTCAGTGGGAATTTCAGAATTATAAAGTTTTGAAAATGAAAAGACTGTCGAATTACTACATTTTCCACATTCTTCAATTTTTAAGTTTCTGAAAGCCCACATTTCTGAATCTCTTCAAATTTCTAAATTCCTAAGGTTCTAAATTTTACACTTTTCAAATTCCTGTAAATCCACGACTCCCCGCATTCCCAAGCCTTTCATCAACAATCATCAACCTTTCAAATATTCAAATCCATAAATTTTGGAATATCTCAATTTTTAATTCCCCATATTTTTGAATCTCTAAATTTCTGAATTTTCTATTTCAAACTTGGACATCGCTATACTCCTAAAGTTCTGAAGTTGTCAAATTCTTAAATTTTCATGTCTCGAATTCCTTATATTTTCAAATCTTCAGCTCCCAACATTCATGAAGTTCCAAACATTCAATTTAAAAAATTTTCAAACTTCTAAATCCCTAAGTTTCTTAATTTTTAATTCCCCAAATTCTTTAGTTTCTAAATTTCCAATTCTCCATATTTATAAATTTTTAATTCTCACAACTTTAAAAATATTTAGATCTCCAATTTACCAAATCTATAAACTCGAACATCTTAAAATCTCCAATTTCACAAATTTTAAAAATGATTTTTTCATTTTTAAATGTTCACTTCTGAAAATGTTCAAGTACGTTATGTTTCACCGTTCTAAATTTCTAAATTTCCAAATCCCTATTTTTCACAAAGTCCACAATTCCCTAAATGTTCAATTCCGTAAATTCCCAAATTTCTGCCTCCTCCATATCCCAAACTTCCAAATCCGCCGAATTTGAAATTGGCGAGTCCACCAACTAGAAAGTAAGGACTGCCGAAGCCCTTCTCTATCGTTATGTCGTTTCCCTTAAGGAATCAAGATTTGCCGCTCGTCTGTACTAGAACGATAACGTAAAATGTTTATTCGAATGGAGTCCAGGGCCGTGGCCTTGTGTACCAGGCCCAGGTCGAACGTGTCATGCGGTCGTGAAGGCGCGACAAGAAAACAGGGATCGTTGCCAACACGTCGTCGAGCTACCCAGTCCTAAGCGGTTCGTCGTAAACTAAGCGGCTCGCGACTTGTAAATTCACCTCTGGCGTTTTAATGGTCTACCACGCGCGTGTATTACTTTCAGGCGCATTAATAACGCTGCGGTGAAAGGCTATCGCCGATTAATTAGTCACTTAGCGGCTCTCCCTGCCCCGAGGGCTCCTCTCGGCGTCCCGTTTTCTTGGATGCTGCAGACCACGCTCGCGTCAGGATTTGTTGCCGCGAAAACGTGACGACGACAGGCCTCGAAACGTCGTTCTCATGAACGCGTGGGAATAAGGGTAGCTCACCCTGAAAGTTTCTTTAGTTAGGCGGCCGTGAGAGGGTCAAGATCGATGACCGAGAAAAGCGAGCGTGGTACGGTTTTGGATTTAGAACGACCCGCTCGACCAGCTATCCTCTTGCTTTCAGCTTTCGGATAACTTAACCGTTTCTTATCTTCGATAACGTTTCACGCTGATAATACGTTCCCGAACGACATTCAGCTTTTCGTCTGCTTTTTAGCTAACCTGTTATTGAAATAGACACGCGACGTGACGTTATTGAGATATTCTGTTTAGGCGTATCATACGTTGATAAGATCAGTGATGGATCAATGATTATACTTTTCTGGGAAATATTGGATTTTCGTTCCATTTTCTAATAATGGCGTATTTGAGTTCGCGTAACTCTAGCAGATTGTAATTCTGTTATCATTGCCGATAATATAAAGTGTCGAAAAAGAAAAATAAATAATACAATGAGTCCGATACTGGTGGTCTGAATTCTGTTTAAAAGAACAATAACGCGTGTGCATTTAACAGTTACACCCTTTTGTTAATTACAAATGCATAATTTTGTTTATGCAGTTGTGTCTCTTTTGCCATTCTATGTAAAAAATTATTAGAGTACTATAATAAAAAAGGTACTTGTTACCGAGATATTTAAAAATAATATTTTGAATAGAAATGTACGTATATATGTAAATTTTTGCAGAAGGTAGAAAGTATTTTTGGATATAAGATCGCGTGGACTTTTCTTATCTATTTGTCCTCCGTAATACGTAATAAAAGTTTGGTCCGAACCTTTTTAGACGCCCTGTCTATGTGCATGATCATGTGGTCAATGGTGTTTTTGATTCTTAAAAGTATTATGATTTCATTTCTCATTTCACGTTATTATTAGTTTGGCCCCTCATAATAATAGTATATTGAAAATTTAACTAAGAACAAAATCATTACACATACATATTCAAGATAATAGTAAAGTATCAATGAAGTATCTCGATATATTATATTATTAAAGTGATAATATACTTTTACATTGAACATTCGACAATGTTTTTCGTTACCAATATTTCAGGATTATGTGATCAATTTTTCCGGATAAATCAACATCTAAGTCTGGCAATAAATACGTCAGCACTATCAATTGATATCAGTTTCTTTTAATACGTCAATTTTCTATCATACTGTTTTCGTGTTGTTGTTAAAAGCACAGTACTTTAAAAATTTCTCTAACATCTCATCTTCACATTTATCTATATCGATATTTCCTCGATTGATTCAGTGTTACGAAATCGCCATGGATTTCGGCGTTTAGCATCCACATGACCAATTTGTTCCCGCCAATGAGACGCAGTGTAATCTCGTCATTTGCGGCGCAGCGTGAGCGTGCATGTAGCATGCAAAAAGTTCCTTTAGCACAGAAAACGTATACTAATAAGTATAACATGTTGATCAGATATTGAAACCTCGGACTGGTAGTTCTTATCTCGCCCTCGAACTAGCCGGCCTGGGTCAAGCATTGATCGACGTACAGTCAACAACAAATCTGACCTTTGTCGAAATGAAACATAGCAATCAGGAGAGAAGAGATCCGACATTTCATTCTTAATGATTTCTAAAGATTTGAAACTATCGCGGTAGATCGAAGATTTGAAAGTTTTAGAATTTGTAGATCTATGGATATGAAAACTTTGGGATTTAGTGGTTCACAAATTCAGAAACGTAGATAATGTAAGGATTTCGAAGCCTAAGAATTTGGGGACATATAAATCTGGAGACACGTTTATTTGAAGCCTTGGAATTTCGAGAATTTTCGATTTGTGATCAATAGATATAGTAATTTAGGGTTTCGAAATTTGATGATCTTGCAAATTTGGAATCTAGATACGTAGAAATTTCGTGGATTTAGCGTATAAGAAATTGATGATTTCGGAATTTCTGGATGTAAGTATTTTGGGACATTCGAATTTGATAATCTAGGAATATTGGGGGGTTTAAACATCCAAGAGATTTTCAACTCTACAAATTTTGGGTTTGAAAATGTTGTTATCTGGAGATATAGCGATATTGAGTATTTTTAGCCATTGGATATTAATAAAATTTATACTATGAAAATTTAGCAGTTTCGGTTATTGGAAATTTAGAAATTTGAAGTAATAGAAATTTTTGCGTTTGAAGATGTGGAAATTTGTGAAATTATCAAATTTAAATATATAAAAATTGGAAAATTGAAAAGATTGTTTTGACGTTCGTTTCACAAGTCGAATTGTTTTCCAGCGGCGTACGCGTTGTTTGAATGGTATTGAACACTCTAACTTCATGATTTTTTAAACAGCCACGGTGATACTCTTGCGGATACGGTACATTTTAATTCCAGACTTCGTTTTTTCATTCATTGATTGATAGGAATCCTGAAAAAAGTCCGTTGTCACTTAATATAATTGTTTTCATGAATAAACTTGTATTTGTGATTCAATTATTTCTTGCACTCATGTTGATTCTGTTGTTTTTTTCATGTAGAAGGTAATCGAACATTGGAAGAATTTTGAATATGTACAAGTTTAAAGTGTAGTCACGAATTAACACCGCACATTTTTTGGTTTTTGGTATAGTTTTCACGAATATAAGAGTTTGAAAATTTAGTATGCGCCTGTACTGTTACGGCGAATTTTACTTTCCGTCAGCGACGTAAATTCAGCCGAACTGCAAGAAGGTTTTTGAATGATAATTATGTTTATTAAATAAGACGTGGAGGTATAACTGCCTAGCCTGCAGGGTTTCCAGATCTCGCACACACAAAAATTTTTATTTGTAAAAATACGTTCTAGAAAAAGCATAAAGTGAAGATATCGAATATGTGGACTAATTAATGTAAGTAATTAATTACGCATTTAAGTGACTGAAAAGTCAAAATATGTTATCACGGGTATGTAATTTGGTCATTAGTTGAGCAAGCTACACGTTCGATAACGGCTCAACAATTTCAGAAAATTTTGTTGCTGCTTTTCTCTCGAACCAGTATCATGCGCATGCTTTGTATACATCTTTTACAAACATAATATGTATTTGTCTCGCACGACAGAAAATAACATTACCACAACAGCGGAGGAACGCAGTAGATCTTCAATCTTAACCGTTTGTCGTACTTTGACAGGTCTGATACGTGACACACCCACAGCTCAAATGTGACAAACTTTACTCAAATTCTATAATACTCCTCAACTTAAAGTTTTTTTTACGGTCGTTTCGATATTATAGCTATGAATAGTTAGTTTTAACTGACGCACCTGACAAATAATTTACACGACTAACAATAAAAGTTAATTATTACGAAAATTAAGTCGGCAACTAATCAAGTTTATTGATTTATTTAAGCTATTTTAATTCAGTAAATAAGAATTACTTATATTATTTTATATACAGGTTGAAGTACTTAAAACGGGCCAATAGAATAACTTAGCTGCTATTAATGATATGATAATATGCATCAGGCCAAAATTGTTTGGTATCGAGGGGCTGATCATCCGACGTTACTATTTTTTTTATAGATAGAGGCGTCAAGGAAATATGAAGATCATCTCTGTTTTTTTTAATGGAACGGTATATCTTGTTACTTACATTCTGATGGAGTACATCAAGACGAATACAATTACCTATTGCGAAGCTCATTCGTGATCTGGATTAAGTCAATTATTTTGTTTATGGGGAACGTTGCCAAATTGTGCGAAATGCAGCCCGTTTGTAGGCTGAACGATTTCCTAAACGTGTCACACCTGCACGATCTGTATATACAAATGTTATTAAAAGTTTTCAATAACAGAAGATCTAAAATAGCGACTGATGATCGAAATACTGTGAACATTTTAACAGATATAACACAAAATCCCCATGCTACTACAAGGCAGCTAGCACGCGAAAGTGGCATCAGTCAACAAAATGTTGTGCGAACAGTGCATTTACATAAATTCCGCGCTTTTTGAGCTTCACTTCACCAAGAATTACATGGCAGTAATTCAAAACCGTGAACATTTTTGTGAATGGGATCTACTGAAATTACAAAGTGATGAGTGATTTTTGACTTAAGTTTTGTTCACGGGCGAAGCCATCTTTACAAACTATGGTCAAGTTAATCGTCATAACATGCATTATGTGTCAATAGAAAATCCATAGTGATTGCGAGAAGTGGATGAACAAAGACCTTGGTCTGTAAAAGTTTGGTGGTGACTTATTAACAGTAAAATAATTGATCCTTATTTTATTGATGGCACACTGATAAAAAACATCGATTAAGACTTTCAGATATAAAAACATTTTAACAGAAATTTGTCCACACTCGCTGCAAGATAGTCCGTTTCATTCGGCAAAGTATGTGATTCCAACAAGATGGATACCCTGCTCATTCTGCACGGGCAATTACTTAATTTCTCAACGTGACATTCGGAGATCGTTGGATTGGTCATGTGAGAAATCATCAATGGCTTGCACGTTCTCCAGATTGAACACCTCTGAACTTCTATTTGAGAGAAAATTGAAGCAGTAAGTGTATAATGAAATACCAACAACCAAAGAAGGTATGAAAGAGCTTATCGAAAGAGCTTGTGCCGCGATAAACCCAACTGAAATTCAATATGCCGTATTATCCGTCAAGCAATGCTTGAGAGTATGTATCAATATTCAAGGTCAATATTTTTAACACTTGTATTAGTCGTGTATTACTGTTACATATTAAATCAACGATGCTTGACCACTTCCTTAAAGTAAATTATTTTCTATCATAATTGGTATAACCCAGACTATGAATGACCTTCCTAATAGGTCATTGTATTAGTCTTCAAATACACTATTAGAATATAAGTAAAAAAAATATACCGTTCCATTTAGAAAAACAAAGATGACCTTCATATCTTATTGAAGCCCCCACCTATCAAAAAACTAATAACCTCGGATGATCAGCCTCTCGATACCAAATAATTTTGAACTGTTGTGTTTCTTGCTATCACGAATAGCAGCCGAGTTATTCAGGTGGCCGGTTTTAAGTGCCCCTCCCTGTATAATAGCGTAACGTGTTTTACGCATTGTTTTACCGGACCTTGTATCAGGAAAGGTTACCAGAACAGTGACACTGTATCAGCATTTTCTAATCGCGGAAAATAATCAAATGGAATGGAAGAGCAATAATTTCGTTTCATTTCCGAGAGTGAGTAGAGTTTCTAACGAATGCAAGGAGAAGACCACCTGCCACCCCCTCCTGACTTCGAATCTTTCTCGGCTGGCCGGTGATGCATGACGGGTAGCGTAAGGATTTATGCCCGCGTCGCACGCCCGCCAACGGTCCATTTATTCGATATCGGAATATGGAAATATTACCCCGCTGATGTCTCGGGTTACTTCGTGGGACCCCTACTCACCTTGAATCCGTAATACTCCCATGGGCGAAGCCCGCATATCCGTTCGATTCTTCCACTCTCCCTCCCCGTTCACCGTCGAGCTCTTAATATTCGCTCTATCGCCATCAAGCGCACGATATTCGCTCTATCAGCCGTTGAACAAGTTTATATTTGCGAGTGACAAGCGTCACTTTGCGGCTTTCCGCGAGATGCACGTGCTTCACGCTCGATAAACACCCCGGACAAATGTCGGGGATTCGCGCGAATCTGCGCGCAATGGGGGACGGATATCAGGCGCAGCGCTCCAACGGAATATGAAATAAGCGAAAGAACGACGCGACGCCGGGTTGACCTAATCGGACTCGAGCGGGACGCACGTGGAATTCCTCTCTCGCTCCATATTTTCCACGAATCCAGCTGTCGGTCGTCGTGATCGTACGCCTTCGCTTTCTGGATGGAAATTCTCGGCAATGAAGGCCTCGCTTCGATGTCTTCTACCTCGTTTCCGTTTTCTACTTGGGCGTTTTGTGAACACTAAATCTCATGAGTAGATTATTCTCATGAAAGGCACACCTTTACTGGGTGGTATTCGGTAATATGTAGGTTTAGTAATCTTGTGAACATAATGGGCACTAAGTTTTCGTACAGTGTACCTACGAGAATCTGGATTTCTTAGTATTTTGATTTTTAGAGATCCGGAATAAGATATTGGGTATCTAGAATAATCTACATATTGACTACCTAGATATTCCAGTGTCTAACCGTAAAGATTAGATAGATAAGTCCTAGGCGTACTAAGTATAAGTGGTATGGAGACACAGTTATACATGGACCTATGTATATAAGGATTAGTGTCTAATCGTAAATGTGAGATACCTAAGTACTAGGTTTCAAACTATAAAGTAATCCGAGCAGGAAGTTCAGAAGAACTCACGTATATAAGCATCAAGGTACACATACAATGATGAAAGTACTGTATATAGATATACATATATGTATAAATAATATTATGTGTGTACAATATGAATTTATGTTACAAAGATATAGGAAACTCACAAATATTTCCTAACCTGCAATTTTCCTTTTCCAATTTCGTACACTGTTCGACTTACCGAAAGACCTTCTTGCCTTCCATCAAGAAATAACTGAACTTAGCTACCGCCAAGCGTTCCAAGTCAATGTTAACCTACTAAAGCACGAGATTGCCAATAATTCAAACGGTTATGCTGCACGTGCTTTCCAAAAAGCGTCGCGAAGCCGGCATGCGAAATCGCGAATAGAACGTGATCGCTTCTAGCAAAAATATTCGATCGAACGGCTTCGAAACTCTCGCGTGTTGGCTGATAGGGATCAGCAGGGCCCGGGATGTGATTCGTTGGTGTGTACGTGACACCAACAGCGCACGGAGATGCTAGTTTTACCAGAATATTGCAAGTGAAACATCGGATTTCGAGTTTATGCGATCCAGTTACCCAGCTAGGCTCGAGAATAACAATTTTCATGTTTCACGACTGTACCAACAATATATGCCGCTTCAGGGTATTAGCTAATTAATTTCTTTCTCTTCTTCTTCCCGTTTTATTCCACTTCTTATCTTTGCATTTTTAACTTTAGTTCTGAAGATACTTACATAGAGTCACTACTTAGTTCGGCAGTAAATCAAAGTGATCAAAATGATCGTTTAACAAATTACAAAGTTTATCCATACGGTTTTCTTGAAATCCGCGTTTATTGTCATCGAGACGAAAAATTAAAATTATTAATTACACTATACAACAAATTTTGACTTTTTCGATTTTTCTTGACCGCCACTGTGAAATTCATATAGACTTTTGCGAGGTGAATACGAATCTGAAATACATTTTTCTCTGGTACGTACAGTTTTTTTTAGAAAATTAATGTTAAAAAAACTTGCAAATTTTTAACTTTGGGAATTTTTTGTGCTTTTACCATAGCAGCTATTCAGTGGCTTTTTACACGAGAGAAATCTGTGAACTTTCCCGAATAAAACGATATAAATTGTTATTAAATTGTAAACATTTAAATATGTTTAAATGAGAGTCAAAGTAAAAAAGACCCCAAAAATGCTCCAATTTTTTGCTGATATTTCAAAATTTATTTAAAGAACTATGGGTCTAGGCGAAGATGTTCTGTAGTCTAATGGTTGTTCACGCATGTCCAATGAATGTAATAATGGTAATAATAATGATATAAATATTAATAATAATATTTACGAAATATGCAGAACAAACCATAGTTGGCAGGCATTTGCAGTGTCCATAATAAACGGTTAATTTGTACTTTTATTACTTGTAGGCTATCTAATTGAAGGAAAGTAAACTTCTCATACACGAAGAGTCTCATAACAAAAGATATACATAAAGTTTCCAGAAGCATACGCTATGCCACAACCACTTTTATTTTGCATTCTTACCAAGATATAAAGATCACTTTCATTTTTCAACTAATGTCTCATTATCTAAATCTGAAAACTAATTTTAGACGGTCCACTCTAAAAAAATGAAGGTGAGGTATCTTGATAGAAAAGTAAATTAACAATAAAACAACGACAGCATTCTGTTTCCCTAACAACTATACTATTCTGTAATAAAACCGTTGTTTCTACAGTGAAAAAACGAATTATTTAAAGTCGACTCGTAATGCGACGAAAAGTTGTCACGTAATTCACTCTATGACATTCTGTTTACCAGCGAAGTAACGGAATATTAAAAGTTTGATGAGAACGTGGAATTGAAAGTGGTTCAACGCTTCGTGGCTGAAATATACGATCCAGATTCGGGCTTGGCCAATAAACGTGAGATCCCCTTTAGACGTTATGGCCATAAATGAAATAAAATGATATTTCCTCGATAAGAAGCGTTTCTCGGGCAGAGGAAAGCCGTTTTATTCAGGGGCGAACAAACACGTCGGACGTTGGTCAGACATTCGGACGTGCTGAGTGGAAGGGGATGCAGGTCCAGGAGCAGGGAATCACCGAGCACTCCATCAAGTCAGAGGTGATTTTGGCCCGGAGCCTGGCTATATGTCACTCGTACGCTTTTATGGCTTATATCGTGAACCTACAATTCGGAAAATATTATTTCAGCGTTACATTGCGACTGCGTGTCGGTCTTTGTTTGTGCGGGGTTAGAGAAACTGAATGGTTCAACTTGTTCGTTGCACTCGAAGATGAACTGTAATAGCTTCATTATGCAACAGTTAAACTTGTGACTATACCCCTTTTTGCTAAACTATAACTTATCCGATTTCTTATACGAGTATATATGTACACCCTATACATAAGAAACTAATTATGACACAGGAGCATGATACATATTTGCATCTACTATTAGAATAAGTTAAAGTTGCGTCAGGTAAGTTATTTTTGTAAGAATTTTATAAAGTGAAATTTTCTGTCTATTATTCCTTTTCAAAAAAGTGTAACTTACTCGATTTCTAGATATGCAAGTAACTGATTATGATATATAAGCGTGGCAGTTTTATTCAGTTTTAGAATGAGTTAAAATTTACTTTTGACTGGATAACCTGTTTTTGAAATTTTAGAGTGAAATTTTCTGCCTATAGGTTTATAGGTTTCTCATTGAAAACTCCGAACTTAAACGATTTCTCGGTGCATGAATTATTCATCATAACATGTTAGTGTGAAATTTTGATGCATCTTCAGAATAAGTAAAATACATGTTAGGTTCGATATTTTCTTGTGGGAATTTTGGAGAGTTACTTTTGAAAGGACGACATTTCTTTAAGTGCCATTTGAGCGTGAGGTTATTGCACTCGTTCTGTGATCCGTCGAGTCAGGTGTGCCAACGTTGTACTATCTGAGGCTGATCATAGTTGTCAGAACGGAAACCACCCTCTTCAACTAAAAGTTACTGTATGCCTCGTGTTACCTACACCTTCTACTGGCCTTTATTCCAAGGCCGAGCAAACGGAGAACATAACATCGTGTTTCTAACGAGAGCCTAATTTGATCTTCGCATCTGCCCTTCCGCGTGACGATACCGATCGTAGATAATTCGAGCATGCGCAGTGCCGCCAACGATAATTATGCAGTGAGAGGAGCACCGTTCACAGCGACTAATCTCACGGTGATATCTCCAAACTCTCCAGGCCGTGGAAATAAAGATTCCATTTGTATGGCTAAAACGACGCTAATATTTTTCTGTCACACCTGTGCCTCATTTCTTCTATGCCCTCGATGAATCATCGCATTTAAGTGGCGCCTTATCGGCAACATCGACCGGGGAATTTAAACGGGACGAGCTTTATGCTTTCTTTTCTTTTTTCTTTTTAACAAATATGAAACCTTATCTGGCTTTTCGTGGCTGTTGTGTGCCGCCTGCTTCGTGTGATTAATTTACACGCGGTGTTTTACAATTTATATGAACCGGTTATCTTAGATGCCATTGTTTATAGGAATATTATCGAATCTGGTCGAAATATATGTTTATAAAGTTTGTTCTTACATCTTTAGACATGTGTAGTATTATATAAGTAGTAATACTATTTTACGGTCTTCGAAGTGGTGTTTCTTTTATTATTAAACATTGTAAACAAATAATATTTATTATACCTTGTATAATATGATACGATATTTTGTATAATACAGATTCGAAGAGAAAAATTCTGCTGAATTATCCGCAAGTTTATTATTAATAACATCAGAATTTTGTAGAATGAAGTAATCATTTATCGCATCTAAAATTAACAAACGAATATCAAGACACAATTTGGTGTTTTGTCACTTATTTAACACCAAATTCAACTTTTCGTTACTTCCAAATTCTGATATCATTAGTTTTTCGGAAATTATTTATTAATATTTTTAATTTATTTTTCAAAAAACAGCTAATTACCAGTATACATACATATTTTTTTATATTTGCAAATGGTGTTTGAGTAAATGGAGAATTACGTGTTAAGAATATTCAATATTTCATGTTCTCTAAAAATGACATGTCATACTACTCTATTGCTCAATATTTTTTAATTCTTATATTTCGAATTTATCTCAGCCATGCCTGCAACCAAATCTTTACATACTGCCAGTTTCTCAATTACTTAACAAATTAAAAGAATTGAACAAAGTATTCGTTAAAGATATATCGTGTGGCCCGTAAATAATGATTTCTCGTGAAAGGATAAGAATCGCAGTTTCTTGTGAAAACGATTTTTCAATTTTCCAATTCCATGAAGGTCATAGATTTTCGCTAGGCAGCCGGTCCAGGTCAAATTATTATTATCGTCATCCCGGTGAATCCTGGCAAAAGAGGAAGGTATCATATCTTCCGCGCGACGTCACCAAGCCCCATCCATTATTCTTTATCTGGCGGAGATATAAAAGAAATACATTACTTATATCAAGATTGTTGGCCATTCCTTTTGCGCGAGATTCCTCTTACAGGAACCTTCTTTCGCTTGACCAATACCGAATGATACGTATGAAATACTTTATCAATTCCTCGACGATTTCATATCTATATATAGGATGGGTTATACAGTTGATACGTTTTATAGCTCCAATAATTCAAATAATGATACCCATCGTGTATGAAGTATAATTGCCAATAAATACATTGGAATTGAATGATTACTCGATCGATATCGGGCTAATAACATGTTATATAACCTATCGGAATTCTCAACCATGTAACCGCGGGCATGAATACGCCCCCGGAGTCATTTATGACATTAGGATGACTTAACAACTTTTTTTCTGTTCTCACCTTCTAAAAATTTAGTATATGGTGTACAAAAAATGCTTACAAAGTTTTGACTAAAAAATTTTTATTTACAAGGACGTTCAAGGCAATATCCTGTTAGTTTATTGATTACATCGATTTTTAACCACAATTTAAGTGATTACAGATATCATTGACATAAAAGAGCTTAAAATTAGATCTTAGTATTATGACTGACAATTATGTCAATCAGCAGATTAAATCATAATTACATAATTGGCAAATCAATAAAAATAATAAGTGAGGTTCCTTAATTAAGAGTAGTGCTCGAAAATAGTGAAGATATTTGCTGATAGTTCCTGGTGTTGATATTACTTGGTGTCAAACAACATTCATTCATTGTCTACAAAAGATCTAATGTCTTTGTGATGAAATATGTTATTTGAACAGTCTTAATTACCATATGATTTCCTTGATTTACATCTTAATTCATATATTTTAAATAAAAGTTAGTAGAATTGTTAGGACATATTAAAAGGTTTGTAAGTTGCTAGTGATACAGCAGAGCGAGAAATAGCACTATTTAAGTAGCAATATTTATTACAATGTAGTGTAACAATGCCGAGAACAATATTCATTGTGTCATAAAAATGATTATTTGATAAGAAAAAACTCGGAGACTTAAGGGGGGAAATACCTTCAGAATCTTAAAAAAATTGCAAAAATTTTTTTTTCTATAAAATGGTAGTGCAACATCTCAAAATTTTAAAGCGCAATACGTAGTCCTTTTGAAGTTATGGCCGATTATCGTGACTTTTGAGCATCCTATGCTATTGCACCCAGACGTACAAAAACATATATTGCCCGTTTTTGAAGATTTATGTGAAGAAAATCTGCCACGAAGATATTTGGGTGGCCACACGCAGAACAATAACAAAAGTTTTGACTCTACTATTTGGCGCTTCATACGGAAACATCTAAATTCTGGGCTAAACATTGTTGAAATTGCAGCATATTTGGCAACCGGCATTTTCAATGAAGGATATGCTTCAATCATACAAACTAGGAACACGTTAGACATTGTAATTGGGAAACAATGCAAGATATGCGCCGATAATATGAATGAAAAAGAGTGATTCGACAGGAGTGGCGCACAGCACTCTTGACAAAGGAGGTTAGAAAAGCAAGGAAGGAGGAGATTATGCACAAAAATCAACTTTATGAGGAAGCCGAAGGTTTATTATATGATGCAGGAATCGCAGATTAGTTGGTAAATCATGGAAATAATTCAGTTTTTACTTATCGAAACTGTAAACGCATTTTTCTCAAAACTACATTTTTGACATTGGCGGAACTGATAACTCAAAAACTAGTTTATCAATCGCGTTCAAATTTTGTGCACATATCCATGACAATACTATGTAACATATGAACATAAATGTATGCAATAAATTCAACATTAAAGTCCTTTTTTATTGCAAAATATTGCGAAAATGTACAGTAAAATTCAAAGTTTTTCTTTAAAAGCGCGCCATTTATACAATTTTACATATTTTTCACAGAGGTTCATCTACTAACTGTTAATGCTAATTATCGAAACATCGTTTGCAAACTTCTTTCAGACCAATGCAACTAAAGCTAGAGGTTCCGCGGTTTCATGAGACGGCGCCAAACACTTCCAGGAAGGACTATCGTAATTCCGCCATTTTTAAATATTTTTAAAAATAGAAAATATGATGTAATAGGCAATAGTTATAATAAATTATACCTGTAATTTCGAAAATACAGGACAAAGATATCCTATACGAAAAAATTCACAAACATCAGCTTATTTTGATCGATCTAAAGGTATCTCTCCCCATAAATTAAATACATAAAAGTATAAATTATAAACTTAAATTATAAATTCGGTGGAACATCTGTAATTAATTAATATAAAGGATAGCTGTTCCGAACCTACGACGGAACATAATACGCCAGGATTTTGTAAGTTGAATTTTGCTATCGCAGGCAATACATTATAGTTTTACCTCTTTTAACAAAGCAATTATCATTTCCAATTTTCGATTTCGTCTTCAATAACTACTTCCATCATAAACGGGATATTTCCCGAAGCATACCGAGAATAGGTCTTGGTTTGAACAGAGGTATTTTTTGGATCATGCACGTGTCACCAGGAGGGAAAAACTCCGGCGTTGCCGATCTTCGAAATTCTAACGAACTGTTAAGCCTCGGCAACGGGGACGAGGTGAAGCAATTCGCAGTTGCTTCTAGTTATCATTCACTGTGGTTCAGAATCACGTACAGAGCACTATGTTACAAATTGGCGGATAAATGGTAACTGAGCTATTTTCGGGAGATGTTCGGAGTTTTTATGCCTTTTGCAAAACAGGGTATGACGCTTAGAGTGATAGGGCGGTTGTGACGCATGGATGATGACGACGGTATTGTTTTCTGGTTATCGGTGCCTTTTGGAAGTACACGGTAACTCTGGAGAATGAGGCATCGATGGTGGTGTGTCATCCATAACAGTACTCATCGATATCTTCCCCACCCTATTCCAAAAAAGGCGCGCTAAGGACGCAAAACAGGGTGGACACAACGTCAAGAGATGTTGATTAGAAAATAACGTTGCAAACGAGAGTCAGCAAGCATACCTACTAAAACTTCCGACTTTCCGCGAAAGTCTGGACGAGAGCGACTCGTCAGAATTTATTATCATGTCATCGTTGTCGGACACACCTTCTCAAGGACATATTTATCGCCGTCCGACGCATTTTCTTGCAAAATATTAACGTTACTCGTTTCGGACGCATAACAGAATATTTTGCCTTGTCAACGTTCGCGCACGATCAGTTAAACGTAAAAGATCAACGTAAAAACCCTCGCGCTTATCGCGTAGTAGTTCTACAATTCAAAAACCCGCATATCTGCAACCTTTCAAGTTTTGCCATTTTGTTCTCCACGAGTTCTTCGCAACATTCTTCTACTATTATTCAGATTTTATCTTTGTTATATAATTCGAATCATGAAGTTGTAATGGTTAATACATGATTTTAAAGAAAATGGAAACGTAAGTCTATTTAACATTGTAAATAAAATTTCAAGTTAGAATGAAGATGAAATAAAGTTTTACTATTTTGCATATTCCTTAAATGACCAACAATATTGACTTCATATTTTACAACATCTTTTGTAATTATTTATAACTGTAATAATACAGAAGTGTTTGTATTAATACAGAACAAAAAAGGAATATACATTTTTTTACGTCAACCGTTACTCGAAGTGAATTTGAAAAATGTTTTATTTTTGATAATTATTGTGCGTTTGCTACAATGAACGGCTCGTGTATTCGATTGTATGTTTTCGATATGCTAAATATAAAAACCAACTCGATATTATATTTTCCTTTTACGACGTACGACGTATTTTTCTATGCAGATGTTATATTTACGTAATTTATACCACAGAAACTGTGAATGTTATCAAGATGAAATCCTTACTGAACGTCATGACCTAATTTCAATTTATCACCATATGGATTATGCAGCTTGTAAATTTAACCTTTAGTTTTATTTATTTATTTAACCTTTATTTTTAACCTTTAGTTTTACATTTATCTTCGCCGGTTGATTTTCACTTATTGAAATATGTTGCTCTTTCAGTTATCTGAGTGTTAAACAAAACACTGTAAGATTTACATGCGTATTTTTCGATATTATAATAATGGAACTACATTCGATTTAATTTGATATACTTTCTAGAGTTTAAATGTAAATACTTATTTTTTTTATAAGTTTTACATGTACGAATAAGATTTGTTTTGAAATTTCAACACTGAAGTTATAGCTATTAAATTTTTTAATTTGAGTGTGAAACAGTACAGACATTTTTATTGTGAATCGTAAATATTTAATTAAGGTATATAAATAAACTAATACCTCCAATTTTTTAAAAATTTACCTCACAAAACATTTTTCTTTGTCTTTGCATGTTAAGTACGTTACTTTAGTACAAATGTATTAAACACATTAATCTTCATACTATGAAATATTAACAAGAAACATGAACCTAATATAAATCATGTCCTACATTATATACACTCCTCGTGTTCTACATAAGTACGTACATACGCATTTCAACAGAAAAATCACAATTTTTCTAAGCGGAAAATAAGTTATTTTCCAATATTTAACATCACATCATAGTTGATTAAATGGATGTATTATGTATAAAATACTTTCATTCCTTAAAATAATTAAATTAATACATATTTAATATTTGGGGCAGTAATAATTAATGACTAGCACATGTTATGAATATTGTTTAATTACTGGATCATGTGAATATTTTCACATTTTAACTAATTTGAAACCTTTTCACAAATGTAGATTCCCCTTCTTATCATTATTGATTCTTAGTATGATTCTTACTATTATAATTTTAATTATTAATGCAGACTTGTATTTATCTCAAAGTAAAAATTTTACCGTTTCGAATAACCGTATTCAGTTAAAATTTTACATTATCTGAATATGAAAGAAATTACAATTAATTATTTTCTTAATTATTTGACCATCGAAATATTTATCTAGTTATTCCATATTAGATGCAATTACCCATAGCCTAGTTAATTTTCTTCCTTGTAGACGAAATGGAACCATCATTTAACTCCAGCCTTTCATTCACTATCAATTAGGCTTTCTAGCAGCATAAGGTAATATCAGCTCGAAGAAAAAAACAAGAAATAACGACGAGCGAACGTATACTTGGCTTCGACCCTTCCAACACCTACTCGCATGTCTGAATCGACGCAACACTTAGCAACGGAGGGAAATAATGGGTATCCGTTGCAGAAAATAATTCCCTATCTCGGCGTAGCAACTGTTCACTGACGTCGGATTTTGACACTCGTCGAAGGAAGTGTCGTTTCCTGGACGTATCTCTTATTGTTGTTAACGAAGAACTTGTCGATTTAATGCAGAAACCATGTTACAGTCATAGCGGCTTTTGCTTCGACCACTTGACCCCGGTAATTGTACGCTTGTTTCCGCAGACTTTGCCCACCGATCCCGTAAAAGCTTGCATCGTATGCTATTCTTCCGGACGATACAGTTGTTTCCATCATATAACGTAAAAAGAAATACTTGTTTCGTCTTTGGATGTAGACAATGTACACACCAACTACTTCACTTCCCGCTTTGTAAAATCTTTTAGTTTTAATAAAAAGCTTTTTATTTTTAATAATTCTAATATCTTTTTTAATTGAAAGCCGGCGTTTAATTGTAATTACATGTGTTAGCAAGAGCTGGGATTGCAAGTGAATACGAACACATGTGTAACATTTGAATATAATTAGGATTTAATATATGTAGCAAGATATAATAGACGTATTATGTACTGTGAAAGAGAACTCACAGACGTACTTTACATACGCAACATACAGAACATACTGAACTAAGCAACATAACAACAAGAAAGAGTAACGCTAAGTAAAAGAAGACGCAATACGCGGGTCGCTCAAATCCAACATGTATGATCAACTTTTAGCTCAAAAATTATTCTGCACTGTAGGTTTTGGCAAATCGGTCACTCTTTTTAACCGAGTCGCGGTCACCTTTGCGTCACGGCGTCTAAAGTATACGTCACGGCGTCAAAATTGTATCTCTCTCTCTTTCGTCACGGCGTCGAAATCGTATCTCTTCCTCTCGGGGAATCGCGTGCCCCTTTTATGCGTGCAAAGACAAAAACCTATCGACGCCTCGAACGTTCGGCATCTCGAATGTTTGACGTCTCGAATAATCGGAACGCTCTTGACTAATCTATAGAATACAATACATTCCCTACAGTACTGTTTTATTTACAAAACTTGTAGAATATAGAGTTGTAGAGTCTCAGTATTTCGAAAAGCCCCCACACCCGATCACCTTAACCTTAATTATGTTATCAAGGTACCTCCGGATTACCTTGTTATCACCCCCTGAGTAGCATTTGGGAGGTTTAAGTTCTAAATACTTACTGAGGGGGTGACGACCTTGAGGGCACATGTCAAGGTGTAGATAATAGAGCATGGGTGCTTGTCGAAAATTTATCCTAACATTCTACCGTGGTATAATAATATTTAGAAAAATATGAAACTTATTAAACACTAAGAAGTATTAAAATTTGAAATGTAATAACATTATTATATCATATTACTTAATTAATTTGTAAAGTGTCAATTTGAGACAGACAATCTAAATCGTCCTTTCTGGAAGTAATTAGAATACACAGACGTCAAAATATTTTGCAATTCAATGTTTAAAAAGTATTTTCTGTTTGCTGTTTAAGCACACAGTGTATTTATCGAAATTTTTTCTATTGAAAACGTTAACATTTTACTATTATCTAGTCGATATATTTTATAATTCATTTACTGGGAACTTTATCGTTATTTCTCCACCTGCTCCCATTAATTATCACAATAATTCCACTACTATCAGATTCTACAACAACAAAGCAAACTGCACCACGCTCATTCACTATTCTCTCCATTCTTCCTTACATTTACACGTCTGCTATACTAACCTCACAAATTTGCCTGCCACAGTGATGCTAATTTCTACTCACACAGCCTCGTTGCGTAAAACGAAAATGACTCACTGAATGACTTCCTGTACCTGTTATCTTCGTACAACCTTTTTCTGACCACGAGTTTCAACGGAGACAACGTCCGACGAAAATGGAAGACCGTAGAAGGCTATAAAACAAAGTAAATATCGTTGTTCTAGCCATTCGACATGATTATTAATCGACCGGGCTTTTCACAATGTATTTCGAAAGTCGTAAGCGTGAAATGTGCCGCATCCGGAAAAGGGGAAGTGTTCGCTCACCTGTGTCAGTTATTTAACTTCGAATTGCGCCAACAAAGATAATGATGAATCTAACGATCCTTTTCTATTAGAAAGCATCAGTAAAAAAAGGAGAATTGACTTCATTCAATTTTAAAAAGTACAGTTGTTATAGTGTAATTGGGTTATTATTAAACAATGATGGGCAACAGAGTTACACGTGCATGCGATGCTAGACACACCCACTGATAAATAATTACTTTCCGAATACAATGGCTTCAAATTTCTACATTGCTGCCTTCGTAAATTTAAAAACTTCTGCATTAGCAAGATTTGTTAGTTAAAGAATTTATAAACCTGAAAATATAATGTTTTTATGTTTTGCATCTTTTGAATTTCAAAATTTCAAAATTCCTGAATTTCTGGTTTTCGAAATTCCAAGATTTCTAGAAAAATCGATTTGAAAACGCCAAAATGTATAAATAATTAAATTTGTAAAATAAATTACTGAATTCCTGAATTCCTAGATTCCTAAGGTTTTAGATTTCTGAATAATTAAATTTCTAAACTGTTAAGTTCACCTATTACTAAATGATAACATTTCGAAATTTCGGAATACGCAGATTACTGAATCCCCAAATTCCTTCATTCCAAAATTTCTAGGGTCCTATGTTCCACTATTTCTATATTTCTACGTTTCTATACTTCTATACTTCTATAGTTCTATTCTATTCTATATTCCTATATTCCAATATTCCTATTTCCTACATTCCAAAGTACCAAGGTTATTAACTTATCGATTTCAAAATTAAAAAATTTTAAATATCGATGATTCTAAACTAGTGAATTTAAAAATCTATTATTTCTATGTTTCTACATAAATGAAAATTTTTATTTTTAATAGTTGTAAATATCTTCTAAAAATTGTATATTACTAAACTTATTTGTTTCCACAATTTCAAATTTTGAAGTTATCAAATCCCTAAATTCTTTATTTCATGAATTTAAAAATATGCTGTTGTATTTCTAAATGCGTAAATTTCTAAATTAAAAAATTTCTGAACTACTAACTAATTCCTACACAACTAAATCGTACATTTTTATATTATTGAATTTGAAAAATTCAGATTTTAAAGTTTTCCCATTTCTAAAGTTTCACCTACTGAAATTTTCAAATCACCAAATTACAAAATTCACAAATTTCTAAATTTTTAAGTGTAGAAATTTGGTTAGTTAAAAGTTCGAAATGTCTTTATTCGTAAGTTTTGGTTTATAATAATTTAATATTTCGAAATTTCGAAATTTTCTAAATAACTTTTTAATCTTAAATAAACGTAACTTATTAGACTTTTTATTTTGCAAATCTGGAACCTACGGAGTTTTCAAATTCTGATACTTCTAAATTCGTAAATTGAAAAATTTTCAAATTCCAAATTTAAATTCGTACATTGCTAAATTTCTAAATCGCTTAATCTCCTACGATATATCTTCAAACCCTCACGCTTCCAAATTACGAATTACTATATTATCAAATTTCCAAAATTTCAAATTCTGACGTTATCAAATTTCAGAATTTTCAATTTGAAGTGAAAAATCCTTGAATATTGCCGATAACTCGGTAGTGTACATAATCGGTCACGTCAACTTCTCATCGGGTACTTAATTTGCCCTTATTTATTATTAAACATTGTGCAAAGCCAGCGTTGCAGAAAATGCTTCCGCCATTTCGAGAACGACCTACCACACACGCGACATTTTACGCCATGCAATAAGACACATTCCCCTCTGCCCTTATTTGTAAAAGGGGAATTCCCTATACTTGTAAACGCCGTATTATGTCGACACATATCGTCATAATTTGTTTGTATTATGCAACAGGCCGTTTAATACATCAGATAAAAAGGGGCGAATTAAAGCGTGCTTACAATTATCTGATCTGAAGATACCGATAATTATTTGACGCGTGCAATTATCGATGCAATTATAAGCTATATAATTCATGGTATTTCTTGCGAGTAAAGAATGAAAAACTGTGTCAATGATGGGGGAATCCCGTTAAGGTAATATGCATGTCGGAGAGTTCTAATGAAAAAGTAGTTTGAACTGTTTGATCAGTTTTAGGAAAGTGGATTGTGTTCGAAGATGATTTAATAGAATTTGAAATAATATAACACAGATAATGGATATGTTTATATAACAGGGTTTCAAATGTTTAAAGTGACATGCATATTTTAGAATTTGTTTTCGGAAAATTTATTAATTGTTTTATATATGGTTCATTTTGACTTAGAAGTCTGCCCATTTGGGGAGGTTAAAATTTGAAAATTTGGGAATTTTGGATTTAGAAATTTTTATTTTTGAAAATTTGAAAAATTTAAAGTTATCGGGAACTCAGAAATTTCGGGAATTGTGGATTTGAAAATTTTAGAAACTTCCAAATTGTGTAATTCCTAAATTCTACAATTTTCAGACTTCAAGTATTAGAATTTCAAATTTTCTAAAAATATGACTAATTTTAAAATTTTCGAATACCTAAATCTTCATATTTTTGATGTTCTGACACTGATAATTTAAAAATCCGAAAATGTATGTATTTTAATATTGAACCGCATGCACAGCATAGCATGTGTTTTTGCTATACATTCACTATGCCATTATTTTTTTTATATTCGTGATATAACATATTCAAATATATGATACTCAATTTAAATTTAAACATTTAAAGTATTTAATTAAATTTGAATATAGCAAATATTATACTATATTATACTCAAGTACAATACAGTACGTGTATATTGGAACATGACACTGTTTTTATTTAACCAAGTTACTTACGGTGTAGCGGATATGATAATAGAAAATGTCACCTTCAAATATAGTGTACTCGCTATGTTCGACTACCATTTTTTATTAATAATACGACTACGAACAATTATTAACATCGATTACTCGTTTTACATTTCATATAAATAAGACCGTTTTACTATCTATGTTACACTACAAAATCTGTTGAGGTGATTTTTTTTGAAACCATTGTTCATTTTCATCGGGGTAAAGAATTAATTGAGTATACTAATTTGTATTTGATCGTTTGTCTGTTTGTTCTCCAATTTCACTTTTCAGATCAAAGTAAGTATGCATTATATGTCGACAAGTTTAGTATGGATTGTTTTTAACGCTAACCAATTGTACGTTCCAGATAATATCGACTTACCTTAAATGTTTTAGTAAGAAAAGCTTTTATTTTTCGTCCGGTTTGTAAAAACACCTACATTTTTGGTGTATCCATGGTTTATATTACAATAATAATAATTCCGAATCATTTTATTAGTTTGTTACAATTGCAAGTTAGAAAAGAATTATAAATTTGTACAAGAGGAAACAATTAATACATAAATTAAGAGAATCATAATATTAACAAACAAAAATGTAGATATGTACGTAAAGAGCGCATTTGCTGTTGCTGACAATATATTTCGAGATCATTAAAATCTGCAAAGTATGTTCATTACTACATACCCTACTGGGTGTCCCAAAAGTGTTGAAGGAGCCGGCAATGGGAGGTAGGTGGGGTAATTCTGAACAACTTTTTCATTTACAAAAATGTCGTATTGGGCTTTATTTTTAAATTATTAACGAAAAACACCGACCAATCAGAACGCGAGGAATAGCGCGCCACGCGATTCGATTGCGACCACGGCCAATTATAACGCGGGCCTACACTTCTGCCTCCGAGCGCGCGCGATCTTCACGCTTTGATTGGTCGGTGTTTTTCCTTAATAATTTAAAAATGAATCCCCATCCAATATTTTTGCAAAGGAAACAGTTATTTAGAACAGCCCCACCTACCTCCCATTTTCGGCTCCTTCAACACTTTTGGGACACCCTGTATATTTGTTGCCTATGTACCAAACATTTTTTATTGTTATTTTATTTCAACAATTTATAATTACCACATACCTTGTCCTAATTAAGATCCTAATCCTAAAATAAAATTATCCTGAAGAAGTTATGCATGATTGTATTAACAATAATAAATATAATGTTTTACCATACTTATTTCATTTTTATCTTATTTGCATACATCATGATTACTCCGTACTTTGTCATAATCGAAAAAATTGCGTAAGAAGGTATTAACGACAATAATTATGTTACTTGTCTTTTATTTCCATAAATTACAATTACACGGTACTTTGTCACAATCGAGAAAATAGTATGCACCAAGGTGCCAATGATAACAAGTTAGTTCCTCGCGCAACTGGCATCACGGTTAAATGTGCCCGTTGCGCATGTAACTAGAAAATATATCCGAATACGATGCATTGGTAATGCTGGTATGTAACCACTGTGCACATCCAACGGTTAATTGAGAGGGTACAGACGATCATGTAACCCAGCTGACATTAGGCTACATTTCAACCTAACCTATCCTATACACGATCGTAATCGATGCGAGAACGCTCGTCCTCTCGAAAGAAACGTCGACGAAAAAAAAGGCCACCAACCGTGTATCGTCGTGGTGAAGCTCCTCCGCGCGAATTAAAATTCCACTTCCGGTGGGCCGATTCGCTATCTCTGGCGAAACCGCGTCGATAAAATAGTCGGAGGTAAGGTTGCCCGAGCACGGATAAGCAGCTGTGCCCCATGGCGCAATAAACGCTCGTGCTCGCACGTGCTCGCTCGCGAATCGAACTCTCTAATTCATATTCCTGCACCTGACTGACCCCTCATTCTTTCGCGGCATCTCATTTAACACCCCCGCGGGCCAACCCATCACCTGCAACCGAAAGTGTTTTCAAGGGGGCCACGTGGCCATGGTGCCCGCGGTTTTTACGGCGAGCCGCTAATTTCCACCGTTGAATATTATTAATACCGGTACCGTCCGCGGCGGGGAACAGCTGCCGCGAGCGGCAGAGCATGTGGCTAGAGCACTAAGTTAAAAACAAATACAATGTTTGTTATTTTTCTAAGGAAAAATACTATATCAAAGGGGAAAGAAACTGCGGTATCCAAGATAAAATATTTTTCCTGGAAAAAAGTGTGGTAACCATAGGAGAAGATGCTTTTGATTCGTTCATATCTAGGGATTTTTTAACATTTAGACATTCGGGTCCTGGTGAGCGATTTACAGGCCGAGGATGATAACCAAGGGTAATGAGATACGGTAACCATATCTTTCCTGAAGAGAAATGTAGTAGCCGAAAAAGAAGGTACCTTTCAGTAATTGATTTGGAAATTCTTGGAAGACTTGGAAATTCTGCGACCCATAAGGATTTGATAACAGAGGGATTTGAAGATCGAAGACGATAATCGCGGGAAATGAAATATTGTAACCGTATCTTGTCTAGAGAAAAATATTGTAACCAAAGGAGTCATCTGGACCTTTCTATCATTGATTATAACGAATTTTTATGGATTTGGAAATTTAAGGGTGAATTAAAGCAAAAATTGGTAAGTCGAAGAATCTGGAAAGTTCAGGACTTGGGAATCTACGAATATGGGAATTTAGGAATTTCGGGGATCTTGAATCGTGGAATTTGCGAATCGAAGAATATTGGAAACCTACAAATGTAGGGGATATTGAAATTGACGATTTACAGATGTGGGGTCTAAGAGTTAGGAATGTTTGGCAGTTATCATGTAAGAATTTTGAGATCTTGGGATTTGGAAATCTACAAATTAGAGAGACTTAATATTTACCAGGTGTATGCATAAGTTCTTTCCTGTTTTTTTTGGTAAAGAAGACACGTCATTTTTAAAGGTGTAGACATTATTATAAATCTTAGAAAGTTTATAATATCGAAAGTTCAACATGACAGCAATAAAAGATCAAGGAACTTCATTTAATGATTTTTTCAATTACTATTGAGGTTGAGTTGGGTCATCATCCAATAACTCCTGCAATTGCTCGTCATACATACCTTGCTCCTTGGTAATATTTACCACTTTGTGGTGCTTGATACTTAGTACTTAATGTGTTGTTTGGTACGTAATGTTACATTGTACGTACTTACTACTTAGTGCTTCAATTTATTAGACAGTACTTGTGTAAAAGATAGCACTTAAAAGATAGTATTTAATGCATTCTACTTGGTATTTAAATACTTAGTACTTTGATATTCAGATCTCGGTACACATACACTGGTGGAATTAATCATGAACACATTAAATTCAAAAAATGTTTTATTTCACATTTGTGCAGAACATGTATACTGTGTTACGCAAAATTAAAATCATAATATTTTTATTGTAATCTATAGCGTCTATTTACGCTGTTAAATTAGAATACAATCATTAGAGTATAAAATATAACTAATTGAGTATATGTATATTACATTTAATGATTTTTTCAATTACTATTGAGGTTGAGTTGGGTCATCATCCAATAACTCCTGCACTTGCTCGTCTTCGCACTTATGTGGTCTACCAGAGCGTTCACTGTCTTTTACATCGAATTCACCACTTTTAAATTATCGAAACCATGTCTCGCATGTTCTAATCGATGGAGCGTGTTCACCATATGTATCTACCAGCAAACGATGACTTTCAACAGCCTTTTCCTTTTGATCGAATAGGAAAAACAACGCGTGCCGCAAATGTTCTTTTTCGGGTACAAAACTCGGCATAATCACAGAACGATAAAACAAAGACAATAGATTTTGGCGGACTCAACTTGTACGTGCTTATCGTTTAATGTCAGACGAACATAATGACGTATGATTCGAATTAATACGCTGCGTATTTTTCGCTCGAACCATCTCTTATTTGAACCGGAAAAAACTTATGCATACACCTGGAAAGTATCTAGGGATATTCTGGTCTTGTATTTCGAAAATCTGCAGACATTGGATCTCAGGGATTTGGAAATTTACGAATTCTGAAATCTTGAATCTTGAAATTTAGAAACTTGAGAATCGAAAAGTTAGCAGACTTAGATATTCATGGATTTAGATATATTGCGGTTTCGGAATTTGAATACGTAAGGGTTTGGGTGCACAGAAGTTGGCGTATCTAGAAATTTAAGGATTTAGAGGTATTTAAAGCGTGCAATTTTGGGATCTAGAAATTTATTGACATAATGATTTAGGAATCTATTAAATTAGGGACCCTGAAACTACAGATCTGAGAGTCTAGGCACATCGCGGCTTTGTAACTTATTACTAGAGATCTCATCATACAGGGTGGCTGGAATGATCTATAACTAAGTAAGTTCATACTGATGCATCTGTCGATCCGCTCAGGCAATCTATCTGAAAGTTACCATATTTATAGTTCATTCAATTGTTTATATGCGTGCCGAAGTATTTTTGTATACTACATCTCAAAGTAAGGTTATAGTGATAGATTTGAAGCGTAATTCTGTAATTGCTTTATATTTAGCTGGAACATCAGTTCCAATTATCGTTCGTGAGCTCCAGCATTTGAATGTAATATTTAATGATTGAATGTAATGTATTTGTTCTATTTTGGAGGCCAAGATCAATGTAATGAAACATCGAAGTTTGGACGCTCGAAAATCAGTACTTGTCCGGGAATGGAAGAAGATTCTACAATCTCTCGTACGTGCAGCGTGCAATTCATTCTTTCACCGTTTGAATGAAATTATTCGTGCAAAGGGAGGTTATATCGAGCAATGAGCATTAAATCATTTTCTTCAATGTTTCTCGACTATTTTTTTGCCTTGGATAAAACAAAATATTTAAAAGTGTATCTGCTGCAGCGGATTGAAATTGTAACAATTCATGCCAGTCACCCTGTACAAAGTTTGTACATATGTATATTAAGGCATCTGAAAATAAAAGACTTTGAGGATATTGGCGTCTATAGAGTCTATTGGGAATATTAACATTAAAGTATTCCTAGATGTAGCATTGTACGATCACAGATAGTTTGGAACTTTGAGATTTAGGTGCCTGGAAATTTGAGAATCTTAGTATTTGAAGGTAATTTGGAATTCGAAAATACAGATACAGTGGAACCTCGCAAAACGAGTAATTCGCATAACGAGAAATATAAATTGTAAAAAAATGACTCGCGTAACAAGCGACGTTTCGCATAACGAGTGAAGTGGATAGGGGAATCACTGAATTGTGCGATGGAACTTTTCGTGTCATTGCTGCATCAGTCTGTTTAGAACTTGTTGTGCTAGCATCTTAGTGTCGCGTGTGTTTCGCGGTATAATAAAAGACTTAGGAAAACGTACAGTAACAAATAGTATTGGATACAACACAGTACAACTGGACGAACTGACAGTTAACAATTGCATCAATTTATATGGTAAAAATTGTTTCGCTTAACGAGTGTTTCGCGTTACGAGTAAGACTCCAGAACGAATTATGCTCGTTATGCGAGGTTCCACTGTATTTAAAAATCTAGAAATTGTTGTGCCTTAGAATTGCCATAAAATGATGTAAGATCGAAAGTGTGATGAAACAAATAGAATAAGGATTTTCATTTCCAATTCGTGTTACAAGTCTTGTGACAACCACATCCCTGAGATATCAGAGAAATATATACGTGATCTAATTGTAATAAGCATTTATATTACTCGGAATGAAGCAATTACATATACTGTAACTCGAAACAGACTGCGGCAATCATTCCGATCGTTCAATTACCCGCATAAATTTCTTGAAGCCACGGCCCTCATGCTAAACGGGTAGCTCTAACGGAAATAACGTTTCGCCGTGACGGCGGAAATAAATTTTCCCGCGCCATTGATGTACAATTTCATAATCTTAATAGCAGCGCAATTTCGCGCGGCAATAAAAGTCAAACAATATTCACGGCCGGGTTTCCATCACCGAAACAACCCCTCAAAAGCAGAGACCGGGGTTGGCAAAAAAACAGGAAACAAATACAACACGCACACAAAAAATTCCTAGCGACCAGTCGGTAAATTTCAAACCCATACCCGGTCGCGTCCGCAACTGGCCTGGCGTAATCGTAAAAAACCGTGTCGTATCGGCGCCGACTATATACGTCGATATAAAAATCGAGCTGTCAGGTGCGTGCACGTCCAGTGGATTTGTTAAGGTGCAGCAGGTTCATAAATGGCTGCCCCACCTCATCCGCTGACCTGTCGCCTGTGCACAGAGCGACCGGAAGCGGCCGATTTGAACTCTTTTAACCAAATGTTCGTTCTGACCTCGATACCGCCATATAATATCTCGGCCACGTGATCGCGGCGAACATTTAGTGAACATGTAGATGAAAGATAAGTAAATATTGATGAAATATAATTTCGAACATCGGAGTTTATCGGTTGAGAAGATATATTTCGTTAAAGTTTGGTAACTTTGTGATAAACTACGGTGGCATAAAAAGATATTAGAGGACTCATGATGATACAATGAACAGTTTAAATACTTACAAGGAATTGTTCAGTATATATCATAACTTTAATATCAAAATCATAGCATGAGCAATAACTCATATCTCGATGGTATATGTCCGATGTATGGCGCACCATTCGAACGATTATTGGCAATATAGTATAGTATGTATAAACAAAGCAAAAGAGTTTTGGAAATGTTAAGATAGTTATGAGGTACTTCAGAAACACCAAACATTAATATTAGGTTTATAGTCATCCGATATACAATTAGTCTTAGGTTAACAATGAACAACAATGATGCACGAATGTACACAAAATGAAATATAAATTAATTTATAAGGCATTTTAACAAGTTCTATAACATAATTAAGGAATTTAAGATATTTAATTTTGAAGCATGGCAGAATCCTTGTGATAACGACACAGCTTTTTACCGACAATAGGCAAAGTTAAAAATAAAATGATGCCCTAAAATGGATATTAGCTTACGATTTTTTCGATAGTTGACACTGCTGTCAAATCATTACAGTAATATTAAGATAAATAACGAATGTTCAAATATTAGGTACATTTTAGATGCAATGATCTTTAATTATGCAAAATATAATTTGTATTGTACTCACAATTCAGTTACAGTAGAAATACAATTTACATTTATAATATTTGAATTGTAATCTACGTTGGGAGTGTGACTTCAGTAATCTATGGAGGTAAGTTGGTAAAATTATCGATTATTATCGATATTTATTGATATCTTATATAATATATTATTTTTAACGACAGTCCGACAACATTAATCGGAAGTGGAATATCTGAATGTAACATGTTTGCGGACAGTAAAAATTTCAATGAAAAATAAAATGAAAATACCTATGCATCAATTAGTTATTACTCTGAAATGCAGAATAATTAAAGTATAATTAAAGAAAGTTATACAATTAAATGTTTAACAATTGGCTTTAAAATTGGAGTATTACAGCATTCATGTCATTTTGCATCACCATAAAAGGAATACTGTAGCATTCACGTCTGCGAACGTTTTAACCGAAGTAAAATGTAAAGCGTATCGCAGTTATTATTTCTTATACAAATCTGGACATAAAAACTCTAAAAATTTATGGAAAGAAACTTTAAAGATAAGTTAGAAACTTTGAAAAACTACAAATGTAGAAAGTTTGGATTTTATAAACTTGAATACTTCAACACTTGAAAACTTGACAATTAGAGAATTAAAAAATTTTGAAATGAGGAAACTTGCAATTTCAGAGAATTGGAATTTGACAATTGGAGCATATAAGTTGGACAATTTGAGACTGAGTATTTGGGAATTCGAGATTTTGGAATTTTTGGAATTTGGTAATTTCGGGAATTTGGAAATTCGGAAATTTGGGAATTGGAGAATTTGGGAATTTGGGATTATGGGAATCTGAGAATTTGGAAATTTAGGAATTTGGGAAATTATAAATTAGAAGACTTAAAAATGTGGGAGTTTAAAAAACTGAAAATCCTATAATTCATGCATTCAGAAATTTAGAAATTTTGATACTGGAGAATTTGGGAATATGAAAATTTAGGAAATTTTGAAATCAGATATGGAGATTTCAGAATAGGTAAGATCGAGGAATTTGAAAAAATAAAACTTTACGGAATGTAGGAATTTTTTAGTTTAGAAATTTATGGATTTGAGAATTTGGAAATTTGTACATCTAGGAACATAGAGATTTTAAAAATATGCCAAGGGAGAAAGCTTCGAAGTTTTCGAATTCGCGGATGTGAGTGCTCGAAGATTTTGAAATTTAAATATTAATTTGGTAATCTGAGAATCTGGAGACGCGGGTATTTAAAAATCGAACATTATAAAATCTACAAATATAGTTTCTAAAACATAGATCTTGAAAACTTCGTTCAAACGGTTCATTAGAAAACTTAAAATTGACGTGACATATGTCAATTTGGTTTAACCCATCTATAGAGTACCAAAAATTATTATTGCACGTTTTAAACGTTGATTGTTAATATATTATATATCACACATAAATCGTGGAACTTAAAAATCAGTCAAGGAAGTTCGGTGTACATGCAGTTACTTATGATTAAGTTCATATATTATAATTTCGTCTAAGGCACTTACAATACATTTCATATTATCATTACATATATTCAACGTTGTTTGTTAATACATATCGCATAAAATGTATAAAGCATGTATCTTAAAAAATGCAATTACCAGTCAGTTCAGCACCCAGCTACTTACGATTAACTCCGCATATTTCAATACTATTTCAAACACCTTTAGTACACTTCGAATTATAATATTATTCTACATTGCAAGTACTAACTGTTTCTATAGATCACATAAATTACACGAAAGAGAGATATTAAAAAATTAGTCCAGTCTATTCGGTAACTAATTAATTTTGCATACATGCACTCAACAACTTTGTACCAATGAAATTACTTTTCACCTTATCCCAAACAAATAATCTAACACAAAATAACTGACAAGAAAGTGCAGATTCATTAAGCTTACTAAGACCCATCGATTATCTGAAGTTCACATCAGCACCTTTTCACGGTTTCCGTCATACGTGGCATCGTCGGAAGTAGCGGGTATAATAAAATCGTGACACGTATCGTGCGTGCCTGCAAAAACATATTTTTCATCCCGTTCCAAGAAATTTGCTTATTAAGGAGGATTTCTCCCTATCTCTGTCTGTCTGTGTTGAAGAGGCGCGATCACCAGACACCTCCTCTTCTTAACCGTCGTGTAAAACGTGCGACGAATGGCCGTCCCGACAAATGAGGCAATAAATTCCCTTGGATGTAACCGAAACTTCCTCGGTATCGTTTTTTTATCTGGGGACTTTTCGCGACGGGTCGCTCCTAGAGCGGAAAACTGGTTCTCAACTTAAATTACGCAAAAATGCGATAAGTATAAGTTTTTGTAAGTATGCGGAATAATAGTACGTGCAATTTTAATGACCTTCGGATATATCATCGAGGTAATAATATGTAAGTGGTAGTTTTAACATTTAAATATTAATTTTATGAATAATTGCTTTTTACATGTAGGACGTTTCATTTAAGCTGAAGATCGACATTATTTTGATGTCTGTTAAAGGTAGAAGAATTTATGTAGTTTTGTACAATTTCAAAATGTACAGTCATGGACAAAATTAAGTGGACATTGCAAAAATGTTGAAAAATTTTTTGTTTTATTACAATGTTTCAAACAAATTTTAAATTGAGAACGGGAAATGTTTTTGTAGACTTGAAAAAACATTTATTTAATATACAATTTATTTATTTAATGTATTGTACATAAGTGTGCAATCAAGTTTTGATTTATAGGCATTATTAGTTAAATTAAATTAGCCTTTTGCTGTTTATGATACCTACCCACTTAATTCTGTCCACGACTGTACATTTAACTTCGATAAAAACATTCTGAAATTGTACAAAACTACATCAATTCTACCCTTAATTGACATCAAAATGATGTCGATCTTCAGCTTAAATGAAACGTCCTACATGTAAAAAGCAATTATTCATAAAATTAATATTTAAATGTTAAAACTGTACATTTAACTTCGATAAAAACGTTCTGAAAGCATATGAGCTATCATGAATTACATATTTTAATATAATTTTAGTGTATAAACTTAAATGAGACACGTTATATACACAATGTACGCAGGTAGTCTTTTTCGATATTATCGTAAAGCTATATTTTACACTTATATTATTAAAGGCGTATCAACCACTAAGATTCATTACATCGTAAACATTTCGTAAGATTTTGTTCTTAAATTACGGATAAATATTTATTGTGTTGGTGTGTAATAATGATAGTTCACAATGCATTACGAAAGTGGTGCTGATTGATGACTTTGTCAATGTATTTCAAAGTGGTGGTGGCACCAATATTTTGTATATTTGTTTATATTTTAACAGATTTTTATAAAGGATTAATAAGAACCAATACTTTATGAGCTCTAAAATTACTTAAATGGTTACAATATCTTCATTCTTATTATACCCCACAACATAACATTCTGATTGGATTGTATTCATTTTGGATAAATATCCATTTATTAATAACAGAGATAATAATACGATATAAGTTAAATTTTCTAATATTCGTTAAAAAAAAGTGATGTAAATTCATACGTGTGGTTCAAATTTTCGATGTTGTAATAATTAAAAAATGTTTGTTATAATTTGAATGATAAACACTGTTTTAATAACTTATGATTTCAGTAATTGTAATTTGAATGAATATTTGTACATGTTTGTTGGTGGATTTGGAATATATAATAATTGATAGTATATGCTGGTATTGATGGATGTATTATTGGAACACTATTGTGGTTAATTCGCTTCAACACAGTGCGAGTTAATTTTGAGACCAGTACCATCAAAGGTTACACGGAAATCCCATTTGCGTAATCTGATGATATTACGGCCATTCTGCTTTGGAATTCTATAATTCGCTGATTAAATAAGACTTTGAATTGTGCGAAAAATCATTCCTTAATTTCTTAATCATCCAAGTTTAGAATTGTATTATACCTAAGATCAAATATTGAATATTTCGTTGCTTAATATTTGCAGTTTGCAACTTCAGGTACTTGCAACTAAGCAATTAACGTTTTTAATTCACAATTAATATCTCATATATGTATATGTAGTACTTGGTAGTTGGAAGATTCAGAATTGGAATTTGGGTATTAAGGTTAAAGAACTTCGTATTTAACATCTGGCATTTACGATTAAAAAATTTTGGAACTTGGAATTGTGAATTTAACTCATACGACTTAAAACTAAATACTTAAGGCAATAGTTAAGTCATAAAACTTATCACTTAAAACTTCAGATTTGACATTTGAAATTTAAAATATAAAACTTAAAAATTGAGTCCTGCTAATAACGAAATTTAATAAATGAAATTCAATAACGATGATTTTAAAATCAGCGCTAAATACAGAATATTTAGTACTAAGAATTTAATATCTAGTATTTAGATCTCAGGACTTGGAATTTGGAAATCAAACTTGCCTGTAAGGTTCATAAACCACTAGTACTTACTGAGCGTTTAATATTGAGCGATTAGAGATTGTAATTTGGTAATTAAAATTTAAATTAAGTGCTTAGTGTTTAGTATTTAAAGCTTGAAATTAATGTCTTAAAATTTTCGTCTTGACACTTAGAAATTGAATGTTGGGACTTGAGAATTGGGATTTTTGATGTGCGACTTCGGACATAGGAATTAGGACTTAGGGCTTAGAACTCAGGACTTAATAATTACAGTCGAAAGTTTAGTATCTACCACTTCCAATAACAGATGTGGACTTAGGCCATCAAATATAGAATAGAGTACATAAAATTCAATGCTTGCTTTATTTATTATTTCATACATACCTTGCTCCTTGGTAATATTTACCACTTTGTGGTGCTTGATACTTAGTAGTTAATGTGTTGTTTGGCACGTAATGTTACATTGTACGTACAACTTAGTACTTAGTGCTTCATATTTATTAGACAGTACTTGTGTAAAAGATAGCACTTAAAAGATAGTATTTAATGCATTGTACTTGGTGTTTAAATACTTAGTACTTTGATATTCAGATCTTGGTACACATACACTGGTGGAATTAATCATGAACACATTAAATTCAAAAAATGTTTTATTTCACATTTGTGCAGAACATGTATACTGTGTTACGCAAAATTAAAATCATAATATTTTTATTGTAATCTATAGCGTCTATTTACGCTGTTAAATTAGAAAACAATCATTAGAGTTTAAAATATAACTAATTGAGTATATGTATATTAATTTTTCACGCCGTTTGCTACATATGTGGATAGCTAGTTTATAACTTATATAAAGCTATATAGTTTTCCGAAACCGTTACAAAAATAAATTTGGAATCTTTCCTAACTGTGCAAACCAGAAAATAAATTCCAATTGCTATAAATGAAGTAAAAGTGTATTTACTTTTTTTGTAAGCCGGAATTTTAACGAAAAATTATGATTGTTAGGGAGTAAAAATAATTGTTATGGCTAAAAATGTATTTGTAACGCTATTAAATAATGTTTACGAATGCCTTCAAAAAAATTATAATGGGTTTTGTATAAATGGTAAACGGTCACATTTTTGTATCTAGTTATTTTTTGAAATTCTAAATTGTGAACATTATTTTTTATATTGCATTTTCTTCATTCAGCAAATACGAATTAAAATATCATTAATTTTCTTTATTGTAACTGAAATTAAAAATTCAGTCCCCGAGAAGGTTGAATAATTTCATTAAATGCGATATTTAAGTAAACATTTAAAAGTGTCCGGAATTAAATTCATTAACGTAACTAAGAACTACATTTTAAATGTTACGTGTTGCACTGAATGCTTAGCTACCTGATTTCACATCGCTTATCATTTGAATGTGGAAGACTAGAAAATTCAAAGTGCGAAGCGGAGTGTTCACTTGCGGTGCTATAAAGTGTAATGATAATCGTCATGCGTTGCTTGTTCCAGACAACAATTGGCAATAAAGGTGTTCTTTTAGAAATAAATATGTATAAATTTAAAGGAGAAGCATGAAATGATCGGTTACAACGTAAGTATGATCACCTGCAACAACCGCGTTCAAGAGTTACTAGATGAGAACACGCCTTGTTTCCAATGCTGTTAATGCGACGCTCGTGGCGCGTGTACGCGCGCAGGAAGTTACTTATCTCGACTCGATGCTGGCACCCCGGTGATATATTATTTAGGAACTTTAAGCTAAACAGTAGGTATTGTGCCGAAGTATCCTACACCAATTGTCACTATCGCTACATTTCTTTCATTTTTTCTTTCGTATCTGATAAATATTAAAAATGACAACAACAATCGTTGTAATTTTGTAAAACAGGGTACACTCCACTCATTTCGATCACCTTTAAGTAAGTATATTGTGAAGGCAGTAATTGTAAACAACTATTTCATAGATCAATGATGGCGAATCTGTGACTCGCGATAAATTTATGATCATTGTATAGATAAAGGAATTTTTTTTCTAACTCCTCTTTTCAATATAAACTTTTTAGAGAATTACAAAAGTGGAAATAAAAGAAAGTATAGTTAGCTATACTTCCCTCCCCTTTTCCAAGTAGCGCCACTGACTTAGTGGCCCACAAAATAGTACTAAACAAAATAACGACCAAAATTTGACCTACTTCTTAAAAAGATTCATCATTTCAGCTATGCGCATAGAATCGCTATTTCGCTTTAAATTCGAAGATATTCGAAAAAATTTTGCGGATACGTTAATTAAAGTATTTTGTCAATGTCCACATTCTGAATAACTTCGCTTACATATACATATAGGTATAACCTCCATACAATCTTAGTTTTTAAGATACACACAGGAAGACTTTAGTTAAATTTGCAACATACAATATCATACACAATATTGGATATTTTATTAATATCCATTATACTACCAATTATTCATTTTTTAATACCCTTAATGTAACATATTCTAGTGCACTATTTTTCAATGTGCCACAATTCCCATTTGACCATACTACGTTTGGTATAGTGGATATATAATAGTAAAAGATGTTAGATTAAAAACAACTAATCGATATTAAAGTAGATATTATCGTAAGTGAACATGCCAATCAAAATGTAAATTATAGTTAAGTACTTCAATATTATCTGACTTTTATTAATAAACTATTTCTGTATAAATAAGATAAATATTTACGAGTTGCATAATATTTGATTCGTTCTACATAAATTGACTAACCGTACTACGCTAATTATCAAAACTACAATATTTCGATCAAGTAAACCGCATATGACAGCTTTCACATTCCAATTATTATTTTCTGATTAATTTGCTACTTTCATAATTATTGGCGAAATTTCTTTTCAGCTGGACTGCACTTAACCATTTTATAAAATGGAAGTACCAGGATGAGAAATGACAAGCATATTCAACAACTTTATTCACCGTTCAAGGTTTGTTAGAAGAGAAGTAAAATAAATAGTACTGTTTTCCCGATTCAATAACTGTTTCACGAATAGCTTGGACCAAATACTATACTTGAACAGAACAGTTTCCGCAGAGAAGTTTTAGTTCATTTGATACATTGCACATGAAGTTGTTGATCACAAAACGCGACTTATAATGTGTCTGTACTGTTTCAAGCTATATCTTACTCTCTGGTCGCTGTAAGTGATGGATTACGCTGCCAACAAGAAATTTTTAAGGAATCAATTTATGTCACGCGCGTTGTACTCCACATATCATCCATGGCTTTGCATTTTAGTTTCTGTACAGTTTTCTCTAATTCCTATAGCAATAAATGAAAATGTATTAATTACAGTGTTACAAGCGATTTGCATGAAATCTTTTGATGGAATAGATACATTTCGAATATTGCTGTAAGACAATGTAGTTGAAGATGTAAATACGTCCATATACTGATAAAAATATAAGTACTATATTCATTTGGTTAATTAGCAGGTGGAAATAAGGACCGTCCGACGTCATTTTGCGAGACGCGCACAATGCGTGGTACAGTTGCGATAAAATCGAACGGGAAACATCTTTATTTCCTATCGCGGGTCGTGCCGAGTCTATCCTCCATTTTTATAGTTTTTTTCAGTTGACTAACCATATAAAATTGACGAAATATAATGTCACCAACTATTAATGAGGTATTGTCATAAAAAGTCGTGACAATGTCAAGTATTTGACAGTTTCACCAGAAAATTATTTTAAGAAACGAATCATTGAAATTATACAAGAGTAAATGTTGTAAAATAAATAAATTTAATAGTTCATCTGAACATTTAAATTACATGTACTTAAAATTGTTTATCGTATAGTTAAATTTTATTTGAAATTGTATAATCCTTATTTAAATTTGAAACTGGAATTGGAACTGTGAGCAGAAAGTGCTAACCAGTACATAATTAGATGTGAATCAAAAAACACCGCCAAACAATCGGTGCAAAATGAGTAATTTCCATGAAACGACCGTGTGGCCTCGGTGCCTCTTGCAATCGTTTCCTGTTCCCAGGCCCAGTGAACACGTGAGCTGCTATTAATTTCGTTTATTCTGCCAAAACCAGTATTTTTCTCTATGACTCGTTGATATTAATAAACAGTTCATTGAATTATAAATGAGACTTAATACAAAACTTAAAGTGCGTCAAAATTTACAAGCGAATTAACAAATATGGTATACACAATAAACACTAAATGCATAACCTTCGTTAAAACTTTGAATGGATTGTTATTTGTAAGTGACGGTGTTAAATACTAAATACCAAATTAATTCTCAAATTGAATTCTCAATATAATCATAATTTAGGAACTATAGTGAATAATTTTAATATGTACCGGCAAACAATATTTTCTCTCTGAGTATTTTAATCTTTTTGTAAGTATTTTATTTTGTATTAATTTATTTACAAATATTTTATTTTCTTAAATTATCTGCAAATATTTTGCGTTTATTTTTTTAAATTATGTACCAGTACTTTATATTCATTTTTACTATAATTATGTAAAATTTCAGTGTAACGAATCGAATACAATTTTCTCATTTGATATTTTTTGCGAATTATGATAGAAATAAATATCGTAATTTCAATCTACAGATTACTATTTGTTCGTAAAGCTCGAGATTCAGCAATTGATTTTAGTCGGTACAACGATTGTAGCATTTATTTCGATTCTACAACATAACTTCCCATCGTTAGCAGCAAAATCGGTCGTTCCGTTCATTACACACCATCGCCGCTCCCGTGTGCGCCATGAAAAGAGAACGCTTTTGCACCGCGTAAATCGCTTCCCGTGTGCAATGTAATATCTAAACGCAGCCATTTTTCGAGACGTGGGCGCTGCTATTGTTGTACATCGACGACTTTCGCGGAATTCTTCCTCACCGAATCGACTTTATCTCTATTTTATTTGCAATCGATGATCTGTGAGCGATTTTATCGGCTTCATATTCTACAACGAGGCTGTTTTATGACCGACATGAAATCTCGCGCCGGAGACATTTATACGTGTAAGTTAAGTTTCTTTAAAAGTAATATTGGCTGTAATTTAAAAGATATTCTACTGAAATGCACGAATGTATTCGAATATTTGTTTCTTATGTTTTCCAAGAGTTATATATTTTAAGGCACGATTTTATAAATCATTATACAGATGATATTTTAATAACTGTAGTGTAATCGTGATGGTATTGACTTTTTTAAAAGTAAGTTGAAAATATGTATTAGGTCATCCCATAAGTTCGTGCCGCTTTTCACGCGGTTGCATATGTCAATTTTTTAAACATACCTTTAAGTTGTACGAAAAAACGTAATCACTCTCTCGTTGTATGGCCTCTTCCCATTTTTTTTTTTGGTAGGGCCATTATTGAATCCCGATAAAAATTCCCTAGTTTCTCTTCAAAATAGTTTTCCAAGCTATTTCTGAGAATATTAATATTTTCAAATTTTTTACCCACTAAGAAGTGTTGTAATGCCCGGAACAGATGATAATCAGATGGAGCAATATTTTGGAAATATAGAGGGTGTAGTATAATTTGCCAATTATATTCAGATAATTTTATTATAACATTTTTTGGAACATGTGGTCTAGCATTGTCGTGATGAAACATGACGTTGTTTCTATTCACTAAACCTTGACGTTTTTCGGCAAGTGCTTCCTTTAATTTTTCTAACTGCATGCAATATTTGTCTGAATTAATAGTATCGCCGCTTGGTAGGAGTTCAAAATACAGTATTCCTTCGTAATCCTACTACACACATAAAGGAACCTTACAGCCATGTAAGCGCGGTTTTGCACATCGTTGAGGTGGTTGATTTCTTTGGGACCAACTACGTTTCCGTTCCCAGTTCTCATATAATATCCATTTCTCGTTATCAGTTATCAGGCGTTTAAGAAATGGATCAATTTTGTTCCGTGCAAGTAATGACATACACGCTGTCGTTCAGTCAAGACGGCTCCGTTCCGTACGTTCGTGGAGCACCTAAATGTCCAGTTTTAATACCATCCCCATTTTTAAAAAATACTTATGTATTGTTGTTTTCGGTATTTTTAGAACATCTGACATCTCCTGAACTGATAAACTTCGTGATTGTTCTACAAGATCACGAATTTTATCTTCATCCGTCTGAACAGGACGCACAGAACGTTCTTCGTATTCTAAACGAAAATGACCAGCTTTGTAAACAGCACACATGTTGCTTGTGGCAATTTTTACTGGATTTCCTTTCGGATATTCATATAACATAAGATGTCGGAAACGTATACGCATATCGCCCATGATTTTTCACGGCTAGGAATTACTGTGTTCGCAATTTCACGATCTTATACCCACGAATACCTTCTTTAGACTGTTCTCAAACATCTAAACTTAAATGCATTGATCCCTTATCGGCACGAACTTATGGGATGACCTAATAATAAAATAAAAGTTTGTTATATGGATTTTTATTTTGTAATAAATTGTGTATGAAAATTTTACTGTATTCTTAAACAAACAAACAAAAAAATTTTGTTTATGTGCATAATTAGAATCTTAATCATTATTTAAATTCAATTAATATGTGCTACTGACTGTTTAACAATGTTGCCTCTGTTGGTATCCTTCGTGAGATTGTAAAAATACAATATGAAAGTACAATATAATAATACATTTATTACGACGTATTATTAATAAACGATCGACAATGAGAATGTTCTATAATGTTCATATCTCATGTGTACTATTATGAGATGTGAACATTTGAGAATATTACTAAAATATTATTTTGAGGAAAACATATAATTATAGGATATTGTCATTGTAAAATAAAATCATAGTAACACATAATGCATTAAGTGCCATTACCGCAACCTTCGGTAAAAAACAAATTTTTGTATTCCTTTTCCAATTTTCGGTCTTCTAAATATTAAAAATTTGACATTTTTCAAATTCTTAAATTTTGAATTTCCAAATTTCTGAATATTCAAGTTCTAAAGCTGTATAATTTCGATAATTGCTAAACCTTCAAATTTAAAAATTATCCGGATTTTTCAATTTCCGGCTTTCTAAATTTCCATATCCTTAAATTTTCAGTATTTCAAATTTCCAATTACCAAGGTTTACAAATTTCCAAATTCCTAAATTCCTAAATTTCTAAATTCTAAAATTTTCGCATTTCTCTTGGGTACAAAGTATTGAGTTCACACGTTTTCCAAATTCTGAAATTTGTAAATCTTCAAATACTTAGATTCCTAAATTTAAAACTTTCGAATGTTTAAAATTATAAAATTTTTCAAGTTCAGAAACTTCCCCAACTTTCCCCAGAAAGTCCCCAAATTCTTCGACTTCTGAATTTCAAACTCTCAAAATCTTGAAATTTTCCAAATTACAAAACTTCAAACTTACCATGACAAGCAAGCAGCTACAAATTTACATTAATTAACGAACAAGAAGTTAAAAATGGATGCACCGTAAGTCGCCGACTTTCCAAATGAATCTTTGATATCTACACCCGGTTATACAAAATTGATGTTAATAGAAACATCGTCGAATAACCTCTTACTGCCATTATCAAATTTACAGTTACTCCAAAGAAACAATGATAAATAACCAGCGCGATAAATAACCGACACGGAAACAAACCTTATAAATTTATTCTCAACCAAACAACCTAATTGTAAAATGAAGAATGTTAAAGACGAGGAAATCATTCGAAAAGTTGATGTATAATATCGACTTACATTCGCGACGTACAATATATGATAGTTCAAATGTGACAAATTTAAATCGTACTTGACCACGATCGTATTTTGAGTTTATTGCCAATTGTAATTTGTACAATTAAAGATCGCTGAATCCAAAATATACCTAATATTTAAACTTTCTTTATGTGTATTCACATTACAGTAATAATTAGCTCTGATTGACGCAAATATCGCAAGAATCATAAACTATGGGATTAAAACGGGATAATCCATTTCGGCCTCATTCGGAGGCGTTCAATTTAAATTAGAAGTAATACTAACTGGATAAATACCCGGTCTAGGAGCTTTCTGAAAGCGGGTATTTAAAACGCAGAGATTCATCTTTCTGTTTTTTTTTTTATTGCAGCTGTATACATATATACTGGGTCATGAATTGGTGTCACTTTAATCTTCTGCCATACACCTTATTTGTCAGATGTGTCAATCGTTTCGAACTATCTACTGCTACAATATTAAAACAAATAAAAGTTAAAATGTTATGTCCATTCAGCGATCCTTGGCTACGCAAATTATGATTGACTTCAACTTCAAATTGAAGCGTATCAAAAGTTCGTGTCAAATATATCACATTTGAATAGTCATTGCGTTACCAGACAGATTCATCGAAGTATGACAAGGGGTAAGTCATCTCCGTTACATTTAGATATACGGAATAAGGTTATTTACAAAAATGATCTGGTATATAGACAATAATAATTTACGCAGCCTGCAGGATCCATGCAATCGGTAGATACGCGTGGCTTGCCTTAATGGTTCGCATATTTCGATTTTTCTCACATAAGACGACTCGACATCAAAGAGCCCGCGAGAAGGCGTCGAAACGTAGCCGGTCGGTAGCTGGCTTTCACCTTTTGCAACGCAGGTTGCGGTAATGGCACCTGGAACAATAACAGGGGCCGGTTTAACGCCATAGAGTTGTTCCGTCGAGCGGGGATCCGCATGCATTAGCTACAGTGAGAACTACCTAACTCGAGAGGCTAGATGAGAGGATCGGTTTCGATGTTATCGGCCTTTGCCACCCGTGGATTCTCTTCCGTTCCGTACCGACTAGACGCTCTCTGTCTCCTCCCGTTTCCCTCCCGCCATGATGCTAAATTAGCCCCGATGCCGAACCGTTGAGCAATCCGAGGCTCATGACGGTGCTCGAAAGTGGTTGGAATTTTCAAGCGTGCTCGTGATTCTTTCCTAATTGCCGATTGACTGCTTTTCGGTTTCAACTCAATTTTCGATTCTCCTACGGGCTAGCTGCTCGCTTCCGTGCGTTATCGCCGGGGGACGCGTTACGTTTTTCGGGAGGAAATGCAGGTGCCCCGCAATGCATGTAGACTTCCTTCCGGAAATTTACGATTATCTTACACCGAACGAACTTTTTTGATCGGTGAAAGTGAACAAATTCGACTGCAATCGGATAGCTGTTCGGTTTTGTCGGTTATGATCGGATCTTTATTGTTTGGGACATCTGATGGTGTGGGTTGAGGATTGTGTGCTTTGTGGGAAATCGTGCAGGTGCTGGCAATGGAAATAAGGGTTCGTTATGAAACTGATGGTACTTTTGTATTTTTGGTAAAATGTAGGTGAGGAGGCACGTTTATGATTGCATTTACGTTTTGTAAAAGAATTATACTCATAAAACGAACGTTACGGTTTAACATTCAGTCTTTTAAACGAAACATATATATACAATATATGTTAAAGAAATAATCCGTGTGTTTAGTATACACGATTAACATATTTTTTTAGAGTACGAAGAACTGGACACCCATAGTATACGTTTCTTTGTTAATAGGAGAAAATAGTTTTCTTGTAAATTTGATGATTGTAAGTTTACTTAAACATTGGTATCAATTTATTACTCGTGTTATGTTTCGCAAACTATGTATTTACTAATTTAAGATCGAAAGTTAACTTCTATACCCCATTTAGTGTGAAATCACAATAGAAAGCATATCAAGTAAATGATCATGTTGCAAATTTAACATCTGAAATTTAAATTACGTATATGTTATGTATGTAATCACTTGTCTCAATTTGCAGGCTATGAAACTCAGGTTCGGTTAGGTATCCGCTATTTTAAGGTTACAAATTACTTCAAATATAAAGTTATTAGAAATATTTTTTAGAACACCTATACCAAATTATTTCTTTGTAAATTCTAATGCTATAAATGTGTGTAATCATCTGTCCTAATACATAATTTACGCTATACAGTCGTGGACAAAATTAAGTGGACAGGTATCATAAATAACAAAAGGTAAATTTAATTAACTAATAATGCCTATAAATCAAAACTTTATTGCACAATTATATACATTAAATAAATGTTTTTTCAAGCCTACAAAAATATCTCACATTCTAAATTTAAAATTTATTTACAACATTGTAATGAAACAAAACATTTTTTACATTTCTGCAATGTCCACTTAATTTTGTCCAGGAGTGTATGTTATGAATTAGATACCTGCTGATTTACGGTTGCTAATTATTCTGTTTATCCTTTTGTATGGCGAATTATAGGATTAAAGTATATAAATTGAATGACTTTCTTGTAATCTTACATGTTATGAGTACATATAATCATTTATCTCCATTGGTAATTCGTAAAATATGTCACAGATTCGGAATCTGCCAATATAGGATTATAAATACTCCAGATATCAAATTTTTTAGGTAATAGTTATACAAGTACATAGAATGGATATTTGTTTTTAATTTGCCTGTTATGTACTTACGTGCCCATTCATTTACTTCAATGCATAGTTTGCGAAATATGCTACATATTACGCAACCATATGATTACATTCGACTATATTACTAAAAATACATTAATATTAGGAAAATATTTATACAAAGTACTCAGATTAGATTTTCATATAAGTACTAGATTCAAGTATTGAATTTTCTTATAAATTTATATTAATAATTTACTAACAACGCCATAAAGTCACGAGGTTAACCTCTTCGCGTATACTACACTATGCGACCGACAAGAAGTCCTGTGAGGAGGTATGACCAAGCGTTCAGACGCGACGGCAGTAATTGGCTGAAAAAAAAAGATGGTCGCAGCGAATCTCACGCATTTTCGGCGGCGGAATTTATTGGTTCGCGCGGGCACGTACACTAGTTGACCCAAAGACCGTAAACAATCAGTAGTCTGCGATCGTCAATCGGTGTCAAGTTTCGACGGTTCTAGGTGGGGGTAGGAGGAGCGATCGCGTACGTCTTATGTTTCAGGACAACCTCTTCACCGGACTTCTTGCCGACCGCATAGTGTACACTGTATGCGATTATTTAAGTTGAATTTCAACAACCAACAACCGCGCATGTTGGCATCAATTTTTTCTCATACAGTCGTGGACAAAATTAAGTGGACAGGTATAAATAACAAAAGGTTAATTTAATTTAACTAACAATGCCTATAAATCAAAACTTTATTGCATAATTATATACAATAAATAAATGTTTTTCAAGTCTACAAAATCATTTCACGTTCTAAATTTAAAATTTATTTAAAACATTGTAACGAAACAAAAAATTTTTACATTTCTGCAATGTCTACTTAATTTTATCCATGACTGTATGTTACTAATACTCTTGCAATTATGTTTATCGGTTTGAAACGAATATAATGTACTCCCATTAGAAAATACAGACCTATTTTTTTTTTTAAACCGAGGGAAAATTATTCAAGAAGATGTTAGGAAATCAAGAAGTAGAGACATTTCAAGGGCTAACCGCCATTTCTGCAGAGTCACGAGACGAGAATCAAGGAACGGTGTTTATGTCAGCTATCAGTGGGTCTCATGCGAGATTTTCCGGAGATGCTCCGCATAATACCGGCATTTATAACGGCAGCTATCTACCCCTTCCTCGGGTGTAGCCATCATGGTCCCTCTTATCGTGGCACGAATGTATAATAAGCAGCGTCACAACCCCCGGCCCGTTCACGTGTTTGATCTATGATCTTCCGGCGATCGTATCGTTTCCAAGATGGACGTGGAAGGATAGAGTGCGAGTAGCGGAGCGAAATTTGCTTTAGAAACGCCTCGGTGTTACCTGTTCCATTAAGTGGGCCGCGTATCGGAGGGGGAAATCATAAGCGACCCGCGGTTGGAGGCGTGTTCCTCCGCGAACCAAGAAGCGACTGCTTGCTATTTGCTTGAATTTACGCCGCTCGCGATTCTCCCTTCTACTCTTTGCGGTGAAACTTTATTGGACACTCTTACAAAAGACGCGCTTTCGTTTATCGTTGCGGCGAATTTCAATTTCAATCGGGGTTTCGAGAGAAATTTTGTCTCTTTTTAATATAAATTCATAACTGTCAGATGAGATGATACAACAAATGCGTACATATCTATGTAACAGATAAGATGATATAACAAATGTATACCTAACTGCCAGATGAGATGATATAACATGAACTGTACCTAAGTATCAAATGAGATGATATAACGAATACATATGTAATAACATATCTTGTAAGTGTCCAATGGGGTAATGTAATGAGTGTACATATTCCTAATTATCAGATGAGACGATATAACAAATGCATACATACTTAACAGTTAAAGGAAATGACAGGGGATATGAAAGCATATCATGATTTGGATAAATGTGGGTACTATTTAAATATGCATATAGCAAAGTCCGACGTTTGGTAAATATATTAATGAATCTATCCGGAAACTATGTGTAACTCATGAATTTTGATGATTTATTTTTAATTAATGAATTTTAGCATGCATTTTATATATATGCATAACGGAGAAAGTTTTAAAAGTCATCATACACTGCCCGAATATATTCCACAACAGTCTTGTTTCCCGCTACTAATTTACCAGATACGTATGATGGTTCAATCTTTATCGGTGTATCAACGTGGTTGCATCTTCATTTGTACTATTCTATGGCACTATTTTAAATTTACCCATTCATTCAAAAAGTGTGTAAATTCGTTCAAATTGCTTCTAATACTGTAATGGAATATTCGAACCAAAATAGCTTAAATTAGTTATGAATCAACTTTTATTTATTCATACACGAATCAGTAAGAACTATACAAAAATTAAAATGCAAGGCCAAGAAGTATACAAAGTACAACGTGAGTTACAACAATCGATTCGTTGAAAATTACTTGTCAGTGTAATCGGCCATTTTACAGCAGCCGGAAAATAAGATATAGCTTAACACTAGATTTACGGAAGTTCAATGGCCACTTAAGTCTAAATTGAAAATGAACTATGAAAAGAAGTAAACAATGAATGATACATATACCAGTTTATACAAAAGATCCTTTATCTCGATGATGGTTAACATTCATTTCGACATAAGGTTTTTAATAATTTTCACAATTGAAAATAAGAATCCTGAGATCCGTCATTTTGACGGGTCCCGTAAACCTAGTGTTAAAATAGTACCAATGCATCACAAGTCGTGTCTTCTGATCTACAAGTTTATTTACAATGTATTAAATGTATTAAAACTTCTCTGCGGAAACTGTTTTGTTCATGTACGGTATTTGGTCCAAGGTATTCACGAACTGGGCGTTGCATCGCCACAACCGTAGTATTTATTTTATTTCTGTTCTAATAATTCTTGGAAAAGCTGCCGTGAATAAAGCTGTCGAAAATATTTGTCATTTCTCATCCTGGAACTTCCATTTTATAAAGTAGTTACGCGAAGCTTAGCTCAAAAGAAATTTAGCCAAACTTTATAAGAGTATCGTGTGAACAGTGACGTAGGCAGTAAGTACATACTTTGTCTTTTTAATGATCACTGTGGCCTTATCGCAAATTTTCATTATTATTTTCATTATAGATAGATTATAGATTAATGCATATAATGCGATCGGTTGAAAAAAGCGTTGTAATTCTGTTAACTCATATAGTAACTTTACATAATTCATACAGGATAAGTCATACATATGCAACTTCTAAATGTTTATTCTAATTGTAAAAATATAAAATAAATAACGATAAATGACGATAAAATAATCATAATGTAGTGCTATGTAGCGAAATATTTTAAGATTTTACATGAAATTCTATTTAGTTCTACGAAGTTTTATATCTTTTTAAGGTTATAAAGATATCTTTCTACAAATTTCTAATCCTAAAGATCAGTTTATTCAAAGGGAACATTTTTATGCTATTATCAAAGTTATTAGCAATTCGTGAGGTGTTAAAAGTTCTTGTACTTGCCCCTATAAATCAAGAGATATTAATATCATTTTATTAGTTTTTGAGGTTACGTTAGAGGTTTAGGCTGTGTAATGTTCCGAAAATGTAACAACAATTCCAAGTTTGGCAATTGTAAATAATAAAAATTAATTTGTTTCCCATCTTGTGGAATAGTAAATGTAAATATTATCTTACCAGTTATTAAAAATAATTTTGATAATAGATATTAAGTGATAAGTTCAATTACCTAAGAGTTCTGTACAGTTTCATTTATAAGAGTGGAGTTTTACAGAATTTTATTTGCAGTTAAGAATTTAATTAAAGAAATTTAAATAAATAAAAGCAAAACATATCGATTTAATAATTATTATTTACATAAATTGATGTTTCAGTTTTAATTTTTGACTACAATTTTTAAATCTTAACCCTTTAAACGTTAATTTTAATTCTTTGATGAATATTGCCATCAATTTATAAAAAAAAACTGATTTTCATTTCTAACATTTAGAAATTAATTTTGCTACTTTATAAGTATAAATTTGTTTATTTAAAAGTGACTAATATGAATAAATAATAAAGACATATCTTATATTTATAGTAAATACGTGTTTTTTATTATTTTAACCCCGAATTTTCTAATCATCTCCTGCACTCGTAACTTTTTCAATATTTCTTTTTAGAAAAACACTTTACTCTTCCTAGAAGGATCACCCAATTTCAATGGATTTTTTAATTTTAACCTCAAATCCAGTCAGACGTTTTTTTCTTTTTCAACAAACATCAGCTCGCAATCAAAAGTCAGACGTTGAAGGGCTACATTCGATTTAATCACCTATTATGATTTGACGGATTGTTCGAAAACGATGTGATCGGTCTGCTCTCGTTCCTTTCGTGTCCGAAAATATAATAATGATCGGTTGCTGAGTCGTTTTCTGATTCGTGTACCATGCGCGCCAAAGGAAATGTTAATATCACGTTGTCACTCGATTCCGCAAGCCAGCCCTTCGATTAATTGCACCAATTATTTATCTGACCATAGACATCAGGCTCCCACTTTAGGTTCGTTGTTGTATTCCGCAGGGATCAAGGTTATTATATTAAATAGTCTTTGATTCCAAACGGAATTTGGGCTATACTTTATTGAACGCGTACAGTAAGACCGATTGATATTTTGTCGTGTTGACGTACGAGAGTTCGCTCTAAGAATGGAAATTATAACTGAAGGTTTTGGAAAATGCAGGGATATATATAATATTCTGAAGAGTGATGGAGGGAGTTGGGATTCGTAAGACCGGAGTTTAAAAATGACGCAGAGGACAAGGTTGAGGATGATGCAGGGCTGAGTACTGACAGTATGATTCGGAGTTAAGGGTGAGGTCATCGGAGATATTGAATAGTTGGATAGGGTATCTATATTATTTTAGGTTGGAGTTGGATAGGGTAACTACATATATTATTTTAGGTTGGCATACAACATCGTCTTGCAATTTTTATACGTGGTGTCTACTAAATCGGACCAGATTATTTCATAGAACGGTTAAAGGTCTTTGGTATTAACCTTCCTTTTCAGTTATTGTTTAATTTCATCATTAAAATGTAAGTGCGAGAAGTAACCATGTGTGATCCTTTCAGAAATTTAATTATTGCTCGCACATGAGTTACGTAAAAAATAAGACAAAGTTAAGTTATTAGATAAGGTTACTTTAAATTTGGTTAAATTACTTTAAATTAGGTTGAGTTAGGGTCAGTTAGGTTAGGTCACAAATGGCTCCCTGAATTTCTGTTTGTCAAGTAATTTATCAAGTATTTTATTGCAAATATATATTACCGATGTAGTTGAAACATGATTGACTCAGAATTTGTTGCGCGCGCGCTACTACTGCCATTCAAGGCTAAAAATGCAACGCTTAATTTTTATGTACGAAACTTTAATTATTATGAATTTTGGAAGGAGTCCAATTATGGAGGTTCTGACGGATGTTTAACGTTTATTGTATCACTGTATGCATACATACATACATGTACCCAGGAATTGGCGCATCGGCTCATACGTATTTTAAGTGACCGGATCTTATTGGTTTGTGCGGACACCCACATCAAATGATTCAAAAAACATAAACAATTGGCAGTTAACGATCGTTGATCGGCATCAAGCTTAGAGAATTTACAGCGAGGAGTAACGTACTTACTTTTTATGTTTCATTTCAACTTCCTCACGCCCCAATTCCTGCGTGACGCGCTGTACAAGCGCAAAATAAAGATCAATTGTATTTCCTCCTATAGTCGGGTGTCCAATATGTTTCTTCATGTTTTGATTCGAAATACATATACAACATTAATTGTTTAAGATTGATTCGTTACATTAAATAGGAATTGTTTTGCTGTATTAACTTCTTCCATCTTTCTGGAAATCTCATTATGTTCTCTTTCTAAATTTATTGGGGCTACTTGCAAAATATTCGTCGAAGTGCAGTGTTATTTCATATCAAAAAAGGAAGCAACTTATGAGACATCTTGGTACCGTAAATTAATACTAAACAATTTCACAAATATTTAGACAAGAACTTATGTATTTATAAATGTATGTTCTGCAAAAATAAACTGTTTACGAAAATATGTGTGTAGTTGTGACTTTAGTTTGACAGAATCAATCGCAATTGGTCACCCAATGTCATAAACCCTGAAAACTGATATTGAATTTCAAGCTATTCCGCGTGGCTCAATATTCACTGAACAAACCTAATTAACGATTCTCTCGGACCGTTCGGAATTTCTCAATTTCACCAAACACCATGAAGCCGTCGGGCCAATTGGCAATAAAAGGGGGTGCTGAGTAACGCGATGCCGCTCGAGGGGGGTTGAAACGGAGCCGATGTCTGTCAGACAATACACAAGCATGGATCCATTGCAAAAGAAACCATACGTGATGGTCGATCCTGAGGGTGAATTGGACCGCGGAAGGGGAAGGGGGGAGGGGGAGGTTCTGGGTGAAAAGAGGAAGAGGAGGTGATGGTTGAGGGCATCTGGCTCCTTACAATTAAACGAAGCCTCGGAAGCTCTCGAAACCGAGCCGTCAAGCAGTCAACAGCTGCGTATCTGAATACTAATTTGAAATGTTTACACACCCGGCACCCACGCTGCCCATAGAGCCGGCAACTGAAGAAACTTGCCTTTTGGGACAGAGACTGCACAGGAAGGTAAAAGTAACCATGAACCGGTTAACTGCGGAATCTGCTTTTAAAAATCTCCAAGAATATACAGGGTGGAGCAATAACTTTGTCCACCTTGAATATTGTCGTTATTTGTAATAATATGAAAAAATGTCATATAGGAAACTTGAACGGCGCAAATGGGGACATATTATGATACATATATTTTTTATCAGGGTGGAGGCATAGAGGAGATTTGAAGGTCATGACCATTTTTTTAAATGGAATGATGTGTTTTTTTATCACCATGTGATAGCCGGTGTTGAGATGACTTCAACAAGCTATCGTTCAAGGTCATGCAAGGTCAAATATGGTTTTTAAGTAAATTTTGTTATTCAGTGTAATATATTACATAATGACACACATTACACTACAGATTAACGTAGGATTTCAACTACATAATTATTAACTATCTAACTTTATACTAACACAAGTTGTTTAAGTATTGTTACATAATAAGTAAACACTATTCCACGATAATTATTTATAAATTACTCGTAAAGCAAGTATCAATAAAAAAAACATATAAAGCATCGTACAGCATTAATTACTGCACTAATATTTAAATGACTTATCTTTATACTAAACTTACCAAAGCGGTAAAAATATATGCATTACTTTGTGTTTTGTCGTTCGGTTATTTATTTCTCAGCGTTGCTTTTAATTTCAAAGTGAATGTACATATACATCAATAGATTTAGCGTTGACAAACGTTTCTGACAAATTTTACATCCTAACAGCTTAAATTCATAAATCCGCCGTATAACACTCGTCCATTTTCATGATGTCAGTCAATGTGTTAGGTTAGCATCAGAAAGACCCATTTCTCGTCTTTTACAAAGGACCATTCGATCCCCTCAAGATTCGTTTCAATCATTCTAACCGTTCTAAAATGCATTGGCCTCGAAATCCCAGCAGCCCATGCGCCACAACGCTCAGCGCCCTCATCTACATACTGATTTCACGCTTGTCACGTGTCCCCGTCTTTGCAACGGGGCCAAATATTTATGAAGATGTAACCGTTATTTTGATAAGCGGTCTCGAATTGATATCGGTACCCTTTTCTCGGCCCACGAAGGGGGTTGGAAGTGCGAATATAAACGCGTTCACGCGTCTCCCTCGGGGACCCAGTCAAGATCCGACTGCTGTTTCAATAGTGGGGTGGTTCGCTGCGGATCGAGATGGATGAAATATGTTAGGGACGTAGAACCTATTCCAAATAAACTTATCGTGTAATGATCATTTTTTTCCTGATCGCTTTGACCCGGGATTTGCATTCGTCGCAGTATTGGTGGGAGAAGTTGTTGCCTTTTGGATTTTGTGGACGGCTTTACGTGGGGATGATGGGAAATCTGATGTTTGATGAATGACTGACTCTTACTATGAAAGAAAGATAAGGGTCTGAAAATATAGAATAGGATCTTGTTAAAATTATTTTTTTGTTTTTATCGATACTCTTGAACAACTTTATTTCGTTCTTTAATTATATTCTTATATTTAAATAAGAATATAATGCTATATTTATATAAGTTTAAATATGCTTATCATTAATGACATTTATTAACATTAGTAATTTTTCACGTTTGTTAACAATTCCTCATATTTGTTCATTTATTTTTTATATTTACTGACAGTATTACTTATTTCTTATGCTCAGTTATAATTTTAATAAGTTGTGATTAATAATAATTCCAATTATTACTAACTGCAATAATTATTAGAAATTTCTTATACTTGTAAATAAGTATCATACTTGTTTAAATTTAATTTGTTACACGGAATGTTCACTACTCGAATAATATTTTCTTTTCGACTATACTACTAATAAACATTACAAAATTTACAGAAGATTACTTTGCTAAATACGATTGCTTCTTACATATTTGCTAAATATAATTACAACCCCTATAATCGTCGAAGATCAAAACCATCGCCTTCGTTGCATCGAAAAATATCAAAAACGCATTTCTACCTTCCCGCCCCCTCGAAGGTAATCTTACATCGTAGAACTAACATTTTCACTCATTTAAATAACGAATTATCCATGTAAAAATCGATTTATCATTCTTACCGCGTAATCGCAGTGAATGTCGTCTCGTTCGAAATCGCAGTAAAAATTACTCGGCAGGATTTAAATAAATCGTCCACGTGTCGGGAAATGACATGCATTTTCATAAATTTCGAACGGCTTAATACTTTATGCATGCAGGATCGCGGATTTGTCTCGGTAAGCTGAGAATATCCACGTGCGAAGGTCCTGCATAGGATCGTGTTTGTCACCCCTTTTTTCTATCCCGGGACCAGAAACGGTACCCGTGGGGTGTCGGCCACGTGTTCGACGAGGGTGCACCACCCTATCCGAGCGAACGCAAGGTGCCTCCATGATCATTGTGCACTGACATTCGCTACGGTGTTTTATTAAGAGCCATGGAACAAGCTCGTTCTCCGGTTACGATGGGGTCTCGATCTGACCCGGACATTCTCAGTAAACATATATCCATCCAAAAACTGAAATCTTACAAATCTTTTTTGATTTTGTCTTGAAATTAAATTACATGTTCAGTTTTATTTTCTATGTATTTAATACCAAGACTTGGCGATCGAAATATAGTACCAGGAATGTGGGAAAATAGATCTTAAATTATTTATAATTTGTTCTAATTTCTACTCTGTAGTTCATATTTGCTCCAATTTTAGTAACAAAACTGTTTCATTCTGTAACAGTGTGATCAAATATAGGTATATGTATAAAGATAGGATGATATAATTTAATCTGATTACAGGGCGCAACCCTTTAACTAATTCGAGTCTAGAATAACGAGTGCTGAAGCTATCGTATCGTTCAAATGCGTTAGGGTACTATTACACCCTCAGGTATGAGGATGTTAAAACATGTTAGAATACTCCTTTGTTATCAATTGAACGTGAAAGATAACTTTTATATAGGAACTTAGATTTTCGTCAATTATTATTGCAATTGTTACAGAAGTTTGATCATTGCATGAAGATTATCTGTCTGCTTAAACTACAACCTCTTATAAAAAGAATTGAAGTACTTAGCATAGACTGTACTTCTACATCCTTATTGTTAATGAACTACGACTCAATTCGTAATAGAAGATTGATTATATCATAAAGATTCGGAGACCATAGACCAACAATCAACATAGACCCTAGACCAATAATCAACATAGACTATAGACTATCAGTCAACATAGACGATAAACCAACAACCAACATAGATCATAGCTTTAACTATTTGAAGAGCAAAATAATTCAAGAATCACGTACTTAAAGGCCTTTTGAAACATATACATATATCTGCTCAAAGATATAACTAAAAAATCTATTTTAACTGCAGTCGAAGCAAATGATTAACTACATCAATGATTATCTATAAACACTTTTTATTTTGTCATGAGGGAATTACATTAACAGATTGCATGATTGATGAGTACCTAATAAATTATGTCTCAATTCAGCCAAATTTCACATCGTGAAATTTTATTGTAGGAATAATTATTTATAATTTCACAAGTGATGGTCAACTACAGTATACAATAAACATTGCTAGTAATCTGGGTATTACATCCTTATCTAATTCATGTTTTACGATACATACAAATTGCTTATCAGTGTCGATGGATTCCACATATAGAGTCTCGAAGTTTTTTGAGAACACTGACACTTTTAGTACACTACACTATCAACTAATTAGACTTACTTTAGAATACGAAAGTATAATATGATCCTTATGTTATATCCTACTCCTCCCGTCGTCATAATTGTATTATTAGAATTACGATTGTTATTATTATTATTGCCATGATTATTATTATCATTATTATTTTTATTATTATTATGTGTACTATTATTATTAATATTGTAATCATCTCACTATGAACACAACTTTATAATATTATGCAAGAACAGCACAATCCCATTCCCAATCCGACTGTCCTTTTCTGCTTACGTACCAGAAGTCTCCTTCCCCCTCCCGTTTAGCCGTTCAATATAAACACTTCGCGAAAAATAAACGTTGTAATTCGCGCCGAACAGTTTCATTTTATTTCTTCGCACCTCGTTAAATTGGGACTAGGACCCAATTCTTCCCCTTTGCGGTTCCTATTCCACTTGCAACATCGCGGGATATAACAGCTTATTCTACGATTCTCACGTTAACGGCTTTGAATGCGTCTAGCACAGATTTTGAACTCATGCTGCCAAACATAGTGGCCCATTCCATTGAATTCTCACTACCACGGTATAAATCTTAATAATTTAAATCTCCAAACACTACAGAATAGAAGAGAAATGATCGATGTTACATTCTTTTGTAAAATAGCGGAAGGTAGATTATTTTACCCGATAATAATCCATTTTTTTTAACATTCCTAAGCTTACTTCAGAAACTACATTTTAATTCGTACTGAACAACATCGCAATAATTATGGTTATTTCAATTGCATAATATTATAGGTTTTAGCTAATTTATAACCTCATTAACCGAGTCGCGGTCACCATTCCGTCACAGCGTCTAAATTGTATGTTCCTTTCGTCTCGGCGTCGAAATCGTTTCCGATTTTCGAGGGAACGGGTGCCCCCTTTATGCGTGAAAAAACACAAATCTATTGATTCCTCGAACATTCGACGTCTCGAACGTTGACACCTCGAATGTTCGACGCCTCGTATGATCGAAACGTTCTTAAACATTATAAGATGCAATAGATTCCCTACAATATTGGTATATTCAGAAACTCCTTAACGTCCTTAAAGCCCTCATCAGCCGACTGACTTCGACTTTTAAGAAATGCGGCATGTAAGTTGTATACAGGGTGGCTGGAATGATCTGTTACTAAGTAAGTTCATACTGATGCATCTGTCGATCCGCTTACGCAATCCAACTGAAAGTTGCCATATTTACAGTTCATTCAATTGTTTGTATGCGTGCAGAAGCATTATCGTATACTACATCTCAAAGTAAGAAGGTTATAGTGATGGATTTGAAACGTAATTCTGTAATTGCTTTATATTTAGCTGGAACATCAGTTCCAATTATCGTTCGTGAGCTCCAGCATTTGAATGTAATCTATTTAATGATTGAATGTAATGTATTTGGGCTATTTTGGAGGCCAAGGTCAATGTAATGAAACATCGAAGTTTGGTCGCTCGAAAGTCAGCACTTGTCCGGAAATGGAAGAAGATTCCACAATCTCACATACGGGCAGCGTGCAATTCATTCTTTCACCGTTTGAATGAAATTATTCGTGAAAAGGGAGGTTATATCGAGCAATGAGCATTAAATCATTTTCGTGAATGTTTCTCGACTATTTCTTTCCCTTGGATAAAACAAAATATTTAAAAGTGTATCTGCTGCAGCGGTTTGAAGTTGTAACAGTTCATTCCAGCCACCCTGTATATCATATTTTATATTGCATTGTGTTCTACTTCTCCGTATCATCTTCTTTTTATTTAAGCTCTGTGTTTTACAAAATTACGCCTATGGTCTTATAGACCATAAACTTTATTCCAAATTTGAGTCGTGTTAAATGTGCAAAAATCTGCAAACCTTGTTAGATCTACTTATCCACATTATATTTATTTTTAATTCAAATAAAATATTCAATGACGCAGGCACATACGGGGTGCGGCACCAAAATCCGGACAAAATTTAATTTAAATTTCTCGCCGTCATGTACTTATTGCAATGTTCATGATTGGCAACCAAATGATTTGAAGTATGTATTAAACAGTCTTAACCTCAGAATAGTCGCAATGTCGAAACCAAGTGCAGAATTTAACCGAAGAGCCGCGATTATCGAAAGTGTTCGTGCTGGCCGCACAGCAATAGAAATCATTCGCTTCTTCGGGTACCGGAGATCGACTGTATATGATGACATCGCGAAGTATGAGTCGAAGAAGTCGAACGAAGGAATCTTCATGACCCTGAAGATGTTCCGATTGTCTCCAGAACAAAATTTCCAGCGAATGTCCACGTACTAAGCGTCAAATCCAATGAGGGTGATGTCATGGTACCCCATTTCTTTGAAAAAGGCGAAAACATCAGAAAAGAAGTGTATTTGCGTGTTCTCACAGATGTAGCGAAGCCGTGGATTGAAAATGTATCGTCCGGAAAGCCGTATGTTTTCCAGCAGGACGGTGCTTCTGCCCACACCAGCCATTTAATACAAAATTGGCCATCCGACAATGTCGACATGTTCTGGTCAAAAGAATTCCGGCCTTCTAATAGCCCCGATTAAAATCCTTTAGATTTTTATGTACACTGCATAGTTGAAAGGGTCATCAACAAGCCAGACACCCAAACGTCGAATCACTGAAAGCTGTTATTAAAGCAGCAAAACGGGCCTGCAAGCGCTCCAAACCAAGATTAGAAGCAGTCATTCAAGGAGGGGGAGGATATATTGAATAAAAGAGTTCCTTATGCCCTGACTGACAAAAGAGTAAAAAAATATTTGCAAATATTTTCGTTTTCGCAATAAAAATTGTTATTGAAAGTAATCTTTCATTTGTTCGGATTTCGGCGCCGCACCCTGTAAGTGCTGTCACCAATTTGCATTCAAGTTTTATTACAAAAGTTGCGTTGATAGATGGAGCATAGTCATTTAATTCTCGATAGGCTGTCTCTTTTAGATTCAAATGTCGAAGAAGCGACAGTGATATGTTCCATTCGGGTACAGCTTCAATTCACCTACCGCACCCATTCCAGTACCCCACCCTTAGGCACAGGAACATATGTACTCTGTGAATATGAACTCTCCCTTCACGTTGAGTGAGTAACCGGTGCAGTAGAAGCGCATGTACGCGTGAATGCGAAACGTTTCAATGCGGACCACCTATCGGGTGTCCGTTTTTGAAGACAACGCGTGCTGCTTCGAATACTTTTTAACCAAAAAGGGCAGGTTAACTCGAACGGAAAATATTGATTGATCTCAAGAATATGTTAGTAAGAAATTTGAATAATATGGGAAAAGCAGTTATGACTTCTTCAATCCATGTGTGAACAGTAATATACAGATGTACACTCGAATTTAATGTAGACTTCCCTTGGACAAAAAGAAATGTGTAAAATTTCCAAATAAGTTTCTAAATTATTGAATTTCTACACTTCAAATTTTTGAACTTATCTAATTTTCATATTTTCCGAACCATTAATATTTAAATTCGTGAGTTCCTAAAATTCTCGAGATTGCAAACCTTCGATTTTCCAATTTCTGAATTTCCAAACTCCTATCTTCTCAAATTCTTAAACTTGCAAATTAATATTCAAATTCTGAAATTCTCTTATTAGTGAAGTTCCCTAATTTCACAAGTTCCTAAATTTCCAAATCTCCCCGAATTTTCAAATTTTCAAATCATGAAATTTCGGCATTCTTCAAAATCTCAATCATCCGAATCTTCAAATTCCCAAATTTAAAAATCTCCAAATTACTGAACTTCTGAATTTGAAAATTTGCTAAATAAAAGTAGGCATATGATCTTTTCTGTACAAAATTCCTTGAAAACGTAAAGTTTACAATAGTAAGTTATCAAACGCTATATTTCTCTCAGAAATAAACAGAATTAAGATACCAAACTATTTATAATTGTACTTATTATATATTGATTTATGGCTATACTTCAAGCACTGTCAAACATAATCAACAGTAGTGCTGTGTAGTTAATTACCGATGAAAACTATATAATTGATAAAATTATGGTTGCTCTATGTAATTGCGAGCTCTATAATCCGAAAAATCACTATCATGCTGTACATTCGAACAGAGCACTTTTAAGGTTTTCAGCTTACGAAAGTCCAGCGACCAAACGCTACATTTCTTTGAGAAATAAATATAAACATACAAATTGGCTTATAATTGAAATTCTATATTAGTTTATAGTCATACAGTCAGTCTAACATACAAATCTCATTGTATCCTTAAAATTTCTTCCTACAGAACTCTGAAACTGCAAGCATAATTAATAAAAACATTATCAAGCGCTATAACCGTCAGAAATGACATCCACTATATGTGAAACATTCTAATTGCAAGTATGCGCCTTTATACTGATTTACAATGGCCTAACAATGGCTCTAACCTTTAACTCGTTGGTTAGAGCACTGGAGTCCTACAGAATGTCAGATTTTGCGACGTACTCGGTAAGCCTGTACACGGAGATGATTAGTTTCGGCAGAATCGAGTGCTGGGGAAATGCAGCAGAGTACGTGCTCTATATCGGCTTCGTGTATGCTCTATCCGGTGCAATGGCAATCGGCTGGCTCCTCCGTTCGCCGCTGTTCATGTAAACAGTTAATCTAAATCCCGAGCAAGCAGCGATGTAATGTTATGCGGCGCGCAAGACTCATTATACTTGTAAACCAGTCCGAGCCTCGACCACAGCCCAACACACACGTACACGTATTCCTCGCGTACATACACGCGTTTTCACGCACAAGTGCAGCAAGCCGCGCGGGCGTGCCCGCTGATCCAAACGTGAACGCGTCTCATTGCTTCGCACGGCCTCGAGCGTGCCTTGGCCGCCCCGCAAAAACACTTTGAGCGCTATTCAGAAAATCGTTGCGCCGCTCTCAATGGTTTCAATGATTGCGTAAGGAATGGTAAATGATCCGACGATTTCGTACTCGACGATTTCGGTGATGCGACTTTTCAGACACGTTTGATGCATCGAGCGAACAGTAAGGCGACTGAGCCGTTTATTTTGAAAGTGGGGCATGTCCGTTTTTTATTACCGAGAGATATTTAATGGTTTGCATTTCGACAAATTTATAGATATTAGTAAGCACTAATAGATCATATTTTTGTTCCAAGTGGTATTCGATAATGTATCCAGTAGTGTTTAAGGCGGTGTCTAAAAAGTAAATGTCTTCTTACACGTACAGTCATGGAAAAATTAAGTGGACATTGCAGAAATTTAAAAATATTTTTTGCTTTATTACAATGTTTTAAATAAATTTTAAATTTAGAACGTGAAATATTTTTGTAGACTTGAAAAAACATTTATTTAATATACAATTTATTTATTTAATGTATATAATTGTGCAATAAAGTTTTGATTTATAGGCATTATTTGTTAAATTAAATTGACCATCTGTCATTTATGATTCCTGTCCACTTAATTTTGTCCACGACTATACATGGACTTGCTTCATTTTAAAAAGTACTGAATTATTGTAATTGATTATTAAACCGATATTTCAGTTATACTTTTTCTTAATCTCTTTGAATCATTTTGGCCCGAATTGTCTCCACCTTTAGATCTTAATACTAATATCCTTTTTTTATTCCCAATTCTCGAGACTCTTAATCTTTAAATATAATTAAATTAATATAATTTCTAGGAAATGAAAATTTTATTGGAGTGATATTATTAAATAGAAAAGCGTTTTTATTTTGTTTTTATTACCTACCAGGTAATACAAATATTAATTAGTTAATTAATTAAAAAGCTGAATATATTTTTGTTAGTGACATTAACTAAATTTGTTAAGGAGTTTTGTGTGCCAATATTAAAGCATGATCCCTGTCGAATTAGTTGAGTATTTATTAGAACTAGAATTTACTTACAAGCTGATAACAGAAATCAGCAATGGTATCTAGACAGACTTACAGTACATCCTCGTTCATATTGATGTTATTTCTACCACTGGTATTATACAATTTGTAGAGTTACACAGTATTGTCAATATTAGTAAAATTTGTCAGATTTGTACAGTATTATATTCGACTAAAAATAATTTCAACGTAAAGGTCGACTTACACTTTCAAAATAAACACCTTTCCAATTCCGTCAATCATCCAAATTTTGCATCGCCCAAATATTAAGAAGTTTGAACTATTTTAACTACAAATTGTTTACAGATAAAAACATCATATTAAGCTTTCTCTATTGTTACTATTATCATCATATTTTTTCCAGAATAGACTTTCTGAGCTTTCAAAAAAAACGGCTCAGTTGGATTTGAATAATTTTTAACCTTGTTAGCGAAATAATTTTGTATGTATTGAGTTCTGGATTTGTGTGCCACAGAAATGTACGTAATTTGTGTGGTAAGTAGTTTTTTAAATGTCAATGTTGTTACGGTTGCCGATAATGAATCCTCTGCTTGTTCGCTATATCCTTCATTTAAAACATCTGAAACAATCATAAAGGAAAATATTTAAACAACCACCGCCACCTGCTTTCAAAAAACAGAAAACCCTTGCAAGATAAGAGACCGGCCGGGGCTAGACCTATAAACATATAAACGGGCCAGGCCAAAGTTTATCACAGTTTCAAGCGGAAATTGCTAGGCTTCGAATTCGCGAAAGGGAAAGTTTAAGAGAATACATTGACAGAACTAGTCTTCTTGTCTATTGTACAAGAGGTGCTATCAAGGAGAGATATTCTAGGAATTCCAACGAGATCATCCAACAAATGGAATTAGATGCAGTGGAGAATTTCTGGGATGGATTACCGGATCGCATATCTCTGAAGGTTACAGCAAAATAAAGGGAAATTCGGAATATAGCGAAAGCATTCGATGCAGTTTTGGAGATAAATCGGAAACTAAGAAACCGTCGTGAAATGTCTCAAACGGAATCATCGATTAGATGGTCCAGCGAAGATCTTTACGACAACGAACGTCGTAATTATCCGTCACATCCACAGACTCCAACGAGGTAGGATAGATACAGGGATCCACAAAAAAGATCAGCCGACTCTGAAGACGAGAGAGGAGGCCGATCGCGAATTTCAGCATGGACTATTCGTCAACGGAATCCTTCAAGATCACCTTCTTATCGTTTGGAATCACCATATTCTAATCAAGAAGAAAAGCGTTACGCTAATTCGGACCGTAACAAAAAGAATTTCGATCCAAAATAATACAGTGGCAGTGTGGTGTGAATGGACACGATGGAAAATATTGTCAGGAAAATTCACGAAGTTCAAGACATCGGCAGTATTCAAGAGATTCGTCAGTCGAATCGAATAAATCATTAAACTACGATCGCGTTCATCGAAAAGGCAAGACGGTGAGCGATTCGAACCTCGCCAGAAGACATCAGATTCACCGTAGGACACTCATCAAAGAAACCCCAGCACCAAGGATAAAAACTAAAGTACCGTAATTGGCATCAGGAACAAAAGAATTTTTGATTGATGACGGCGCATCTGTCATTTTAATAATTCTTGAAGCTCTTAAAGAAAAAGGTGTTATAGAAACAGTAATAGAAACACTGCAACATGTATTAAAATTTCCACCTACAACTACAGGTAATCTGCAACCGTTAAAAATACAGACAAGTACAAGACCGCAACCTGAAGAGGCTTTTGACCAAACAATGGACCCTTACCCATTTACATCTCTAGAAGTCGAACCTTTTACGATAAACAGAAATGACCTGCAAGACAAGTCACACTCCTCACAAACATCCGAAATCATTGTGTCTTCAAATACATTGACCTTTGAAGAAGGAAATATTGTACATTTTATATCCGCAGATTGTAATTTAATAACCTACATTGGTAAATTATTATCGGAGACAGATACGATTGATTCTCACCAACAACTGTTACTAGATGGACTTTTAACACGTTGACTGCCACATGGGTGCAACTGAAAATTATATTAGGTAGTACTTTCGTTTTTAAAAAATTTTACCAAATATTTTCACGATACTTTGTTATATTTATTTTTTACAGTTTCATGTAAATGATGCGAGCATCTTCAGTTAGAAAGTTGAACAAATTTTGGATAATACAGATGCTAAATCTATGTAGAAATTTGAGTGTCACCCGTATATGGGTGACACGGCGGTCAAAGCGTTAAAATTGAAACAAACTCTCATTCAACATCCTATAAATTCATTCAGAATATCAGCAACCGGAGATTTACATAAACTACCTATTGCAGAATTATTTAAATTATTAGAAGAAGTGTTTACAGAGACTATTCAGAAAATTACACCATCAAACAACTACACCATCTGTCGAAGACTGATTAGAAATAATACGCGAAGTACACGATAGTTTAATTGGAGGACAGAAAGGGGTTACAAAAACTTACAAACGCATACAGGCTAAATATAATTCGCCTGATATGCGCAACAAAATATAGGATTACATGAGAAAATGTCCGAGTTGCCAAGAAGAAAGGCAAAAACCCGACAACCAATGCTGATCACCGGCACTCCAATAGAACCGTTCGATAAAATTGCTTTAGATACTGTAGGACCGTTACCTATGTCACCGAGCGGAAACAAATATATTCTCAAAATGCAGGATTGTTTAACAAAACATTGCATAGCAGTAGCCATTCCAAATATTAAAGCTACTACAATCGCAAACGCTTTTGCACGACATTTTATTATAGTTTACGGTACGCCACGCGCACTTCTTACAGATAAAGGAATAAGCTTCGTCGGAAGATTGATGTCTAATCTTTCTGAAATATTCAAAATCAAGCAAATCACAACATCTTGATACAGACCGCAATCAAGCAAATCACAACATCTTGATACAGGTCGCAATCAAATGAATCATTGAAACGAAGGCACATAGTGCTAGCAAAATATTTAAAACATTACATCAATCGTTATGATGATTGGGATTTGTTAATTCCGTTTGTCATGTTTTCTTACAATACATCAGTATATGAGGCAGCAAACCTTACTCCATACGAATTAATTTTTGGCAAACCAGTGCGTGAACCGAGTTCATATCCAACTTGAGAAAAACTAAAAACATACGGAAATTACCTAGCAGAATTAATATCTCACACTACCAAAAACCGCAACGTAGCAGCTGATAATTCAATAGAATCAAAACACTGATCAAAAAGAAATTACGACAAACATTCCAAATCAGTAGATTTCAAAGTTGGCGATTACGCTTACGTATTGTTAGAACCACGAATTAGTAAATTTGCCCCTCATTACATTGGACCCTATAGAATCGTAGACGTAAGAGATAGAAATAATGTAGTACTACAAACATCTAATAAAGTAATAACAAAACATCTGGACAAACTGAAGCAGGTATATCTTCCATCAATAGCAGGAAATCAACATGATTCGTGTACATTTAGCTATTTTACTACTGGTTCTGGTTACGATTCCGAAAACTAATAATGAAGAATCGTATGACTGACAAACCAATAGAAACAAATTCATCGATTACCACGCCGAAATCAGCAGGTTCAAGCTTAGACCCAGAGCAATGATATCTTAGAAACATGGTTGGAGTGGGGATTCATCATCCCCAGAAGATAAAAAGGCCGACTCATGGATAAACCAGGCCAGAGCAGTGATCACCCCTCCAAGACGTGCTACGCCGCAAGAACCTTGCAACCCTCAAAACGGAAGAAGTTCCTCATGCTCCTGGCAACCACACTGCAGTCGCGGAACATACTTTAAAACAAGGACCGGAATCGTCTGCAACGACTGTGCGGCCGAACTACATATTATACGGGACAAGTTAATCGTACATGAAACAGTAGATACTAATTTATTGTTAAAATCGTGCGACAGATGCAAGACGCTCATTATACTAACGCGCAGTGCCCGGAGTTGCGACAAGTGCATTTCTATTATAATAGAAATGGCGCATATACGAAGACAAAACGCAATACCACCACATGAACCAGTCCCGCGATGGTACGCAGTTATGGTGCGACAGCAGCTGAGGAACCGCCCAAGGACAAATAATTGACGAATGAACAGAAACGATCACAACCATTAAGGACTTCCATCATCATTGAAATTACCATATAATTTGCGTTAAGTACACATACACGCACACTACACCCGATAAAAATTAAGGAAATTTTTCTTCTTACGTAAAAGCATCGCGGTTACCGCAATGTTTCATCTAAGGAGGGAAATTTTACGGTTGCCGATAAAAAATCTTCCGCTTGCTCGCTACATCCTTTGAATCATCTCAAACAATCATAAAGGAATATATTTAAACGACCACCGCCACCTGCTTCCAAAAAAACAGAAGACTTGTTCGAGATACATAAAGGAATAAGAATTTGTGTTTTAGTACGGTATTCGAGATACATAAAATAATAAGAATCATTCTTTAGTACGGTATGCAGACTTGTCCATATCCAGGTCAAGGGATATTCATATTAGCCAGTTTGGGTGATCACCGTGCAATAAAGTTCCCTGCCTAACCCAAACCGGCCTCATCATAAAGTTCAGCCCATGTACGCATTGAGCTTACAACTCAATGACGGTATAGTTCCGCGATACGGTTTATTTCCACGGGTTTTTTCAGTATCTAGGATATGTGTCCACCAGCGGCCGAGTTGCCATCCCACCAAGGAACTCAATGCGCTACGAGCGCACTGAAAGGGATGAGACAATCTCGGTCGCTGATTACTTATTCGCATTTTTTCAAGGACTGCCTTCTCACCCCCATCATCCTCATGGCAAGGGTGGGATGTCGACGAAAAGTCGACAAGGGTGGTTCTAGAATACAAGCTAGTCAGAAACAATTCAGAATTAGAAACAATCTGGTACAATTCAGAGTTAGAGACAGTTAGATACAATTCAGAATAGAAGACAGTCAGATGCAAACTAACTTTAGACACGATCAGATGATACAACAAGACTTAGAGACAGCTAGTCAATCATTAGGAGTCGATCAATTGTTACAATCAGCTCAAAGTTAGAATAAATAAGCATTAAACCACAGAAACCTATGACTCTCCTTGGTCTAAGTGTTAAGCATCTTAGTTCATTAAATATCAGAGTGCATTTGGAGGTACGCGTGTACACTGTGCGCTAACAAGACCCTTGCAAGATAAGAGACCGGGGCTAGACCTATAAACATAGAACCACACTAAACAAGTGTATGTACTTGCAGTTAGAGTTTTTCTTAAAGCAGGACCGGCCCAGAAATCCCAATAGTAATCACATGTGTCCCTGGAGATATTCTTAGAAAATCTTTCCATCTGTGGAAATAGTCACGTGGTCAAATCTGCAGCTAGTATATAAACCCTTTTGTTCGAATACTCTGTGGACAGTAATGAACGTATATCAGCGAAGGGACAGTGTTGAGTGAACAGTATCAAGGTTTCATATTTGACGTGAACACTTCGATGTGACGCAAATCTATTAAGTCTACGTTGAATCTCCGCATTGCCAGTCAAAACCGTGCACTAAGAAATTGGTAACACACATACATTCGATATTTTCGCGAAGGAAACAATTGTAAGAGAACGATCTTGTAATACATAATTGTGTTCTATGAAATGTGTTGTTCTATTCGTTATATTAATGTACACTAGTGGAATTAATTCTGGACACTTTCAAATCTTTCCTTAAATTTCGCACTTAATCAAATTATTTAACATATAATTGTTTATATTTTATATTCTAATCAATGTTTTCTAATTTTGGGGCGTAACTATAAACATTATAGCCTACAATAAAGATATTATGGCATAAATTTAGCGTAGCATTATATACATATTCTGCCCAAACATGAAACAGAGAATATATTTTTATTCAAAATGTCCAGAATTAATTCCACTAGTGTACCCAAAAGATCTTTGCGACAAGTCCCTATCATACATCCTAGCCGCTCAGGGTGTATGTGACTATAAAATTAATCAAATTTACTTGGTTAATTATCATTTGAATCTCTCGGCGCTTTTCACGCTATTCAAAGCCAGGCACGTAACAATGTTTCGAAGATAAATGTTTAAATGGACAGCAATTATGAAAACAGTTAATTGCAGTTCATTTATATTCGTATAGTTTATGATATAAGCATATAATGTGCTAAGTTTCCGTTTTGAGTCTATCTGGATGCAAATAAATTGTTGAGCCTTTGGTTAAAAACGCGTATAATTTGTAATTGAGACAATTCTTATCATTACTAACCCTTTATTCATTTCTGTGATAATTTATTATTGTACACAAGGCATTGAGTTTCTTCTTTGAGACATCTGCGAAATATGGATTTCTTACATCCTGTTTGATTTAAATTGGTCATACTAAACTCTTACATTTTTACAATGTAAAATTGCATAAACGCTTCAAAATGTCGAAGCAAGAGAATAAGAAAATTATTAGGCAAGAAACAATGTTTGTAAAGCAATAAAAGATTTTGAAACGGGTACTTCGTTAGAGGTTGCCAGAGAAATGTTTTAAAATTAATTCGGGAGTAATTACCTTATAATTGGTTGAACCAATTTATAACAAATAAAATATATTCATTCCACACAGCATTACCGTTTTGATTTTTTCATTACATTATAAAATTAATTACATTAATACACGTTCAGTATTTGGGACAACAATAATTGAATATTTGGACAGTAATAATGAAATATTTGTAACTGTAATAGCTAGAACATGTTATGAATAATTAATTGCGGCCATATGCACACTTTCAAATTTTAATTAATTTAACAAATGCAATTACACTTGTAACTTTATCGCAAAATAGAAATTTTATTCTTTCAAATTATTTTTCCTTTCACAAATGCAATTACACTTGTTACTTTATCGCAAAATAGAAATTTTATTCTTTCAAATTATTCTACGATTTTACCCTATCTAAATATAAAAGAAGTAGCATTTCACTTAACAGCTACCTTAATCGTTTCGCTACCAGGACATTTACCTTATCTGCCACAGTAGAAATACCTTCGAAAAGGTTAAAGGCTAAAGGGAAAGTAGATAACCCAAGTACTGATAAATCGATTTTCGCATAAATCAAGATTTACTTAAGGAATTAATAACGAAAGGTATGCATATCCAAAGCATATCTTTTCACGGACCTCTACACCTTGTGTTAGTTGGTTGGCCGTTAAAGAACGACCGAATTAGCTTTGCTAATGGAAACGTAACATAACTTCATCCACGGGTTCACGCCTCGAATCGGTTGCGTCCCCAGGCGCCATTCGGGAGCGAATAGTTACCCGCTTGGCGGGCAGGGGGGCGAGGGCGGTCGGTATGAAAGTTATGTCACGTAAAAATCGATTTATCCGCGTCGGATCTCGTGCATTGTTCTCCAAGCGTGGAACGAGCTTGGGAGAGGAGGAGGAAGGAAACGGCGCAGAAATGGAATCGTCCGGTGAAAAATTTCGAACGTGTGTATTAGGCCTGCGCTGGTCGTTGCAGCACGGACAAAGACGGAAACAAGGAGGAGGCCCGTTCTCGGCTTCTGATTGGCGAACCTGCACGCACGCAGAGGACGTTAAACGTTGCTGAGCTAATTTGCACCGCCACCGGACGCACTTGAGCAATTAGGGTAACGTTTATTTGATTAAAAATATTGTTTTTTGTTCTTTTATCGCGGATCCTCTTATCCAGGAGCAATCCTGTCTATGAACAAGTAATATCTTTTTATATTTTTCAGTTAAACAAAAGTCGCTACTGACTGCTGAATTTTGCGATTATGAGAAAAACGATACAATTCTCGATTTCATATACAATATTAAAATAAATCTACACAGCAGTGAAATATTGTTTCGAAATACATTTCTGAAGCAATAATTCTTGCGAATAAGCACTACGTATTTATAAAAATCAATTTCCGAATAAGGTTGAATAACTTCGTCAGATTAATCAACCTGAAATTAAATTTAATCTACTTAAATATACATTAAATAAAATTAAAATTAATATTAACAATAAATACAAGAAATCACACAAAATTATCGAAATTATAAATGCTATGAATAAAATACTTATATCGTCCATAAGAATTACAGAAGAATTTATTTTATAGTATTGAACATTAAATCCAAGAACTAGTCCTGTTTTCCCCTTAATTAAATAAAAGAAACACGATTTAACAAAATTAAATTATAAAAATTATAAATTATAAACTGTTAATTAAATTTAGCATTTAATTGTTTATTATATAAACATATTAATGAAAGTCTTTCGTAAAAATAAATAATATAAACAATATTATTAATTTAATTTAATTAAATTAAGTAAATTCTTAATGTAAGACTGATTAAAGCATTAAAATCAACTTAATCGTTATAGTATTATAGTATATAATCGCTATATATAGCTCTAGTAAATGTTGGGAGATTAAAAATTTGATACTACACAAAGGAAGTATAAAACTTGCTTGCTTACTCTACATGCATCATAAATTAACTTCAGCCAAGAAACACATGAAATATAACCAGGAAAGAAACTTACTATACATAAGTATACATGTAAGATATCTCAAATATTTAATATGAAGATCATAAATCAAGTATGTAGCTCATAAATTAACTGCATTTATGAATCAAAATCTCTAGACAGTATACATTTGCGCAAAATTCCTATCACAATACTATATTTTTATAATATATTTTAACCTGATATATCTTTATATTTTATCCAACTATATTGTTTGAATATATTTTTATAGTATTTCAGTTTTAAAGTTATTGAGTATTTCATCGCAAACCTGTTGCATACACGCCACACATCATTTTCCAAATACGTTAAAACTAAAATGCCTATACACTATGAATTACTACATAATAATTTTAAATTGAAAACCTGAAACGTTCAGATATACTTATATGTACGGTTGTATCATTTATTGAGCGCATCGATTTTAAATTTGTGTCTATAGACTCTCAAATTTTCTCAAGAAGATACTGACTTTATAGCCAGTGAGGTCATGGTGTTGTTTTGGGGGCAGCGTTTTATGGTTGGTAAGGCGAGGAAACGAAAAATCTGGCGCCCATATTCGGCCATCTATATTTATAAGATCTATATCGGCCGTCGCATCAAGATGGAACCGGTGAACGCTCTTTTGTCCCAGGAAATTATAATACATCTGCTGAAAAGTTATGCGTCCTTCGTCGCGGCTTCCAGAAATCTAACTGCGCTCATCCGGGATGTTGATCCCTTTAATTTCATCATTTGCATAATTGCCGAGATTAGATTAGGGCTGTTTATTTTCTCCCCATCTGTTGAACCAACGAAAAAGAGACACGTGTACGGTTCCGTTCACCGGGAAATTTAATAAGCCGTACAATTGCGTTGCTCGAAGTTCGGTGAAATCGTTAAATCGCTATAGAAATTGTGGAGCTCCCTTCTTCTTGGAAATAGTTTACAATGTAAACTGACGCCGTTGAACGTTTCATGAAATTCTCCTAACGATTAGTGATTAAGCGTAGGATCGAAGATGAATGCAAGAACAACTGGTACTTACATCAATTATAGATCAGGGCCGACATTCTTCGTAAAGAGGCTCTGTAGAGAGATATATTTTGAAGAATCAAACAAGTTTTCAACGGTAACAAGGGCAATAATAATATTAAAAATAGTCGAATAATAATAACAATAATAATCGTAATAGTAATAATAACAATTCTTCTGAAGCTACAAATAAAAATTGTGTTGTGACCAAGCTCATTGGAAATTAAATGTCTGTATTTATATTAGGTAGTAATATAGGAGTTTGGAAATTTAGGAATTTGTGAACCTGAAAATTTGGTGTTTGAAAACTATCGTATTTTGAAATTTAAGGAATTAAACATTTGGAGATTTGAATGTTGTAGCATTTAGAAATTTGACGATTTGGAAGTTTGAGAGAATTTAAGAATTTAGATATTCATCGATTTGAAGATTTTGTAATTTGGAAATTGTAAAAATTTAATTTCAAAATTTAGGAATTTAATATTTCGAAAATTTGGCAAATTAGGTATTTGAGAATTTAAGGACATGAAAGTTTATGGAATTTGATATTTAAGATTTTAGGAATTTGCAAATTTAGTTCAACAATTTGAAACTAAACACCCACTTCTTCAACAATTTAAGGACATAAAAACTAATAAAGTTGGAAAGTTTCAGGTTTGCATTTTTAGAAATTTGTTACATTGGGAATTTGAAAATTTACAAATTGTAAAGTAGGAGTTTAGAAACTTACAAATTTAAGCATGTAATAATTAGAAATGTGAATATTTGGAGAAATAAAAAAATGTGAGATTTTAATGATTTGCGAATTGGATGATTTTGGAAGTTGAAATATATAGAAATATTCAGATTTGAACATGTAGGAATTTGAGAATTATTAAATTTGCAAATTTGAGATATAAAAATATGGGTTTTTGGGAATGTAGAACTTTAGTATCTAATAGAATTGCAAGCTTTCAATATTAGGAATTGAAGAGCTTGGGTTTCTCTGAATTTTCAAGTTTGAGGACTTGGAAATTGTAAAATTAAAAAATTTAAGCGTTATAAATAATAACCGCAGTGTAACATTTTATTCTAAATTACACTTTTTTAATTTTATTAGCTTGGTCTCCTTATACTTGCTTCTAATAGGAAACTCGTTTGTACTATTATGGAATGACGCATCACCATCAATGCCTCATCCTCCATAGTCATCGTATACAACTCTTTTTTTACACGGTAGATACGTTCCTTAGAAAAGCATGCAAAAAAAATCGTGTAAAAAAATACATGTGACATATGGTTTTGGGGATATGTTCCACAACTTTAAAAAATCGTGTAAGATTAAAAAACTCTAAATATTCTCCCAAAAAACCGTGCAAAAGAAGTAATAACGAAATCCATATTACATACATATGTATTTATAAAACAAAAACAATTCATTTTTATTACAAAAAAAATTAAATTTAATGTACAGTGAAAATTCAATCCATAAGTACAAAACATATAAAAATTCAAATTGAAATTAGGAATAAACTATTCATCGCTACTTGATAACAAGCATGCACGTTTATTACAGATTGGACCAAAAATTCTATCATCGGTAGATATGTCAGATATGTCTAGCACAACTGTCGGGTTTGATTCAAATTAAGAATTCCGTTCGTTATTAACGGCCTCTGTTGGTTTTTTTGTTGTTATAAAGTCTGTCATTAGTGGCTGCTTTTTTACTTATGTATACCGGGGGTTACGGTATTCCCCCAATTGTACTCGTATTTTGTCGCTGTATAGATAAGTGTCTGTAAGACACTGTCAAAATTAGAATTAAAAGCAATTTTGTAGGGATTCGTGCTAGAACAAAAAATTCGTGTAAAAAAGTGCATTTATTCTTATTGGTGAACCGCGTTATTTCAAAATCGTGTAAAAAAAGACCGTATAAAAAAAGAGTTGGGTGTACTTTCAAAGGACACCTGTTATACACTCCGTACATTAGTCGTCATCCTGCATTTGTCACCCAAATTAAATGTTTGCTCCCATCCACCCGAAACACAATAACAACCCTCCTTTCTTTCCGCCGTCCTAGTCATCGTAGAACTCATAGTCCATAGTACAATTCCCGAGACGCTTCGTTCCTTTCCACCTCCATAGCCACCATCCAAAAACACATAAATAGATGTACCCCGCCGTCCGAGGGCAGTCTTGAGATTTTTTGTTAACCGTCACATTTTCTACCACAAGTCAATTATAATAAAGTGTTATTTAATTTCTACGAACGACGATCCTGAAGTATATTATTTAAAGTGATACCCTACTCTGCGAATTCAGTTTCGAGAAATTGTTTTCCAAACCGGGCATCACACAGCGATAACCGGAAGCAACACTGTCGTCATTCTCTATGTATCACAACCGCCCTATCAACCTAAGCGTCATACCTTGGTTTTCGAAGGACATAAAAACCCCGGGCATCTCCCTAAATAAAAACGCTCAGTTACCCTTAATCCGTCGATCTGTACCACAGTGTTCTGTACGTGATTCTGAACCTTAAGTGAATAATAAAACTTGACTAGAAGCAACTGCGAGTTCTTCATCCTGTTCCTGTTGCCGCGGCTTAACAGTACAATCAACGTGCGAAGTTTCAAATGCGCTTCAATGAAATTGCAAAATAAGCCCAGAAGAGAAATCTAATTTGTACGAAGTTCAGTGTGGAGTAATCATTCGATGTAGATCTGTTTGGATTTGCAAATTTTGAAATATAATAGTTACTGAAATAATCCGGCACTTTCAGTCGCTATCGAGTTTTTTAAATGTTGCAGAAGCTTCCACACTCATTCGTGATGAATTAAATTATATTAACATTTAATTTTATTAAGAACATTACTTGAGATTCGAAAATTAACACCGTCCTATTATATCTTTGATAATTACGTGAAATTATGGTAAAAATGAATATTCTTTATACATACTCATATCAGAATAATAAAAATATTGGCACTAATGGTTTATGATTTTTTATAGATACTACATTTTAACATTTAATAATGTGTGTTTTAATTTCTGGACTTCAATTTTTCTTGTTCTTTATCGAATTTCCAAATTCCTAAATTGTCAGATACTCGAATCACCAAATTTTTGAATACTCAAACTTCTAAATTTCCAAATTTCCAAGTTTTCCAGCATACTACTCCGCAAAATTGTCAATTAGGTAAATTTAAAAATTGTTAAATTCTCATACTGCAAAACTGTGCACTTTCTAAATCTACTAGTTCAAGTTGCGGAATTCAAAATCTATCTAAATTTGCAAGTAACGAAAACAGCAATTATACCTAGTGCTATCTTCAACACATCTTTACTTGTATTGAAGTATTTTATACTACTAATATTACGCAGTTTGTACTGGAACTAAATTGTACCGTAATATATTCGGTTAAAACTGATTGCAGCCTAAAGTGAACATTCACCAGTTTCAAAATAAATATCTTTCCAATTCCATGAATTCTCCAAATATTATGAAATTTGTATCCCCCAACTATTACTTCCGTCACCGAAATATTATGGAATTTGAAATATTTGATCTGTGGATTACGTACAGATAAAAATATTATATTAAGGGGGGACGACCTTTATGTAGATGGACTCAAAAAAGTCATTTTTCTTTTTTATTTAAAAAGTTACTTTAAAGCCTATAGATTACGAAATGCATTGGTATTTGGAGTAAAGTGCAAAGCTATTGTTGTAAGAACCTATACATGTGACCCACCTTCTCGCCGATCCGAAACGCGCACGGCAGTAATGATCAAAAGTTTGTTTATTTATTATCCCTGTTTGAAGTGCTTCTATACCTGTAATAAGGTTTAGTCAGATGTTCTGGAAGAAGTATTTACACAGATTTTTCGAAGTAATGGTAGATACGAAAACCATTGAAATAATAGCAGACTAGCCATTAAATCGCAAAATCACATATTCTTCTCTTACCGAAACTTTAAACGCGATTTTCTCGAAACTCGTTTCGTCGCGAAGTTGAAAATCGGTGTACACGATTACTCGAAAGTTACTCGACCAATCGCTCTGAAATTTTGTACACATGTTAATGATAGTTATTAGTAAGTTAAAATCATGGAAATAAACATTTTTTTTATTGCAAACAAGACTACAATTTTTTTACAAAATGTTCAACTTTTTGTTCCGAGGTCTGCCATTCTTCCAATTTTTAATATTTTTTCGATGTCTTAGGTTCATCCATTTACTACATCTATGTACTAATAAAATTTCGTCGTTTTGGCTGTTTCGGATAATAAGAACCGACACTAGAGTGTACACCGTTTTAGAAGTCGGTTCATGATGCTTCTAGCACAATGGCTGTGCCTCCGTCATTTTGTATTTTATTTCCACAAAGAAATTCCAAAATGAAGCAGAAGTATTACTTAAATAGTCCTCAAAACCATCAAAACATTTATTCACTCCTTACCCTTCAAAAAAATGATTGAAAATCGGCTTTAATTTTGGCGTTCTATATGGAGGTCCCCCCTTAATTTTTATCTGTTGCTATCATTATCTTAATTTTTTTTTAAATGAACTTGCGCTTTCAAAATAAACGACTCATATTGTCAATTCAGCGCCATGCATGCGGTTGTCACTAGCCCGCATCTTCTAATAGGGATGTATAATATTCACCAGTGGATACATACATGCATGGATAGGCACACACTTGTATTTGAATACGTTAATGTACAACCAGTCGAGCATGGAGTTACATATATTTGGTGAAGTATTCAACCATATTGCTGTTTCTACCAAATTAAATGTAGAGACTGTTTTAGAATTACAAATTTGACTGTTACCGGCCTAAATAACGTCTAACTATACGTTTCCTATAACAACATTGTTAGAGTGGGTTCCGATTTCGATGCTTGGGAATTCAATTTACTCGGTGAATTGATAATTACTTATTATGAAATGCAATTACTAAATTATAATTAACTGATGTTTATAATTTTTGCGTGGGACTGTTTGGGCTCCCCAATAACTAAATTTGTTTTAATTTTTATTTTGAAATTGAACATGATATAAATTTTATATGTATAAAATATAGAGTCTATATGGAATCGATATAGATTTTATGTGAAATATAGAGCCGATATAGGTACTGCATAAAGTATAGAATAAACGAAATTTACAAAGATTGTAAGAAAGTTTGAATATAATTGTATATAAAACTTCAGCTGAAAATTTAGCTGTCGTGTACACCGAATTTAAAAAGTTTGGTGTAAAATCATTTTCATTCCTAAAAGATTTAAAACTACAACACATTCTAACGAGTGTATAATGAATTCTATATGTTGATTCTGTAATTTGTTATTATGGAATATAACTGGTAATAAATAATTTGTTAATATATAATATATAAACCAATATTTTCAACTTCGAAGAAGTTATCTTAATAACTAAATAAAATGAATTATTGACTACATAAAAATTGTTCAATTATGAACTAAGTCAAGAATTAACTAAATGAAATTGAGAATGATAATGTGATATTGTAAGGATATGTATTAATTTTACCAAAACTTTGTCCAAAACGGATCAACGAATTTTGACACCTTGGAACGTTTTAAATTCATTTTTACATTTTTTCTCTGCTAAATAAAGCATTAAACATTAATCTCCTTTGAGAAGTACGAGATGTCAATTATTAAATAAAGTTCCACAGAGACTGAAAGAAGTTTGCAAAAACAATGGGACATTTTGGAAATGTCTGTACATTAAATCAGCGAATCCAATTAAAGAAATGACGGTTTAATGCCACCCGAAATAACATTATTTGCAGCAACGTTCATGAGAACATCGACAAGCCCAGTTACCACCAAACAAATCCCAAAAACACCGGTTACAACTTTTCCCATTCACCTCGACAAACAACGGTATTTGCATTATAACAATGCAGTCAGTGTCTATCGGGCGCACTATAATCATTACGCGGATCATTAAAATATCTCCGGTTCGCGTTCGCTAACCAGCCGTCCCCCTCGATTCGTGTGCCACATTGTAATCAATAGGAATGCTTTTTGTGTCGAGTTTAAATGCCGGTTGCCTCTACAAACCCAACGAAATATGCACGGAAAAGAACTGTTACGAGTAGGTACTCGATAACGTTGTAAATTGTTAACGATAACAATTTACAATGAGTGGATAATAATTACTTTTTCCCTATGTATGCCATTTTCTCTTTCAAATTTTCAAAATATTATTATATAAATATCAATATTTTAAAGCATTTATCTTTGATTTTTACTATTTATTATATTTTCTGTATAATATTTATTGCATTCGGAGTTGGAAGAAGATATTTGAACCCTCTTCAAAATCGATTAAGATAGAATTTACAGTGTCAAATACTTTACGTAAATCTCTATGAACGTCGTTAAGTTGAAAATCTTTCCCAACCTAGTTGAAAATTACATCCAAACGTTTAATTTATATCTAAAATAATGTCTACTGTTACGGAAATTCGTTAATTGATTTCGAACGAAAGCGTGACAGTGATCAACAATAATACTGTTTAACAAATTTTAACTTTTTGCGACGTTCTGAAATCCGTCTGTCGTTCCTTGCATCGCGTTAATATAGCCGGGACACGGAGCAACTGTAAATTCTCGCACAGTGCAGCACTTGGTTTTCTCGCACAATGCAAAACGTCGCTTCCTGCGCCTATGCGTGCGACATTTCTGCGCTTATGTTCGCCTCGCTCGAGGCAGTCCAAGTGTAACACGATACACTCACCGCGGTCCCTTTGATGCGGGCTGACCGATCTCCGGTTCCCAATTTAGCAATATAATTTGTTAATATTTATATTTTTTTGACTGCAAACTTTTTTAACATATTCGTGAGGTTTTTCCGATTAAAATAAGACCAAACACGATATAATTACGATCGTAATTACCTGTGTAACAAGCCATACAAGTTTCGGACGTTACATTTACGGCAGACATACAAATTCCTTAGATTCTAACGTCCGAAACTTTTATGGCTTGTTGCACGGGTAATTATGATCGTAATTATATCGTGTTTGGTATCATTTTAATCAGAAAAACGAGACGAATACGGTGGTAAAAGTTTCATTCACGAAAAAACAAAAATAAAGAATTTTGATTTTTTAATTTAAAAGACAGAACACGCAGGAGTCTTTCATGTTTGCCGAACGTCTCGAACCTCAGGCCCTCCTTGTTTTTGTATCGCTATCCTTTTCTACGTTCGGTTTGCGTCGTATCCCTCTTCAGATTGGCTTGAAAACACATACCAAATGGCGACAGTGCGTCGTATCCCCCCTTAGATTGCCTTGAAAACACATACCGAACCGTGACAGTGCGTCGTATCCCTCCTCAGATTGGCTTGAAAAGACATATCAAATCGCGACAGTGCGTCGAATCCCCCCACAAATTGGCATGTACCAAATCGCGACAGTGCGTCGTTCGAACATCGTCGGACATTTAAATGCCTCACCGTCTCAGCGACGGTTTGTTTTTTCGGCCGCCGGGAAAGGCGAGACACGGTGAGCAAGGGACAGCTACCGAGTATCAAATTTCGCTTCCAGTATGCTCACAGTGCACAGTTTCTATTCCGACCTCCGCTACACTGTGCGAGAATTTACTATACTCTGTCATGGTGGACCACTGTCTTCGTTTCGTTTCTCGCGTTGATATGTTGTATCTGGTATCGTAGAAAAAAAATAACTGCAACTTTCTTTAGGTGCCTTTTAAAGGTGAAAATCTACTCTATCGGGTGCTCTAATTAGATTTTCAATTAGACTCGCTTTTTAGGATAAATTCAGGAATATACGTAAACATTTGAACAAAATCGGTGACTATTCACGTTCAATAGTTGTTTAAACATGTTTAAATAATCAGAATGCATAAAAAGCAGACACTATTGTACTTAGAAAAGTTTATAGAATCTTTTAGTGTTAACAGAATTTTAGTATCTTTTACAGTTACCTCACAAAATTGGTTTCATTTTCGAAAAATGTGCTGTTTTTTCAAAATCGAATTTCTCAAAAACTGAACGCGCTGCAGAAAAACAGTGTAATATGTGTGCAGACAAATGACAATTGTGGGGTTATCAGTCTTCTCAGAATCTCTGGTTGATATTAGGCTGTCTCATAATTCCTTCATTTTTTTTAAAGGGTTGCCATATACAGGGTGTCCCAAAAGTTTTGAAGAAGCCGGAAATGGGAGGTAGGTGGGGTCATTCTGAACAACTTTTTATTTGCGAAAATGTCGTGTGCGGCTTCATTTGTAAATTATTAACGAAAAACACCGACCAATCAGAGCGCGAGAATCGCGCGCGTTCGGAGGCAGAAGTGTAGGCCCTAGTTATAATTGGCCGTGGTCGCGATCGAATCGCTTGGCGTGCGATTCTCGCGTTCTGATTGGTCGGTGTTTGTCGTTAATAATTTAAAAATGAAGCCCCATACGACATATTAGTAAATGAAAAAGTTGTTCAGAATGACCCCACCTACCTCCCATTTCCGGCTCCTTCAACACTTTTGGGACACCCAGTTTATATTGTTTAAGGTTGATTTGTTGCATTAAAGTTGAATTGTTGTACACTCTTCCATTTCTCCGGAAACATCACTATTTACTTTTCCAAAAATTGGATGCCTCACTTGCCAAATTGATTAACTCTACAAAACAAGAAGTTGAGAAAAATAATGAAATAGTATATATTGTGTTTTAAAATTCTTCTTAAATTAAAAATTTTTAAATACTATGTAGACTGTATTACTGCATATGCATCTTTTACTTAACAACATGTGGAAAGTGTAAGATAGAATATCCTTAGAGTAATTGTTATTATTGCTACAATTTTGTCATGATTAAGGGATTTAATCGCTTTGGTAATTGAAAAAAAATTATTAATTCGAATTCAAGCTTCGAATAATTTATTTATTGTGGAAAAACTTCGTTATATAAATATATATTTTGTTAAAGATTTTAGCAAAAATGAATAATAACTGTTCTGTTAGTGAAACATAATATTACGAGTATTACTTCGTTTAAATTGTTTCATCATTAATATGTATAAATGATGTCTTTTTCGTTAGCTATATTTTAGCTCCCATCATGTGGATTTGTACTTAAATTTTCATAATACTCGTGTTTAATAGGAGGAATGAATTTCAACAAGTCCATCATGTCTTTCCTCTTTTCTCTTGTCACAGTTCGGACTTTTGGATGCGATAAAGGCTGGTCTGCATTTTTCAGACTAGTGGTCTATCTACTACACATTTTCTTATATTAATGGCATTAAATTCTATATCTCCGTCAAAGTCATACCTGAATTGCATAAGGTGAGGTATTACATTATACGAGTGATCTGGCGAAAAAATGTTCTGATTTTTTTCTGATTGAAATTTGATAATAGCAAATTTTGAATCATTTGGCAAGTAACTGTGTTCACTTACTAGAAATTTCATTTCAATTGATTCAGCTTATATTTCTGTACTTTGAAGCAATCTCAATAAACTTAAAACAGTTTTAATATTTCTATTTTGTCCTGTACACGAGCCTGAATAGGTTATAGATTTTATTATGATTTAAATACATTATCGGATGGAATTAATCAGATTGGCTTCTGAAATAAATTATTTATTATTCAATGGCTAAAAAAATGTCATTTAGTGGTGTTATTACTTATTATTAGAGAAATTTGTTTTGAGTATATACAGTTAGGAACTACTTAAGCGCTTTGATATTAAAATATAATAAAATTCAGAAAACGGTGTTAATCGATTTGCCAAGTGAGGCATCCAATTGTCGAGGATTGCAAAATATTCCTTGACGTGTGTTTCTATGTCATGTCGAAAAGAGAAGAAACTTATGGGACACCCCAATACTTTGTATACGACTAGGTCTACAGTCTACGCTCGACGTACAACCGCCGATATATATTTGGTGTTAATTCCGAGAACTGTTTGTCACAATTATAATACACGGAGAACATAGTGTGTCTAATATCTGAATATTCGTCGCGTGTTCTTCCGGTTCGTCTTGAACCCTACCAGATGTCTATTGTAACTCAATGTTCACCCTCAACGACGACAGCTGTTCGAGTGGCGCCGTTTCCATCGGACACTCTGTATATTTCACGGACGACACGAATTAGGAAACGGCACAACTAACGCGGCCATCAATTACTATTAGTATTACTTATTTTTGGAAAGACACATATGGTCGGCAGAGGGTGACATCATCTCCTTTTTTTCCCTGTCTCGTTCCCTTGCGAGCTCGTGCTTCGCATTATTCCTCTTTTAATACGACCGCGATGTGTGCTTTTAGCGTGTTTCTGCATATCTCGCGATTTTACGATTCGATTAAGGGTCGACTGCGGAACTCTACTCCAAATCGAGGTTTCGAGTACTTGATAGCGGAACCGATAGTCGTTCGATCTACAGGGTGCTTCAGTGACATCGATCCACACCACTTCTAAAAAATTCGATAAAATTTGATTACTTTTTAATTAATTACAATTTTAATACTAAAATTACCGACGTACAGTCGTGGACAAAATTAAGTGGACAGGTATCATAAATAACAAAAGGTTAATTTAATTTAACTAAGAATGCCTATAAATCACAACTTTATTGTACAATTATATACATTAATAAATGTTTTTTCAAGTCTACAAAAACATTTCACGCTCTACATTTAAAATTTATTTAAAACATTGTAGTAAAACACAAATTTGTTTACATTTCTGCAATGTCCACTTAATTTTGTCCATGAGTGTATAGCGCACAATTACTTTTGAGTTAAAAATGAACTTCAGAAATGAAATAACAGACGATGAAACGTAAAATAATGCACATATTAATTATTTACCTTTATGAGAATCAGCACAGATTCAAAGAAAGCCAGCTTAAAAATGTTGTAATTTGAAATAGTGCATTAGTAAAACGGTCATTTGACCGCTTTTATAGTTTTAGTGTTAAGATATTATTAAGGTTAAAGTGGAATACGGAGAGACAAGGTGTTGCGGTTAACAAGAACCTTATTAGAATGAAGAAAAAGAAAAGAAGAGCGTAGCTTCCTTTTCGGTAGCGAGAAGTTGGTGGCTAAAAGAATGCAACTGCATATAAACAAATAAACGGATACAGGCTTGTCGAACATATAATACATATACTTATGTAGACTAACAGATATACAAATTTTTAATCAGTTACAGATTAAAGTTATTTTATTTAATATGATGAAAAAGTTGTGGATTTATTGATGGATTAATAAATGCATATTAATTTAAGTTTAATATAGTAAACTTACCATATTTACTATATTAACCTCTTAATGATACGGCACTGCAATGTGTGACGGATAATGCTGTTCTTTACACGAGTACATTGGAATGAAGTGTTTGATGATTAAATTATAATTTTTCTTAGAGATATGATGCACGAATTTTAACTTTAACAATTTATTCTAATAATTAATAATAGAATTCAGATGACATCCGCGAAAGCCACTATAGTGGCGCGTAGTGCATAAGAGGTTAATATATGCTTACTTCCGTAAATCATGAAAATTTCGAAAAACATTTCCAACAAAAGTTGCAATCTTTCAATTTGAATTTGAAATATATCGCCTGTTTTCCGTCTTTGAAAGATTAAAAAACTTTGCTTCGAAAACATTCTGCGATTGATCAAATATCTATTGTTCGTATATCAACTACCTAAAAAATTCTTATAGTTATTACATGAAAATGCTTTCTGTTTGAACTCTGTTTCCCTGCGTTTCTTAAATCGATGAAAGATTAACAAGCTTTGTATCGGCGATTATTGGATATCGATGCATCGTCGATCGTAAAATTTCACTTTTCCGCCTTTCTTGCACCACAAAACAGCGACGTGGCTTTGTTACACACACAACAGCCACTTTGTTGCTGTGTTGTTTTGCAGATACGCGCTGTGACACGACGCGGGCTGTGATTCGTTGCGGTACGGGTTTTGCATCGTGGTAACTTGACAAGCAGCATGGTTGAATAGGCTAAATTGCATCGGATTCGCAATTCGTAGCTCGTCTAGCAAATCTGCACGCGTTCGCAAACTTTCAGTTATTTTAAACAATCAATTCATAAACATTTTACTCACATTTCGTTGCTATTTGTCATTGCTTCACAATTATTTCGATACTTTCACTTCGGTATGTTTGAGAGAATGTAATAATTTATTCTTTGAACAGGGAATAAATGACACTCAGAAATGAGCAAACTGTGTGAAGATTGAAGGCTTTCATGAACACTTATTTCGATATTATTATTTTGTGAAATTAGATGTTGACTCAACTTCATGTTCTTTGATGATATAGATGGTTAAAAAGGGTTGGCATACTTTCTTTTTTACTAATTTATATTAAATTATATCCCAATTTATAACACCATAGTATACCAGTCTTGTATACTAATTTACACTAATTAATATATTAAATAACTCATAAAAGTATAGCAAGAAGAAAATTCTTAATCAATATCATTTAATGTTAACTGTAAGAATTGTCTGCTGATGCAACATTATCCATGATGATATAACGAAAGTATGCTATAACATTTTCGTAAGTAGAAATATAAAGAGAATGTTAAGGATAATTTCATGATTGTTAAAATGAAATGTCATCAGCTTGTTGCACACAAATTAATTAATTTTGTGCATTGTCGTGCTAAACATAATGGAATAAAAGTCAGTAATGTGTTAAATGGTATAGAAACTTGAGTTCGTTACATATTAAATATCGAACGGAAGTAAGTAGATAATCAATTGGTACATGAGATTATTATTCTATGCGTATTCTAATATTAAAATACAAGGTGTCTTTTTATAATGTAGCAATTATTTTAACATACTGCTTTTATATATCTCCTTTTTTCCTAAGCTTTGAATTTCATTATACAAATTGAATTTGCTAACAACAAATCATTGCATTCACTACATTAGCACTTTTATAATAAAAATGAATAAATAATTATTCCAATACAGTCAAGTCTAGTATTAAAGATAAAGAGTTTATTGTATTAGATGAAAAAGCCTATTGATACAATTCAATAATTAATTATTCTTACAATTAGACGGAAAAATTTAATAATAGAAATTAGTAATTAATTATCATTAGATCATAAATATACAGAAAATTATATTATTTATTCATAAATAATATATTATTGATATTAATTATATTATATTCTTTTTCAATTTTGATTCAACAGAAAAGTTTGATAATGAAAATAAAGAATTAATTATAATTATATGAAAAACTGAAGTACTAAAAAGTAGTAATGATAAAGTTCAATGTTAGAAACAAAAATCCAATTGTTATTATTTTTAATTACTGTAATACCTAGAAGTTGGATCTATTCTTCAACTATCAAAAACATATTAATAAAATTGAAGATAATGATAAGCTAATAATAATAGTAAGGAATAATTAAGTTTGTTTTTATTATTGTTAGACGAAAAAGTCTAGTAAGAAAAATGAACAATTAATTTGTATTACTAGATTTTTTTGATAAAAATAAAAATTAATTGTTAATTTGTCTTACTAGACTTTTTCGATAAAAACCAATAATGATAAGGTACAAAGTTCAAAACAAAAGTTGAATATTTATATTTTTTAATCATCGTTAATTCACAAACTACATAAATAGAAAGCAATAATAATGAATTATAAAATTTAAAAATAAAAATCAAATAATTATTATTCTGAATAATTATGATGCTGAGACATTGAACACATGTACTTATGTATTTACTCTCAGCAATCCTTACTGTACGTGATTTTTCCAACTCCTTACCCTGCTCACATCTTCCTTGCCACCAGACAAGCCCTGCTAACCCAGGGTTGCGATTCTGACGTGTTCGACGGGGGTGACGAACTCCAGACCTGGGGGTTACCTTATTTACACTCACCCGTATCGTTGCCTCAGCTTACCCTTCTCGCATGCGGCCATGTCACGTGGCTTTTTCACGAGATTTCACCACGAGACTACTCGCGTGCCGTGTCTTAGATTCCATAGTGCTTCTTAACCACCCTACTCTACCTTCAAAATTACTGTATTTACCGTTCCACAGTAGCTGTACATTCATACAGTTATTGCATTTCATGTACTATTATGTACTATTCTATTATGTTAATTTTAAAAATCATTTACATTTAATTGCCCTGTATGTGGCAGTATAAATACAGTCTACTATAATGGTAACCCAGAATGCAACGAATTAACAAAGCCACTCATTTCGGTCTAAGAAATTTGCTTCTACAAGTGTTTTCAACTATAAACTTTTACCCTTTGATTATAATTAGAAAAAATTGACAAGTTGTAAGGGCAAATTCCTCATCGATCAACTCGTCGATCATTGTCCCCATGGAAGATATAGGGGGTTAATGATATCGGCTTCTTAATCGGGACGTGCGCGGTATTTCGTCAGGGGTGACGTAGCGAGGTATAGGCGAGAATCAAGAGGGCTGCAAGACGGAAGCTAGATTGCCTTTAATCCTGCGAGATTTAATACGAGCGACAAATTTTACCGGAGAATTAATTGAATGCTGCAGACGGGATTGGCGGAGCGCAGATTATTGTATGCTGCTTTAACGGCTCGAGGATTTGACGTAATGTCTCATGGAGCAACCCCTTGGCTGCGCAGTCATCGTCCTTTGGATTCACCGCTGCTTCGTTGGATGGTATCGTCGGCTCTAATTGGTGGATTAAAATTAACATAGCGGAGGTGGACGTGGTCGAAGTAAAATATTTGATGGGGTTTCTACCCTCAGGAGAGCTTCAACCCCCTTTGCCAATATTATATTGCCGTTTCGTTTTTAGGGATGTTGCTCATTTATACTTTTATAAATTAATTCTCTAATCAACTGTAATAAGATCTTCTAAAATCCTCATATAACTAATTGCATTGGTACTTTATTGCATTATACAATAGTATGTTGGTTTTATCATGAATCAAAGCTGTGCGTGACTGCATTAGAGAAATGTAAATTATCAAATATAAGTCTAACATTATGAAGCTTCTCGTAGTGAATTCTATTTGTAAGTCCTAAACCCTTCTTAAAACTATTTTATAAAAATGTATTATATATTTATAATATTGACATCAACATTGATAAGGTAAAGTTTAAAATATTGATAACATAGACACAATATTATCAGTATAAAAGTAAGATTTTGGATAACATTGATATCAAGATTATCAATATAACGTTAATGACGTTAATAATAACTTCATCAATTGCAATAACATCTTATTTACTGTTCTTTTCCACAGAAACGTGCTTTTAATAAACAGAACAAAGATTTTGAAAAAACGTCTTTTATGATCATTTCTATTAAAAATTTACTATTCAATTAGATGTTTCCTCTTGTGACTCATCAACTTTATGTATGTCAAGTTCTTGTTTAATTTTCAAACACTTTTCCAATTTTAGTTGTTTAATAATAAGCAACGATACTGCTGCCATTAGTTTACGTCACATAAGGTATAAGGGTCCCAGTGCGGCTGTCGGTGCTCATCTATTAATAGAAATGCCCTTGCCATAACAGCCACTACGATATCGTTGTGGTTGTTCGGGGGTTAAAATAAGAAGAAAATCCAAGAGGAGACGAAACGATGTGCTGTCATTAAAGATCATAATGACAGTGTTTAGTGAACGGAGAGTGTAATACAAACTTACAAACTGTGTTGTGATAAATCAAGCTGTTAGAGAATTGCTGTGCTATTACTGGACTATTAATGAACTCCATTCTGGAAAGTAAAGACATTTTGTTCTTTTCTTCGTACTCATATATTTTACTTTGAACATGTTATTTTAAATCCAGCTGCAAATAATAGGTTGCAGTTGTTATTAGTTGTAAAATACTTAGATCTATCTGCGTTGTTTGCAAAACTTTCAAATTTTAGTTTCTTATAATAAAGTAATGTTAAGTATTTCTGACAAACTTATGTAAATTACAATGTCCAACAGCCAATCGACGTTCTAAAATCCGATCAGTGATTATTATAGTGTTTCTTGTGCTGATTGCGAATGTGCAACCCTCACTTTTTAAAATAAATTGAACAATATATGTATGTAGAAATTTGTACAAAATCGGTGTCTCTTCACGTTCAATGATTGTTTAAACATGTTTAAATATTCGGAATGCATAAAAAAGTACATCGTTGTATTCAGGGCAGTCTACGGATTTTTTGGATGTAAACAGAATTTTAGTATCTTGTATAGTTATCTCATAAAATTGGTTTGAATTTCGAAATTGTGCATCTTTTTCAAAATCAAATTTCTCAAAAATTGTACATGTTGGAGAAGAATGGATTGCAGATTCGTAATCAGCACAAGAAACACTAAAGTAATCACTGATCGCATTTTAGAACGACAAAACAAAGTTAAAATTTGTTGGACAGTATTATTATAATTATATACAGTTTTATCAGAAAGAAAATACAGATAAATATTTATTGTACAAAGATATAGTACGGATTATTTTATTTTTATAAGATAGAGAGAATTTATGCATTTCCATTATTATGAGGGTAAATAAAACTCGTATTAACTATGAATATGTTAATACCCTAAAATATTAAAATGTATTGTGAACACTGTATAACTTTTAATTATATTAAAATAAAACATACTCTTTATCATTGTGACAACACTGAGAGTAATGTATTAACTTTTACTTTATTAAGAAAACAAAAATAATGTTATTTTCACATGTATCAAATATTGTTCATTATTCAACGTTAATATACTAAAATTATGTAATTTTAACAAAAATGTATGCAATGTTTTCTATTCTATAGAGATGGAATACAAATTTTATTAACATTATAAGTTAAAATTAATATTAATAAATTCAAAAGGGATATAATATACTGCTTTCATTTCTATTAAAATAGGCAAATATGATATTAGTTATAAATATGTATAACATTAATAGTAAAAATTACACAATATTAACAAAAATAAATGTTTCATTTTCTAATCTAAAAAGTAAACCAGCAAATTCTGTAATCTTAACAAAAGGAAAACTATCCAGTCCCATTATTATTATAATGTATAAGAATTATGTTAGTTGAATGTACCAAAATATCAAATTTGCAATTATCAGCGACAAAATTTTGTAACTTATTTTATTACAATCAATCAGTGTTGTGCGTATCGAAACGTTTCCGATCATTTCCTTAAACGAAACTAGCACCGACATGGAAGACGGCACAAATTCAAGGACAATTAACATCCCCCATCATCCACCGTTCACGTGGCATCGCGATAAATCTTTTCGGAAGTCGCTGTTTCCGTGAGCGGACCGGAAGCTTCGTGTCGACGCGCTGTCAAAACATGGGGGTTGATCGGACACGTGCTACTTCACCTCCTATATTCGCGCCCTTTTCTATACTCATAACTGCACCCCATTCTACTTTTATAAATACTATTGCACGTGACTACCAAATAACTCCGTTATTATAGTACTGTTCGACGATTGCGTACCGTTCGATCTCCTTTCGTTTAACGATCATGGGGGCAGTTTTTCTGTTGATATTACCGTTTAATTAGAAACAGTATTTGGCATTGTTTGTAACAGTTGCAATAGTATTTACGGAGAGTTTAATATAATACCGTAGATGCTTAATTATTTATGAAATATGAACATTTTCTTCTCGGTATACGAAAATAGTATAGTACGATCATTACATCTAACATAATCACATCGTATGTGAAAATATTGAAAATTTGCTTAATTTATAACTACCATGCTTGAAAAATGTAACATGAATAGTCCTCCCAATGACAAAAATAAAATGAATAATATATTAGCGATCTGTCTAAAAAGAAATTGAATCAAAAGTACAGTAAGTTCGGTATTATAATATTAACCCTTTCACAGTGAGATAAAATTAAGAATTCTGGTCCAAACATGTCAAGTTTTTTCGTGTTCCGAAATATTTCGGCATGTAATAAAAAATGTAAAAATACGTGTTTTATATATACCTTGTTAGTAATTAGTGCGTGTATAATAGATTTTAAAACACGGGATACATACGGGATATACCGTTTGGTACTTGACGCTCTACCCGTGACTGTCACGGGATACACTGTGAATGGGTTAATGATTCTTTCAAATAAAAGTGAAAAATATAGAATGACAAGTATAGAAATACTCAAAAGTATAAGATTAATATCATCCGAAAAATAGTAAAATCAGAAGTATAATAATAGTGATCTGTAAAAAGAAAAAGGATCAGAAATATAATGTTATTGGTTCTTCTACAGACCACGTAAAAATAGTGTCAGAAGTATAAACAGGTGCACTCGTGAAACAAATGTAATCATTCTTTTAAAGCGTAAAGCACAACTAACCGAAAAAAAATTTCGACGAGAGCACAGTTTCTTAGCCGCATAAATAAAAATTCTTGCTAACGAATTGAAAATCACGTACCAATTGTTTTCCCAAAAATATAAGGGGATGAATACGAGAAGTTTGTCTGGCACGAGATCGAGTGTGTCCCATTCTAAAAGCGGAGCACATTCATCCTGTATGGGGTAGGAGGAGGAGGAAGCTCTTGATCCGTGTAAAGCTTTTCCGAAAATTTGTGAAAGTCAGAGCGTCGTTTCAGTTGGTCCGGCTGCGACGCGTGCACGTCATAGATCAATAAGTCTCGTTCTCATTGTCGACTCGTCGTGGGCCGGCTTTACGGGTCTCCTCTCTCAGGAAACGTTAACGACATCCGTGAAAGACGTATCGATCGTTACGTTGGAAGATATCGTAAATCACGAAAACCCGACGGTAACGTACGTTTCCACGTGCGAAGGAATCGAGGTAACGTGCTGGTACAGAGGGACACACGACTATATTCTCCGTATAGAACAGAGAAATGGCCGTTCCGACCGAATAAACGTCATGCAAAACGTCTCCGTTGTTCTCGATGATAGCACGAAATATCTCAGCCAACGAAACGCGTTGCTACGATCTGCCAGGAATTACGATTAATAAAACTTTGCTGAAGAACGTCGTTCCCTACAACTGTGACGATATTTCGGAGAAACGGAACACTTTATATTCGGGTAATGACGAATTTAAAGGTTATCAAAGTGAGATGTCGAGCGGACAGCTCGGTAAGATATGAGACAGTCGGAGAACAGAGATAAATACGACTATAAATGTCCAGATTAGGAAAATGGTAGATTTATTTATTATAATGACCTTTTATTGAAATATTCATTCATGTAATAATGTAACTATTATAGATAATATTATAAAGTAATATAACTACATGTTTACAGGCTTATTTACCTGTACTAATTAATTTTTAAACATATCTTCGTGTTAAATATTAAATAAATTAGAAACTAAAAAGTATAAGGTTTTCATTAAATAATTAAGGGCACTTGTTACTGTGTTACCTATGAAACATGTAACTAGGAATGAGTTACAAAAGTTGAGAATATTAACCAATTATGTAACTATAAATAAGTGGCAAATTAGAGTATTATTTTATAAAACATATAATTAGAAATGATAAAAAATTAATAGACGGTAGTCTTTACCCATTCTTTAAAAACATAAAATGTTTATTAGTTAATAAATAATTAAATCTTTTGTAATTTAAGTAAATTAAGAAAGGGACATTTTTTAATGAACATCAATCAGAATAAAAGTTAAGAATATTTGATTTGTCATATTTTTTGAAGTTTTTACATCCGATACGACTGGAAAATATAACTCGAATTTTCTTAAGCAACGAAGCTGTCCCTTTTTCATTATACAGGGTGTCCCAAAAGTGTTGAAGGAGCCGGAAATGAGAGGTAGGTGGGATCATTCTGAACAATTTTTTCATTTGCAAAAATGTCGTATGGGGCTTCATTTTTAAATTATTAACGAAAAACACCGACCAATCAGAGCGCGAGAATCGCGCGCGCTCGGAAGCAGAAGTGTAGGCCCGAGTTATAATTGGCCGTGGCCGCGATCGAATCGCGTGGCGCGCGATCCTCGCGTTCTGATTGGTCGGTGTTTTTCGTTAATAATTTAAAAATGAAGCCCCATACGACATTTTTGCAAATGAAAAAGTTGCTCAGAATGACCCCACCTACCGGCTCCCATTTCCGGCTCCTTCAACACTTTTGGGATACCCTGTATAATGTTACCATTCATTTTTCAAACAATGCTACAGCATATTTTAAATATTTTTCATTTCACCAAAATTGCAGGATATTTTAAATACTTTTTTTTAACTAAAATTGCAGAATGTTTTATAAATTTCTTATTTAATCAAAACTACAGCATATCTTAAATGTTTATGTAATCAAAATTATAGTAAATTCCAAATATTTTTTTATTCTAACAAATGGCAAAAATTTTATTTAATTTAATTTTACTACAAATGCAAGTGACTGTTAAGTTTTTGAAAACTTCAAATTGAACAGATTTAAGTTTAACTTTCGTCTTATATATTTGTTTACAAAATTCATAGAAAGCCTTAATATTTGATGATAATTAAAACCGGCATCATATAATCGCAGCACTACAGCCTTTCATCTGCTTCGATCAAGAGAGACATTAAATTAAACACCACTGACCAAAAGTAAAACAGAATCATAAACTATGTATGTACGTCTGTTCGAGGAGACGACATCAAAAGACTCATACATACATAGAAATCGCAGGGTGTAGGAAAAATTGGATCGCAAGAAAAAAGAAAGAAAGAAACTTGTAGCTCGTTAACAACGATAAAACGATCCAACGGTGACATCTGTGTCAATAAGGCGAATTCTCTTGGGGGTTGAAACGGAAGGGAGGGATCCTGCGAACACGATTATCCTCATTCAATCATCGATTTTATTTGGTTAATAAAACGATTATCCCGGTTCTCACACTCGACGAGAGCACCCACTCTGATCCTGAACCAGGTTGAAACTGTTGTGCACTCCACCCTCTCCCGGGGGCGTTCGACCAAAAATGTAATTTACATCCCTTTATGTCGCGAGATTGAAATATTTGCGAATTAATCCGCGCGACAGGATTATCGTCGGCCATTATACGCAGCCGACCTTCTCTTTTACCACCCCTCGTAGCTTCAAGGCGACTTCCTTCTAACGTTTTCCACCCCGTTCCATTTATTCGATTCAAAAATATCGTCGTTTACCCCATTTTATGGGAGATTGGATTCAATTACCGCTGTCAATACGAATTTTCCATGGGAAATTTAAATTGGATTTTGTATTCAGAATTCTAATTTACTTCGAATAATGCAATTTTACATACGTAGGTACGTATTTAATAGTTAGTTATAACGAAAAGTCATTGGATACTATTATATAGAATTAGTAAAATACTAATTACTTTAATTAACGCTACTATTAAGATTGTTTCATACTTGTTCGATAGTAATTAAGTCAGATCAATAAACTACTAGTTACTTTAATTCACAGAATATTAATATGAAAATTGTTCATGTAATTATGTTAGATTAGATAACTGTTAGTTCTTTTACTAGCATCAAGAAATTAAAGTAAAAGTTTTTGTCAAAATGTGTAAATAAATTAAGTTACAATGCGCTGAGAATATTTGAATAATTGAATTATGTGACTGATTCAGATAATTCTAAAATTCAAAGTACTGAAATTCTGAATCGCACTATCTTTCTCGCAAACATTCCGAGTATTTGTGTATTTTAATATTTATGGAATTTGAATAAGTTCAAGTACCAATTTTTCGTTTGAATAATGTAACTATTTGAACTATTCGGATAATTCGAAGCGATCAAACACCGAATTGAATATTTTAATACGTTTTAACTGCAGTATTCGAATAATTCAGATAATTACTACTACGAACATTTTTCTTCGATTATACGAACAGTCAAAATGTTTGAACATCCATTTCATTAAATATTTCCCATATTTTAAATATTCAAATATGTATCCTAATAATAAATATTATAGTATTGCAGTTGCTTGGATAATTGAACATGATAATTTTGAATATCTTCATTTAACAGAACAACAAATTATGTCTTAAAAATTAGAATAATTGAATATAATAATTTTAAACGTACAATGAAATCAATATTTACTTAGCGGAGCAAATTATTTATATTTTGTCACCTCGATTAATTGGACATAATAATTTTATGTATACGGTGATTTGAATATCCCAATTCAATAGAACCACAAAATATTTTACTTCTCATTAATTCACATAATGGAACTAGATTATTTATAACATACAATGAATTGAATATCTTCATTTAACAGAACAAGTTACGTTATATGTACTCCTCGTGAGTTCATTTTCTGTTACAACTACACTACAACCATCCGACAGGACGACGAATTTTATTGATCCACAGCCGCAACCACCACTAGCCACCCTGTTATTAACTTTTTGCAGGTGTAAAGTTACATCTAACGATTATTACAGTATCGTGTTCCGCCGTCTAATTACTTGTACTCATCGACGAAAACCTTATAAGAGTTGTTACATAAGCTTGGTAAACTCTTATCTACTCTTCTGAAAAATCATCGTAAAATTTATGAACCTTACACGTAGGAAAAAGACTTCTTTAATGATGTATCATTAATGATATATCTTATGTTGCAAGATCAGATAAAATCAATTATCGTTGAACAATTAACCGTTGATTCTTTATAGGATATCTGACAATTAGTTGAATGACAATATAGTTACAAAGTAATTCGATGTAAATTCCTTCTGTTTTATTGTTTAAATTAAATTAATTTGTACGTTAACACTGTGCAATTATAATAAGATTTGACCATAATAAACTTTGAAATTAATTACATTCTTTTTATGAGATTGAATGAAAAGAAATAATTTAATGACAAAATTACAGACATCTACTGAACAAAAATTAAAATAATTCATTACAAATTTATTGCACTTTATATCATTTGTCTGCAACTAAAATATTTTACTCTTTATTTTTTAAGAGAATAGTGAACATATGTAGTATATATTAACATAAAGAAACTCATCCAAATAATTTTTACTTTTCTTCAATCAGCGATTATATTATGGTGACTCATAAATTTCTTCCTTTTTAGATACGAAACGGGTACGTAATATTTATCGTTTTAGGTAGATTTGTTGCATTAAATATAAATTGTTCTGCTTTGTCACACCCTTTCATTTCTCAAGGAACCTCATTACTTCCTCGTTCTAAAATTATTGTGGTAGCGTGCAAGATATTCCTCGACCTGCGTTTTTATTTTATATTAAAGAAGGAAGAAATCGATGCCCCAATAGAATTTCCTAAAACCACAATCATTTGTTTTACACCGAATTTCATATAGCCTCAAAATGCTCGAACGTTAATGTACATTCATTCAAAGAAGATACCAAAAGGGGTACAATTGTAATACATAAACGGTGGTAGTAATAGTGGCCTAAAGAAATTCGATTTCCCTAGATTGTCCGATTTCCAGTTCAGCAATCCAGGGCTGCTGGATCTTGCCTGGCATACTTGCTATAAGTTAACCGGCCGTAGTAGGTGGAGGATATCAATTCCCGTGGCAGTAGAACCCGCCGATATTGCCGACCACCATAAAACGATTATTGTCGCGGAATGTATACGGTTATGGCGGCGTTATAACCTCCCGAGACTTGCAGCGTGCTTCGCCGATGGACACTGGTCCGAGGCTTAACTTTACACCCGGCACTTTACACATTGTGCACTCGGCCTGCGACGTTTATTACGACAACTTGTACACGCGGGCCCAATTTATCGTTATTTATAACGAGCCAGCCTCGTGAAATTAATATTTACACGGGCCGCCACGGCCAAGGTGAATTTTATTTACGCGGGCCGAAGTATGCCGCGATTAAACGGCCGTTGACAATGTTGATTTTCGACGAAACCTGAACGGCAGCCTGCCGCCTTCGTGAAAACGATACCATAGACGATGCTAAATCGACGCCACAACGTGGGCTTAGTGACACGACTTCGTTGCCACTAAACTTGAATCTCTATTATTATACGAATAAGCCACTTATTTTAAAAGTGGGCCAAGTCCACTTTTTTGTTATTGCGAGATATTTGAAAGTTCGTATTTCAATAAATTTGAAAATATTGGAAAGCGCTAATACATCAATTTTTCTGTATTGTGCAGTGTTACATAATGTATGTTTATTGACCAATATTGTTTAATGCGCTGGCTATATAGTAAAGGTTTTATTACACTCTACTAAGATGTGGGGTAGTTGTGTGTTAAATAGAATTTAGTATGTTAGGATATTGTTGGAGAACCGGATTCAAACCAAGTGGAGTTAACTTTATATAGTTAATTTATTTACGCACAAGAATCTTACTCTAGCTCTTAACATAAAATATAATTAACCAGCACGGTGAAGTGTAAATCGAATTCTAACGAGACGGGTGAAAAGTTCTTAAAAGGAAAACCCCTTGCCAAATTCCGATTGGTTTAGTTATTTAGCAAGGGTGGAGGAAGGAACCGGAGGCGGGATAGTGTAGTGAGAGTAGTGGATTTTTGGGAAGTGGTAATTTAGGGGTACGTGAATGGTCTGGGACTGATGACGAGGAAAGGACCCAAGGCTGAGGACAAGGAAATGGAAACAGCATGTTAAGGGAAAATGTTTAGAGAACATAAGGCAGGATCTCCAACAATATTCTATGTATTCAAAACAACTCGGAGGGGCGTCTACACGTTTCCATGATTGAGCCAAGAATAAAGAACTGGATAAAGTCTGGGTCTGCAACATGTTGCCCAATTGGCCCTTAAGTATGAATACGGACCCAGGTCCACCGACTTCGTTGACAGAGGCAAGGTTTTAACTGTGAAATTGTTAAGGGGTTTTGTGCACCGATACTAAAACAAGAACCGTGTTTATGAAGTATTTATTGGAAACTGAACTAAAACATAGTTACAAGCTGATAACAAATATCAGTAATGATATAATAGTTAGATATGTAGTCCTACAGCACATCCTGACTCACATTGTGGTATGTATAAAACCAGTATTATACAGGGTGTCCCACAATAGGTAGTACAACCGAGGAGGGGGTGATTTTACATGAAAAAACAAATCGAAATTAAAGAAAAAAAATTTTTAGTTTGAAGCTTCGTTCTCGAGATAAGTAGTTTTGAATATTCAGCGAGTACGCGCACATTTAACTATGATTTAGGTGGATGGATTCCGATACAAACTTTTGTTTATGTTTCCATTTCTGTACATTCGTGTTTACATGTTTGTATGTGTTCATACAAAGAGTACAGTTGTGTATGCAGCACAATGGGCAGCATTTTCAACAATTTCTGCAATAATAAGGTGCATGTTAGTATCCACATTACATGTCTTACATTTATTTGAATCCACTCTAAATCCAAAGGTAGGAATGAGTAATACAGGACATCATGTTGATACTAATGATATTAGTATTACTTATGAGAGATATATGACTTCTATCGAGATCCATCCATCTAAACAATAGTTAAATGTTCGCGTACTCCGTGAATATTCAAAACTGATTTTCTCGAGAACGAAGCTTTAAACGAAAGAATTTGTTTCTTTAATTTCGAATCTTTTTTTTTAATGTAGAATCACCTCCTCCTCGGTTGTACTACCGATCTGGGACACCCTGTATAATTTGTAATTTTTCACAGGATTGTCAGTATTACTAAAATGTAGTCGAGCTCAATTTTACCCTAATATATTTGGTTAAAAATAATTTCAACATAAGGTGAACTCGCACCGCTATCAGAATAAACATCTTTCCAATGTCATTAACCACCCAAACATTCATTGCCCAAATGTTAGAAAATTTTTATTATTTGTATTATAAATTACATACAGATAAATTTGTATTAAGTTTCATTCGTTATTATCCTAAACTTCATACGGTTAAAAAATAAACTTGCCCCGCTTTCAGAATTAACGACTCATGTAGTTGTGATTTAGAAATAACAATCAGGATATTGGGAACAAGTTGGTAATATTATAATTGTAACCTGCTTTTGTTACTAAGAATGAGTCGTAAAGATCTGCCATGTGTTTATCCTTCCCATAAGTAAGCTTGTAATGTTGAATAAATCATAGAGAAAAATCGAATATTAATATCCATTAAGAACAGCGAAATGTTTCAGAAACTAATACATAGAAAGGAAAAGCATATTTCAGGAAGAAAACTGTAAACTTAATATAACCTAACTTATGATCAAAATAGTTCTGAGCACTTCATTGTACATTAAAATTGATAGATTTACAAGAATTTTATGACGTTTTTAAAAACGTTGCTTTAATGACTTGTTATCATTCTTTAAAAGCTTCCAGATTCGCATTACATTATAAACTTGTGAAGAAAAAAGTAATGAAAAGCTTTTTACGATTTTTAGTTAACGGTTCCTTAACTAGCTGCCTTTTCTGTGTTTACTTGTTATTGATGTTTTCAATTTAAGAAGTTAATGAATATGGACTTGTCGAACGCAACTATAAATATAACTAGTTTCTTCAACAGAGTTTATTAGATAAGAATGCATTTCAAAAAATATATGGCTGTCTACTAAATACAGGTTTTTCCAGAAGTTGGTCTCAGAAATAAATGTGGATATAACAGAGAATTGCTTTCTGCCGGTTCAGTCAAAAATAAGGGATCAAACTGTTGAATTCCGGATGAGGGAATAAGTACAACAGTTATAATATGAACTCGGAGGCTTTATTCGGTGACGATAAGTTCCGCACGCAAGTACAAATTATGGAAGACTAACTAAATGTCGAAAGGGGGCTAGTTATATATCCCGAGATGAGGGTGAGTAATCGAAGAACAAGTATAGGTTAAATATTAAAAATATTTATTAAAATGACGAAAAAAATTCTTGAAAATCACGTAATCTTTCGCGATCCTAAGTAGATATAACCCCTTAAGATATAATATAAAGTTATTTTCTCATAATATTCTGTTACTATGTGCAACAAAGAAGTGTACTTTAAAAATATTTTGTACATTAATTATTTAGAAAGGAGTTCTCCTTATGTTTCCTTAAAGTCTGCTTATGTGACTGCCTGCGCAAACAGTTTTAACGTGCATTACTGTACACGTAACGGATTATTGCAATATTTTATACTTAAAAAATAAGAAAAGGGTAGAAAATGTTCCTTTATGTATGAACGCAGCGTTATATATATTTAATGTTTTCCACAAGTTCCATTCTCTTTCAACGGAGTATTTTCAATTTACTTTGAATGGTCTTGATGCGACTACAATTTCTCTAGAGATACCGACATTGATCCGTAATCCTGCTGACAATTAGGTTCGTGCCTTAAGTTCGCCGGAGTCGTGCAAAGGATATCGCAATTCCACTTCATCCGATATCCTCTCGTAATCATCCGCGTGTGCATCCGAGACGAAGAGGGTAATAAGATGTGAGCCAATGCAATCTTGAAACTACTTACTCTGGGCCAACTGCGGAACCGGAAACGTACGTGCACGCAACGCGTTTCGATCGCGATGGCGTGCGCCGGAAATAAAAGATACAGGATTTACGAGGGTGCCAAATTCGAGCGGCTCGTTTAGAGATCCTTCCTCTTTAACGAAAAATTTTCTTCGAATGTTTTTGATTTAAAATTCTAATAATTGTTAGGTTTAACGCTTGGTTTAAACTTGTTCGAAATGAAACACAAACGTACGAACATTTATACATATTTCGAAACAGATATTGTCAAATGTAATTGAAATGATTCTTCTATGTTTATAAATATAAATGTATATATAATGCTAGTGCTTTATTCACTGAACACGTGATGAATTCTTATATATTAAGCTTTTCAAAAGAAGGTACATCTTTTATCTACTATTTGGAGCAATGTTTATATGTTAATAATAGACATTGATTTTACAAATTTTCATGTCAACAAAAATTTAATTTTTTACCTTGTATATCTTTTCTAGATTCACAGAATTACTTATTTTTATTAATTTAAGATAACCATAAAATAAAAAATACAATTTTTCTGTAGTATAAAAAGTGTGAAGAATAAAATTGTTCACTTTCATTGTAGTGAATTTTAATATACAGAACGATTACTAAAATATGAAAGAGATCAATTATATTGAAATTAACTTTTGATTATATTAAAAAATAGTCAATCATTGAAGGAAAAATTGAACTTTTACAACACAGTTATTGAAAGATTAATAGGATTGAGTTCATTTTATAAAGTGCTATTACAAAAACGTATTAGCAGTTTCAATTACTGATAGCCAAAAAAATAATAAGACCATATAACAAAAGTATTTCTTAGAATTACTAGTAACGTTTCTGATGCTTTCTTATCTAATACAGACAAACTTAGAGAGTAAGTATAACATCTCAATACTTCTAATTGTTCCAAATAAATATGATTATAATAATTGGTATGAAGAAAAATTTGTACTATTTAATTTTATTTTTATATATTTTAATTGAATCTCATTGTTACACGTCACAAATTTTGCTTAAATTTAAATTCTACAAATTAATGTAAATCAATAATTATAAGTTCATTATAATAAGAAAACGTAAAACTAATTCGCGTAATGTGCGAGGTCAGAACAATATTTTCAGAAATACATAAGTGCAACAAACGTTATAAACCCGTGCACGTGACTACAGAACACATCTATTTCTGTTCATCCGTTATCTGTCAATTAAAATGCCAATTAGCAAACAAGATATTCCGCTTTAAAATACAATAGTAATCAAGAATCACAGTTGTCGAGTCCTCGGCTACCAGGACCCATGAACCGAACAGGTTATCCTGTTTCTCGTTTCTTGCCACTCGTAAATCGAACGAGTCCCGATAGCGTTATTGATCGGCAAAGTGAAATGTATCGGAATTTCTAGGCACGACAATTTATTAGATTTAATAAAATCAAACGAGTCGCACGGATATACGCGTATTCCCAGCCTGGGTGGGCGGAAGACCCGAGCACCGGAAAATATAGCGGCCATTAACTAGATTGCTTGTACCATGTCTTCGAGTCATATGCTTTGCGATCAATGAGAGCAACGATGACTACATCAGTTCGTTTCGCTTCGATTGTATAAAATATGAATCCTCCAAATTGAATTGGAAACTTTTAGCAGATAGTATTTTTATAAATTTACTTTAATAAAGGTATGCTTAGCTGCATACACGCGTATTATTAAATTGTTATACAGGGTGGAGCAATAACTTTGTCCACCTTGAATATTGTCGTTATTTGTAATAATATGAAAAAATGTCATATACGAAACTTGAAAGGTGCAAAGGGGGACATATTATGATACATATATTTTTTACCTGGGTGGAGGCATACAGGAGATTTGAAGGTCATGACCTTTTTTTTAAATGTAATGGTATGTTTTTTTTATCACCATGTGATAGCCGGTGCTGAGACGACTTCATCAAGCTATCGTTCAAGGCCATGCAAGGTTTTTAAGTAAACTTACAGATATCATAGAAGATGTTCGATGTGGTAAAAAATTAAAAGAAACCGGGAAAAAAAGAGCCGACTGATAAGTGAGACACGCTTCATAAAATCGGTACCGTGTAAATCTTGATGTAGACTAATATGATATGGATGAAATTCATACCGTACAAGAATTCGTGGCACACTCCTTCTACTGATAGACGATTCCCGTTCAATCTGTCGGGAACTAATATGTGGATTATGTGCTACAACTGCAAGAACACCAACTTCGCTTCCTTCATCAGTTGCTCTTTTACGACAACTGCTCTTACGCGTATCCAAATTCCCGGTTACTTTTAATTTTTTACCACATCGAACACCTTCTATGATATCTGTAAGTTTACTTAAAAGCCATATTTGACCTTGCATGACCTGGAACGATAGCTTGTTGAAGTCGTCTCAACGCCGGCTATCACGTGGTGATAAAAAAAACATACCATTCCATTTAAAAAAAAAGGTCATGACCTTCAAATCTCCTCTATGCCTCCACCCAGGTAAAAAATATATGTATCATAATATATGTCCCCCTTTGCATCGTTCAAGTTTTGTATATGACATTTTTTCATATTATTACAAATAACGACAATATTCAACGTGGACAAAGTTATTGCCCCACCATGTATATACGCTTAAATATATCATAGTATCCGCCATAGTAATTTATAACTTGAAGTATACGTATAATATACTCGAAGAAAGATGTCGTTCCTTAGAAAATGTAACAAATATTGTTTGTAGTCACAGTGTGTTATATATATTATATTATCGTAATTTAATACAAGGAAGGCAGACATTGTTATTACATTGTAAACATTTAAGTGTGTGTAAATGACGATGAAAGTAAATTAGACACCAAAAACATACCAATATTTGGTAATATTTTTCAATTTATTTAAAAAACTATGGATCTAGGCGAAAATCTAACCGTCGTAGCAACGTGTGTTTTGTCGAACTATAATACTTTCCTTATAAAATGAAAAAGAAAGTAAATTTGTAATTTCACTACATATTTTCTGCAACGGAAATGTCTACTCTATCATGTGCGATAGTTCCATTTTCGCCTAAATCCATAGTTTTTTAAATAAATTAAAAAATATTACCAAAAATTTGTGCGTTTTTTGTGCCTAACTTACTTTGATCATTATTTTTATACATATTTACAATTTAATAACAATTTAAATCGTTTTATTCGGGAAAGTTCGAAGATTTTCAAGACACAAAACATCTAGAACATTGATAATTTGCAATTTTTGTTAACATTAATTTTTTCAAAAACTGTACGATCTAGAAAACAACGGAATTCAGATTCGTATTCGGCTCGCAAAAATCTATAAGAATTTCATAGTGGCGGTTACAAGTCCGTTTGGTTGCTGTACAGTGTTCTCAAATACGTATGCAAAATATTAAGTATTAAATACGAATACGAAATACTGGCAATGATAACAGTATCATCGTTAATTTCAAATACTTCAACACCAACGTGCATATGGTACGATATGAAAATGTTGTCATTAAATAAAAAATAAAATAGGAATTGATGTTTTTCATTCATCGTGTCATTATACGTATTTTAATTTTTCGTGTCATGTTACAGGAAAATTCTTCAATATTCCTCTCCATAATTCCAGCTGTCGTATTTTTGTGACGCGTTGTCAGCATCATCTAAGGAATTTCTTCATTTCCCTCCGTTTATGTCAGTTCTAAAGCACGCCCAGACGAAATATAAACGTCAACTTGGTCCGAAGTAATCTGCATACGAAGTTATGACTTCTTAACTGATTCTTATCAAAAAATGCATTTTTATAATCAACTGTGAAAGGATATATCAAATGATCACATTTTATAATACTCATTAACAAGAAAACAGTGTCCCACTTAGAAAATTATGCATAATTAAATTTGAAACTTCCGAGAACTTGAAAATCAATAAAATTATTAACCGGCGCTATATAAACATCATAGAATTGTAAATAAATAAAATAACATGAATCATCAATTATACAGTGACACTCATAAATATTCGGACACTATAGTATGCTATCCGTTATTACTCTGTATATTTGACCATAATTAAATTCACAATTTTTATTACAATAAAGCATGCATTCTTCCTGATGGTGACACAAATTTTATTTATTTAAACTAAATAATATATTGTTCAGCTTAAATAGTGTTTACAACCATATATTGAGCACGATGTACAGCATTCTTCGAAGTATCAGTTATTATTCGAAAATCATTACGATCGGTCAGAAATTTTGAATATAAAAAGAAAAAGACAAATTACTTCGTTTGACGTGCGGCAATTAGTTCTTTTCCACCGTGAAAAAGGAAAATCTTATCGGAAAATCGGCGCTCTTTTAAAAAGCAAGAGTACCGCGACAGACATTATAAGAAGGTACAATTGTGAAGATCGGATAGAGGATTTTAATTCCTCAAGAGGGACGGCCAAAAATACTTGACATTAGAGATAAACGAAACAGTGTGAGGAAAATAAAAGAAGGATCCTGATTTAAGTGCTGAATTATTTGTAAAGTTAGAAAAAAAAGTTCATCCAGATACAATCCTGGTGGAATGATGTTGTTTTTACCAATGAAAGTAAATTGAATTTATTTGGATCCGATGGACGAAAAATAGTTTGGCGTAAGTGAAATCAAGAACTACTTAAATTTTTGAAATTTGAATCCAATCATTAAACATGGAGGTGGAAATGTCATCGTGTGGGGTTGTATTTCGTCGAAAGGAGTTGGAGAGTTAGTTTTTATAAATGGAATTATGGATAAAAATAAGTGTTTAGACATTTTCAAACAAAATCTAAATAGAGTGTAACGAAAATGGACATTGAAAATACATTTAAATTTTATCAGGATAAGGACCTCAAACATAAAGCCAGAATAGTGCAGGAATATCAATTACATAATTGCCCCCGCGTCTTGCAACCACTATCAAAATCACCAGATTTAAATCCCATAGAAAACTTATGGAATTATCAGAACGGGAAGGTTCGACAATTATAAATTATGTCAAAAAAAAGACTTAAAACAAAGATTATCGGAAGAATGGAAGAGTATCACGTAAAATTACTTACATGAAATAGGTAACATGCCAAATCGATTGTAATATGTACTTAACACAAAACGGCTACCAGACGAAATATTGACATTTTCAAAAATCATATAATTTATATGTATCTTTTATGTAAAATCATTGCAGAAATTTAAATCTGCGAATATTTTTACGACGTACGAATAATACATTTTCTAACATATTATTTGTTATGCAACAAATTATTTAGTTTAAATAAATAATATTTGTGGTATCGTCAATAATAACGCAAGCTTTATTAAAATAAAACACAAAAAATACGTGGGTTTAATTATGGTCAAATACATATGTACACAGAGTAGTAACGGATGGAATACTATAGCGTTCGAATATTAATAAGAGCGACTATAAGTAGGTAAAATAACACGAATCATAAATCGTCAAATGTAGACATATACAATAACATGAATCATGACTCATCAATTACAAGTAACTAAAATAACATGAATTTTAAATCAATTAAAAACAAATAAATTATACGAATCAATATATAAATCTAGAAACATAATTGATGCGTAGATCAGTCATTAAAGGGAACAGTAAAATATATACATAATTAGGAGTAATTACTTTTAATTGTATACTTATGATTCATTGATTGATCAATATATTAAGAATCCTGTCGTACTTACTAGATTTCTCCCACAGCAAAAAAGATATTGTACTTTTGTTTTCCGATACAGTGTGTTTGTCCGATCTTTAAAATTATGCCGAACAAACGGTCGTTCGTCATCGGTACGGCGATTCACCCTCTCCGCGATATCCCAGTCAATCGCAATCATTGAAACCGGACTGGTATCCCCTCCCTCCCCCGGCCGGTGCCGTAATTATTATTCCGCCCCTATATTGCGCGAGGAGATGCACGGCCGAGCAAACGTAACGTAACGTACCGAAACGGGGACGAGGCGAAACGAAACGAAACGGAACGAAACGAGCGACAGCACAGCTCGTACCTATCCGACCCCCAAATATACCGAAACGGGCAGCATCCCCCTCGAAAAGCCAGTCATCCACCGCCTACCTCCCTCTGTCCCGTGCCCTTTCGGATGGCAATCAATAACTTTGAAACGGCAGCGACGTTTCGGGGAAAAAACAAATTCAGCAGGTTGCTTGATTGGAAAAAACCGAACCCCATCCCCCCTGATATCTCTGCGCTGCCCGATGGTACCGCGCCACCCTCTCGCGTCGACACGCCGACCAGACCCCCGTCGCGACGCCTCTCTCACCTTCGACTCTCAAAAAATCGACGGTATTCCGCGGACCAACCGCTGCCTCCAATCGTTTCTGCGTTTTACAGTGAAGTCGCGTTAGCTGGTCGTTAAAATCCCTCAGTAAATGGACGCAGGTTATCCCCGCCACTTCATGAAATTAATTTTCAACAGCGACCCGTCGATGAGAACAAAAGAGCATCGTGCGGTAGCTGTGACTAATGTAGCCGCGGCTCAGAATCGTATTCATGTTCATAGTATAACAAAATACGATTAAATACTTATGTATTTATTTATATGTATATGTTACCGTGAAAGACCGAAATTGGGAAATGTCGACTTTCACCGGTGAATGTCAACACATACCAAATACGTCGGTGAAAGATCGAATATTTTATTACATTCTTGTACATACGGACCCTCACCGGTGTATGTCGACAATTAGTGCATGGTGAATGCTGGCATTTACCGGTATAAGTCAGAAATAAGGGTATTTAGCAAATATTTCGGACATACGCCAAGCGACTATGTGAATGTTGACATTCACCGGTGAAAGTCGACATTCTCCAGATTTCGGTGTTTCACTGTAACATATACAAGTAAGCTGCTGCTACTGATGGAACCTGACAATTCTCTAGTGGGAAGGGCTCAGAGGTTATAGGGATCCACTAGGTCGTTCTAGCTACTCTATTACAAGCCAGCATTTTTTTGAAAATAGTAACTGTTAGAAAAAAATGAAAGAGGAAAATGTGGTACTGTTTTTTATGCGCAACAAAACGCAACATATGCATTTTTGTTTTATTCGCATTATTTTGGGAGAAACCAGGGTGAACTCCAATTTTTTAAATGGTATGCCACATATTTTTTATATCATATGAAAGCGCGTGCCAAGACGAATTCATCCATATGCTACACAATGACGTTCAATGTCATGCAAGGTCAGAAATGGATGAAACTGTTAAATATGGGTAAAAACCTTTATGCGTAGTGTATGTAAGTATGTATGTGCGTATGCTTGGCTGGCGCGACTGAGAGGAGTGTATGAAGAAGAGCGGAGCGTCCGTACGCGATGTGCGACGCAGGAACGAATAAAAGCAGATCGACGAAATCGTCTGAAGAAGAAACACGGTGTGCGACGTAAATTGTATTACATCATTAAATAAATTACTATAACATCTCAGTCAAATTGTCCATTCAATTTTACAGAAACAATTGAAATATTGCGTACCAATGTGTTTACAAGTATTCATTATTGATACGAATTAGACGAAGTTGTCAATCACTACCAGTGTGTTTACTTCTAATTTCCATCATAACAAGTCAATTTCAGTCAAGTATTTCTGCAGCATTATTCATTTCTAACATCTTTTATAACATCTCAGTCAAATTGTCCATTCAATTTTACAGAAACAATTGAAATATTGCGTACCAATGTGTTTACAAGTATTCCTTATTGATACGAATCAGATGAAGTTGTCAATCACTACCAGTGTGTTTACTTCTAATTTCCATCATAACAAGTCAATTTCAGTCAAGTATTTCTGCAGCATTATTCATTTCTAACATCTTTTATAACATCTCAGTCAAATTGTCCATTCAATTTTACAGAAACAATTGAAATATTGCGTACCAATGTGTTTACAAGTATTCTTTATTGATACGAATCAGATGAAGTTGTCAATCACTACCAGTGTGTTTACTTCTAATTTCCATCATAACAAGTCAATTTCAGTCAAGTATTTCTGCAGCATTATTTATTTCTATTGCACTGATAATAAATGCGTACCATATCCGTTTTCTCGTCTGACAAATAACGATACATTGCTATCTACGATATTACTGATCGATTTAGGAAATAATACTGAAATTGACTTGTTATGCTGTTCAATAATTAACAATTAAATTGTTATCCTTCAGACGGATGAAGATAAAATTTATGATCCTGTAGAACAATCACGAAGTTTATCAGCTCAGGAGATGTCAGATGTTCTAAAAATACCGAAAGCAACAATACCTAAGTATATTAAAAAAATGAGGATGGTATTAAAGCTGGACGTTTAGGTGTTACACGAATTTACGGAACGGAGCCGTCTTAGCCGAAAGACAGCGTGTATGTCATTACTTGCACGAAACGAAATTGATCCATTTCTTAAACGCCTGATAACTGGTAATGAAAAATGGATATTACATATATGAAAATTGTGAACGGAAACGGAGTTGGTCCCAAAGAAATCAACCACTTTAACGATGTGCAGAACGGGACTTACACCCCCCTAAGGTTCTTTTGCCTGTGTAGTGGGATTACAAAGGAATACTGTATTTTGAACTCTTACCAAGCGGTGATACCATTAACCTCTTAGGCACGGCTGAATTTTGCGCGGGGCTGTTTCTCTGTACGGCAGAATTCAACGCGAAATGCGCGTAAATGATACAGCACTGCAATGTGTGACGGATAATGCTCTTCTTTACACGAGTACATGGGAATGAAGTGTTTGATGATTAAATTATAATTTTTCTTAAAGATATGATACACGCGTTTTAACTTTAACAATTTATACTAATAATTAATAATACAATTCAGATGACATCCTCGAAAGCCACTATAGTGGTGCGTCGTACAGAAAGATGACATCCGCGAAAGCCACTATACAGGGTGTCCCAAAAGTGTTGAAGGAGCCGGAAATGGGGGGTAGGTGGGGTCATTCTGAACAACTTTTTCATTTGAAAAAATGTCGTATGGGGCTTCCTTTTTAAATTATTAACGAAAAACACCGACCAATCAGAACGCGAGAATCGCGCGCCACGCGATTCGATCGCGACCACGGCCAATTATAACTCGGGCCTACACTTCTACCTCCGAGCGTGCGTGATTCTCGCGCTCTGATTGGTCGGTGTTTTTCGTTAATAATTTAAAAATGAAGCCCCATACAACAGTTTTGCAAATGAAAAAGTTGTTCAGAATGATCCCACCTACCTCCCATTTCCGGCTCCTTCAACACTTTTGGGACACCCTGTAGTGGCGCGTCGTACAGAGAGATGACATCCGCGAAAGCCACTATAGTGGCGCATAGGGCCTAACAGGTTAATTCTGACAAATATTGCATGCAGTTAGAAAAATTAAAGGGCGCACTTGGCGAAAAACGTCCAGCTTTAGTGAATAGAAATAACTTCATATTTTATCACGACAACGCTAGACCGCGTGTTGCAAAAAACGTTATAATAAAATTATCTGAATATAATTGGGAAATTTTACTACACCCTCCATATTCTCCAAATATTGCCACATCTAATTATCACCTGTTTCGAGCATTACAACACTTCTTAGTGGGTAAAAAGTTTGGAAACATCGGAAATAGCTTGGAAAACTATTTTGAAGATAAACTAGGGAATTTTTAACGGGATGGAATAATGGCCCTACCAAAAAAAAAAAAAAAAGGGAAAAAGCCACACAACGAGAGGATGATTATGTTTTTTCGTGAAACTTAAAGGCATGTTTAAAAAATTGACATATGCAACCGTGCGAAAAACGGCACGAATTTATGGGATGACCTAATATAATAGAATGCAATATATACACTCTTGGACAAAATTAAGTGGACATTGCAGAAATGTAAAAAATTTGTTGTTTCATTATAATGTTGTAAATAAATTTTAAATTTATAACGTGAGATATTTTTGTAGGCTTGAAAAAGCATTTATTTAATGTATATAATTGTGCAATAAAGTTTTGATTTATAGGCATTATTAGTTAATTAAATTTACCTTTTGTTATTTATGATACCTGTCTACTTAATTTTGTCCACGACTGTAGATATGCAACAGTGAGCTGCAGTTACATCAGTCGCAATCGCTTTACGATGATTCTTCATCCTAGTCGAGGGTTCGCTCCTGAAAACCAACCACCACTCACAGTAAGCGATCGCCTCCACACGGTGATCAGTTAACGCGACTGTACTGTGTTTCAAATTGCAGGTACTGCGGTCGTCATCGTTGAATTCTTGCGTTTTGCGAATACTGAGGTGCTAGCTATAAATCAAAATTCTAACTAAAATTTCGTTGATAACTCAAAACCGGAGTCTTGGATTTGTTATCGTATTATTGACATGAATATTACGATTTGCATTATTATTTCGTATTACAACGCTATTACAAGTTGTTAAAGAAAATCTTTTTTATGCTAGGAGGTATAGTGATGCATACTTTAGTATCAAGAATCTAGCACATTAGAAGTATGTACTATATTATTGATATACTATGACATGTTACTATAGTAATATCCAACACCACTACATAATATTGTTCGAGGAAAATTAATGTTTAATGTCATTAATATTGTTTTAATAGGCTACTATAGCAGTATTGTATGAGTTGTTATAGCAGTACCGACGTTAAGATTTCGCACATTAGATTGTATCATGTAGATTACTAAATTAAAGTTTGTTGGAATATATAGTATAATACCGTAATACTAGAATTTAGAATGGGGGTTATTATAGCGGTATTAATAATAACGCTATACATTTTTGAAAGAAAACTGGAGCATATAACCATTAACATCGTGTTACCATAATCGTACAGTATCAGATATTATAGCAGTATCACTATCACAAATAGAGCTACATTAGCAATACCAATATCATAAATTACGCTACGGCAGTAATATCAATGTCACGATTAACCCTTTCCCTCCGACGGGCGTATATATACGCCCTCGAAGAATGACCATTCATATACGAAGAGCGTATATATACGCTCTGCAAAAGTGGACGCGCGGATACGAAAGGCGTACATATACGTTCATACCGATCTTCGTCGTTGATTATAATGCCAATATAGCAGCCGTTGACAAAATTGATATGGTTTTAAAATCGGTTGAATTTATTCGTACAAGTTTAAAATGGTACAAAAAATATTTTTTCCACATGCTACATGGTTGTGTGGAATGCATATCGTTTTTTTCAATCAACGACTGCGACAAAATTACTGTTTGCCAAATTTCATTTAACTCTTATAACAAAATTATTGCAAACACATGGGAAACAAAATATTGGGCTTTAAATACTTTAGTAATTTCGTTGTATTAAAAAATATTATATGAACATTATAATACAATATTTAAAAAAATAAATTATGATTAAATTTTTATATTTTAGAAAGTAAGATGTTATTATTGAATATAATAAATATCATTGTAAAATTTAGAGAACAATAGATGACTTCTAATTACTTTGTAGCATTCCGTACTTCAGTGTCAACTATTCAGTAATGCGCTCCGTACACAGCGATCACATTTTGGCGCCAGTGCTCCGTAGCGAAAGGGTTAGCACAACTATAGCAATAAACATATCAGAGTATATGGACTATAAGAATATCAATATCACAGTTAACATTACTATAGAAATATCAACATCGGAATTAAAACTAATGTTAAAATACTAACATCGTCATTAACACTAATATAGCAAGACTAATATCACAGTTAACGTTACTGTCGCACGACCTATGTCATAACATTTTTACCGTAATACTAATATCGCAACTACATCATTACCAACAATGGAATTAACGCTACTATATCAATATCAACGTCACTGGTGACTGCTATAACAATGTTAAATTGGAATTAAAATACTCTAGTAATAGTAACATCGTAATTAACACCAATGTAGCAATACTAACAATTCAAATAATTGTATTATGGCACAGCCACCGTCATTCTTAGTATTCACCACCTCTATAATAGTACCAACATCACAATTGATATAGCAACGTCAATATCCCAATTAAGACTACCGTAGCAATACCAACATTGCTATTACCGCCGCTATTGAAATATCAATATGTCAATTAACGCCACTATAACAGAAGCAACATCACAATTACAGCGAAAACCATTTCTTCGCACTACAGTTGTAAACAGCAGCATCGCCAATCGAGATCATAATTTTCCAGGTGAATTCAGTTACAGCATTGCTAGCACGTCCGGCGACGGTTCCCGATCCCGTTTCGCTTTTCTCGTCCCGAAGGTGAGACGGTTTTTGCGAAAGTCTGCGCAAGGAAACAATTGAAAATTACCGGCAGTTCGTTTGCATCCGTAATGAGAACGGGCTCCCCCATAAGGAGGCAGTCGTTAACGACCCCAGTCCGTATGAGGTAGACGAAGCGGCTCGGTCTATAAATTTATTGCGACTCCGCCATTTTTGTCAGCGTCATTTATACGAGTCGTAACGAGATTCGCCTTTTTAACTCGTTAAAGCCTGACCGTGCGGCGACAATTCTATTGCAAAACGATTCTCCTTCTTACTCTTTCTTCGCTATGGCGAGCCATGCTTGTGCGGACCAGACCGTGGCTCGTCCACGGTCGCCTCCGCGGCGATTCCAAAACGTTCAATTCATTCCAAATAAAATGGTACGTGGCACGCCGATCGAATGGCTGAGGCAATTTGTTCGCGACCCTTTCTCTCCTGTCTCTGCTGGATCGAACAGGAGAAGGGAAGACGCGGCCGTGTCCGCTACGGTAGCTAGTAACTTTTGTTTTAACTGTTGTATACCACGAAATTATCGCGCAGTGAAAACGGGCTAATTGTCTTTGCGTCTGCGCTTTCCTTACTTCATTATCTATTACCACATTTCGGTGGACTAAAGTGTACATGCCTATCAATTTTGTCAGTACCAGGTACCTCTGTTATTTTTTTAACACTATTTCTATCACGATTTTGTGTATACCTATTTCAACCAAAAGGTGTCTTCTGGCGTCTTTTGAATACAAATCATTGCCGAAACTCGTTGGGATTTCAAATTATGAGTTAAACGTAGATAATTTGAGGAATATATTTATTGATACACTTATGTGTATTTATTGGAGATTATTTAATTTATCAAGCTACAAAATATTAGGTTCACATATGTTTCTTCCTTTTTGTAATGTGACACAAAATGGGATAGAGGGATAACGAAGTTTGATACAGCTGAACAATTAATGCAACGAATCAACTTTAAACTATAAATATTGTATATGAATATCTATCAAAAAAGGAAAGAACTTATGGGACACTTTAATATACAACAATGTACTCTACAATGCAACAAGGGAAATTAGCGTATATTAGCTGGAGAAAAATAATATCGCTGAATTAATTTAACAACCATTGTATGAAAAGTAAAAAAATTAATTGTGGAGAAACGATTCAACATAGAGAATAATTTTATGTTAAAATTTGAAAGGTGTCTTATGACACCTCTTGGTAGAAATACTGTACGAGAAAATTTCAAAATAATAAACTGTTTGTTTGGAAGGGACAAATGCAATGATTAGATAGCACATGATTGTACATTTATAATATATCGTGTGGAAAGTAAACATAAATCTGTTAATCGTAGATTTAATGGATTGTATGATTTATTTATATTTTTCAGATCTCGGTATATCATAAATACATAGCATCCACAGTCTAGGAACGATATACTTTAATAATTATATTAGAGAAGGACACGCATTATCCTACACACACAACCGCCATTTGGGGTAGTTTCAGAGATATTACGAAAAACTCTAGTTAAATTTAATTGGTTTATTCTCCTATTATATATACCTTCTATAATAATACCAGTTTGCTTTGTTCCATTCTGTCATAATATTTGTAACGTAATATACCCAAATACTGTGCACGCGTCATAAGATGAATTCTAGAAATTCAAAGAAATCAGTTTATTTCACTTTCTTTTCAAATAGTAGTGTGAACGAATGATACAAACAATTGTTCTTTCTCGATCAAAATGTAGCTTGGTGTATGCTTCTTAATTTAACCAATTGCGATTACATTTCTTTTGCTGTTTTGCATTTCTTTCATTTCTGTAATGCACGAAACTATTATAATGCTATATAAGATTTTTGGTATCCTAATATATTGAAATGTTGTATACCTGAGTATACATATTATATTATGAATATTGAAGGGAAAGTATTCCTATAGATACATAGTGTGTCCCGTAATCGTATCACATTATTTTTGCCTTAAAAAGCATATCGTAATAAAAAAAAAAGTAATTAGCATCATGGTTGAGAAATCTCAATTTGAAAACTCTTGAAAATATTTATAAAAGTATTTGACTATATTTTGAAACATGACTACAGTAGATAGAAATTTGGCAAAACAGTAACAAAATGTTAATAGATTCGTCGAATATTAAAAATAAGAAAAACAGGCCGTAAATAAATGTTATTGATTTAATTAACACGAATGGGAGTGCAAGGAACCTTTCGTGATAGAAGGAAATACATAATTAGTTTCATACATGTTTTTCCTTTCGATTACGGCTTAATGCCATTAGCGTGATAAGGCTCCCTTTATAAGCGATAAATCAATCGTTTGCCTTAGTTCATTAGCGGACCGTAAATTAATTCATGTCAATTAAAAGACTATTAATGGTTCGGCAGCACGTTGACCGGAACAGAAAGAACCTTTTGGAATGTGTTTCTTGAAACTTTTCGTAGTGTTGAATAGGAAAATAATGTTACACTTTCTTTACAACTTTATTTTATTGTTTTCTGTATAGCCGTAAACGATGCGTACTTGACAATTGTTACGAACATACGAGGTCTGTTCAAAAAATAACCGAACTTTCTTTTTCTATTTTTTTTTATTTGATATATAACTTATTGGTCTTTGTCCCCTTCAAAATACTCCACTCCTCTATCCACACAGTTATTCCAGCGGTGTTTCCACTTTACCATACAGTCCTGGTAAGCTTCTTTAGAAACATCCTTCAATGCCAGTGACGAATTGTGTGTAATGCCTTCAACTGAGTCGAAACGTCGTCCTTTCAGCACTGATTTTAATTTTGGGAATAAGAAGAAATCGCAGGGAGCAAGGTGTGGGTAGTAGGAAGGCTGGGGGAGGACTGTCAGCTGATTTTTTGCACAAAACTGGCGAATTAACAAGACTGAGTGGACAGGCACATTGTCATGGTGAAGAAACCATGAGTTGAATCGCCACAACTGTGATCTCTTTTTGCTAATTTTTTCACGCAACCTTTTCAAAACACCTTCGTAGTACTGGCGATTGATTAGCACACGATCACTGATTTTCTCAATGCAAGGGTTATCGGTTGCGGTCAAAGGCCTTCCTGGTCGAGGGTCATCTTCAATTGATTGACGACCATTTTTGAATCTGATAAACCATTCATAACACTGTGTACGAGAAAAAGCATCACCTCCATAGGCTTGCTTCAAAAGTCTAAACGTTTCCGTGAATTTTTTTTTCATATAAAATTTCACATTGCACCGTTGCTCTCGTGAATCACACATTGCGAAAATCGCCGCGAACACTGAAACACCTTGCACTCAAATTACAATAACTCGGGAACTAAACGCGATATAAAGGATCTGTAAAATGCATGTAACGCAGAAAGTTATGGCAAATGAAATGCTGTGAACTACTCGTCGCTATGACGATCCATTGCCACGTAATTACAAATGTTCGTTTATTTTTTGAACAGACCTCGTACATTGTACTTACAAGCGTTCATTTAATTATCAAACTCAAATTTCTTGCCACTACATTAAAAATACTGTAAATATGTGGGTGTCTATTTCAATATTATACTTTGTCGGAAAATTATTATTTCAGGATATGTTCATAAATTACAGTACTCAAATCATTGAGTTTTCACCCCGTGTGCTATAAATCGCAAATATTAATCTGCACTTACTCGAATATTTATATTGAACAATCATTCAATTGGTTTGTACAATTCAAATGTCCCGTCCCTATGCTAGAAAATACAAACTACTAATCAAGACATACTAGTCAACCTAACTAAAATTGTGGGTCGGGTTATAAGATTCCAATTTCACGACACGACGTTAACATGTTATGAACATGAGACTCAAGACCATAATTCTAATACTTACTCGTTAATAATTATTGAAAACTATAAATTGATTCGTGCAATGAAAATTTCCCGGAAGTATATCAGAATATTATAAATATACAAGTTTATTGTACTTTGCATAATAGCTTCATAATAATCAGCATCATAAAAATGTAATTCGTCATAAAACCACAATTCTATCATTCACCCAAAATGAAATTACACAACACGAACGAGAAACAGAATGGAATCATTAAACTGAAATTTTCCGCAATTGCATGAAGGTATTTTACCCATATTATACTACAATGTATATACCGTTATACTACATTATTAAACACTTAATCGACTATAGTACTATAATTCCAACGCCCACCCAAACCAAGGAGTCCAAAATCTTGCACCGAGTCAATGAAGCTGCATTTACCTCAACTTTTCCAAGAAATCGTGAACTCGAAATTCTGCATAACTATGGTTCGCCAAAAAAAAAACAGTTTCAAACAAAGAAGCATGAACCGACTTCACCAATTCAACTTTCCCGCCTTTGTGATAAATGGTGAAGAACATCATCGTATGCCAAGTTTCCAATTGATCACATAATCATATATGCAAATCTATTTAGAGAACAATGACCGAAATACTCTAACCGACTGTACTTGTCGAATTCAAATTTCCCGCCAGGGTGCGCGAACGAGTCGCCGCGCATCCGCGGCCAGGGATTGCCGGGAGCGGGATTGGAGCAAAGAACGCGGATCCTTTTGTCGGGGCCCGGTAGTTATGTCGTCGCGAGGGCATAACGATATGACGGGCGCATATTTTATGCGCGAAGGATCTACCCGCTGCTTGCGGCCATAGGGGGATTCCTGTTGGCTGCGCGATGTAAATCAGCGCCGGTTCCCGGTGATGACATCTGGTGACGCAAGGACTGAAGGGGACCCGTAGACTTTTGCCTGGCCGCGGTCGCATTATTATATACGAGCGGGGGTAGAAGGGACACCGCATACCGTCCTAATATGCCGGCCTACTGTGCGCCTTTGTCAGTCCTCTGAGCCTTTGTCGTTGAGTAAAAGCCGACGGACTGTATATTACGTCGCTATGTAACACGACAAGAATGTCTGCTTGTCTTCTGCTGACCATGCGCGTATTCGCGGCAGGCGCACTGGTCATATTTTGACAATCCGCCGGAATAAAATCATCGAAGAAAAGAAATATTGGACTGGCCAGAAAGCTTTGTCGCTTTTTAAGGAGACAGTGGATTATAAATCTAACGTATGTATAAGCGAAATCTTATTGTGCAACGTATTAACTCGTAGTTAACTGCGTTATAACTATTTACTCTAACGATATCAGATTTTTATGACTTTGAACTGTCTTGTTAAGGTCACTATTTGGAACAGTGTTCTTTCTATACATATTACATCGCTTAGTTTTTGATTTTTACATATTTGCAAAAATAATTTTGTCTGAGAGTCTCGAGTTAAGTTGTAGATGAAATATTTAATTTGTCTTTTACACTTTTTTATATTTTTGCTTTCTTAACGTATTGACTGTCATCATGGGATCACTTGTCTATAGTCAAACGTATTGTGTTAACTATTAATGTTCAAACTATGGTATAGGTTAATGCAACTTTATATTAGGTATTATAGTCTTAAATAGGCTATACAACTTTTATTTACAAAATTATCGTCCACCCTGATCGATCTATGCGTTACTTTCATGCTTTATTGCATATGTTCACAAATTCATATAACGTCATTTTGTGGACATCTAACAAGACACACAATAATCACCGAAGCCAGGATAATAAAATGTGACAGTGAATGATGAAAACACTCGTAAGATATCGTATCTGTAGCTGTTTACAAACAAGTGTCACGTTATTAATTATAGTATTTACATAACCGCATCTATGTACCAAAAAGTGCATTTTACGTTGTTGGGGTTATATGTATAGTTAATCTAATGTAAATTAGTCGATAACTGAACAATGTAAATCAGTTATTAGGTTAGATCATGTTAAGTTAAGTAATATCATATAAGATAAACAGTACGTAATACAATTGCATCATAAAACTTCACAGAAAATTTGTGCAAATATCTTGAAAGAGAATACCAAGTAACAGTAACCTGTACAGAAGAAAAGTATTTACATCAGTATCTTTCATAACATATGTCAAGGTCTTCATAATCAGTTAGGAATCGGTAAGGTAAGTTATCAAATCTTCTGTTATGTCGTTTTTGCTACTATAATATCAGTAGCCAAAGAACAAACTGCAATATATGTATTCAAATAATGAGTGCTAACAAAAATTGCTAAATATAGTGAGTTTATTTACTCTAGATTTATCAAATACAGTGATGCAAGAAATGCGTTGTTTCTTTGTAAAAGTACTCAACATATACGTTACTTTCTTCCATCAAGAAACAAAATCATGAAGTCTACCAATTATGATCTTCCTATGGACTGTATAAATCTCTCTCGTACTTAAAAATTAAAAAAAGATTAGAATCATGAAATATACCAATTACATTATCCTTATCGCCTGAATAAATTTCTCGTGCTTCAAAACTACGATCTTCTTAATTAATTAACCGCACGAAAAAATGAAAGATTTTCGATAATTGCTACCCAAACATGGACCGGAATTCCGACGTCATCGATTGGGTTCGTTACACAATCTTGATCGATTAAACACGCAATTGCGGAAAAAAGAGAGGCTCGTTTAAAAGATAGTCCAATCCGTCGATGGTTGCAAACGGGCAATTGGCAGGACGCGTCGCGATGCTCGTACGAGTCAAAATGCAGAAACGTCCATGGTCGCCTTCGTGCCGCGTCCTGGGTGTCCCGATGGAGAGGTGTCCTGGCCTGGATTGAAAGTGGACGCGGACAGAGATAAATCGTTTCATCGATGGATATCAAAGGACCGAGGGATACCGGATCCGGTCTGTTCTCTGCAGGCGTATCGTAACCGTACAGAGAGCCATTTGTGCGTTAAATCGAAACGCTCTGTGAAATAAACGCGGCTCCCGGCTGCGACAAAGGATATTACCGATGTTGCACTGGTGTCGCAGCCAGCTTCGAATCTTTTTCTTCTGTCTCGTGGATTGACTGCGATCGGATTTGGAAATGTTTGCGGAATGAATTGGGAAGCTCGGGCCCTTTTTTTTCTTTCGAGGTATTTTTGGAAGTTTGTTCGTTCATTTGCAGGAACGCACCAAACAAAAGGGACCACTGAAAGAATTATACTAAAAACAGAAAGCGTGAAACCAGAAAGTACAATAAACATCATAGCTACAGTGAATCTGTAATTCTCAATGGTTTATAAATTCGTATCATCTGAACTAAAACTCAAGAGCATTTATATTTCTTGAAAATATGTCTTTTATACATAAATTGAAATAACATTAACCACATTATTTTTACATAGTCATACTTTTTATTTTGTTCATACGATTTCTCATATGTTTTTATTTCGTACTTTGCAGAATAATTACACAAAATGATAATAAATTATGCAATGCAATTAACAAACAACATCACTGTCCACAGGCCAAATGATTTGTAACGTTGTAAACAAAGCTTGGACGTAAAAATTATCAGTAAAAGAGGCTTCAAGTAATAAATACAAGGCACTAAAAACATTTTTACTTTTTTTGTTATAATAAATATGCAGAATTACATTTGTTCACAATACCAAAGTACGTCGTTCATTTTCATTAGTTCATACAGTAACAATTAGTGTCGCATGTTACAGTAAAAAGAAGTTACTAATTATTAACATGTCTGATTTTAATCAGTTTTTTCTGGTTTAAAAACAAAATGGTAAAAGTCTGAGACATGTATTCTTCATATTTATAAATAATGCAACACCTGATATGATCATGTATCAATTTCTATATTTTTTACTAAAACATCGATTGTAGCATTTAGGTTAATGATATTTTAGGTTACTGATTAATTTCCTTCTTAAAATAAAAATTACTACAGCCAACAACCCTGTAATCATTGATTCGACGGAAAAAGGAGATGGACGCATCCACGCTCACGTATTTTCGGCGGTAGAATTTATTGGTCGATGTGGTCACGCACACCAGTTGACCCGAAAAACATAACAATCGGCAGTTGGCGATCGTCAATCGGTGTCAAGTTTGAGGGGTTCAAAGGGGATCGGAGGTGCGACCGCGTATGTCTTATGTTACAGTATAACCTACTCACGCGTCAATTCCAGGGTTGTTGGCAGTACTATGCACACGTGCACCCAACAACGCGTTACTGATGTAGAATTTGCTTCACCATATATTTTCATCAATAAATTTTTAAAGCATTGATTATTATTCAATATTATCTGTACTACTGATTACTATAGAACATTAACTGCATTATCACTTACCATTTAGTAGTATTTGTATTATTTAGTACTATTGAATATTATACTAAGTGAATATACTATTATAGTATACGTATTATTTGTATCCTCTGTTATTATTGAATATTGTTTGTACATATTGATATCGTTATACCTAGTATTGATAACACATAAACCGCACTGTTATATATTATATATTAGCATTGTAGTATTGATATTTGTATATTTATGTGAAACCGTTATTCTTCAATAAATTTCATTCATCAAGAAAGAAGAAAGATCGACAAAAATTTCTACCCCCTAAGTAGCAGGTCACTATATTTACTATTTCCCCATTATTCTCTAAAACTTGCGATAGCTGTCTCATTCACTTTCACTGATCCTCATTTCCGCCCCAGGGGGTAGCATCGTTAAACGGACATCTTCCATTCTAGAAGTGGCAAGGTGCTCTAAGTTCCCCGTCAAATTTGGTAAAATATCTTTTGAACAGCCACTATTGTACAATATCTATCTTTCTCTACAATATTCTTAGAATTTCATAGTGTTCTATGCCAAGCTTCCCCAAGATGCAGATGTTCTTAACCCCTTTCTGCATGATTTTTAGAAATAGCTGAAAAAAAAGGTATATTTTTTTACTTTTGATGTGAGTGGTCAAAAAAAGTTAGCAAATTCCAAAAAATCATTTTTTTGGCAGCACAAGTCGTTAGCATATCAAGAAAGGTTCATTTCTGGCTAACATGTACGAAAAGATTGTGAACTTTCAAACCAAGAAATAATGGCTGTTTTCGTGGTTTGACTCAGACATGAACCATCGCGCTGTAAGGGGTTACATTCTCTTCTGAACATTGTGAAGACGTACAACAGAGCATAGCACACATCACAACCCGATCCAAATAACTGTTACCCTAAATGTCAAGATAAAACGTAGAATTTATACCCTTTAGGTGTTGTCACATGTAGTTAGAACCTTTAGATACTCTCATCTTTTGTCAAAACTTATTTCGAATATTATGAAGCTTCATAAACCAGAAAACCACACGTCCCAAAACGGTCCACATACCCGTCGCTATCAAGATAAGACGTAGAACTGATACCCTTTAGGCGCAGTCACATATACTTAGAACTTATAGATACCCTCAAATTTGTTAAAACCTGTTTTGAATACTATGAAGCTCATAAAGTAGCAATGTACGCGTCCCAAAACAAGAACCCAAAATAGAACGGCTACATGAATCGTCTTTCTAAATATCAAGGCAGTTCATAGAACTAGTATCATTCAGATTCCCTCGCATTTTATTAAACTCTTTTTCGCATGTTAGGAAGTCCCATACGGGAGTGAAGCACGCGTCCCGAAACAGCCCTTACGATACGGGGAAACAAAGACCGCAGTAAATTTATCAGTTTCCACGAAGCACGGTTCCGTAAAGCCCGCTTCTTTCATCGGAGACGAACGACGGGGGTACGTAAAAGTCGTCCCCGGTGTTGGCGCTCGTTATGGCGTTGCACGACGCGGGGTGCTGGGGTTGGCACGAGAAACAACATGCCATATCGGAGACACCTGTTAGTGGCAGTAACCGAAGCAGGCGGCCCCAGCCAACAAACCGGACTATAAACGTATCGCGGCCGTATGAATAGCACCGGTCGGGGAGAGGCATGCCGGGAATTAAAAGCGCGTTGTCATATTATAATCGTATTATGGCGAGTCTCGAGCCGGCAACGCAAAAACGGCCATGCCGGCGAGACGTCGCGTCATGAAGATCGGCCTCTGATGCAGTGTGAACACCTACACGGTTGCTAGCCGGACTGCGCCATTTCATAGTTCTCGGGAGAGAAGGGCGGGTTTTTTGAAAAACCTCTTGTTCGGCCGATAAATTGCAACTCAGTTTAATGGCCGGTGCGTTTTTACCTGAATGTGTAGTATAAAGGATGTTTGACTAGAACCCTTGGTTTGGAAATAAAGGATATGTCTTTGTCATTGATACATATAAGGAGGAATTTTATTCACTCTTGTTGCACGGACTGAACTTTATGGTTGTTTCTTCATCTTTATAGGTTGTCATGTAAGTTTCTGTAAGAATGAGAATAGATGGATGATTGGAGATACGAATGTGGTTGAGTATGAAGTTACGAACGGATTTATGAATCTAGGTAAATCATTAGATGAATGGACATCGTTAAATATGAATTTAATGAATAAATCTGTTGAAGAATATCTTCGTGGCATGTAGTTCTAATGTGAGTGAATTGGAGTAGTTTTTACATAGTTTTGAGTTAGATGGAGATAAAGTTGAATGGAATATTTTAATTAATGAGTGAAAGTGGAAGAGAACAGATGTATTTAATTAATAGCGATAAAGATAACTGTTTGTAAGATTGATAAAGTTGTTTCACAAGCTGCACGCATAGTGGTACAACTAGATAGACGCTTATTCCACAATAAAAATATAGAATAACATTGCAGTTTGTGACTTATTGTTAGTTATCAAGGAATACGGCTTTAAGCATTTGCACAGTAAACAGTAAATCTGGTTTCCTTAGGAAAAGTATGGCCATCGAAAGGAAAAAAATTCCAATCATTTATTTTTAGAGGTATTTGAAAATATTAATATTTTAGATATACACTGAGCAACAAAATTTTAGCGTAACAAGAATTTTTATCAAAATTTCACTCAACTTTAAGTAATCGTAGCTCTACGAAAAATGGTCACATCTTACAAATTCTTTTTTCATTTTAATGTTTGAAGTCTGTACTTCGAACACAATTTATCGAATTTAACTTCCGCCTTTCTCCACCTCCGCCACCTCCTTCAATGTGACATGTTTTATTTTTAAAAGTTTGCATACTTTGATGCACTTTACGGGGTACAATAAATTTTTTCGCGAATGTTCCAAAAATTGCTGCAAAGTGTAAACTTTTGTGGACAAATTGAAAAAAGACTGAAGTCCCTACGAGTTTTTTTAGTGGAGTTATGAACGTTGACAAGTTACCCATGCATTTTAGCCAGTTTATGCTTGTTACCGCCAACATTAGCGTTATTCGATGCACACTCCGAGGAGGTTGCTGATTATATTTTGTGCATCGTGTACGCGTGTGTGTGTGTATGCGTCCGTGCATGTATACGAGTGAACATCTTCAAGTAGTTCAAAACAAGGCGTAAATTCACGATATTGCATGACATAGTACACGCACCCACAGACCCACACTCGCATACACATACATACGCACACTTGCATACACACACAGACGCATACACAAACAAATACACCCACACGTACACACGATGCACAAAATTCAACCAGCAACTTTCTCGGAGTGTGCATCGAATATCGCTAATGTTGGCGGTAACAAGCATAAACTGGCTCAAATGCATGGGTAACTTGTCAACGTTCATAACTCCGCCAAAAAGAGTCGTAGGGACTTCAGCCTTTTTTACAATTTGTGCACAAAAGTTTGTACTTTGCAGCAATATTTGGAACATTCGCAAAAAAAAATGTATTGTACCCCGTAGAGTGCATCAAAGTATGCAAACTTTTAAAAACAAAACATGTTCTCACATTGAAGGAGGTGACGGAGGTGGAGAAAGGTGGAAGTCAAATTCGATAAATTGCCTTCAAAGTAGAGACTTCAAACATTAAAATGAAAAAAGAATTGGTAAGATATGACCATTTTTCGCGGAGTTACGATTACTTGAAGTTGAGTGAAATTTTGATAAAAATTCTTGTTACACTAAAATTGTGTTGTTCAGTGTATTCAAAATTTAAGAAATTATGAGAATATAGATATTTGGCAATCTAGTAATTCCCAGACTTAGAAATTCAGAGATCTAGGAATTATGTAGTTTCAGAAATTAGTGGTATTGGGATTTTGAAGTTCAGGAATTTGGAGATCTAGAGATTAGGAGACAGGAGTTTAGCGAAATTTAGGAATATTAAGTCTAGAGATTTCAGGATGTAGAAATATTAACGATTTGGGGATTTCGTAATACTTTAAGGATTTTTGGGATTTAGGAATACTTTAAGGATTTGGATACCTACGGATTTGGGAATGTAGAAACTTAGGGATTTAAGAATATGTAGTTTTAGATATTTAGGAACGTATGAATGTGAGAACTTAGGAATATGGTGATTAGGAGTCATGAGATCTACGGATTTGGAGACATAACAACTTTGAAATATAGGGATACGATGTCCAAGGATTTGAAGACATAGTAATTTAAGAATTGACGAATTTCAGTATCTGCAAATTCTGACACGTAGGAATTTGAAATTTTGAAAAATCAGAATATAATACAAATTACTACTTCAAATATCTTTCGTAAATTTTGTAAATAATATTTTTATTCGTGTAGGTTTATATATAAAATCATTTCAAACATACTTGTTACATACAAATTTTATTTATGTACATATAAAAATTTGTTATACGCAAGTTACTTTAAGCTACAACTTAAATATTGCAAGTATAACGTTTTTGACGTTTCAGTCGTTTCATTGATTATGGGCGATACTAAAATCAATAAAATTTCACAAAACGGCACACAATTTTTTATATTTCCAATTTGTTGAATTAATCAATTTATTAACAAGTTGCAAAGCTGAATTCTTTCTTAAGTAATATAACCGCTTTGCATTGCGTTTCTGCTACGTCTACGACCACAGATAGTGCACCATCGGAGTCCGTCCATTTATTCCTAGCTTCATGGCCTACATTGCACCTAAGTGTACATTCTCGAACTAATATTCAATATTAGAGATACGGTATTTGCACTAAATTTATGTTTAATCGCCGCTTATTTGTAAGTTGGAACTGAAGTAGAAAAATAAATAAGGGATGATGCATTAATTAGCTGATACGATGAATTCTTTATCTCGCGCAAAGGTAACATACATTTTAAGAGGAACTTGTAAATAATGCTTATTTGTAAGTTGGAACTGAAGTAGAAAAATAAATAAGGGATGATGCATTAATTAGCTGATACGATGAATTCTTTATCTCGCGCAAAGGTAACATACATTTTAAGAGGACCTTGTAAATAATGCCTGTAATTTAAAATAAGAAACCTACGATACGTTCCTTAGATTTTGACGGCCTTCATAAATCTAGCGTTGAAGATAGCACCGATGTACCCACCACGAAGGTAGATCATTAGAGCAAGCCCATTCCGATTTCTGTGTATTTCAATTCTGGGTCCTCGAGCTCGTGCTGGTCTTTTGTAAGTGATTCCGAAAGGGTTGAAGCGATTCGGTTCATTGTCGGCCCCCGATCGTCAATAAACAGGCCGTTCAGCCGGATTCCGTGGCCGAGAAATATCTGGATCCGTGCGGTAAAGGACAGGTGGCAAGCTGAAAGAAGACAGTCGCGTAGCTCTAACCCGATCGAGCCGCAGAGGAGAAAGACGCATATCGGGAGGACGGATGACAGTCGGAGGGCTCCAGATAGATAATGAGGCTGACAGGGAAGGGGATCGGATAGGATGAGAAAAGGAAACACGATTGCGAGGATGAATTCCTAACCTGAGCATCAGCAGCATCAGCCAGGGGCCTAGACGTCCTGGTGGAGTGCAAAGTGTAACAAATCCAGCTTTCACCCGGGCCAGACAGGGAGACAATTTATGTGGCGCATGTTTCGTTTCGTTTCGTTTCGTTTCGAAGGCCGATCCCCGATGCTGCGACAACGAGAAGTCACTCTGCTTGTCTTCCTGACTGCCTGCCTGGCTGCCTTCTTGCTTGCGAGCCTATCCCAACGATGCATGCTTGATTCCACGTCGCTGAAATCCCCACGCAGTGAACTGTGATGGGTGTCCTGCCTCCTGCCACATCCTTGCGGCCTAGGAAACGATGCTCGCGTGTTACCTGGTGTACTTACATCATCTGTGACACTGGATCATTAGTTGAAGAATTTTTGCAAGGCATCTTTCGTTCCAACTATTACAATTAACCGATTTCAGGAATTAGTAGAAGTTAGGATTCCATTTTGATAGGTATTTTGGTTTAATTCAATATGTAAGTTCTTTTACTTACATACGCAATTTGCATCTTCAGGAAGAATTTTAAAGAATAATAAAAATCTGTGCTACCGAAAAATTTGGGTGATTTCTTTCGTGCATGATTTCATTTTGTTGTAAATCGGTAGTAAAGGTGTTTCGCACTAATTTTTTCTGGCAAATTGTATTGTAGGCTTTTGTGTACATAGAACTTTTATCTCATTCTTGCCGGATCTCGTGCTCATCTTATTGTTTAAATACGATTAATTTTAACAGTACTATAACCCTGAAATTGAGTTTATTTGATCATATATAATGTGTGCACACTCGAGCGCAATGTAGCTAATTTTCGGTTGGCGGGTATAAGGGATGTATCACACATTATACCTTAATGTATTCCCAAATTGTCACAAAAATTAGAAAACACACAAATCCGAAATTGCAAAATTTTTTTAATTTCTGAAACTTCTGAAACTTTTTAAATATAAAATTTCTTAAAGTTCCTACATCTCCCAAATTAACAAATTCTCAAAGTCTTCGTGACTGGGCTCATAACTTAAAGAAATTGAAACCCATCTTCCCCGTGCACAAAGATACAGAAAACACTCACTATAAATCGAACCGTCAAATGGAAAAAGGGCTTGACACGTTTATCCACAGTTACGTTCCAATGAACAACTGCAGACAATGTCATCGAATCAATACATGCTTCATTTCTTCCACAACTCACAGCGTGTAACGTGCACACTCAAAAAACACTCAAGGAAAGGTATCGCGTAAGTATGTGCAAATTAAAATTCACCGAATAAGTATTTTTTTTAGAAGAAATATTCGTTCCGAAAGACATTCATGAATAAAACTCGAACGGGTTCGGGTCTTAATTAGATTCCCTTAAACTCATCTCGTCATCCTATTGGAATATAACGTCAACAGCGTACTAATTCAATCTAGAAACCACCGCCTCGCGTCAAAGCAGCGACGCCGTAGAACCGGCCGTTTGTCAACAGGGTGCAGCACCATAGAACAGGTTTCCACGGGTCGGTAATGGCGTCCTCGCCCTGTTAATTGGTATTTATTATAATTGGTGCTCATACTTGGTCACGGCGCGAAGATAAGCCGAGGGATGGACGGCGACGAAGCCATCAGTTTTTTTTGCCCCGGTCGGACAAGCCTCGGCCAATGATAATTCCATAACGAGTCCCCCATTAACATGGTAAATGCGTGGCCCACGAAACTGATGCCAGACTCGTGGGAATTCTTATGGAGGGCCGAGAATGAGATCTCAGGACGATCCCTCAGTGTTCAGGTAGGTGCCAACCGTGGGGGGTGTGCACCTTTTGGGAGCCGGAACGCGCCAGGAAAGGGCGTGATTTGACGTCCCGACGCACGCTGCCATAATTCACGCGCTTGGCCCACCTGGAAGACCGGATGTAAGATCCTTCGGACGACCACTTTCGTTCCTCTCGACTGTTATCTACGTTGCAGACGACGTGGAGCCGGGAAACGTGTAAGAGAAAGGTGGGACAACTATCATCTGATCACGGTTTTGTTCTTTTCTTGATACAATTAGAATTTTTTATATACACTCGGATGTAACGTTGATTGTCATTGCATGACAAGTATGCAAACTTGAAAATGATTAGTTATTAAGTTTTCGTAATTTCGAATTCTTTAATTTTGACATTACGAACTTCACTGATATATTATAAATATTTCGAATTGTGAATCACCTAATCAACAAACATTCAAATTCTCAAATTCTTGGATTTATTAATTTAAAGATCTCCAAGTTCTGTGAATTCTTCATTATAAATCTGTGCATTCCCAAATTTCCTAGTTTTGTCTTTTTTTTTATATTTGCAAATATCCAAACTTCTAACTTTTCAAATTGTCGCATTTCTTGACACGTCTGTGTTTCCAAATTTTCGGACTTCTCAGATTCTTAAAAATTCTCAACTTTTCAATCTTTTGAAATATCTCAAGGTTCTCAAACTTCTCTTTATCAAATTTTCCAAATTCTCAAACTTCACTAAATGCTTACATCCCCAAACTTCTAGGCCCTTAAACCTGAAAACGCCCGACTTCCTAGATTCCTAAATTATGAAATCTCGAAAATAATTTCCAAATTAAGACATTCTTTCGAATATCATCTACTCAAAGTTATTATTGTATAACAAAATAATAAATTACTATTTTTCTTACAACTAATCCATGCTAAAATTGTCGTACCTTTTTATAACTCAATCAAATCGATTGTTTATGTAACATGGCCAAACAATTATTATTATACTTCCAACCAGCGTATCATAAAATTATTATATTATTGTGCGACCTGATCAAATGTGCTATCATATAACCTAACTGTACTATTATTATTCGACTTCCGACAAACCTAAACTAAAATTAGTATATATGTTTATGACCTATGTTTATAAACCTATTATTATATAATTTCGCCAAAAGATTCGTATTCTACAACTAACTGAACTATTTTAACACGACTATATTTCACTAAAATTAAAGTAAATATAATCTAAACACGCTAAACGTGAACAAGCATTATTTTCAATTAGTCGACTTAGTAAGTGGAAACAAGTTTGTTTTACGACGTTCATAAACTTGATAATGTAATAGAAGATTATGTACCTATCAACTCCTATTAGAGCATAGATACATAGTTTACGAATTTTATTGGTTTGGTTAAAAGATTATGACGCTCTTATCAGTAGTGAATATTTACATAATTTTTATGTCTAAAATTTCCTTCTTTCTAACAAATGCATACATGGCCTTAGAACATCCTATTTAAGAAAATAATTGCGACTATAATCGAATTTTTCATCTCTTAAAAAATGGTTAAAAATATAAGACTCAAAGACAATTTTAGCATTATATTATATCATTTCAATAATGATGAGAATGTTTGCTAAACTCGAAAAAAAATATATAATATATATTCAGGTTGCACTAAATAATTGCAAGTGACAGACGTTCTGCAAAACTTTCTGTTGAAAATATTCCCACGAATAATTTGTTTTCGAAGAGCGAATATATTGTAGTTATAGGTAATAGAATAACCAATATAACGACAAAGCTTTTGCTCAACCCAATAAGTGCAATGTTCAAAATCTGAAAACGGTTATTAACACATTCGCGACCGCTGACGTTAATTTTCTAAAATACCTGTAATATAATACTAAATAATTTCGGCACAATAATAACAAGCGGTCTATTATCTACATATAAAGCAAGTAGGTAAGTTATAAAAATGTATTCATTACAACAACATATAATTACAATATTGATATCTCAAAACACATTTTATTATTTTTATCCTTGTTTCAACGGCACAAGCCAGCGGCAACCAGCTTGAGAATTTCATTATCTTCGCCGGTACTCAATATTAAAAACGGAAAAGATTTGTCAGACGCGAATGTGTTAATAAGGAGAATCGAAATACTTCCATTCAGAATAAAAAGGGTCAGTGGACCCTCGGCTTTCACACACAATTGGTTTCTGAAAGTGTGTGCAAATGTTGAACGTTCGAAAGTAGAGGGATGTAAAAAAATATGTACCAAAAACGGTGTTTTAAAGTATTTATTTATTTAGCTTCGGGTGTTTTCTTTATATACTTGTCAAGAGTTAGTTGAGTACATCCCTTTTTTTTTCTTTTCGTGATAAAGATTTCTATAACACGTAATGTCTTTTTGTATTGCCCTATGTATTTATGATACAGTAGCGGACAAAAGTTTAAGACTAAATGGAAAAAATAAATAATTGATTTACTGTTCATAAAAACCATAAATAATGTTCTACTTTCGGTATTAACTAATTAGACATTTATTTATACACTTATAAAAAAAATTTCATTTTGATATTTTGCTAGTAGCGAAGTTACAAAAAAAGGAACGAAGTTTGTATAATATTTCAAATCAAATCATCGTCTTAAACTTTTGTCCGCTACTGTATGTATGCGTTCTCCATTGGAATCGCATTCTTTCATAATAGTTAAAAATTTGTCGGGATGCATAAAGGCTTCGTTCATATTTTTAATCGTCAAAGTCTCGACGTTAAAAGTTAAATACAAAGTTGAATTTTTTTAAATGTGCAAAATAGCAAATTGCGCGAAAGTAGAATGTGCGAAAGTCAAGGGCCGCCTGTATATGAATATCTCTTGAAAAACTACAGAACTGTTTATCTAGTTCAATGAGTATCGTTGTAGTGCCCAAAATTTGAAAAAGTGTTATTAATAGAAACGGAAAGAAGCGACAGATTACAATAACAAGCGTTAGTCAAGTAAATATTGCCTTAAAACACGACCAAATTTTTGTCCAGCCCAATAGCTACCGTGTCTAAAATCAATAAAACAGTTATTAATAGCAGTCAAGAGAAGCGAAACACTTCCATTTAAAATAAGAAGCGTCAGGCAAGTAAATAAACACCGTTGTCCGCAAAAAGCAGCGTTCACAGTGCACCTGGTAGTTCTAAACCGTTGAAAAAGCAGGATAGGAAGCACCACGATCCGCATTTTCCAGTCTATCGCTTCTTCATTCATCGAACCGCAAGTTCCAGGCTCTATTCCGCAAGTTGGCATTACTCCCAAGGAGCCTAGCATCGCCATACCGTTCCACATAAAGAACGGTTGGACCATAACAGAGAAGGTAGTAGCAGCGCTAGCAGCTTCAGGAATTAGCTCCCCATTCAAGTTTCCTCTTCCACGTATGGCATTATGAACATTCGCTATGTCACGATTATGAACACCTTCCGCTCGGATACCGTTGCTTTTCTTTCATCCAGCGTTGCTGGTCGCTGCAGGTGCGCATTGCTCATAAAATAACGCCTTAGTTGGCTGGCGACTAATGCACTCGCGTAATAAAGATACGCCTTGATACGTAATATTCAGACCGACGTGTTCCACGTATCCGTTTCATTTTTTCTTTCCTCTGCGTCTTTGCTTACTTCGTATCTTATAACCTTGGCCTTCGTCTTCTTCCTTCTAATTGGGTTATTAATATTCGCTGGCATATCGGCTGCGACGCTCTTCGTGGTCAGGTTTTGATGCCTAACGGGGAAATGGGACGTTGATTTGTGGTACACTTCGATACAACGTTGCCTTCCTTTAGATAAGAACGTACACCCGTTCTTCAATTTACTCTGGGTATCCGTTCCGCGTGGATTCGTTTGACGCGAATATAAATTCCGCAGTCTGTCAGTATAAAAGCAAAAAATATTCGAAATGAAAATTAGTATAGGGGAGTTTAAAAAATAATTACTTCGAATTATGTAACAAAATATAATTACGTAAACATAATGATTTTTTATGCAAGTACACAGATGACTAGCACAACGTAATGTACTTTTATTCGTATTTCATAGAGCATTGTCGTATTACACCATCGCCGAACAAGATACTGTGTTTACACTCAGAATATCAATTTTCTGACAATATGAATTGAAGTTGTGTTTCAAAAATAAATAGTGTTATAATTTGCCGTATAAAAATGAGACTTGCGTACAAAAAATACCACATAAAGCGAGAAACGAGAATATACAGAAACTGGACATTTTCAAATGTAGAAATTTTTATGTTTTCGTATTTCAAAAATGTCCAAGGTTTCGAATTTCTAAATTTTCGTGCGTTCAAGTTTGCAAATTTCATTATATCACGTTTAATTTTCATTTCAAATTTTCAAGGTTCGTAATTATCAAATTTATTAATTCATTGTATTTTCAATTTCTCCACTTTTCAAGTTTCCAAATTTTGATAACGCCAAATTCATAAATTTTTAAATATACAAATTCTAAAATGTCCTTATCATTACGGCCCAAAGCCCCAACTTTTTAGAGTTGTAAATCTATAATTTTCCATAATCCTGGGTCTCCATATCCGTAGTGCTCCACAGCCTTAGATTCCTTTTCATGAATACCATAATTGGCTAATGACTTTCCCAATAGATCATTGTATTCGTCTTGAAATACTCTATTAGAGTGTAAGTAAAAAAATATCTCCTTGACGCCTCCACCTATAAAAAAAAAACTAGTAACACCAAATGATAAGCCCCTTGCTACCAAATAATTTTGGCCTGATGCATTTTTTGCTATTGCCAATTGCAGCCAAATTATTCGGATGACCGGTTTCAAGTGTGTGACCTTGTATAAGATCGTATTATGTTATAGTATTAAGATATACAGAAGTAATTTTCTTAAATGCAAGAATCCATGTTTCCGATCGTTCTTTATTTGAAGAACCATGTTTCGGTAAAAAAAAACGCGGGAAAATCAAATCGGTTGACAACAATTTAAAGTTGGCGTCGTGAAGAGGAGAGAAAAAAAGGTGGAACACACCCCACTATCACCCTTGTCGTCGACATCTCTGGCACCGCATTTAGCGTTCATTAAATAAACCGCCCCTTTCGTATCCACCCTCTCCCGTCTGTCTCAGGGGCCCGTCACTCACACGGTACAAAGTTTAATTGATCAATGATAAAGTTTATCGATCATTTCGAATTCATTTAACTTCGGTATTAGTTTATGGCGCGGGAGAGACGGTATATGTGCATAGCTCACGAGGGTGAAAAGGGGTAGGGGTGAATGCATGGTTTGTTTATGTGAGTGAACGTAACTCTTTCCTGATTTTGTGTTGCGAAAATAATTTTCGAAGCAGTTAATCCTTTTCATCGAGATACCTATGTTTTAAACTTAGACGGAAGTACTAGAAGGTACCTTAATTCAGATTTATGAAACTATAATTTTGTGTACAATATACAGTCGTGGACGAAATTAAGCGGATAGGTATCATAAATAACAAAATATTAATTTAATTTAACTAATAATGCCTATAAATCAAAACTTTATTGCACAAATATATACATTAAATAAATAAATTGTATATTAAATAAATGTTTTTTCAAGCCTACAAAAACATTTCACGTTTTAAATTTAAAATTTATTTAAAACATTGTAATAAAACAAAAAACTTTTTTATATTTCTACAGTGTCCACTTAATTTTGTCCATGACTGTGTATATTATTTCATACATTTCAAACTTTCATAAAAGTATACATACACTGTTTCACATATTTAATATATTGATATAAATAATGGATTAAATAATTACAACTTTGAAATCGAATAGAGTTTAAAATTAAATTTGAGTCACGTTAGGAATGTATCGAGTAAGTGTGGATCATATTATTGACAGTTATTATTAATCGTACCTATTGATCATATTGTATATTATTATTATCGGATGCATGATTTTCTCAATTTTGATACTATTTAGAAAATGAAGCACAGCCCAAATTACATTTGAATTCTGTCAAGCATATACTGTAGGATAGTTAATCCTATTAATATAGTATTAACCTCGATGCATTTTTCAATTAATTTTCACACAATGTAGAATATGGAAAGTAGTTGTAAAGGCTTCTTGAAAATATTAGTAGTTTTGAAAATGCTTTTGTGCCATAAGTGATATAATTAAAAAGACACAGATAGATAAACTATATATTACTTCACAAATTTATTTACTTTTGAAAAAAGTTATGTAATATTATTCATTTTCTCCATAGTATAAAAATAAAGTATAAAATGGTAGTGGACCGTATATTACACTTAATATAGGCCAAATATTTACAAGAATGTTATGAGATAATATCTTATTATTTTACATAAGGTTTATTTGCAATAGATCACAAGAAAATTTTACAGTGGTAGACAATGATCGTTTATTCATTGCATTACGGGAGCATTGTAAAATATTATTTAAGTCAATAATAGTTTGTTTAGATAAAGCAATATATTATATACAGACAAAAAATTGGGTAGTTAAAATTTGTAAAGCGTAAAAAATGGAAAATTCTGATAATTGGCATATTCAGAAGTATTCAGATATAAAAATTTTAAAACTTAATAATTAAATAATATTAGAAATATAAAAATGAGTAGTTTACGGATTTAGAAAAATTAGTTTGAAAACTTGGAAATATGACAATTTTAGAATTTGACAATTAGAAAACTGATCATTGCTTGGATTTGGTGTTTAGAATAAATAAATAAATGGAGTTTGAATATTCAATGACTCCGGCTTGTGCAATTTTCTGATTTTGATGTTTAAAAAAAAACTCGGAAATTTAAAAGTAGTTGAACTTGCTAATTTGAGGAGTTTCATCATTTGAAAGATTGGGAGTTTAGAAATTTGACACTCTAGAAATTCGACAATTAGAAAATTAGAAACTTTCAAGATTTGTAATTTGGAAATTTGAGAATTTGGTACGAATTTGAAACCGGTTGAAAAATTTGGAAATTTAAGAAAGAGGTCATTTTTGAATTTGGGAATTTGAAAATTAGGAATTTTTGAGTTTAAAAAATTTATAAAATCATACATTTTTGAATTTCATTCTTCAAAAATTGTAGATATTGCGAAATATGGAATTTCACAATTTTTGTTTCGAATAATTTGAGAAATAGAATTCATATTTTGATAATATATCAATACTTTTACCTGATTGCACCACTCTTTTGCGATTTTGAAGTCGAACTTTAATCATTTACAATATTTTCATGAACTCTAATTCCCGAATTTTCGAATCTGCAAACTTCACACGCCTTAAATCCTTAAATCTCCAAATTTATGTTTTAAAATTCGTAACTTTCCAAATCTCTCATTTCTAACAATCTAAATATCGTGTACCCAAGAACTCAGAAGGTGGTACATTAAAGGATAACAAATCTGGAAATCCAGAAATCGAAGAATTTTTTTCTAATAGTATGGTATACCATATTTAACAATTTTCCTTCACCACTACCACTTTTCCAAAGCTAAACTTGCATAACAGTTCACCCGAAAAAAACAATTAACAAAAAAAAAGGTGGATTAATTTACAGAAGATAAGCCAGACAGCGGCAGACCAGTAAAGGCTCATTCAGTGTTTCTTTCAGGCTGGCAAACCGCTCGCTGACGTTCCTAGCTGTTCCCCTTCGGTCTCCTTTTCAACGAAAACACCAAAAACTTTCGGGTGAATGGGCCGGCTCTGATATTAGTTATACTTAATTGAAGAGCCACGGGATCCCGCGTTGCCTCAAAGCACAGCCGCCGCCTTTTATTTCAAATCTATCGCGCGCAACTTATATTTTCATTAGCCTTTCAGCTCAGGGTCTGGCCTCGTAAAACGTTTCACCTGTGCCTCGGGCTTTCTCCCCTATTTTCTATGCCCTTCGCGATCAGAAGGTCTCACACCTACACAAACGCGTAGCTGCATCTGCCCTTCGAGGGTCTCTCGTTTTTTTCCGCTTTTCAAAGGCGATCGCGTGCGAGCTAGTCGGGGTCGAGAGGTCAAATTGGCGTGAAGAGGCTGATGATGCGTGAGGATATCAATAAACAGAGTGAATTTGAAGTACGACTGTTGCCCGAATGATCTGCCCGTAATAGCTCGGAAAGGCGATATGATTTATTCTTACTTAACCGATTGCCATTTAAGAGACAACGATAGAAGTTGGATATTCAATTTGTGAGTGGAACCAACGCGCTGTTTATACTTTCTAACGATGTTTTATTATAAAAGTATTGAGAAATTAATTATGACAATACGACCCAATGTACGTTTTACGTAAAGAAACATGAATCTTTTATCTTTAATTTCCCCATCTTTTGTTTAATTTTTTATTCCCTTTTACGGACGCGTTGTTGCTTATCGGTAATCCCGGTAGATGAAAATGATCTGGTCTTATTGACCAATGTTTCAAATTTAATTTCTTAAGACGTTCACGAACAGTAAAAATTTCAATAAAGAATACAAAAATACTTAATAAGTGAGTTGATAATTACTTCGAAATGTATAATAAATACAAAAATTGAAGCTTGTGCAAAATTGAACGAATAACAATTGACATTAAACTTAGAATGCTATAGCATTCATGTCATTTTTCAGCACAGTAAAATCGAATCTAATTCGACTACTAATTTCCTACAGCTTCACATCTGTGAACGTATTAACCTACAATTTTTAGATAGTTGCGACATTCGCACTTAACTATTGCTATAATGTTCAAACAAATAATGAAAGTGAAATGTTTTGCATTTAGCGATCCTTGATAGTCTAGACTATACTATCAAGAATTGAACCCAAAATTTAAATGTTGTGAAAATTCTAGTTTTTCATGTTTAGACTGTAGTATGCGTCATGAGCGTGGAATAATATTGTAGGATAGAAGATTATATACAACTTTATTCGCAGAATTTAAAGTATTGTGAAGCATGGAGCTATTTTGGGACAAGAAATTTTATATATCATTCAAGTTATATATATTGTGTAAATCTAAGATTGATAATTTTTATAAATAGTAACTGATTTTTAATTTTTTATTTGAAAATTATTTTACTAATGCATAGTAATTTTTTAATAATTTTTCAGTTGTTACTTCATTGATAATTATATTTCTGTAAAATAATAATCATTCGTTATTTATTATTATTAAAATATTATTCATCGTCGAAATATATACTACATTATGTATATCATAATGTATAATAGTTAATAATTAATAATAACTAATTAATAAATAATTAATAAATAATAGTTACAATTCATAATTTCTAATAATTCTTTATAATTTTACTAATTACTATATTACTAATACGATTGCTAATTACAATTAACATTAATTGATCATTCATTACTCCTTTATTAATTACTGTACCATTAATATAGTTAATAATTATATTTAGAGCGATAACTAGTAATTTTTAATGTTTGGACTTTTAAAAATTTCTAAATTTGAAACTTTTTCCGTTGCACAATTTCAAATTTCTGAATTTAAGAATTTATAAATTTCTGAGTGGCTGAATTCATAATCTGCAATGACAAGAATTAAAAAGTTTGAACATTAAGGATTTTTAAAGTTTTTAAATTATATGTTTTGAGTGTTTATAAATTTGAAAGTACAAGTGGTACTAAATTTGAAAATTTGAACATGTGCAAATTTGTTGATCTGCAATTTCGAGCAGTTGGTATATGTTAACAATTTTACAAAATATTTTTACATTTATTAACACATTATAGTTTTTGTCTGTACATATTTTGTTATTAGTTAATAGTTTTCTAAGTGCTTCCTAATATATTATTCGCAAAATGTTAAAAGAATACAAATTTATGTAATCTATTAAAAATTAAGTAATTATAATTACTGATACAATGCTCACAAAAACGAAAAAAAGATCGTACCGGTCATTTCAAAATGATCTGACATTACTATATGTAATGTTTAAATAAAATAACGTAAAGAAATGAATAATTAAAATATTGATTGCTAATTCCCTTACAGCACCCATGTAAGGGACTTTTCAGGTAGTTACAATACACTAAATGATTCTAAGTAACCGTGCGATTTATTTTTTCATTGTCCTCTCGTTCAAATTCAAAATTTCTAAAATATAACTAAAAATTAGGAACATCTTCCATAATTCTTGTCCGGAAAAGTTCAACTAATATCGAGTTTCTATACAAATTTATGAATATAAATTCAGGAAGGGACTAATTATCAGTTGAAAAGCCACAATTCTGGTCGATTGTCTCTCCTTAACACAAACAACTCGCTTTTGTTACCAAACAAGCCTTCGGAAGATACATCGGTCTCCTTTAAAAATGTCATCGCCAAAATGTATTCACCGTTTCTGTAGGTACAAAAACTGGCTTTTCTTTGTTCAGACGGGCAATTTCACACTTAGCACATTGTTCGGCAAATTAGTCAACCCAGCTACCGCTTTTATCCTGACGTCCTTATTTGTTATTCGAAGTAGCCAACAGCTTCCACAGAAAAATATCAACATTCTGGCAAAAAGTCCTCCAAAATATATTGTCCCATTTTAGATAAGGTAAACATAGCAATTAGGGACCGTGTAAGATTTAAGTTCTAAGGAATTTATATAATAAAAATATTTATTATGTCTCATTAGTAGTTTATCTTACTACTAATAATAGTAGCGGATACTGTTAGTTCTGTTATTATTATTATGTCTGTATTTATCATACTTTGGACTATATTCATCGTTCTATGTAATAAATATACCAATCCCTTTTATTTTCAATGATCTGAGCTTTCGGTAGGAAAATATGGCCCACATTCCTTAAATACTAATAAATTATTGCTGTCACTTTTAACACTTCATGAATTTGCAACCTTCAGCTATATTTATTAGACAATTAGACAGTTATTCAGGTATAGCTTATTAGAAAATATAGGAGACGATTTAGGTGTACCTGAATTCTGAAGCATACAAGAATATATAGAAATGAATACGAACAAATAAGTTATATTAAAATATCGAGAGAAACCGAGTCCGTTTCGTACTTTCGCGTTTGTCCCCAGAAGTAAGGCGTTACAGAAAATAAACGACAGTTCTTAGCCCATGTGTCGAAGACACCATAGTCATTGGTCCATAAAACGCAGGGACACGGCCACTGTATGGAAATAACTGCAAGTACATGCAGGATACACAACGTATGCAGAGCAAATCCGCTGTTTACCGAGACTACCAGACTTAAGAACGTAGTATCGACGCTTCGATGAAGATATAGCATTATGTTGGTCCGGATATGTCTTCTGTTCGGTATGAGAGACCATAAGTAGTTCGGTACGAGTAGCACGCGTTATTTCTATCAAGAATATGATTTTAAAAGTCTAAAACTGTGGAATTTATAGGCGAATATTTAAGGCAAATTTTATTTCATATCTTATGGAAATAGCAACACGTCAAATTAAATTTACTTGAACATAACGTTGATTGTATTGCTTAACACTAAAACTACCTAAGCAGTCATTTGATCGGTTGACAATTTCTCTTTTTTAAATTACATGATTTATGAAGAAGACACTTTTGTTGAAATCTGTACTGATTGCGATCAAAATAAAGAATTATTTTGTTTATTTATGTACATTTTATCGCTTATTTGTTTATTTCTTCATTTTATTTTTTATTTAAAGTTGTGTGTGCGTTGTACATCGGTAGGTTGTACATAACATACTATAATATTATTCATACATAACATACAGCATGCTTAAATGTATGACTGCATCTATTGTTTAAATACAACATTCAGTTTACTTAAACATAAGGTTAGAGGTATTGTTTGAATGTAACATTGGATGTTCTTAAACATAAGATTAAATATACTTAAAATATATTAAGAACCATTAGGATTTAATAATTTCCGGCAGGTAATTATGCGGATATTATGTATATTTTTATTCATAGTATTTTTTTTAACGAAGAAGCAATATAATTACGCGGATTGTAACCTGGAAAGTAGTCTATAACTTTCAATCTATAAAATTTATAACTTATAAAATTACCACAGCATGAACTTAGAACAATTTTTATAACAATTAACAGATTCATATTCCGCATGCTACTTTGTATTAAATTAAATATAATACCCATTTCCATACGAGAGTAACATTTTGTTGCGATTACTTAACTTCTATAAATATTAATTAGTTGACCTGTATATCCAACCATAGCCTCTAAATGATGTATATTAAATATTATATAATTTAAAGTATTTATTTCTGATTAAATAAGATTTTCATAAATAACTGGTCTGTTTAAACAAAAGATTTAGTGAAATTAGTGATGAAACCAAATATGGAAGCGAATGTCTATGATGTAAATCAATCGTTAAACAGAATCGTTAATGAAGAGGTTAGTAAATGTCTTCGAGATGTTAATGTTGCTTTATTATATGGATCTTTTTTTACGTTTTCCACAGGAACGTTCGAGTTTCTAAGCGCAAGCTCATAAATATTAAACGGCAAATTGTTATCGTGTCCGGTGAGCGTTTCTTTGAACATTACAGGGGACACCTGGGCTACAGTTTTATCATTATTTCCTGCAGTTACTACGAATTCGCTGGGCGTTAACGGCTTAATACTTGTCTCGTAAATTCACTCTTACGGTATCAATAGCGTGTGTCGTACCGTTAGACCTTATTTCTCAAATATACTTTTATTATTTTGCACAGTGAAAGGCTTTAATTCCTCGTTCTATGATTTATTTAATTTTGTAACAAATGTTTTTCATCTGTTACGAGTGATACTGATAAGAAAACAATGGTATACATATTTTTCTTGTATGACTATGAATACAGAAATAAAAGAGTTTATTATTGTATTAAATAGAATTAATGATTCAATTTATTGTTTTTAATAAACACAGCAAACAAAATTTGTTTGTAATGAATATTGTAAATGAATCTTTCTTGTATCACAATTAATACAGAATACAAATCTTTTTTATAGTACAATAAATACAGCAAACAAATAATTACAGTCTTTATGTTGCAAAGAAAATTGCAAAATTGAATCAAGTTAAAAGTTATGAAACACATGAAATGTGTGTAATAATTTTAATAATTTTAATAGTAATAGCAATTTATTTTACTCCAAGATACAAGAATTGCATATTTAATTTTTTTGTGTAACATATTTGCAAAACATTTTTGCAATCCGTTAGTGCAAAAGTAAATATTTGCAGATATAATACTTCTATTATTTGTAATACTTATTTAATGTAACAAGTGCAAACATCTTGTGCAGATGTTTTTCATTAATAACATAAACATATATTACGTTATTTTTAATGCGGAACATACGCTTTATTTACTGTTACGATGTATTATTATTATTTTTTATTATTTACTGTTTGAAATATGACGATGAAAGCGTGTAATTATTAAGTTCTGCATTATGTATTAATAATTGCATACTTTACCATCGTTCTTAAAAACTTTTTAGTGTTATTAAAATTGATAAAATATAATATAATATTACAACAAACGTAACCTAATCAAACTTAATTATCAAATAGCAGCAGTAACAACATATTTTATATAACTTCTGTTGTATTTTACGTAAATTACGGTTTGTACGTAGAATTACAATTAACCGAACTTTATCAAACTTAACTACTAAGTAGCAGAATATTTTGTATAACTCTGTATTATCATAATTTGCACATAAAACTAATAAAATACAGTCATGGACAAAATTAAGTGGACATTGCAGAAATGTAAAAAATTTTATGTTTTGTTACAATGTTTTAAATAAATTTTAAATTTGAAACGTGAAATGTTTTTATAGGCTTGAAAAAATATTTATTTAATGTATATAATTGTGCGATAAAGTTTTAATTTATAGGCATTGTTAGTTAAATTAAATTAACCTTTTGTTATTTATGATACCTGTCCACTTAATTTTGCCCACGACTGTATATAAAATTGTAACAAAAATCATGGTAAAGCATACAAATATTCAACAAGATGTCAATCGAAGTGTCGTGTAGTGAAAGCAACCGTAAGTTATCTATTAATTCGGAACAATTCTTGATAAAGACATTGGCTAGAATTAGGGTAGACTATTTAAGGTGTACAAACTCACGGTTGCGTGTGGCTGAACGCTGTTCCGTGCCTTATTCAAACTTGCGGTGAAACCACATTTAACACGTGCATGCACATAGTTTCTCAAACCCCCTATTTTCAACCCTATAATGCTATAATCACGGAAGTAATAACGAGGCTCGAAGTGTTGTCTCGGAAAGCTGTTATTCGAGTGATTTCTTCTTTCCTGTTTCATTGATGGTATAAAAATCACGCGTACGTTATTTGTTAATTTTAAGAAGTATCTATTTAATAATTATTATTGCTATTTAGTTTGTGAAAATTGGGTAAAATAATAATTGTTCAAATTTTATTTATAATCTTAGATTCATAAATATTTTTTTCATTATAACAACTGTAATAATATTAGCTCTAGTACTTCTTTAGAGACAATAATTGCTATTATTATTATTAATATTCTTAATGACTCACACTAATATTACTAATAGTGATAATATAATTTACAAGAATAAAAATTCTTGAAATGTGACTTTTCTATTAATTTACTAAATTTACTCAATGTACATCGACTTTAATTGTAAAAATTTTAATTTTAAATTTGTCTAAACGATGTAAACCATAAATTATATCTTAAACAGTATATCAATTTTTATTTTTGTATTTCCTTTCACCTTTTAGTTAATTTGAAACCATTACATACAAGATAATCTCAAGTTATGATGAATTGTTCAGAATTTCTATAAATATTAAGTTCTCTCCTGTATGGAATATTTTTAAAGAAGTCTTTTATGAAACAGAGAACGCTGATTTATAAAAGTAAAACCCATGCAATTAAAAGACCTAGTCCATCCAGAGTGAGTTCAACCCTTCGGTCGGATGTTGTTCCGCCGAAAAAATATCAAGGAATACCAGTTCTTTCTGAGGCAAAACTGTAATTTAAAAAAAAGGAATATGGAGGGATTCTGCGAGCGCCGAGGAGCAACAGACGGCGAACGATGAATAGAAAGAACGTCCGGTTAAAATCAACGAGAGAAACGTAAATGAATGAAAAAGTGGAGCAGAAATATGTCTGTGAAGCGGACGGGAATGGAAATGTGGAGGTAATTGTGAGAGGAAAACGTGGAAAAAGGTAGCTGGATGCAGACGCATTGAAAAAAAGTAACGTGAGAAGCGGACGATGATGCGGAGGAAACGATAGAAATATAAGGTTCTAAAAACGTCTGAAACGGAAAACAAAGAAACACCGTCAGCCCATACGAAATACAAAGTTGCACAAAACCTCGTTATATGGACAAATAAATCGAAAATGTGCAGAAATGTTTTCGTTCTTTCTTCCCGATTAAAACTCAAAATAACTCTGAGAAAATGTATTTGATGCAACTCAATGCATGTTAAAGATTTCAAAAATTCTTTCCAGAATAGATTTTACTATTAGATGTTCCTTTTATGGTCAAAATATTAAAGAAGTAAATGTGCGCACCGGTGAAAAATTTATTTGGTTTTACAAATAATTGCGTTGCTACCGAATAAATGTACAAAAAATCAAAATATTGGAAAATATTCAAGACCTCTTAGATCTGCAGGTTTTTAGCATTTTTAAGGTTGTCACGATTCCTTGACATTTAGGTGTATATCAGAGAATCGTATATGATGAATGTAGTTGAACCTGTTTCAGAGATTTTTATGATTTTAATACAGCCTGTTTTATTTAAAATTTTGTCTTACTTTTTTTACAGCTAGGTTTTAATATAAATAGTTAAATATAATATAATTAATTATAATATAATAATATAAATTGTTAAATTCAAATAAGAAATAATGTTGAAAAAGTGCATTGAAGCAATAAGCAATAAGCAATAATATGCAGTAAGCAGCTGGAGTAAGATTTATAGCCTTTACCCTGTGACTGTATAACACAATTTGGTAATCTGAAATAGGAAGTTTTCAAATTTAAAAATTTGTACATTACAAAAATTTATGAAATTTGAGAGATGAAAAGTAAAAGACTAGGGATTTGGATGTTTGGGAATTTTTTCGTTCAAAAATTTGAGAATTTGAAAATGTAACTGTTAAATTAAACTGTTTAAAAACTGTTACATTTTATTGCAAATTTAATTTAAATTTAATGCTAACTTGAGGATTTGGGAATTTAGACATTTATAAATTCAAGAATGAGTGCATTTAGAAAATTTGAGGATTTTCTATTGATAAAATTTGTGAATTTGCGGATGTCAAATGTAAGGATTTAGAGATTTGGATATTCGGAAATTTTCGATTTTGAACATTTAAGAATTAAAAAATTTGAGATTTTGGAAACTATAAAATATTAAATCTTATAGATTCAGAAATTTAGGATTTGTAAATGTGAATTTGCTAGTTCCTCGATTTAAACTCAACTTTAATTCAAATTTTTGAACTGAAAAACAATGGCAATTTGAAAATTTGGAAACTTATAGAAAACTGATCTCGATATCGTCATAAACAGACCTGCTTAAAATTTTGTTACTAATATCTATTATACACTGTCTACCCTGAAACCCTTTTCCAAAATTTTTTTTCATCAAATGGGTACAAATATGTAAAAAATCGTGTGTCGTGTTATAGGTAACACCTTGTATATGTAGAAGTATAATATATTGAACATTTGTTCACTTTTGTAATTACCATTGCCAACAGATGTGAAGGATCGTACCTTTAAAATAGAAAATAGAAAACATACCAGGAACGTCTTAACACTAAAACTAGCACATCGGTAAAATGGCCATTTCATAAGTTCCTTATTTTAATTTACAACATTTGCTAATGTGTTTTCTTGAAACCCACTTCAATATGCATAACAATTAATTTTTTGTCGCTTGTTTATTTTTCAATTTCATTATTAATTTCAAATTAAGTATAAATTATACGCCGATAGATTCAGTGTTAAATAGCTCGTAAACCGTTCGCTAAAAAAGACAAATATCCAAACGAAAGTTACATATGTCCACGACTGTGCCGTAATCAAGCATTATGTCATGTTTCTTTACTCATCACTTAACTTGATTCTTAATTTTGTCAGTACGCGTGCGTCTCGGGTAGGTTCAGTATTAGAGGTCTTAATCGAAAGAAAATTCATTCACGATTAAGCACGCCGAGGCTCTAGAGCAGGTTAGGCTATTTGGAGTGAAAAACGCACGGGAACTCGCGTGTGCTGTTAGAGGGCCAACGTAGAGAGAGAAGGAGGGCCAGAGGACAGAGACAGGCGAAGACCGTGCCGAGAAGAATCGTAAGGCAAAAGGTGCAAGAAGGATGAAGCACTTACATGCAGGCCTTATTTATGCGCACCGGCCGGCGACCTCGGATAAGAGTTTAACACCGCGGCATTATTTATTCGGCTTCGCGCGTTCGCGCGGCCACGAGCGCGCTCGCGCCAGCGCAGCGCACGTTTCTTTTTAAAAGTTCCTGTGAAAATGATACCTCCGCGATGAATATAAAACGCACGCCCACGCGAAGGGACATGCCGACACCGACACTACCCGACCGGCTCGGATATTATACGAGGCCCTGTTCACACGCGCGATCGACGTTAACACCTACACGGACATCGAAGAGGGCGCTACGGCCAAGGAAAGAGAGAAATGGCCACCGCGGGGCGAGAAAGAGAGAGGGCGAATGGGTGTCGCAGGTGTACAGGCCCTAACATCCCCTTCGAAATCGGAGAATTCTGCTAGGAAAGAGGTGATACAGGCGTCCGGTTTAAAGTTTCGCTTTTGGCACACTCGATGAATCGGCCATTTTTCTTCTTCGCTTTCTTTTTACTCGCTTTTTCTTGACGCACCGATGTTGAGCCAATTATTAAGGGTCAAGTCTATTGACCGAATACTCCAGGTATTATTCGTTGGCAGTGGGCCCAGTCTGTTAAGCAAAAAAGTTATGATAATTGTCATGTTTAGAAGGAACCCTTTTATTTAGTTGGACGATGTCCTTGTTTGTTTACATGTTGTTATGTTTATAGAATGACAAATGAAAAAATAAGCAATGATATATTAAATCGAAACACGAAAGTGTGAACAAAGAACTTTAAAATTGTAGTCGTAGCTTTACAGGATCATATTAATAATTATTAAAAAACATAATTCTTTCCCAGGAATACCTAGAATGCATTCTATTATACAATTTCTGAAAGTCTAACAAAAATCGCTTCGTAAATAACAAAGTTATGTTGATTTTAGAATGCACAAGTTTGCCCAAAAACATGCGGTCCCAGATTACAGATTTCTCTGCAGTCCTTAATGTGTTAAGCACCGAGGATCTTCGTTCATCTTATACTGAATTGTCTTTGGAGGGACAAGAAGAGTAGATATTTGGTTCCCAAAAATACCGAAAAATACGACTTAGTGATTCCGGAAGATTAAAATATTTTGTTATACTTTCAATATAAGCAACAATATTTTGTTACACAGGTAGCCCTCCCACAACACGGCATCTTGTAACACGATTTTGCTATAACACGATTTATAAATTGCGGACACCCTCCTACAACACGGCATCCTATAACACGGTTTCGCTCTAACACGATAAGAAAATTGCAAAAACATTTGTACAACACTGTACTTTTTCGGCGGTGGCGATGCTTGCCGTCTTAACACTAGATTTACGGAAGTTCAATGACCACTTACGTCTAAATTGAAAATGAACTGTGAAAAGAAGTAAACAATGAATAATACGTATACTAGTTTATAAAAAGATTCTTTATCTCGATGATGGTTAACATTGACATAAGCCTTTTAATAATTTTCGCAATTGAAAATAAGAAACCATACATCCGTCATTTTGACGGGTCAGGTAAACCTAGTGTTAAACATACACTGCTGCGGAAAGCAACAGTCAAGACTATCAAGACAAATGAAAAAGAAATAAGAAGTGCAGTTGCTGCAGGATCTTCGACATCCGCATACATTTATATTTTTAATAAAAATTAAGTTGTTTATGTAGAATTAAAAAAGAAATATTTGTTTTTAATATGTTTTCGGAACGTGACCCCCCTTTTTGTAGTGGCTCTAGGTCTCATACAACACGGCATTTTCTAGGAACCTATCTAGGGTGTTAAGGAGGGTTACCTGTACTTTCTTTTTGGACATATTTTTGTACGATACTGAATCAGTTAACTGGTTAAGTATTAGGCTCATGCATATGACATGTCGGATTTTCTGTACATATGAACCTTTGTCACAACCTTGTTTTCCTTATACTTTCGTTTTTCGCATAACCTCTTTCATAGTCGTACTGTCCATTGTCAGAGTCATATTTCAACAAAAAAGATTTTCTTAGAAGTGTTTCCTTTTATTATTTGTTTTGTATTTTGTACCGATATGAATTCAACCGACATTCGTATAATTTTTATTGTACGAATATAAATTTGGCAGTAATACTGCAAGAGCTACCGGCAATATAAACCATGCGTTTGAGGAAAATACTGACAACGAACGAAATGTGCGGCTGGTTTGAGAAGTGCACAAAAAATTGAAAATTATATAGGTACCCATCACTCGTTAATCGGCATGATCCAATACTTCTCCGTGACAACGCTTGGGCGCATGCATCGCACAAATTATTAAACTAATTAATGAATTGAAGTATGAAATTTTTCAACATCCAGGTTATTTATCAGATACTTCGTCAACCGACTTTCATTTTTTTAAACATTTAGAACTGTTTTCACGGGCTAAACGCTGTGAAAATGAAGAGAGTCCGAAAAATTCAATATCAGAATTTATTGATTCCAAAGATTAGAATTTCCTTAATACAATCATTAATACATTACAATCTCGTTGGTAAAAGTGTTCTTAAGAAAATGGATCACATTTTGATTAAATAAACCGTTTCTGAAAAAAGATATGCAGTTTTATATATTCACTTAAAAATCCGACATTTCATATCCACCAACCTAATATAATATACGGGAGTCCGACATTTCATTTCGATGCAATTAACGTTAATAAATTGTTAATTATTTATTGTTTAACAGTGTAATTCTCCTTCATTTCTCTTTATTTCTTTTCGCGTAATTTATAATAGGAACATTTGTCCTGTGTTCGTCGTGTGTAGTTGCCATACGTTGATTTTAATAATATTAATAACTTTATTTTTAAAACTAAATTCCGCAGTTAACTGGTTAAGAAATGTATAGTCGGATTTTACAATTTCGCGTAAGAAATTTGACGTGAAAAACGCTTTTATATGCTTTTTTTCGTTACGAAGTTTTATAGTAGTACTAGTAATAATTATTAAAGGTGTGGTACTTTAATTTGACGACCTGTAATGCTAATGTAATATCTATATTAGTAATTCTAGAGTTACTATTAGAAAAAGTGTATTAGTGCATGAGTCTTATTGTTATCATAGTATTCGATGTATATTGCAGTACTGTAATTTGAATAGTAGCAACACTAAGAGCGATAGTACAATAGCAGTAATAATAGTATAATAGTTGTAGTATGATTATATTAATATTAAAATAATTATACTATTTTAATACTTATGCTAATTTTATTCTAATGGTACTATTATGGATGCTTCATAGGAATAACTATCAAAGTTATGGTCATTTATATGGTCACTATAATAATAATCATAATATTAATATTATGACTTATAACTAGTAGTAATAGTAGTATGTTAATAATGTATTAGTATAATAATATTAATATTGCAATGTATTTACTATATTAGTTGTATTATAATAGTAACACTGAACTGTTTTTTGTCAGAAAACTTCGTAACATTCTGAAAACTTCTATGATGTGCATCCAGTGGACCGTTAATAATTATGTATAATATACTATTAACATATAGTTGTTTCTTAAAAATAATACTGTACAATACATGTTATACATCAAGGTATGTTACTACTACAGACAACTTTTGTCAATACAGTTTTAGCTGCTTTATTTTAGTTCATATTAGTGCAGTAGACAAGTGTAAATAACTTACGTTAAGCCGAATTTACACTGGTAGAGTAAATGGATTACCGTAAACTCTCTATGTGCTTATATATTACAACAAACGGAGTGATAGTAGAAAATTCATGAAGTTGATAATATAGTAAGTTGGTAAAAAAATTGCCCCTTTTAGCCATTTGCGCTCGAGCGGTGGCTCTCACTCGCCTTTTGAGTTAATGCAACGCTTTTTAACAAAATTACTTTGAACTACATTTGTAATATTACGCACATGATGTTTGAACATAGTGAAACGGGCAATATTAGCGATTAATAATAAACAAATAATAATTTCAAAAATATTGATCGAATTTTTCAACTAGAAAGTTTTATAGTAGTTGTTTGCCAACAATAAAAATACTTTCGAGTGCAAAGGGTTAATATTTGAGCGAACTTGATGGAATTTCATAACCAGAGAACGACACCGGTGTTCGTGAAATCTCACATACAAGTGGCAATATTGAGAATGTCTAATGTGTTATTATCAAAATACAGAATATATTAAAAATTGTTTATAATAAACATTCGACATGAATATATGGTCAGAACGTTGCAATAATAAATAATGTTTAACAATGTTTAATGTTGATAAGGGTGAAATAATAGAAAATTGTTGGTGTTGACAATAAATTAGGATGGTTAATGGTTAAAATGATTTTTTCTGTGATAATTCAGTAATCATCGTGAATTCGTGTGTTCTAAGTACACTAATGAGCGAGCATCGTTAGCATTATTCATATTTTGGTAAAAATATTGACTAATATTGATTGTAAGAAATGTTAACATTAATTGTAATCCTGCAAAATCAAATCCCTATTATTTTCAACTTTGTGAAGCATTATGTACACTAACATCAAAATTTCTTGCAAATTCTCCATAGTCTGCAAGATTAAAGGTTCTACACTTCCAAAATCATTAAGAAAGTGTCATCTTTTACCAAAATTGATTACAATAGTTTACAAAATTTCTAATCAGTAATTCGCTACTATATTGTACAATAAATCTACAAAATATATATATTCGCAAAACGAAATGATCAGTTTAAGCTTAAAGTTGAAAGAATGAACTGGCAAATAAGAGAACATTCTACGTTAAAACTGCAAGACTAATAGTAATAGCAAGTATAATAAAAACTATATTTTTGTATAGTTATTATTAACGTAAATGTATACAATGCAATGTACATACTTTGATACAATAAATATTAATAAACATCTTTTTGTGTATGGCCATTTTCTTTTTCTTTTCCTTGGGCATTTTGAAGAATTTCTGTACCTTTATAATATGAAAAAAATTATTTCAAGTTTATTATAAAATGTTCTGTTATGTTGATGTTATAATCAATTTAAAAATAAGCGAAATTATTTCCACCAGTTATTTTTACCATAAACATATATAACAGAAAACATATTTTCTGTAATACAGCAAATATTAACAACACAATAAATTCACTAAAGCTGATTCGCTTAATAATTCGGCCTCGCGTGAAATCGCATTTGTACCAATAGCGTTTAATGATTCGTCAATATCATGTTATCGTACCAGCGAAAAAGTACGACGCTTAATTGCAATATTTAAACGAAACTAATAAGAAATACTATTAATTTTAATTTTCTATTATTCAATAAATATAAAACAATTTTATTATTTAAAAAATATGAAATTAATTAAGTAGAACTTTAACAAAAGTACTTTCAGTCTTACTCGAGTCATCAGAGCGCAATCATTGAATTATAAAGTATTATGCAGTGATATTTTTGTACGATTAGTATTGAGTTATAGAAACTATATAACTGTATCTATGCAAAATGAATAAATTTCGTCAGTATATTTTCATTAATTTAAACGTTCAAAACAAAAATTCCCACCTAACTGTAAACTATTGGGAGTACAAATTAGTTCAGTCCGTTTCTTGTGGTCAAAAATGCATTTATTACAGAACAATGTGTAGGAACAGATTACTCAAAGTATTGTCCATCGCTGGTTACTACTTTTTCCCACCTCTCTGGCAATTTTCGAATTCCATCTCGAAAAAATGGCTCGTCTTTTGAGGAGATCCAAGTTTGGAGCCAATTTTCGATTTTTGCGAAAGAAGTGAACCTGTGACCTGCCAAATCGTGCTGCATCCGTTGGAACAACCAGTAGTCAGAAGGAGCAATGTCCAGAGAATGCGGCGGGTACGGTATAATATCCCACTGATCGTTTCCAAATATGTTTTCACGACTTTTGCGACATGAGGCCGGACGTTGTCATGCAGAAGAATAACCGTGTTATGTCTTTGCTCGGACTCTGGCCGTTTTTCTCGTAATGCACGTCTCAAACGAAGTAATTGTAGCCTATACTTATTATCCGTAATGGAATCGCCAAGTTGTAGCAGTTCATAGTATATAACACTATTTTGGCCCCACTAGATATTCAGCATGACCTTTGAACTATGAATTTTCGGTTTCGGTATTGATATTGAGGTCGATGGTAACGATTGACCAGGCATAGCGTAGTGTTTTTTTCTTCTTGGTTTTCTAAATGATTTGTCAGTTGGAGCATTGTCACCATAAACTTCCACACGGATTCGATGCGCTTCTGCTGCACTTTTATTCCAATTAAAGTAGAAAACTAAAACCTCCCGCAAATGCAGCTTAGTTAACACAAAATTTTACATATTCAACACAGTAAAAAACGAGATTTATGTATGAAACTCAAAGCGATATAAACTGAATATTATTGGCAGATACCTAATGTCTCTGAAACAATCGAAATTCGCTGTTGCTATGATACATTTATAACAGCCAGAGATACCTTTTAAAATCGGACCGAACTAATTTGTACTCCTAATACAGGCCCTCCTTTCAGCACTAGGACCTTATCTCTCTAAATATAGAAAATAAATATACTAAGCGAATCTGATACTATTGCAAATACAACGACCAAACGTAGTCAGAATAGGTTCCTTCACACGCCATGGAACAATACCAATTTGTTTACAATTCCATAAAAAGAATTGATTCTAAATATTGTAAGTCAAAATAATAATGCGATCAACCGATCATATCCCAGATGCACAAAGCTAATTAACGTAAATTAATTATTCGAAATGTCGTAAATGAATTATCATCGACGCTGATGCTGGGACGCGAGGGTGTCCCGGCAAAAATAGCTCGAAAATTAATCGGCCAGCATAACAATTTTATCGCGGTCGGCCTTTACTTGGCCCTTTTTGCTGGGCCAGCAGAAAATGTAAAAATTTCGGCCGGACATAATGGTCGGCCGAGCACGGGAATCGGGCAGATCGTTAAGTTATGGGTCCCGTGGAAGCAGACGTTTTCCTTTTGTCTATCGTGTTGCACGGAGAAATGCAGCCCGAGAGATAAGGTTCGTTAGTGGGCGAAAGGTTAAAAATAAGCCGGCATGGAGGGCAACCCGTCATAAATCTGGCAATCCCTGGTGAAAAGCCGACTCGCACCCTAAAAACAGGGATACATCCTTAGCGACGAGACAGTCTGCGTCTTGGATCGAGTCTGACTCGTTTCGGGAAACTTCATTTCTGAAGTTCGTTCGGAAATTTTAGACAATATTCAGTCGCTATGAATTACGAGCGTTTGAAAACAGCACGTAGCTGATCTAAATAGTATGCATAGATGAAATTGTCAATGATATTGTTCTTTATTAAGCTATTTATTTGGTTTTTATTGTTATCCTTATTTTTGTCATATTATTTTTTTTGGTTATTACTGTATTTTTCGCGATATATTTAATCCCGTGAAATATTCCAAATGTGAAAGTCCTAAAATTCACATATTACCCACGGGTTTAACCTTTCAAATTCTACGATTCTAAATTTTTTAATTTTAGAATTCCTACATCTCGACATTCAAATATCAAAATGACTAAACTCATAAATTCCTTAATATAAAAATTTAAAAATGCTAAAATATTCAAATGCTTAAATTCTCAAATACCGATAAGCCTAAATTCCCTATTCATTGGAAATATTTTCAAATTTTCATAGTTAAAAAATTCTCAAATTCCTCAAATTTCATAGTTCCAATCTCGCATATTCCTAAAATTTTCCTCGTTTTTAAATCCCCGAATTATTATATTTTTTAATTTTCTGCGTTCTTATATTTCTTAATCCCTAAATTTACCACATCGTTAAATTCAAAAATTTTTTAATTTCAAAATTTCCGGAAAACTAAAATTTGTAAATTCCAAATCCAGTTCAATTATTGCATTCTCTATTTTATGCATTGATTGCTTTCATAACTTATATTTATTTATCAAAATTATAAATAAGGCAAATACCATAAACAAATGGTTGTTGCCATTTCTGAGTAAAACCTATGTTAGTTCTTTCTTCTATACTATTAAAAATATTAATAATAGTAATACTTGATTGTAGTAGTTTCTATGCAATCGAAATTATTAATAGTTCTAAGATTTAGATCGTATTAAAGTTGTACCAACGGGATGTGTGGTAAGGGAACATTTCGGTGGGACAATAGTATATAACAAAAGTCAGGAATTCGAGCAGGAGCAATCGAAGTGTACGAATTATAGAGAATAGAGAGCGTGCGTGAGAAACTGAAAAGGAAGAAAGAGAGTCGGCGAGAGTGTCGATTAGAAGAGTGCGGGTTTTGTAATTAAACATATTTATACCAATAGATAAATAAAAACTGCGTAACAGTTATTGTATTCCACATAAACCGTACATAATTATTAATAATAATATCGTTTACTATATTAATAATAGTAGTAATATAATTTCTAGTAGGCGTTACTAGTAGTAATAAGAGTTTATAATATATTTTATTAATAATATTGACGATATAATTTTTTCGATAATTTATGTAGCTAATTTCACTACATGTTACAGGTAATTATAAATAAATGCTGTGAATTTTATATAGTTGAACAGTAGTTTGTGATAGATTTCAATAATAAAAGGATTTACAAATGTATACTTTTTCTTTTATTTATTTGTTTATTGAGCAAATTTCTTGAACGTAAAAATGTCACTGAATTTTCAATAATCGGTAACAGTAACATTTAATATCGATTTCTAATACTTCCTAGCAAATGTCACGAAATGCAAATGAACTCGTCACTTCATTATAAAAATAGATAAGAAACATTGACACACTTGTCTGTTCAAAAATATGTAGTCTCTAGTAAATTTTATTCGTTCTAATAATAGTTTATAAAAGTTTCTCCTCGCACTTTATCAGATGTGAAAATGTTCTTTATTATTACTAGGTAGACAGCAGTGTCTATTAAAGTAACTGTAACTTTAGTTACTGCAAATATATATTTCTATTAGTAAATCGAAAGTGGATACTCGATAGATATTATTGTCTCATATATCTTTTTAATACATATTGATACGGCTGTCTACAAGGTGATTCCGTATAATGTATAAATTTATAGCCATAGAATGTTTGTTCAAGTATGTGGAATTATATATTTAAATACCGAATGAAGAGATTATGAGCACGTGATATGGACGTACATCAAGGCATGAATATTCTATCCGTTGAATGATATACAGAGTGTTCCATTTGAACCTATTAGTGAAACCAGTATCTAAAACCAGTTTCTGAAACGTTGAGGATATTCTAGCAGAGTAAAATAAAAGTACAGATAAAAATTTGCTGGAAGCATTAAGTTTATTTATACTGTTGTGAATGATACATACTATATTTCTCTTTGTGAAGGACATCAGGCAAAATACAGGACTCTCCGCCTAACCTAAGCATCTTCAGCGCTTTGCTTATTGTTTATGACTGAGAACGGTGTCAGAAGAAAGTATTATTTTGCTTGATGGGATAAATATTATGATATCTTAGAAATTTCTCTGATGGTTACTTTCTACGAGATTTCAAGGTCATCGAGGTTTATTTTTAAACGCCACAATCTATTTTCAGCATCACATCATGATACACAACGACCTGTAATACTATGACTTTCGCCTGACCTTGGGTATAAAAGATTCATCAGAATTAGATAACTGACGTACAGAGTGAAATATCTGACAGAAAGATTAAAGGAGGAAATTTCATTGCAGAAAGTGTTCAAGATGATGTAAAACTTCGACACAACTCTTCAAATGATTAATAAACCGGCCTCGAACGTTTGCTATAACTTGTTCGTTGATATTAGTCGGAACAGTTCTAATACGTTCTTTCATAGTTTCCAGTTTTGTAGGAATGTCGTTATAAATTACTGATGTCATAGCATCACACAGAGAGTATCAGAACGTGTAAGGTCTGGCTAACGTGCAAGTCGTTTCGAATACTTGCTACAACAAAATTTTCTTCGTTAATCTTACTATTACTTATTTCACGTCGTCTATCTATTTTAGTATTTTTCATTCATGTTTTACGTACTCAAGGTCACACGAAGGTGACAGTGTCATAGATTTGTTGGATTAATCTTGACCTCAGGTATTATGCTATGATGATGAAAGTATGCATGCAGTCATATTTAACACTATTTCTACCACGATTTTGTGTACACCTATTTCAACCAAAAGATGTCTTTTGACGCCTTTTGAATACAAATCATTGCCGAAATTGGTTGGGATTTCAAATTATGAGCTAAACGCAGATAATTTGAGGAATATATTTATTGATACACTGATGTGTATTTATTGGAAATTATTTAACTCGTCAAGCTACCAAATTTTAGGGTCACATAAGTTTCTTCCTTTTTGTAATATGACACAAAATGGGATAGAAGGATAGAGAAGGTTGATACAGCTGAACAATTAATGCAACGATTCAACTTTAAACTATAAATATTGTGTATGAATGCCTATCAAAGAAGGAAAGAACTAATGGGGCACTCTAATATACAATCAATGCAGTGGTGTATACTAAAATGCAACAAGGGAAATTGACTGGAGAAAAATGATATCGCTGAATTAATTTAACAACCATTGTATGAAAAGTAAAAAAATTAATTGTGGAGAAACGATTCAACATAGAGAATAATTTTATATTAAAATTTGAAAGGTGTCTTTTGACACCTCTTGGTAGAAATAGTGTTAACAAAATTTCGAGAACTTTGACATATGTTGCAAAGTTATCGAATATTACATACAGGGTGGCTGGAATGAACTGTTACAACTTCACACCGCTGCAGCAGGTACACTTTTTAATCTTTTGTTTTATCCAAGGGAAAAAAATAATCGAGAAACATTCAAGAAAATGATTCAATGCTCATTGCTCGATATAACCTCCCTTTGCACGAATAATTTCATTCAAACGGTGAAAGAATGAATCGCACGTTGCCCGTGTGTGAGATTGTGGAATCTTCTTCCATTCCCGGACAAGTGCTAATTTTAGAGCGTCCAAACTTCGATGTTTTATTACATTGGCCTTGGCGTCCAAAATAGCTCAAATACATTACATTCAATCTTTAAACAGATTACATTCAAATGCTGGAGCTCACGAACGATAATTGGAACCGATGTTCCAGCTAAATATAAAGCAATTACAGAATTACGCTTCAAATCCATCACTATAACCTTACTTTGAGATGTAGTATACGAAAATGCTTCTGCACGCTTATAAACAATTGAATGAACTATCAACATGGCAACTTTCAGATGGATTGTGTGAGCGGATCGACAGACGCATCAGTATGAACTTAGTAACAGATCATTCCAGACACCCTGTATATAGATATCGAAAATGATTATAAAATCATTCTTTTAATCACAAAAATGGAATTAGTTAATTTGCTTATAATATCAAAACAAAAATTGGATATGTTTTCATTGACAAAAATTTCACAATCTCTTGGCAGGAGGATTATAAATAAAATTTGAAGAAATTCAGACTTCAGAAACGTAGGAATTATTGTAAATATTTTAGGAACTTAGGGATTCGAGAATTGTTATATATAGAGGAATTCGCTCAAATTTTGAAATTTAGAAATTCAAGTTTTCAGGAATTCAGAGATTGTTGAGTAACTTGGAAGTTTGGAAATTCAGGAATTCTTGTTATTCATAATTGCGGATGTTCATTTAACAATAAATTAACTTTGAAGTTCACAAATTCACGACAACAATAAGTTATGGATATACGTGTAATAGAGTAATAATGTAGTGAAAATATAGAATAGTGGCATAGTGTATTGGTGAAATAGTGAAATAGTAACACTAATAGTAATAGTAATAGTGAATTAGTGAATAGAATAACAGTGGAGTAATGATGTAATTAGATTGTTGACCAGTAGTAGAGCGGAGTACTGAAATATGAAAATAGTAACAATTTGCTTTAGTCGTACAAATGAACAGTAGAATCTTAGCAGCATAGCAGTATAGTAGATTAGTAACATAGAAGTATGGCGGCACAGTAGGATAGCCTAGTATAGTATCATAATACTATAGCAGTATAGAAATATTAAATAGTATAGCAGTAGAGTAGAATAGTAGAATGGTAGTATGATAGCATATTAGCATAACAGCATAGTAGTGTAGTAGCATAGTAAAGTAGTAAAATTGTAGAATGTTATCACAGTCAAATAGTACGATACTACTATATTGAAATAGTAAAATAATGATGTTATAGCGTTGCAAAAAAGTAGAATATCAAAATGTTCGTGGAATGTCGTAATTAAATCGTAGTATTGTATTGAAACTGTGAAATAGAAGTATATCATTGTAATCGAGAATAAGTAATAAAATAGTATTAATATAATACTGATGTGATAATATAATATAGTAGTAGAGTAATACTATCACACAGAAGAGTAAAACAACGGAATATTTGAACATACACTCATGGACAAAATTAAGTGGACATTGCACAAATGTAAAAAAATTTTTTGTTTTATTACAATGCTTTAAATAAATTTTAAATTTAGAACGTGAGATATTTTTGTAGACTTGAAAAAACATTTATTTGATATACAATTTATTTATTTAATGTATATAATTGTGCAATAAAGTTTTGATTTATAGGCATTATTAGTTAAATTAAATTAACCTTTTGTTACTTATGATACCTGTCCATTTAATTTTGTCCACGGCTGTAAGTCATATCGAATAGTACTTATACACCGTTAAGATTCTCGATGTCCGAAATAAATTCACCTTCATCGAGCCTTTAAAAGCTCCGCCATAATCACGCAGTCGCCGTAGACGTTTCAATACAGGGCAGTCCCGTTTGTTCCCGTAATAAAACTTCTACCAACCCCGGCACCGTTCCGACCCCATACCCCATCCCTGTTAAATCTACGGGGCGAAGCAGTCGTCAAAGAATTTTTTCTTGGGGCGCAATTAAAGGCTGCAAAAGAAATATGCGAACGAGGAAGGTTCTAAGGAAATCGTACAATCGCCTTAATGGCAAATGCGAAGGGGGAAACTGATGGCCGGAGGCGCATAATGGTGTTGATTACTAATTACAATTATTGGCCGGTGAGGATACGATCGATCCTCTTTCGCCCCCCACACACCCTTCCCCTCTATCCAGGTTCAAACACCGTTCCTCCCCTTGCCGTCAGAAGCGTGTTCGAGATCGTGGCCGGCTAATTGCATTATACGTGTCAATATCCTGGAGTAATTCTCCTTGCACAGGAAATTCGATGGAAAATGGTCGAATGAACGGAAGATACATTTCTTTTTCGAAATTATTCAGCTGTGCTCTGTAGTGCTTCGTTGTTGGTATATCGAACGTCAGATTTATTAATTGTTCGGTTATTCGAATTTTTAATCGAATAATAATACGGTAGAATTGATTAATTTACGGAGGAATCGGTTCAGGAAAAATTCTGTTGTAGAATTTATAGGATGGTTCGACTATTGAATCTTGAATTCCTAGGTTTCTAGAGAAATTTGTCTTAGTTACAAATACTGTCAAATACTCCTACATCTCTGAATCTCTAGATTCCTAGATTTCTAATCCATATCCTTATACTTACTTAAGTACCTACATATATCCCTAGATCCCTACAGTTTTAGGTCCCAATGTCTCTATGTATATCCCTAGGTACCTAAGTACGTCTCCAGATCCCAACAGCCCGAGATCCCTACGCAAGTACGTAGAGTCCAATGTCCTTAAATCCCTGCGTCTCTAAATTCCTAAATCGCCAAATTCCTACATCCTTAAGTCCCCAAATACCTTGTCTTAAATCCCTGGATTCCTGAATCTTTGTAACTATAGATCCCTAATATTATATTTCCGTATTCATAAGAAATCTCTAAATTCCAAGATTCTTCAATTTGTAGATTCATAGATCGCTAGAGCTCTGGATCCTTATGTTCAGATATTTCCTATATCTACATTTCTCAGATATAAAGCATTCTAGTTTTTTAAATTTTTGGATTCACAGATCCCTAGATATTTGTATTTCAAGATTACGACAGTTCTAGATTACTATATTCCTACATATATTCTTATATTCCTATATTCTTCAATCCTAAAATCTCTACATTCTTAGTGTTTACTATGTAATGAATATAGTGAATATTCGTAAGTCCACAAATAAGGTGGACTGCTGTAATGCCTACTGTAAACATATAGGTAGATCAGCAATGTAGAGATTGTAAAGTCGTTCCAACCAATTAAACATGTCTGAAGCTATCAAAAATGATACCAAATACGGTTATTGTTGGTGTCACGACAACTGACGTCAATGAAGACCAAATATTGTTATCAATGTTGAATTATACAGCTTTCAACCAGGATTCTGATCGGTTCTTTTTGTTAAAAATTACCAAAAACGATTCCAAAACATGGCTTTTTATCGATTCAATGACCAACGACGTTGATGACGACAGATTCTTCTCGTCAAATTACCGTCAAAATCTTTATAGCAAATATATGTTGTCTCGCGAGTCTACTCTCCTAATATCAAAACAGACGATTCAAAATTACAACCATTGTGGTACAAATAAGTAAACACAAGCGGACAAATACAAGTTGAATCGTCTCCAAGCTTCGCCACGTTCGGTCATTAAATCTATTGAAAAAGGTAAGTATTAATCTATTAATATATCTCATCTATTACAAAGTAGATATTAGACTCAAAAATCTATCTTCATTTAATCTTAATAGGTAACCTATTAAAAAAAAAATTTATTAAATAATTGAAGTAAAAACTTGATTCTTTCAGTAAAGCAGGCGAAACGATATGCAATTAAATTTGTTGTCAACCTTGTACTTAAAAAAAGAATAAATCAATGAATTAATACCTGTTTTGACGAAAATTCTAAAACGATCGTAACCCTTTGTCATGTTATCTTCTAGCAAAACATTCCTTGATCTTCAGAGGTAGCGACACTCACATAAAAATTGTAATGGCGGTTCGAGTGGAACGATTTTAAAACATCGGATAGCCCTGAAGTTATTTCACCGTTACAAAAATTAATTATAAATTTACGGTGATAATGAATGTTTCTCTGAGAGAATGTGCCTTGTCATTTCCTCGCGTTATGCTTCGGCGCTGTCATAACGAAAATCAAGAATTGGTAGCCTATTACACGCTTCTTTTACTATAGTTTAAATCGGACCACGAATTATTTACACGTTTTTTCTTGGCTTTATCGATCAGACGGAAACTAGAATCTGTTGCTTCTTTATTCTTCGCTCAGTGGTTCACAATAATAGTTATCATCATAAACTTATAAAATGTCAGATGTCTTTAGAAAATGTTGAAACAGTCTTTGGAATTTAATTTAGCAATAAATAATCATAGTTTAGTAATAGATTTCACGCAGTTTAACGTTCAATTTATAATTCTATTTTGCAGTAAAGTATCACAGTATTAACAATAAATTTAACACTGTTTAATGATACATTTATAAATTAACTGACAACAAATAATTACTGCATAATAATAAATAATTTACTTTAATTAAAAACTAATTAATTCTTGGTTGCATTCTATTGCGAATACACTTAAAAAATAATGAACTATGAAATTCTAATATTTTATTAAACATAAATATGTCGCAAACATCAGAATCAACAGAATTATTTAAACCATTTCTCCTCCTTCATAATTACAACTTTTTTTATTCACAATTACAAATTATACATGTGATATACTCATTACTATAGCAGCAAATATTTATATAGTGTTACTGTCTTTTGAGTATTAGTTGTGGAATTTCAAAAAAACATCTTTATCTTTTTGAAATTGAAAAATTCATTTAACGAAGCTTAGTTATAATTGTTGAACAGTTGGTAGTTTATAATTACTAATAGTTATAATCCTGTTTACGACTTACAGCTTAAGAAAAAGAGGAAAGATACACGAGTATCACAAACCACAATTTCATTTAGCAACATCTAAAAATTGACGTCTGTTTACCTAACTTAAATTTAACGTTTCCAAATATTCCCCTAACAAAATTATGATAATCTGACAACCTGTGAGCATAAAAGTATCTCGATGATGCAATATCCGCTACCCTATAAAACAATCTTGCACGAAGGGGTAAACGGTGTTGAATTTTTCAAGAACGAGACCGACCACCGCCTTCCGTTTGAAAATCCTTTTTTTATTTTCCCTAGCAGGATCCTTTCCCGGCCCGTTATTACAGTACAGCCTTTCACAAGGACACGATATCCAAGCACACGGCGAAATAGCTTCTCATCTCCAAGGAAGGGTAATTTTCCGCACTCCCCTCCCCGCATCGGCTCGACTCAACTCGGTTTATACAGCAGCGTCGCTATAATTACGCTTAGTTTTAATTAACTTCACGTGAATTTAAACATTTATTTCGGCGGATGAGTGGAAGAACGCCCCGTTTTCTCGCCGCCAACCCCCTGTTCCAGAAACATCCCTGAGATTGCTGACTAGGGGGATGATGTGGGGGAAGAACGAGCAGCGACGTCTTTGTTGGAGGGTGGCATCGTTTTGGAAAGTTTGAGCAGCTTTCGTTAACGACTGCATTAATTTTGTTCTATCAAACTTTTCTTTATTCCATTATTTATTAATTATAAACGTATGTAGTAAAATTTGTATATTTGGTTATTTAGCAATTGTTTCTGGAAGAATTCAGTAATAAGGGAACTCAATTATAAATATAAATATACATACAATATGTGTTAGGGTGGCTTACCCTTTAAAAAGTTAAAACAATTTAAGCAAAACTCTCGAGGTTAAAGCAATTTAAATGTTTATAAAATGAAAAAAGTGATGTAATTTCTTAATCATTTCTTTATTTAAACCTATTTCTTTGTCTATAAATTTTTGACAATTAACCATTTATCTATCTTTAACCTTCTATATTTTTATTAACAAATTAAAGGTACTCTATTAAATTTATAATGTAAATATACTTTTATGTGTGAATTTAAGCCCTATTGTTTTTTCTGCCAAATAATCAATTCTTTATACATATGTATGTGTGATGAATATTCTTTTCGGCTCGTGGCATTACTTGTAATGTGTAATGCTACTGGTCCTCTTTGTTAGTCAATTTTTTACTCAATTCACGTAACTTTCATTTAAAATCGATAAAGCTGTATGTAGATCTAAAAAAGTACGTGATAATTTGAACTTTTCTAATAAAATGAATGATTTTTTGTAACGAAGCCATTAAGATCTTTTGTACACAATGAATGAATATTGTTTGGTAACAAGCAATTTCAACAATCTTTAACAATCATTAAATAAATTCACTATTTTCGAAAACTATTCTTAATTATGTGACTTTGCTCATTATGTATTGATTTCTCAACTATACATATACAGTCATGGACAAAATTAAGTGAACATTGCAGAAATGTAAAAAAATGTTTTGTTTTATTACAATGTTTTAAATAAATTTTAAATTTAGAACGTGAGATATTTTTGTAGACTTGAAAAAACATTTATTTAATTTATATAATTGTGCAATAAAGTTTTGATTTATAGGCATTATTAGTTAATTAAATTTACCTTTTGTTATTTATGACACCTGTCCACTTAATTTTGTCCACGACCGTATAAGCTCAAATGAGCTGATTAATTCTGACAGATTTAATACCAACATCCTAGTTTGTGACATTTAATCGTAACGGTATCTGTAATCACTTACATTGTAGATAAACGTGAACATGAATTTTTAAGCGCAAATTTTGAAAGCGTTCATTTTATACCTTATACTAACTATTTAGAAAGTAAGGGCAAAGAAAGAAGAAAAAAATTTGTTTTGAACAACGCTAAACTAAATTACACTGTCTAACAAATTTTAACTTTTTTCAACGCTCTAAAATCCGATCAGTGATTTTTATAGTGCTTCTGGCGCTGATTACAAATCTGCGATCCGTTTTTCGCCAGCGCGTACAGTTTTTGAGAAATTTGATTTTGAAGAAAAAACACATTTTCGAAACTCAAACTAATTTTAAGAAGTAACTATAGGAGATACTTAAATTCTGTTTGCACCCAAAAGTTCTGTAGACTTTCCCGAATGTAACAATATGTGTTTTCTTATGCATTCCGAATATTGAAACATGTTTAAACACTTATCGAACGCGGAGAGAGACCGACTTTTGATAAGATTTTACGTATATTTTTCAATTTATCTTAAAAAGTAAGGATCCAGCGAATCATCGAACTATAGCACGCAATGGAGCAGATTTTTACCTTTGAACAGCACCTAAAAAAAGTTTCAACATCATTTTTTTTACGATACTAGTAGCAAAATAGCAATGCGCGAAACGAAGCGAAGACAGTGGTTCTTAGCGTCAGATCGGTCGCTCAATATCCCACCTATATTAACGCGATGCAAGGAACGACTCATGTGACGTGAGAACCCCTGTCTTCGCTTCGTTTCGCGCGTTGCTCTTTTGCTTCTAGTATCGTAAAAAAAGGACGTTGCAACTTTCTTTGGGTGCTGTTCAAAGGTAAAAATCTGCTCTATCGCGTGCTATAGTTCGATGATCCGCTGGACCCTTACTTTTTAAGATATAATTGAAAAATATACGTAAAAACTTATAAAAAGTCGGTCTCTCTCCGAGTTCAATAATTGTTTAAACATGTTTAAATATTCGGAATGCATAAGAAAACACATATTGTTGTATTTGGGAAAGTCTACAGAAATTTTGGGTGTAAACAGAATTTAAGTATTTGTTATAGTTACCTCACAAAATCGGTATGAATTTCGAAAATGCGTTTTTTCTTCAAAATCAAATTTCTCAAAAACTGTACGTTCTGGCGAAAAACAGATTGCAGATTCGTAATCAGAACAAGAAACACTATAATAATCACTGAGCAGATATTAGAACGTCGATTGGCTGTTGGACAATGAATTATTTATGAAACATCAATCAATTTTCAATATTCAATAACAGTAGTAATTAATAACAACTACTTTCTGGAAACGGTCCCTAAATGTAAATGAACTTATTACTTCATTTTAAAAATATATAGAAAGCATTGGCATACCTTCTTGTTCAAAAATATGTAGTTTCTAGTCAATTTTATTCATTCGAATAATAGTTTATAGATGTTTCTGCTCACATTTTATCAGACGTGAAAAGATTCTTTATTATTATTGGATAGACAGCAATATCTATTAAAGTAACTGTAATTTTATTTAGTGATAATACTTATTTCTATTAGTAAATTCAAAGTGGATATTTGATAGCCATTATTGTCTCATATATCTTTCTAATACATATTGATACGGCTGTCTACAAAACGATTCGGTATAATGTACTTTATAGGCATAGAACGTAAGCTTAAATACGTGAAATTATATAACATATTCAAATATCAAACGAAGTGATTATCTTCTTTATTGCTTTAGTCTTTCTTAGTTTCTTGTGAAATATTTATTTCTACAGTTTTGAAAGGATTATATTAGGTGAAATGTGTAGTGTTTAGATATTATTCAAACATAGAATGGGATTTTGACAAGTTTTTGAAAAATATTATATGAAGAATTTTTTTAATACAAGTTTTAAACCATGGAAAGAGCAAGTGTACATTATTTTGTGAATCTTATTTTACATTCGATTAATTCTATTGGACGTTGTAATGTGACTAAAATCCCTTAGCTCACTATACTTTCTATTAATTCTATTCAATCTTTTAATGCGATTCAAGTTTCAAAACCTACATTATAATTAACTTCATGTTCACAGTTTATTATAAAATTAGTAAGTTTCTTGTAAAAAAAAACATGAGAATTAATACCATTAAAAGGTCATAAAAAGATTTTGTTAATTAATTTCTAAACATACCTTTTCATCACTCGATGATGGCCAGAGTAACCATATTAATGAAATGTAGTGAACATGTTGATTAATATAACAAGGTAAATATACAATTAACTTTCTTCGTTGTCTTCGTGCTCTTAATCTATTAATGCAGTTCATTCTCTAAAGCAACATGTAATTAGCATTCGTTCATTTCTTTCAGATCATCGTAATCACAGTCATCAAAATGTATTAATCAACCTCCTGCAATCATTCGATAATGACCACAGTAGGTAACATATTAATTAACTTTCTTTATCGTCACCATGTTGTCAATCTATTATTGAAATGTTCATCGTATGACACAACATCGTGATGTATTTAACATCCATCAGCATTTTTCAGTAAATCATCATAATCACCGTAATCGTAACCTCTTAATTAATCTCCTACAATTTCTGTTAATAATTGCACGACTCAAACTATCCAACATATTATTAAGCTTTCTGCATCATCAGTATGCTCGTACTTTCTTATCGAAATTGTACATCTTGCGCGTGAAGTATCATTAACACTAAACTTACCGACGTTGAATGCGCAATTAAATTGAAGTTAAAAATTCAGTTAAAAAGTAAATTAACACTAGATTTACTGAACTCATAAAAATGATGGATCTTAGATTTCTTATTTTCCATTGCGAAAATTATGAAGCTTATGCCAAGGTGCATGTTAAGCTTCATCGAGATAAAGAATAGTTCTTTAAACTGATATAGGTATTATCAATTATTTGCTTATTTTTATGGTTCATCTTTAATTTATACATAAGTGATCATTAACACTATTTCTACCACGATTTTGTGTATACCTATTTCAACCAAAATGTATCTTTCGACGCCTTTTGAATACAAATCATTGCCGAAACTGGTTGGGATTTCAAATTGTGAGTTAAACGTAGATAATTTGAGGAATATATTTATTGATACACTAATGTGTATTTATTGGAGATTATTTAATTCATCAAGCTGCAAAGTATTAGGGTCACATATGTTTCTTCCTTTTTGTAATATGACACAAAATGGGATAGAGGGATGGAGAAGGTTGATACAGCTGAACAATTAATGCAACGAATCAACTTTCAACTATAAATATTGTGAATGAATATCTATCAAAAAAGGAAAGAACTTATGGGACACTCTAATACATATACAATTAATGCAGTGGTGTACACTAAAATGTAACAAGGGAAATTAGCGAATATTAGCTGGAGAAACATTATATCGCTGAATTAATTTAACAACCATTGTGTGAAAAGTAAAAAAATTAATTGTGAAGAAACGATTCAACATAGAGAATAATTTTATGTTAAAATTTGAAAGGTGTCTTTCGACACCTCTTGGTAGAAATAGTGTTAAACGTCCGTAAATCTTGTGAGAATCAGTACAGATTTCAAGAAAACCGTGTTAATTAATTTTGTTAGTTGAAGTAGGAAAGTAAGACGGTCATTTGACCACTTTGATAGTTCCAGTGATAAAATGTATTCCAAAATCGGATTTGGTCATACGAAAACGGTCAAAGTGAAAATATTAAGGGGGAACGTAAATAAACGGTAATCCAAGGACACCAGGCAACTCTGTTAACAATTCCCAGTTCTCAAACTGATGTCCGCTCATCCTGTCCCCTAGGTGGTTCTTCCTCACGGCCGGTTGAGCACGTCAGCTCCGAAAATTTTGGTAACGAGTTTAGCATTACGCCGGCCAGTGGTCCGAGGGTGTCTGATTTTAATGGCGCGGACTGTGAGCTAATGGGCCACCAATTGTCCAAGCCCATTTAAGTCCAGCCCAGACGCGTCTGTCCGCCTCGAAATAATGGCATTCGTCGGACTTATGGTCGCGGACCTCGCCGAATCTCTTCGGCGGTGGTTGGTCACCGAGCGATAATTTTCGGGAATAATTAGACCGTGTGCCCGGGTTCTCGTGCCAAGAATATTAATAAACCGCGAGCGTAATTATAACAGACATGATTCCGGGATTTACCATCGTGCCTGGATTCTTGTCCTCAACTGTTTCTTAGCGCCGTATTGTTAGGCTCGCGTTAAGAATTTACATCGATTAGTCTACCTAACATTGCAATAAGTATTATAGTAATTTAACACTAAAACTACCAAAGGGGTCAAATGACCCTTCAACAAATTTCCTACTTCAAATGACAACATTTTTTATGCTGATCTTCTTGAAATCTATGCAGATTATCATCAAGATAAAGAATCTATAAGTGTATTCATTTATGTTTCATCATTTGCTCATTTATTTTCAATTTCATTTTTAACATCAAAATAATTGTGCATTATATGTCAGTAGTTTTAGTGTTAAGTAAGTTCATAAAATATCAGATACCGTGGGTCTCAAAAGTAGCATATCACTTCGTGTTACTCTGTTGGGAAAACTCCAGAATGCATATTACCTACGCATCTCTGAACATCTTACAATTAATAATGTTTAGGAAGATGTCGAGTAAATTGTGTTCTTAATATGGCAATTTTCGATAATAATTGTCAACAGGAATATTGTGAAAGATGAAATTACTGGAAAACTTTAATATTTCAAACACTGAGTTGTTGAATTGATTTAGTGTTGTGCAGATTTAATATTAGAACGCAATCTGTAGGATACCGATTAAATATTCAAGTTTGTATGTATTGTATATAGTGACCCTTTGTTATCTTGTCGTGGATAGTAACGTAGGTGGTGAAATAGATTTTCTTGGATGTAATAATGGTGATGAGACATTAATCGTATGGATGAATGTCTGTATAAAGATAGTCATATAACGAAAGTTTATTATAAATGTTTTAATTTTATATACATATACTAATAAATGACAAAATATTATTATACAATTCTTTCTGTGGATTGACAGATAACGGTAATTGTGCATTCCTTTCAATGATAACTTTCTATAATAATGAATACATGAATTAAAATTATTCTTAACTATTAGGGGGACCGGAAAGTAATGTCGTTTTTTTGCAGTAAAGTTAAACATAAATCTTCAATACGTTTTTATTTTTAATCAATGATGTAATTACCCTCGTTATCAACAACCTTTTGCCATCTATTGTATAAATTTTCTATACCGTATAGATAAAAATTAATTGATTTTTTAGCATAATATCTTAAAAAAAACGAAAATTGGCATACGTAGAAACGACATTACATTCCGGTCCCCCTAATATTATTAGTTAGTTATGAAATGTTTAATTTGTATAAGTCTATATCTTATTAAGAACGATACTTTTGAAAACAGTCATTTGTTGGAACTCATCCATTTGTAATAAATTATATTTAAATATTGTGAAATTTCAGAACGTCGGTATTCCTAAATATCGAGTCCCAAAATCTGAAAGTTATACAATTTTGAATGTCCTGAAGTTCAAAGGCACCTGATACTGAAAATTTTGAACTTCTTTTAGAACTTTTATAAATACCAATATTCCAGAAGTACCAAAATATTAAAATTCCAGATATTGGAACTTTTAAATTCTCAAGTTTCGAAAGTTCCCAAATTCTGAAATTCTAAAGTTCCAAAATCATACAGTTCACTAGAGCCACAGAATCTAAAATTTTCGACATGAAAATAATTCAAAATATCAAAATTCTAAACTTCAAAACTCCCAAGCTTGGGATTTAAAAAATTTTAAGCCAACTCCGATAATTAAAAAATCCGAAAATATCCAAATCTCAAGATTGGAGTGTTTCAAGGTACGAAAATTCAGTTCAGAATATTTCTAATTCCAGAACAAACATATCATTCCAAACGGGAAAAAAGTTTCACCGCTGTTGGAAACGGAATCCATAAAGCAATATACGTATCCGAAATCCGAATGAAAGTTGCGTAGGTGTAGGCAGAACGAGGGGAAACTAAGGGAGGCTTGAAAAGCAACGGGGATGGTGTGTAGCGGGCGGAGGAGCATTACGGACATTAGATTGGGACACGAGTGCAATAAACCTATCTGTATAATCTGCCCTGCAGGAATTAACAGCCCTCTGAAGGTAGCCACTAACGAAGTAATTCACTGGATGAACGTTGGGAGTGGTGGCCGAAGGGGTGGAAGAAGCAAGAGGATTCTGCGGGAGTAAAGGGACCCTGTATATATATAGGATGGTCCAAAATTGAGATTTAGATCGAATCAGTGAGGAGTAACCAATCGCCTCTGAAAATTGATAATGGAAGGTAAATAATTGTTAGGGTTCTGGAAAAAGACATCTGCGACCATGCCTCGAAGATATTTTCTCGTTCGATTTTGCCCTGGCTCTTTATGGGTCCTTGAAATTCATTTAGTATGCAAATTAAATTGCTTGATTTTAATGTGTTTTTTTGTTCTACCTAATATGTAGATCAGGATACAATTTAGAATACTTTTAGTTAAGGATAAATGTAAAAAAGGAAACTGTCATTGGATGCTTTCGATTTTGGAGGTTTACAGTATGTAAATCTCAGAACTTTCAGATCTGAAAAGTTATAAATTTTCAAATTCTTAAATTTCTGAAACTGTACGTTTAGTATATTCTAAGTTTCTAAATTGTCAAATTTCTAAATTCATTTCTAAATTTTCAAACTTCGGAATTTCAAACATTTCAACATTTCTAACTCTGTAATTCAAATTATCACAATATAAAATTTTCCAACTATCGAAATACGATATTCCCAAATTATAAGGTTACAAACTTCTTATATTTTCAATATTTCCAATTTACTAGATTTCCTAATTTTCAAATTTTTTACATGCTTACTTTCGGAGATACTATATATCAGTTAATGACATATACATTGTATTGTCTATTAATATTTGGCTTTTATGTTTATGCAATACTTAATTTTTTTTGTACAATTGATGTATGAAGACAAACTAATATTTATGTACAATACTCTATATAAAATGTAATACATTAATAATACTTTTTGAAAGTGTAAACTGTATGTGTGAAGTTTAAGGGGCATATATGTCAAACTTTAAATAATATCACAAGATAACATAAAATGACGAAAAATAATGAGAAATAACGTAGTACTAAACAATTTTATACTATCTGTATAAAAGAGAAGTAGTAAACTCTTATTACTTACATATTATAAAGAATTATTTTTCTACAATATCATACAACGGTAAAAATTTTAATATACCCAATAAAAATGAAGGTACTTTCATAATATTAAAAATATTAAGTGCACCGCAAGTTATTATCCACTCTACTTACTAAAAAATCTAACCTCAAAAAATTGCATACCATTCTGCATTTCAGCTATAATTATCTGAAATTTTGCGAGTTATTAAGGAATTTACATTAAATGGTAAAATTGTTTTAACACGTGCTGTCTGAAAAGCAGTGTACGTAGGATATTTGGTGTCGAATGAGAAATAGAGGAGAGCAGGTAAGTATAATAGCCATAGGGAGCTGGAAATGTGGGTAATTGCTAACTTAGGGCCCGCCATTTTCTTCATACAGTTACAACCGCGAAACCCCCTGGCGGGCTACAATTTATTTATGTCGATAGTTTCTTGATTTGTCGACTCCTGCCGCTCATTTATATCCTCCCGGGGCAGTCGTAGATACATTTCGTTCAGGAACATGTTATTCGTTCACCCTCCTCTTACGGGGATTTTTCCTTCCAAGGTGGAACGCCACATAAGTGAGTATATCTACGGTGAAAGTACTTTTAGATGTTCGATTAACTCCACAGAAGTTGAAGAGAAACACCTTGGACGATTTATTGTGCATACATCAATAAATATAATTATCATTACTTTCATTTTTAAATTCCGTGCCATGAATAAATACCGTTTGAAATTTTAAGTACAGTTTTTTGTCTCTAAACTTTATCAACCTATTCTTGTTCGATAACACATACAGCGCTTGTCCGTTTTAATTTACAAGCATACTCTATATGTATATACTTAGAATCTAAGATCAAGAAATGATTGTACTCAGAAGCAAAGTTACTCAAAATGTTGAGCTTGATGATATATTTCAAGGTCATCGAAATTGGTGGAGCAAATTGTTGTTACATTGTAAACAATTTAATAGAGATTATTGTGTAAATAATTTTATGAGTTTGTAAAAGTTAAAAAATATTTTCGCAAATATTAATCAATATGGAATGATAGTACATGTAAAGGTAAAAATTATTCAGATAGTTGAAATCGGTGAGATGTGTCATTTTCAATGCAATTACTACAATATTAGTATACTATCAACACAGTAAAATCGTTAATATATGTATTAGAGAGACCAGAGTATAATATTTTTATATTTGTTATATTATTATCATAAATGAATGTGAATCTATGTGCAACTTTGGGAGAAAATATATGACTTACCTCTGAGTAATTAAGTACATATAATTTCCAGTTACAAATTCGAAATTTTTTTAAACTGAACTAAATAAGACTTAATAATAATTAAAGCTTTAATACAAAAACAATCGTACTTTATAATATAAATCGTCTTTTTTAACATTCCCTAATTGAGCCGTTTATTTTGAAAGCAGGGTGTGTCCATTTTTCAAAAAATCAAGATGATAATAATAAATAAAACTTAATATGATATTTCTAACCAGTACTTTAAGCACAATCAGATAATGGACACACATTATCTAACACCATATAATATAAAAAATTTATCTATTATCAACACTTATAAATTGTTTGAAATACAAATTCTTATACATCTCGCAATAACAAAAAGAGTACTTGCCTTTCAAAATAAGCGACACAATTCTGGAGACCTGCTTCTGTCTATGGGTCATTAATAACCTCCGGAAGGTGCGAAAAATCATCAGACTCTGTGGCCACCTGGCGTGTTGACCTGTCGGGTAATAAAGTCCCAAATTTTTCCATCCCGAAGCGTGCCAGTCGAAACTGGAAGCCGTCATCGAGGGTTATTAGTGTCAACAAAGGGGTTATGAGGCCCTCGGTTAGCTATCAGTTATACAAGGAATTAGACGTGTCAACACACACCGGCCTAATTGATTATTGCGACACGACAGGGGCAAAGCGGTTCCGGCCACAGACCATCAGTCATCTCGCCAAAAAGACAAGCATAAGCATCAGGAACTTCTTCGAGCAGCTAGATAACGTTGCCAAGCACGTGTCCGGGAAGATTATACCCTTCGGAAGGCGTTCGTCATTTATCTTACTGCTCTGCTCAACAGACGACGCGTGCAACATGTAGTCAAATATGATTCTATGAACGCTTCGGATATTCGTGTTTACAGCGTGATAAAGCGTGCTTTTGAGTTCCTCGGCTTACACGTGCTTTGCTGTACAGAATTTTGGAAGTTATATACGCGAGGGAGACCCGATGATGTACTGCTACTGCTGTTCGTATTCGTACACCGTGCCTCACCTTTCTAATTTTGGCTGAAAATTATGTTGCACGCATGTGACGATTTCATAACACGCATTACAATATTCGTTTAGTACCAGTGCTTATTTCTGTGTAAAGCAAAAATTGTATTTGCGTAAATATTTTAGACAATATTATTAATTGTAACGACATCTATGGAACTTACCAGTATTCGTGTGTCTAGAAAGTTATTTGACGAGTCGTTAATGATTTCGATTTTGTAACTTTCAATAAATTGTTGTTATAAAATTTAGTATACCGAATACGAATCCGCAAATTGTTCTTTAGCAGAGCTCGTTTTTCTACAAAATGTTTTGTAGTTATAATAATAGCTGTTTCAGATTATTTCGATCTCTATCTATTCTGTGAATACTTCTGAATAAGTCATGTCAATTGTAATCACATTGCAAAAGTTTTAACACGTTTAAATGATGACCGAATTTAAAAATTTTTATGCTGTAAAGTATAAATTTTCCAAATTACTAAACCTTTTAATTTTCTAATTTCCAAATTTCTAAATTGAATTGCCGAATTTTCAAGTTTCCAAGTTTTCAAATACTAAAATTTTCAAGTTTCTGAGTCGTCAAATTTCTACATTTTGTGAATCCGACATTTCCAAATTACCAAGCCTCTAAGTACCCAAGTACCAAAGTTTTAATGTTCTCAAATTTTATACATTTCTAAATGCTTCAATTTTTAAATTTTCAATTATCCTGATTTGGAATCATTTCGTACTCCGAAATTTTCAATTCTCTAAATATCTAACTCTCAAATTTCTGAAATGATCAAAATTTCAAATCATTAAATTTCCCAAAGATCAACCTTTCATGTTATCAAAGCAAAATTTATTTTCGAAATTATAAATACCTCAATTCCCTTAATTCTTAAGTTCTTAACTTCCCACAATCTCTACAATTTTCAAATCTTCTACTTGTCACATACCTGAATTTTCAATTCCGTATATCCCCAAATTTCGACGATTTCATATAAATTAAAAAATTTCAAATTCGACGCGTTAAAAAACTCAACCAATACATGCAAAACCTACAAATCTGTAGGTAACTGTAACTTAAAGCGAAACCGTCATAGTCCACTTCTCCCTTAATTCAACATCATCGAATTAACAATTTTATCCGATTCTTCATCTTGAACGCCGATTTGTTGAATTATACCGTTTCATTGCGCATGCGCTCAATTAAACAAAATGATCCCGTGGCAGGTACAAGTGACGAATTAGATGTTCACGAGACAATTGAATCGAATATAAACGTGACCGATGAAACGAAAGGAAAAAGAAAGTTCAGGTAGCCCTGAACGTGGCCATATTTTCGCTTTTCAGGCAAGCAGTCACCCACGGGAACAAAAGAAACCATGTCGAAAGGACAGAAAAGGACGAGGTACCAACGGCGGCACAGTGGCGATCCCAGCGATTCAATTTAAATTTCATCGAGTTTATAGCCCGTTCCGCTCGCTCTTATTCGGTATAATTAATTTTTCAATCGGGAAATGAAGAAGCCTTTTACGAGGACTTGGATTAGCGACCGGGACCATGGTTACGTCACTTCCGAAGCAGACCAATAGACATCGGCACTAAGGTGTGCGGGGTTCGGTTCAGTTTCGCATAAGTTTACGACCGGACTGCAGTTTACTCTTATTTGCCGCATCCTTCTCTGTACGCGGCAGCTTTACAAATCGCGATAAAAGACGGACGTCACGGCTTACCGTTGTTGAAAATCGGCTTTATCGATCGTTGCTTTACGACCTGTTATAGTTACACTCCAGTGAATATGAAGATATTGTGAGTGACAATGGACAATCAACTTCAAGGATGAATCTCAGTGATTGGATTCTGAATGCTGTCAGGATGCGGTTTCACGAATTTATTGCGTATGACTGTGAGATATATTAAGTACTTTCTTTAATTAGTTTCAGTAAAGAATGAAAAAGCCCGCTGTTAATGAGCGCTGATGGAGTATAAATAGTATATTTTTGTGAATAAGAGCTGATTATGTTGAGTATCAAAGCGACATCAGTAAATTGACACTGGTATCATTAATAATTGGTATCAGCTTTAGTAAGAGTAGGATAGAATTTATGTGGAATTTAAATATGTTGAGTACTGGTGACAACAGAAAGTATGTTAATATCATTAACGACGTACTAACGATATAATAAATGTTAGTATCAATACGATTAACACTTTCACTGCTAACACGATAAATATTATTTACGCTTTCTCCACCGCCCACAATCTATCACCTGTGTTATTAAAACATGTTATGTTATATAATAAAAATATGTATTCACTTTAACTAATTGCTTCTATACATATTTAATATTGTGAAAATATATACAAGATTTGTTAAAAATAAAAATTGTTTTTTAATCAAATATTTAAGTACATCAATGTAGTAATGAAAATGTTAATAGAAATCGAAGCAGTGTAAATTCGGTATGTTCATGGACACAACAGCAGAAACTATATTAGTATTAAAATAGTAGATATACATATTGTCTATATGCTAATAATAAATAGGACCATCAACGAAAAGTATATATTAATAGCAGTGCATTATTATATATTAAATATTAGCACTAGTAATGATTAATAGCAGCATTGGTAATAATGGAATGTAAGTATTATGAATATTACTTCTGTATACATAAAATTAATCACAGCAAAGTAATCAATACATCGATAATTACTGGATGAACATAGTGCTGGTATAAATATTAGAAAATTAAAATAAAAGTTAGTTAAAACATAGTATCATTGCTATTACAAATATTCTCACGGAATAATACTAGCATCAACAACAGTAAAGTTGCAAAATTCATGTCAACAGTCTATAAACATATTAAGCGTAAATAATAGTATCGGCAATCACAAAATATCAGTAAAAATATGAATAACTATAAATTATTAGTGAAAACAAGTTTTAATAGCAGTATCACTAAAAATAAAATATCAGTAACAATATCAATGTCAGTACGACCGTGTAAACTAATAAATTTACATTTACGAAAAAGAAACAAACAATTAAAAAAAGCTACATAGCGCAATAACAACACCTACTAACTAAAATATTTACGTTAACAAATATTTCCTTAATATTCCCATAAGAAGCTAATTGTACTTTCCAAAAGTTCTTTAGTTCTAAAAACTGCCTCCGGCAAACGGCACCAGAGTACATTTTGTGAAGTCATAAATTTTCAGTTTCAGTGAAATGATAATTTTCCAAATGCTCGGCTCAACGAAGTAATGGAAGATTTCAACGAACAGAGAGATATATTACATAAGTCGAAATTTATTGCAGTCCTAAAACTGCGCCTTCAAAGGAAGTAGTCCGTGGTATCCGGTTTTACGATCCGGAATTGAATGCGTAATGTACAGCGTCCATGCAACAGCATAGTTTACTCAAAGGGACATATTTTTTGTGTCAAATTTTTCATCATATTTCATCTCCAAGGACCTTAGATCTCTTTGAGGCGATTGACTTTCAAGGTCACTGTTTGTTCGCACTTTTTTCCCTAACATACTTTCTCCAGGATTTCTGAAAGGAATTCCACGAAATGACCTGGTCGAATTCCTTAAGGACTGTTTCCGTTGCAATTTGAAATATCTTAGAAGAAATTATATACCTACCATTACGGTAATATAGATATGCTTGATCAAAAAGTATAAAAACATAATTTTGTATTATTTATTTTGATAATAGCTTTCTAATGTACGAAAGAGTTTTGTTTGGATACCTCAGTGCCAAACAATTTTATAATAATTGATTAATAAGACATAAGAAAAGTATTTGTTTCTTCTTCTTTTCGTTGTAAATTTTACTGGTTTAAGCTAAAATTATAAGAATAGCATATGTATATCGAAAAGGACTGATGGAATGTACAGAGGTGGAAAATTTTGATGAACCATCTTTCAATATTCGCGGCTGTTGGTTATCAATGGTATACATGATATCATTTATTTCTCTTATATACATATAATTGCTTATAATATACAATTATAAATGCGAGTATAACAAATTAGGAAAGTTGGAGTTATGGAAATATAAAAATTAAGCAATTTTCGGAATACAGGTACAATAAGAACGTGCGAATGCGAAGCTTTGAAAATTTGGAAATTAAACAATTTTGGAATTTATGGTTTTCAAGATTTGAAGTTCTTAACACGTTTCCTTTTCTGATAAACTTTAAGACGAAGAAATTCAAAAATTCAAGAGATTAGGTTCTTAGAAATTGGAAGATTTATTAATTTGAGATTTATGACGTTGGAAAGTTTGTATATTTTATAAACGAAAAATTTAAATATTGCGAAGTTTAGAAAATTCAGAAATTATGAAGTTCGAAATTTGCAATTTTCGAAATTAAAAGTTTGTACTTTCAAAAATATATGAATTAGGGACTCTATAAGCTTAAAAATTTGAAAGTTTGGAAATTGGAAAAGTAGAAAATGTTGTCATTCGGAAATTCAGAAACTTCTGAATTTCGAAGTGTATTTAGCCCCTTTGGTACTTTAAAATTCCAAAATTTAGAGGTTTAAAAATCTGCACTTAGGCCATTTCAAAGCTTATTTTCTTAATCTAAAGACAACTAGTATTATGATTCATCGGCAGCACTAATGATTACAAATAAAGTGTAATAAATAAAATAAAACTTTAAATACATACGAGATAACTATAAGTAAAACATACGTACATACATGTGTCCACTACATTACCTACATATATATACTTTATACACTTTGAAACAAATCGGTGTTCCGAATACACGGAAACGGTGTTCCTATGGAGCTCAAAGAACCGGAAGCAGCGAACAGAGTAGCCATCCATTCCCGAAACATAACCTCTCAGTCCCGGCTTTAATTAAACAAAATACAGTGTATTTGCATAAAACGTACGCACCGGGCTCTACGAAGTGCATAGTTAAGCCAAGATATGGCGGACAGGCCATAATATACGACGGACTGGGACGCAAAGGAGCCCATGCACGGGGTGGGGGGTCGGCGAGAGAGATTCATCTCGAAATTGTATCGGCATCTGTATGGCCATTAGCATACTGGAACTGACGTATCTCGAAATGTTCTCATTAGCTGAAATTCATGGGCGGCTTCTACGCCCTGGGCCCCAGGCCCCTGGACCTACAGCCTCGTCCGAGACTGACCCGACAGTTTTGTAAGGTTAACCCGGTAACTAACCTGACTTAACCCAACCGGTCGGGGAATGTTAATGGCATCCAACTTATTGACGAGACCGGCATTGAGGCTCTGCTGGCTGGGCTCCGAACCTCTCGTCCTGGTCCTCGTAATTACGTAAACCAAGTTTTAACGGACTCACGTGACATCACAGTGCCTCTACATTGCTATTTCGATGAATCAATGACGTTAACGCTAGAACTAACCAGTCAAAATAGATCGATTTCAGATTTCACATTCTATGGTACACTACAATATTTTATTGCTACACTTTTCACGGAATATCTGGCATATTTTGTTCAGGCGGTAATATTCAGGTTCGATCATTTCAGTTCATTTCGGTTCATGTAAGTTAATGTTTTGATATATGCAGGGTGCGCCAACTGTAGGTACCATATGATAAATGCTTATAAAATAATGAAAACGTAATAAATAGACTTCGGTTCGCGATATTTATTTACTTTGGTTTATACCATTACAAAAAATTCATTTCTTAAATACAATATCGGGCAAATGGTCTCCTTCGTGAACAGCGCAAAGAAATGCTAGTTTTTGGGCATTTTCAATAACTTTTTGAAACGTTTCGAGCATTATTTCCGTTACTTCTTTGCGAATTGCATCTTTTAGTTCCTGGAGGGACCGTGGTGAATTAACATACACTTTGGACGTTAAGTAACCCTACAGAAAAAGGTGTGGAGCCGTCAAATCGGGCGACCGCGGAGGCATTTCGTAATCGCCACTTTTCGAAATTAAGCGATTCAGGAACAATCTTCTACTCAACTTCGCCTGAACAACCTGAATGTTCTCGTTGCTGCTCTTTGGACGCTGCCTTGCACGCTTTGCACGGTCACGAACATTACCACTATCACGAAACTTATCAATAATTTTCGATACAGTTTTCCACGTAACATTAAAATTGCGTCCATACTTCCGCCTCATACCACATAAAGTTTTGATAAATGAGGACCCTTCTCTAAAATATACTGCCACGATGTCAATCCGTTGTGCTGGCGTTAAGTTGTTCATTGTGAACAATAATGGTATAAAATAACCTGTCGAATGGTTTAATGTGTTCTTCGAAATGTTTACAAATAGCAATTGTTTTGGCGTTCAACATATAGTGCCTACAGTTGGCGCACCCTGTATATTGCCACTATTTTTGTTTGACTGCTTTATCTTTATAACGCTACAAGTTTGGTTGTTGATATTCGCAATTTTGAGTCTTTCGACTTGAAATTTTGATAATTTTAGATACGTTTAATTGTTTGGAACGATTCTACAATCTGTGCGTCTCATTCTTGATTTACCTATACATTTACAGTAGGTACTTCAAATTTTAAATACATATTCGTATTCACATGCTGACACCCGGTTTGTAGATCCATTAGGTAATTTTAAAATGAGTGCACATTGAATATCGGCAGTTATGCTGTTAATACTGAGGTGCCAATAGTGCTGTTACGAATGCCTTATACTTCTGAATAATAGGGTTAAGATTATTCAAAAGAGACGGAAAAACCGGTTAGCGAGATGCATATAAATCGATGATCAGAAATAGCAGCACTTTTTTCAAATCTTTATGGAACGTAGGAAAAATTATTCTTATTTAAGTGGTAGTTATTATACTGCACGAGGAAAGGTCGCGTCATCGATTTTGATAAAAAATGTTGTTACAAATTTGGAGCAGATACAGGTTGTTCCATACTTGATCGTTTGAGGCAATACTTTCTATTTGGGAAGATTGTGGAGGTATTGATTTTATTTTAGTTATTAATCTAATTATTAATAACTATTATGATAACAAAAATTTTATTTACCATTACAAACTACAATGGATGATAGAAATTGTTTTAATTTACAAATAACTATTATCAATTGTGGAAATTTAATTCTTATTACTATTAATCAGTATAAGTGACCAAATACTTCTTGTTTTATTTAACAAAAACTATTATTATTAGCTAGAATTTTACTGTGATAATGTATTTTGTTTAGTAAGATATAAAAAAGTTAATTTTGATTTGAATTTAAAATATTAATCAACAGTATTTATAAACTCGGTCAATTTAAAGTAGTTTGTCTCTAGAAACTGGTAACATTCCTGAGTTTATAACTTGACAAAAGTAAAGAATACAAATATATAAAATATTATGTCAATATTAATATCTTAAAATTATAGTATTTCAATTACAATTTTTGCACAAATAAGTACAAAATACAAATTAACAACTAATTTCCCAGTGATTATGTAATTTAAACTATAATTTATGATCTAATAACCTCTAATAAAACTCGATTTATCTTCGGCTAATAAATTAGAAGTTATGTCCCGCCACGTAATCTCAATCGAGTCTTAATTCCATTAACACTGCTTAACGAGTTATAATTTGATGGCATAATAAAATTTGCATGTACAAAACGTATAAAACGTGGTCGGGTACCATTAAACAGCATATGCTGTCCGACGCATAAATATGAGGCTCATAAGTGTAGCAATTAAATCAGATTGTGCTTACGGTACATTAAACTCTGGATATAAACCGCTATTACCAGTAACGACGTTTACGGGTGATGAATCAATGACACGATAAGCATCGATGATTGCTGGTTGTCATATCGATGTAAGCAAGCGTGGCAATGAAAGGGGTAGGACATAATCTAGTGTCATCGAGGCACAGGTGTTCGAGAGACGCCGATGCATTTCGTGCAACTATGGTTGCTACTAAATATACAAGTCATGAATTATTCTCAGACGGGGTTTAACGATGATATTAAATTGGACTAAATGTTTTGTCGTTTTTTAAGATCACATTCGGTTAGAAATTTGACATGCATGTAAATTTGGATTTTGGTATATTGAAAACTGGAGAATTCAAAAATTTGGATACTTGTACATTCGCTTTTAAATGTTGAAAAATTTGAGTATTTGAGAATTAGAAAATTGCATAGTTGAAAAATCTTTGAAGTTGAAAGTTCAAAATAGTAGAAATTTGTGGATTTGGGAATTTGAGAATTTTGCAGCTTAGGAATTTAGAAGTTTAGGAACTTAGAAATATGAAAATTTTTGGAATCTGATAATTCTATTGTTTGGTGATTTGAAAACTTGGGAATTTGTAAATTTAAGCAATTAAAAACTTATAAAATGAGAAATCTGGGAATTTACTAATTTAATATTTTAAACATTTTAATACTTGAGAATTAAGGAATTACAAAATTGAAAACTCTTGAAAACTGAGGGTTTGAGAATTTAAAAATTTATGGATTTGGGAATTTGACAATTCAGAAATTTTCGTAATTTGAAAACCTGAAAATTTGGAAATCTTAAAATTTGAACAATTGGGAATTGCAGAAATGAGAAATTTGATAATTTAGAAATTTGTGGAGTTGAAAAATTATAAATCTTGATATACTCGTTCATACATGTGAATTAAGATTCATATCAGAAAGGAATAAAAAATTGAATTGAATAATATATTATGACAGGTACATGAGGTAAATGAACAATGCTGTTTTCCCATATTATGGTTCTGTATGCCTTCCTATTTACAAAAATATATATAATCATGATAACAAAATGTTCATGGAAAGGTTATATCGACTATACTAGTGGAATTTTGCTTATAATGGATTTTAGTTCCAAAACGTACCAATTTAATTTACAATAAGTAAACAATATATTTATATGTATATGTATACATGTTTTCTGTAGCCAAGGACATGAGAGTGCAACGTGACACCAGATATGTACATGTGTATGTATTACATATTCCCTTCGTTACTCATCGAGCCGACCAAGTAGAAATGAATGAGAGCGGAACGTTTCGAACAAACATTTACCGGGCGGGTATTCATCAAACGGGAATTGTATTCATTTCTGATATCCAATTAAATACAGAGTCAGTAGGCTACCACTGTCCAACACCGTCTGCACGTCCATCATTGCCCCTTTGCGGGCACAGTTCTTACCGATCTCAACAACATTCGCATGATCACGTTCTTGTCACTTTCGTTTTACTTATTACATCCATTCGGTGTGTGTCCGGAATCCCTAACTCTCAGCGAACGGGTTAAACACTCGCATGTTCCCAATTAAAAAAATGTCTTGACTACACGTACAAGAATAGCAAGGACGACGCAAACAACCACAATCCTAATGTGTCTTCCGATCACTGGTTCGTCAAAGCCGAAGAATGAATGAGAAGTATTGTAGCAATGTATCAAACGTATTCGAGGATCCAGTGTCCAGCAAATCAAACTATCACATATTCTCACCGCAGAAGTCACATTCTTACGTGCATGCATGAATAACAGCAAGAAGGACGCGAACGAGCACAGCCTCAAGGTTTCCCAGGTGTCCCCCGAAGATCACTGGTTCATCAAAGCCGGGGAGGGTACGAGCAGCAATACGCCAAACGCATTCGAGGATCGAGCGTCCAGCAAATCATGCAGACCAGATTGTTGGCAGATCCTGTCAACGAGGTCTTACAGTTACGCGGCTGCGGCAAGGAGAGCGGCGAAGGAATGCCTTTATATGCAAATCAGAAGGCTACGCTGAAGGCTGACCGCATCCGTGGCCGGGAGTTTAGGGATCGATTCGCAGATATGAATGCTCCTCGATGCCGGACTGCCGCTGCCATTACCGCTGCCGGGACCGATGATGGATGAATTATTAATGACCCACGGGTGCCTGCGGGAGATCCATCAATGAGCGGAGGGGAATGCGCGACGACGCCCGGCGTCGCGTCCTGCTTGCTTGCGTTAATCGCTTCGGGTATCAGGAAGTGGACACGTCGATCGGGAATTCCTGCGTCCGGCTGCCTTTTTCTCTTGGCTAATTGTGTTTTATAAATCACGCAGGCGACGGTGTCGCTAGCCGTTTTTGCCCGCGAACAGACGAAAGGGAAAGAGGTAGCGCTTTTTTGCCCGGACGGGAATGGGAGCCGAAGAGGTGAACCGATGAGAGTCGCTCGAATGTTCGCCGTCAAGATTGATTGGCTGCTTTTCTGCAGCCTGCCCTGTCTGTTCATGAAAATTGGTTCCGTGTTACCCTACGTTCATGTCTACTCATCTGGTATTAGGGTAATCTAAGTTTTCTCATGTAGTTACGTTAGATACAGATTTCTAAGGAATTATGGTAAGCACAACGAGGGGCAAAAAGGTTACAGACTTGGTACAACTATCTTTTTGGATATGTTACGCTTATTACACTAAATTTTACTAGTTGCATGTAGGATGTACATGTTATGGTATTTGATTCAATGGCGAACAATAGTTAGGTACTACTCGCTTATATGAATACGTATTTGTAATCTCTCTAATAAACGTTTTGTATTTTTATATTAGTTTATATTTTATAATGCTATTGTATTTGAGAATACCACTTTTATTCCAGGAAATTTCGTTGCATTCAATTTATTAATTATATTTAGACTTCACATGTTATGATATCTGATACAATAGCAGACAAAAGAATATGTAAAACTACCGATTGCATACACGAATAACTGTAGTTTGCAAAACATTTATTTTATATTTTTGTATTACTTTGTGTTTTGTATTTTCATATCATTTCATATTTTATATTTTTATATCATTTTGAATTTTATGGAGATATTATATTTGATAATACCATTTTGTCAGTCTGTTCAACTATGAAATATGTTGATATTACTTCGTTGATATAGTTTTTACATGATATATGTATAATGATTCTATTTTATCTAACATGTTACAAAGAAATGTATCAGATCGTAATTTAAGAAGCATTTTTCGTCGTCTTTTATACGTGCATTTATTGTAATAATTATTTTAAACTCAGTTAATTAAGACAGAATAGTAGGAAGTTCGGAATATCAGACAGCTGATAGTCGAAGCTACAAAAAAATACAGTAGAGTTCTAAGGAAATTCGAAACCGACATACAATTTCAATTGTCAATGGGTTGATTCTGCACTTTATAAATAAATCATGTACGAATGGTTAAGAATGACATGATTTATACATGGATTAAATGTCTACATATTGCATGATAGAATGAGTCATGTTTACTAGACTTCGGCGTTGTCATAAATACATAAATATCGGCAATCTAATTACAATATTTTATTTTTACCTCAACCGCGTTTGTGTACCAAATCATAATATTTCCTAATTTTCTAATCTCATTTTTTCATATAATTTTTCTTATAAAGAGGTATACATATTTAAAACTGATTCGGATGTAAAATATTATATCGACCGCACCGAAAAATCACGAAGGTAGAGAATGAATTGTTTCTCAAATTGAAATAATTATAAATTATATACAGATCCATCTATTACTATTTCCTTTAGTAAATCCTACAATTACAATTTAAACGTCATTACACTATACATGCTATCCTGTAATTTCACACAGCACTATACACATATATGCATATCTAACCCTGCTGTTTGATCATGCTCCTTCCAGCCGACCCACATCCTTGTTAGACGTGGACTTTAAACCCACATGAACGCACCTTTGTGCATGCACTTCGAATTATGGTACAAAATAACATAGAATAATGCAGTGACTTCTGTGCCCTATACCCTCATTTCCTTCGTTGCTTCTTCCCATAATTTACTTCCATTTTGTTTTAGCACTCGAGGAGGATACAAAATTAAATGTCATTGCAAGTAAGTGAGTAAAAATACCATAAAAAATTCATTGGATCTTATAATCTAGTGTTTTCTTCGATTTATATGACGAAATATATGCACCCTACGGCGAAGACCCTCACCTTAACAGACCCTAACCTATAAAATGTTTAGCTTAGCGTCACTTCGGTTTAACAAAGATTATATAGAAGTTAATAACAAGTTTTTTACTGTTAAATGTCGTTTACAACTTCATTTTAAGTATGAATTCCGTTACAAACTCAGCAAACATGTTTAAACAGTGAAAAATTTCTGATAAATTACATAATTTTATCGTAGAAGTATGGAATTAGATAATTGATAATTTTATTCTTATTTTATTTTCCTCGTAATTATTTGCATTTTGAAAAAACATCAAATATGTATATATTGGATCCTAATTCATGTAGATCACAGCGTAATACTCAACTATTCAATAATGCTTTATTAATGTATCGTATATCAAACTGACAGGATAATCACACGTTTTTTTACGCTAATTGACGTCAAACATTCACTTCTCTTCACTACATAACTTGCAATTATTGCAAATCTTCACTATATGTTACGTTGATAATTCGTTCAAACCCGATCACAAAACTGACGAGAAATCCTTTTATACAATCAAAATACTTTTAATTTTTAGTTCATAATTTATTTTAATTTTCTAATTTACCGTTTATTGTAATACGTAATTGATGGTGTACTGCAATTTTTAGTTTACTGTTTATTAAAGTATTTAATTTAGCCTATTTCCAGTCTTCAATTTGTACCTGCAGTAACACTATGAGCTTCTGCTTTTTGTCCCATATCAATTTCATTTCCCGTGATATGTTTATTATTGATCATTATCATTGGTAATGACAGCAATGTCTTGTAATCAGCAAAAACTGTCTCGCTATTATCGAGATATATATCTTCGCGATCGATTATTTCATTATCTAGTTAAATGCGATTAAATCACATGATTTGTAAATACACTTCATACATTGACAGTAGCAGACTTTTTTTTTAAACAAAATTGGTCTGTTGAAATTCAATGGTTAACTACATTTAGTATGGAACAATGCTATATACCTATAAAAAAGGCAACATCAAGGTAATATCAGAAAAACGAATAATATCCAAAAATAATAATAAATCTTGAAGGAATAGAAAATTGTGTTTTTTATTCAAATAAATATTCATGTTTCATTACAAAACTGAAGTGTAATTTCCCACCTGTTTCATGGTAGATACCAGTTTTTCAATGCACTACTTTTAATTTTTTGTACATTTCTTACTGTCAGTTTAAAACACTTAAATATTTAAATAGTTGATCATTAACATACGGATATCTATTAATTTTGTTATCTTTTAATGCTGGTTTTATTAAAAAACAAACGCATCTCCATTTTTCGCAATTTTCTTATAAAATTGTTCTATATTATATGCAGATTATCCTACTTAGATTTTATGCGAGTGACTTGTATGAATTTTTAATAATATTTCATTTACTTTCCAAAACACCATTTTCGGCACTTGGTACATTCAAATAATAATTATCACAAAAATTATGAGACATGTTTCGTAATTCGCAACGGAAGTGCACTATCTTTTGAATCAATTTTGCGTAATAAATACTTATTATTTATTTATGAAATAATACTATTATTCCATAATTCTGAAATTCAGCGATTTTTATCTATTAGAATTGTACAGTATAAAACACCCCATTATTTATCTTACCCATTTGTGTCCTAATAATGACATAAAATACGTTTCACGAAATTTGAATGGCAAACATCTGATACATTATAGTAAACGAGGTATGTGTAAAAATTTATTTTGTAAACCTGAAAGATTTATTCATGTCTTATTTGCACAGCGGCCGAATTACATTTGCTACGTTGAAATCCAATGTGATAATTATAATATGAGCGTGTCAAGAGTTGTAACATATTATAACCTTTTCTTGGGTGTGAATTAAAAATTAACAAATTTAATTTAAGAAATTCTAATATTTAATTTAAACCTGCAGGAATTAAATGATTTAATTTAATGTCCTACAAATTTAAAAATCTAATCAGAGGACATAGAGATTTCAATATTTAATTTAACTTTAGAAGCCTGAAAATTTAATTCATGAATAATTGATCGAAAGAATAATCATTTCATAATTAAATATTAAAATTAAAGTAGAAGAAATTAAGAAATGTTCTTTGTGGCTCATCGTGACAACCATTTTTAACTCCGTCTACGAGGAAAAATAACTTTTCTAACAAAGATGAAAACGATCGACTGTTTCGCAACCAGAACGTGAAGTTTATATTAATATAAATGAGAAGACACGTCCGCAGACGGAATAGCTGATGTCCAGGTGCGAATTATTCAATACAAACCGGAAACACTAAGTTGCAAAAGCATTTGCAACGGAAAGTACACATTGTTCACGATATTAAAAACTGTAATATCAAAATATGACTAAGGGACTATTATTTTTATACCTTTTATCATAATTTACCAACAGTTTTAACTGTTAGTACAAATTACCTAATAATCTAAATTATTAATGACGATTTACTAGTAATTTCAATAACTATTACTAATTTATTAATAATTTGAACTATTATTGTTGACTTGCTAATAATTTGAATTAATGTTATGAATTTATTAATAATTTGAATTATTAGTAATAGTCTTATTACTGTCTTCCTAATAATAACTGTTTTTGTTATTGACTATTGACTTACTGATAATTTCAATTATTGCTAGTGTCTTGTTAATAATTTTAATAACTTATAAGAGACTGTTAAACAACAACTTTTAATAAATTATAAGAAACGTCTTATGAATAGTCCTAATTACTATCACTAAATCACTAATGAATTAATTAAACATGAGTCCATAATAAGTTAATGAAAATGCTCGAAAATTGGGAGAATGTAATGAAGCAATCAAAAGTTTCAGTTACTTCTAAAGAAAAGTACAATATTATTATACTTGCATATGAATACATGTGTAGAGTACTAGTACAACGTAGGAAAATGGTCTGAATATGACTTTTAATATCATAAAATTACATATTGATGATAATGCAAATAGCAACAAATTACAGGTTTGTTATTTTATACAACATTCATGAAATATTTATTAATTACTACGTCAATGTATGAAATCATTACATTACTTGCATTAGTTAGAAAAGGCTATCAATAGTTTTATAATTTTTTAAAGTATTCACTTTCAAGCATCTATTACAGTGTTTAGCATAGCACCGCGTCATGAACAGTCAAATAATTGTATAAAAAAGTTTCGACGAACGAAGTTGTATCTGAATATTGTATTTAACAATATCATACTAAGTTCATGAATATAATCTAGGATTAGTAACAATTTACGGGACACATAAGGGGAAAAATGGTTGTATAAAATAAAAATTGATGTTACAATCTTATATCAAATTTATTTACTGTTTATTACTATGATTCGATGTCAAATGACGTAACTAGTTACATTCGTCTTAAATTGATTTATGCAGCTCTTGACATATTTTTCCGTGATATCGGTGGGGGTAATTCTAGCCTCATTATGTCATGCTATAATTCAACATAAACGTTCACGATGACAGATTTACTAAGTTCAAGTTTCTTGCTAGGGAAACTGGTCATCGGAAAAGAAATATGAATACTATGCAGCATATTTTACATTGCTGTTTGGCTCGAACACAAGACATATTTTTCTGCATTCTGTTTTCGTTTCTTAATATAATAAAGTACATATACTATCAATTGAATTTTTAAATTGAATTCATCAAATTTTTAAAAAACCGTTTCCTTATTAAATGTTAATAATATATTTTAGATATAGTTAAAAGTATATTTATAGTTAATAAATATGAACATGTTAATAATATATTTATATTATTAATATCGATTGTTAATATATCATTTTAATTTTCTCAGAATATATTGTTGATGTAGTATAATTATGTTCTATCAATACTAATACATAATACACGATGGCGTTAATTAAAATGATAAAAGTACTAAACTTAATTATCAACGTTAATACTAACAGTATTAATGTTAACTTTATTTCAAATCAATTCTTCCTCCCTACTGAAACATCTCGATATTCAAAAATCGAGTTCATCGATCAACCTTTTTACCCAATTTCGTAGCTTCCTATTTCTGCGAGTTCTCAAAATCGGCGAAGAGATTTCCATTTTCTGTACAAAAAAAAGCGAAGAATAAAGAAGTCATCTCTTTCGCATCTGCAGGACAGATTCGTGAACCCTCTGACTGGAATAACCGAGGAATATTCACGAGTCAGGGGGGTGGTAACCCCAGCTAGGCATCGCGGCCAATCTTATGGAAACTGCTGACAGCACGTCTACTTTGCAGAACAGTTTACAACCCTACGCGACCCTGTCGTAAATATCACGAATACCATGCATATGTTGTTACACAGTGAAATTTGCTGCCACCGACCGGCGGTCGAGAGGGCGGGGGTAGAAACTTTATGATTGCTGTTCATCCAATAACCAGACAACCCCCGTGTTACTCAGCATCCGTGGTGCCGTGCGTTTTTTTACGTTTCCTCTGGGCTTTGCCAGCCCCATACGGTATCATTACACATCCCATAAAGCAGCATGCCATCGACCGGGACGCTTTTGCTACCAGGAATTCGAAATCATTCACGTCGCTGAGGTATCCTGTCTGTTCATAGGCATTGATTGGAAGACACGTTTCTTTTCCTCGGTTTCTTTTTATGGGCATTTTGGTTTTCTTACTTTCATGCGATCTTCGAATAATTATCGCCCGCCGACGACGAAGTACATCAACTCCATAAAGGAGCCTAACTGCGGAAATATTTTGGGACTGTAAACGATTTCTAAGTGATAAAGGGTGACATTTTTCTCAATCCTTTATAGTTTGAATACTGCACCCAATACAGTACGATAGTCGTACCTGACTTATGTATATAGCATTTATCTTGATTGATTAAAGTAAATGAGTGTAAATTGCGATATTTTTTTGAAACACGATTCAAAGCACATACCGGTGCTTAATAATTAATAATAAACTGCAAATTACTGCTTGTATTAATTATTAATGACTAATACTTGATAATTGATAGCTAATTGTTAATAGCAAATAACATGCAATTGATGCATGTTAATTGATAATTTATCAATTATCGATTCTCCCATAACTGCGATAGTTGACAATTGACTATCGGTCAGTAATAGTTGACATTTGAAAAATTACATTTATTCGTTAGTTATTCATGTTTGCCAATTAATAATTGATAATGCATATCTGATTAAAAATTACAAATGATTCTGATTGATAGTTAGCAGGTGGTAGTTTATATCTGATAATTACCGAATGTTGATTGATAGTTAATGTGCCACCTATAGTTGGTGTTTGCCAGTAGTTTGTTCGTGATTGGTGAATAAATAAATAATTGATAACTGACGGTTGTTAACTGATATTAGACATGTGATCATTGTTAACAGACATTAAATATATGACAGTTGTTAATTATTATTACACATCTAATATTAATGCATATTATATATATACTAGTCGTTAATTGATATCGAATACGCATTAAATACATATATCAATTAAATTGACAGCTAATGGTTAATAGTTTATAGTTAATAGCAGCTGATAATAGTTCGTAGTTGAGAGCATGTGATTGATAAATAGTAGCTAATAGTTGATGGTTGATAGTTAGTACTTCATACATGACAGTGTCAGCTCAGTTAGTGACTCATATACATCAAATTATACGATAATTTATGGCGACATAATAAGTGTGCACATTATATAACAATATTTTATATTCAACTGCATAAACGGCAAATTCTTATTTCAATGCAACTTGATTGGTATCAGCATAATTACGTAGTAGGTATTTTTCCCTAATGCAAAAAGAATAAATCCCCATGGGTAATTCAAAATGAAATATTGAGTCACAATGATTCACATTCCAATCACATCGAGTGACTTGCGACTTCTGCTTCTGTAATGAATCGCTGTATGATCGTTAGCGATAACTATTGTCTAGGACGATTACAATGAAATTAATTACATATTAATGTAATCGAATCATTGAAAAACAGAATGGAATCAAAGACTCACCTCGTTATTTTTAAGCAGGACTAAAGAAGTATTGTTACATTCATCTTCACTTGTTAGCTTATATCTATCGAACATCTTCATTGTTAAAAATGTTTGTTAAGATAACTTAACTATAGAAAACTCAATTACTGCAATTAGTAATTTGCACTTGAATATTAGGAATAGCCCAGTGCAATATTTAATACTAAATATTTAATATTTAATAAAATAGTCCGCTATAGTATAAAATTTCTTTAGAAATGCGCTATGGAATATTAATTCTATTAAAAATTACATTAAGTGCGCGTTAAAACTTGTTGAAGTTTTTAACTGCTGGAATACTCATTTTATGCGCTACTTATTAAGGCTATGTTACTTATATTTACTCCGATATTAAAACTCACATTTTGAAGACTGAAACTGAAACTATCAAATCTCAGAAACCTCCAATGTCATACATAAAACTACCTGGTTCTCTATACTGCAAAAGTACGATCATACGGACTATTCCATTCATGAACAACCTTTTGATTCCTTTTGTTTTATGAACCAACATCAGATTTACCTGCCAAAATGGCAGATCTTACATTTCTTGTTTTCAATAACGAAAATCAGGAAGAAGCTCTTGTCAAAATGTAAATTAACCTTCGTCGAAATAAAGAATCATTGCATAAGCTACTTTACGTACAATCCATTATTCATTTATTTATATAATTTAGTTTCAATTTAAATATAAGTGGCCATTAATCATTCGTAAATCTGGGGTTAAATCTACATACAAGAACACAAGTTTAATAAAAGAAGGTTAAAATGGCAATCGTATTACCCCAAATGAATTCCACTTTTCCAGTCATTTAAACTCCATTATCGCGATGATCGCGAGCATCGCGAACGGCATAAACAAGCGTGACTCGTAAAAACCCGTGTGGGTTTCGTTATGCCCATAATTCCACTCCACTTCGGTACACGGCAAGGCACCCATTCAGCTTTTTTCCGATTTCTACGAACGTGGGTGTGTGCCACCGTCTTACGGCCGTCGTAGATCGAAGATACATCCCTAATGTTTATGCAATGCCGGAGTGCCGTGCGGAATTTTTCGCGTGTGACGACGTACGCTGGCCAATAACGCATAACTCCGACAGATCGGATCTGCCTGGTGCTCGGTGCTTCACGGAATGCGAAACTCTCGCGCCACGACTTCCCGCGACGTTATTTTTATTTTTGTCCATATTTATGACATTGATATCATAAAGTACCGAATGGAATCGAATGACCGTACAGAATCGTACAGCCTCAATCTTGTAACGTGACGACTTTAACGCTGAAACTACCAAAGCGGTTGAATAACCGGCTCACGAGACTCTTATTAATAAGTCACGCAATTTGTTAAGGTAATTCTCTCGAATTTCGCGTTGATTTACGACGAAATAACGAATTAATGTGTATATAAATTTAGGTTTGGCCGTTTGATTGCTCGTTTTTCAATTTCATTTGTAATTTCGAAGTAAGAATAAATTATACGCTGGTAGTTTTACTGTTAAACAATTTGTAAAACCATTTCCTACAACGAACATTGCGGGCTTACGATGATTGTACTGTAATCAAGGTATCTTTATTTATGATGGTGGATTATGTTTCCGCAATTCTCTACCGATTTCAACGACCTTGAAGTATGTCGTCAAGGTCACTGTTCGGAGCATCTTTTCTCCATATGTAGTATCATATGTATTACTTGGTCTTTGCTTTCATGGTGTTTACAAAAATTATTTAAAAATGTTATCTTAATATTTAATCTTTAAATTATACAATTCAATGCTTATTTCAAAATTCGTATTTAATTATTACACTGTTTTTATTCTTGATTGTATTTTTTCTCTTTTTAAAATTTAGTTAACTGTTTGCTCAGTAACTTAAAAGTAAGATATTTGTAAATAGCTCATACCTGATATTAACTCCCTTTTCTAATCCCTTTTCTGAAACTAAATTTACAAATTATAAAATAATAAAAGCAAAATCTTGAAAATCTTTAGGTGTAAGTCTCGTTCTATCATAACGTTAGTCTATCATTATCAGGATCTGCTAAAATATTAATATGATCCCCTTCTTTAATACTTAGCCAACTGTTTGCCCAGTTACCTAACAATATGGCACAAATAGCTCACCCCTTGAATTAATTACTGTTCACAAATTTTAATTTAATCTAATAATTTTAATCTCAATTTACAAATTGCAAAGTAATGAAAGTAAGATCCTGACGATCTGAAAACTGTATGCAGTGGCAAAAATATATTTGAAATTGTCGCAAATATAGCTGTTTGCATATTTAACGACGGACTGTCCACTATAATGCAAGTAATGAAAGCCTTGGATATGTTTGTCGTAGAAAACTGTTATAATTTCTGCCTGCAAGCCGACGCCCGATGCATAGAGTTTTCAGAGGAATCACTGAATGAAGCTACGAAAAAGGCAAGATGGAACCTCAGATCCAGCAGGAAGGAAAAGAACGAGGGGGATATTAATATAGAAAGCCAAATATATGGTCCAGCCATTGCCGATTACTGGTATATAACAAATTACTTATGAAGAATGGCAATCAAAACTTTAAACGCGTTTTTCTCGGAATCACTTTTTTCGAACTGGCCGAACTCATAATTCGAACAGTTTTTAATTAGTCGACTTGAACTTTCGTGGAAAGGTGTAAAATAACATAACTTGTGGAATATCTTACGGATTTTTTGATTAATCTAAATACTACTTCGTTTTTTATTAACAATTTAATGCTCAATTTTCTGATATTTTTTCCAAACTTTCCTTCATATCGACACCAAATTAATAATTCTTAATATTGTTTAATTTCCGTACGATGTTCTATAGACTATGATATATAATATCAGAAACTTTCGGATTTTTTGTTTTAAGACCATCCCTTAATGAGAAAAAGGTTTGGCCAGAAGCCCACTAAAAAAAAAAGATGTTATTGTTTGCTAGCACCTGCAGTCGCCATTTTTAATTCAATTTGTTTGACAAAATTCTCAAACTATGTTGAAAACATAGGTAATAAAGCTCTTATGCCCCTGACTCTATACCTTGTATGGTTTTCTGTCTTCTAGAGTGGCGTTACCCCATAAAACCAAGCCAATTGTCCATCGATTTAAGAAGTAAACAACACATGGGTGAAGTCGAGTCTTCGTCTTTGAACGCCACTTTAATCTTCCAATCCATAATACTGAAACCACTGATTGCAAAATAGTGAAGGATTTTTTGAATAATTTAAGCATAAAAAATACTGCTTCCTCGCTACACGAATACTTTGAGACAACCTGTATACGCGATTAAGACAAATCGATGTAAACCCGCCAAAAATCCATCGGGCAAGCTGATTGATTGTCGTTGCAAAGTTCGAAAACGCCCCGACGAAATGTTAGACCGGACTCGTGCAGCTCCTGCTCGAACCTGGGGGTCACAAAGAACGAAACGGGCAAGGATACAATACCTCCTTCGTTCGTTCCAGTCATCCCCGGCTCCATTCACGTGAATGCGCGATTACCGGCCGATTAATAGGACCAGCAGGTTGCTAGGGGTGGCGGCGTATATGATTTAAAGGGCAGGGGATGCACGGGAATACAATGGGTCGCGCCGATGCTCACGTTTCCTAACAGCGCTTGCCCAATTTCACTCAAACAGAAGCCGATTAATTCACGGCGTCCAATTTAATCCGGACCTTCCTTCTACCCCCCACCCTCTGGAACACCCTCACGGATCCATTATACATATTTTAAACTGTCAATCTCTTCTGGACCAGCGCTCGGATTAGACGCGTGGGGTCAGGTTAGATTAGCACCGGGGGGTAACAATGACGCGCACAAAAGGGCGCGGACCACCCCTTTGCCAATCTAGAGACTATCGGCCTTTATTGCAGATCTCGAACCTGCTATCAGCGTCGAGCTCGATGTACTTATCGTCATCTTGTGATTTTTTATGGGTATTGTTTGGAATATTTTGTACGAGAGATGATGGAACGTGAGAAAGGTGTAATTACTGTTTATGGTAAATCTGTTGTTGCGTCGGGGACATTAATATATTAGTATACAATTAATATTGATTAATTCATATTAATTAGTATAATACAGGGTGATCCAGAAGTGTTGAAGGAGCCGGAAATGAAACGTAGGTGGAGTCACTCTGAACAACTTTTTCATTTAAAAATGTCGTATGGGGCTTTATTTTTAAATTATTAACAAAAAACACGGCGATTCGATCGCGACCACGGCCAATTATAACTCGGGCCTACCCTTCTGCCTCCGAGCGCGCGCGATTCTCGCGGGCTGATTGGTCGGTGTTTTTCTTTAATAATTTAAAAATAAAGCCCCATACGACATTTTTGTAAATGAAAAAGTTGTTCAGAATGACTCCACCTACCTCCCATTTCCGGCTCCTTCAACACTTTTGGGACACCCTGTATATGCATATTATACTAATATTACATTATAATATTCTAACATGTAATATGTACATTTTAACACACTGAGAGAAGTCTGTTTCGTTGTTTATTTGAAATATTTGCCTTTCAAGAAATTGACGAATTTAGTTTTTTGTATGTTTATAATTGGAATTAATAGTGTATCGCAGGTATTTAACTGAATCTTTCATATTTAATTGCATTGCACAACATATTTTATTGTATCCTAAATACTTCATTGTGTGACCTAACATATTTATTTGTTTCCCTGATATTTCATCATATTCAATATATTTCATTGGATTTCATTGTCAGATACTTCATTATACTCTGGAACATATGATTGCTGACAGATGTAGGAAACATAAGAGCAGCTTCACTTAAATTCATAGTTTGCAAGTAATCCCCGGTAATTTTAAAAACAGTAAATAATTATTTTTCCCGAGGGATGGAAAAGGGTGATAGGACAGAACAGTTTATATTTCATGCAACAAGTCGATCTTGAATAATAAATACTGTGTATACATTTCTATCAAAAAAGAAAAAAGGTTATGGGACATCGTAAGAATAAAGGCGAAGAGATGGAGGTTAGGTTAAGTCGACATTGTATGAATTTATGATAATTTGGAATGGCTTAAATCGGTGTTAGGTTAGGCTGAGAAGAGCTTAATTTAGAGATAGGTTGTGTTAGATCGGGGATTAGAGTTAGTTAAATCGAGGTTAGGTTATAGAGTTCGGTTGGATGGTTAATTTATAAGAGAGAAACATTATATTTGTCCGTTGATAACAGCCTAACCACTAAACCAATTTATTTAAACATTGGTACACTCATGAGTTTAAGAATTAGATGATGGACTATTCTTTAGTCTACAATTACATTCGTGTTTTTTAAATGCATCAAAAATCATTTTTCGGTATGCATATACAGGGTGTTCCATTTGAATCCATAAACACGATTTTTTATCCTTCACGAATATTAACATTAAGTAAAGCAAAACGTATTGAAATTTTTATAATTTAAAGTACGCATAATTGATATACTTTATTAATCACCGACAAAAAATGTTGCAACAGGTACAGTTTGAAGATATTAAAAATGATAATAATTTAAGAATATTATACATGTTAATATAAATTACAATAATTATACCTTGCAATAAATGTAATTAACATAAAATTTGCAAAAAATCATTAATCACTGTTTGTGGAAGGAAAAAGCTGAGTTATGATGAAGACACTTCAACTCAAAATGAAGACATTTCTTTACTATTTCGAAACATAATGGTGATCCTTTCTGATAATCATTAAAATGGAATACTATGTCTAAGGTCATATATGCAATATAGACGAAGATGGTGAGTCTGTAATTATAACAGGTTCGTTATCGTTAAGGTAATTAGTACGTTCTTCTTGGTGATAATATAGCGGATTAACCCAACACATTCCAGACCAGTGACTCTCTGTTCAAGGAATTTCAAGACGTTCAACTCGCTGCCTCCGAAGAAAGCAATTAGAATAATTAATTCGTCAATGAAAATGTAATCTCTTCTATTACTAAAATTGGTTTACTATTCGTAACGGCGAATGTTGAAATAGATGCAAAAGTCATCATGAACTGAATTAGAATGTTTTTGTATTTCCGCGTTACAATTTAAATAGTTAAGAAACTATTTTCAGAAAGCAATTATGATGTTAATATCGAAATTTGGTAAAAATTTATTTACACCCTTTTATATTCCTTTCCAAATTGAATTACTTTCATTCGGATACAGTATATCGTTTCTAGTGTCAATTTAAAAGTAATACACTTCATTATATCGTCTTCGAAAATTTGTAATGAGATTTAAATTCATAGATCTTTATATACAATCTAGAATTTTAACCGTTTGAACTTATCACTTTTTTATCATTGTCAATTTTTTAATTCTTTACTCATTTTATATTTATTATTTTAATATTTTAGTTTTATTATCTTCATTATAAATTTTATATTATTTTCTTTATTATTTCCTCTTTTTCTTATTTTTGTAATATGCCTTATTATTATTATTATGATATTATTTGATACTTACCATAATACTTATCATCATTCTTTTATACATTTTTGTTTTATCAACCGTTTATTTGTTCATGGATAAATTCTCTGGTATTTTTAAATTTATTGAAACGTGGACTGTTTAATATATCGCAAAAACAAAAAGTGGGATTGCCCCACTTTCAAAATAAATGGCTCATATCGTGGTATTATTAAAACAGCGCGCTGTTAAGAATCTAACAAACATTAATAAAGCTATAGTGTTACTTATTATTATTACATGTATATACAATGTTAACTAATCTGTGCTTCTTTGTAATATTACAAGACAAATATATTTTTTATTCACGCCATTGTGCACTAATTACACTTCATGTAACATTTTCAAATTTCGGAGATCATTCACTTCTTTCTACAGATATTCGCTTAACATTATATTTATAAATATAAAACGATTTGTGTTATGTAATGCTTTTTGTAATCCTCTCAAGATTTTCAAGTTAGTGATTATTTACATATCTTCAGAAACTCCGTTCTCGATGTATTTATCGAGTATTGTATTTCCCTGTATAATAAATAAATGAATAAGTAATAATTTCACTGTCGTTACCAAACAAAATTATGACTTTTCAACAAGACTCTTGAAGTGCCACACTAGTAAGGTGTGAGGCAGCCAAGTCACGTGAGATGGGGTGCCACGTGCAAGAACACCCTGACTATGCTTGTTAAGGGTCAGGTATAAGGGGTACGGGGTAAGTTAGCGGATTAATAACGCCTGGCACGAGCCTAATCAGCCGGTATAGGGTTCACGGCTGTCTGGGACCCCCTCTTACTCAGCCGACCCTATGTATAACAATATCATATTCGTGCCTCCCCTGAGTTATTAACCTCTAAGGTTACCGCAGCCACCCTCATGGCGTAGACATAAGCCGCACTTAATTACCAGAAAAGCTTAACCACCGTCTCTTAAGCCGCACTCACAATGGAAACACGGACGGGTCAGCTTTCCTGAAATCTGTCCCAGGAGACGCTCAATTGATTCCTCACCTTACAAATTTTTCAGCCATTCGAGTGTCGAAAGAACCAAGTTTTGAACACCCTTCTGAACTGCAGTCACGGGTGTAAGGTAAGCTTACGTTGGATGAGAATATATTATATGGAAACTGGAGAAATTTGGGGATCTAGGGATTTACAAGCCAAGGAACTTGGGGACCTAGACTCTTTGGAAAATGTTGAAAGTTCAGAAACTTGAACATTAAAGAATGTAAGAATTTAATACATATAAGTAAATCTCAAATAAATTTTAGAAATTGTAAATATCTTAAATATTTTATTTTTCGATCTATCAAATATTGCAATTACTTGGTTTCCAGTTCCTCGACTCGTAACTTCCTAGATCCGCAAATTCTGATATTTACAAAATATAGACTAATTATGAGCTATTCTATTAACCTAATTAGAACTTATTGTATTAAAGTGATACGAAGGAAAATTAAAAAATTATTTTACTCTTGAAGCAGCTATAAGAAGATATTTATATTTTATAAAAATACAGTTTTTTTTTTTTAAATTTTAAAGTAATTGTTTGCCAATATTGTCATTATTATGCACTAGTACAAAAATTGTATGAAATTGAAAATTAATATAATTAATATAGATATACACTCATGGACAAAATTAAATGGACATTGCAGAAATGTAAAAAAATTTTTTGTTTTACGATACCTGTTTGTTATTTATGATACCTGTCCACTTAATTTTGTCCACGACTGTATATGAATACAAATTGTAGACAAATTAAAATATTTGAAACATTGCAAAGAATAATTTGGAAGTGTAAATTAATTAATGAACTAATTAAAATCATTCAGTGTGAACATTTTTAAGTATCCACAAATTTCAATAAACAACGCTACATTATTTATTAATATTAAATTTTCAGAATGTTCGCTCTTCAATATTAATATGCATATGAAAAGTCTCATTATAAATGTACGTTTTGAAATTATGTAAAATCATGTAAAACTGAATATTACTGTAAGATTGAATAGGTGCTGTTTGTAGATCACCAAGTATATGTTTCACAAGATGCATTGCTCCATTGCACATTCTAATTCCATATTGCCATATACACAGATGACAACGATTAGAAGTTATATGTGTACATGAAAGAGAAAGATGGTTCAGGAATGATCCATAACGGTAAATAAGGTCATGGTTGAAACGCGACAAAAGTAAGGAAGAGGAGACGTGTTCCGTGGAAAATGAGAACGTAGACTTGTTGCAGCTACCTTATTAGGCTTAATGAAAACTACGGTTCAACGTTAGCCTCGTTTTTCTTCTTAATAGCAAGGAAGTAATAGAAATAGCTGCGAAAAATTATGAAACCTGTTAGATGCAGGTTACAGCGGACAGATTTCATTCGAATTATTAACCGCTTACTTATTTCTTCATTCCGTTTTCTTGTATTTTAGAATTTACTAAATAAATATCACTCAGATGTTTCTACAGTTCCTTCATTTTTTAACTGAAATGTTAATATTTTTGTTCAGTTTAAACTTTTTTTTACGTTGTTAGTTGAAATAAAGCAAACATTATTAGGATTATATTATTAACATATTATTATTATGAATGCATATTTAAGATACTTAATTTTTGTTTTAATTAAGTTCATGCATGTTAAATAATAATAGTTTTTATACTATTTAATACATGTATAATAATAATAGCTACAAATAAAAGTAGATTATTATATTTTGTAAATTATGATCGTAAGGTTAATATACTGTAACAGTAGTTTCTTAATTAAATAAATTCAATTAACTTTTGTAAAAAAATGACATCAATATATTATGATGAAAAATTCGAATTAAAATTATATTATCGGATGTATACTAACAATATACAAATGAATCACATTTATTATAACTACTGTTTTATATTTACATTTCTGTTGTTCTTTTTTTAATCATGATACGAATAAAAATTTATACACGATAATGGAAAAAATTATATAAATTTATACAACTATCCTCATTAAAGATGATGTTATTAATACATTATAATCAAATACTTGAAAGATAATTCTTCAAAATTGAAATTAACAAAAAGTAAATTATCGTACAATACATAACATTGGAGCTTAATTAATTATTAAGGAGCAGAATACATTAATTGGCGCTTTATTTTTGATAACAGCACAATTTTGAGCTTTGCATATAAATGTAACGTATTGGTTACATTATAATTGAATTTCAATATATCAATTATAGTTCAATTGAATTTCGACATGTTATTACATACCCAAAGTTGTCATATTATTCGTGTTAAACACGATAAACTAAATGCAAGTGAATATTTGAACTAGACGATTTAATTTAACAATGAACGATTCAACTTTCATAGATAGTATGTTAATAGTTATAACAAATTGCATTTTTGTTACCATCAATTACTATCCATTTTCACTGGAGCGTTCAGTCTATTCATTGAATCTAAATTATGGAAAAATACATGTAAATTAATATGTGTGCATTAACGCACTGTAAGTTACAGACATATATGTATAGTACACATAAATTATATTAACCTAAATCAAAGAACAGACTCGTAAATGAACACAATATAAATGGTAGCAAAATATACCGGAATATCTTATTACACGTTTTATTACATTTAAATAAAAAATTTACATTTCACAGTAAATAGTTGATTTAGTACACAATAATTTAATAATAGTAACAAATAATATTACCAAACATTAACTCAAATTTTAATATCAGTACCTATTTCCATCAACTTCACTTATAATACCAAATGACCTAAATAATCGGCTAAGATACGATACACGATGAAATATCCCTCGCCGCATCATCCTCTATAATCACGCGTTGATGAAAAATTATTAAACAAATTTTTCTGAAAACTACTTTTTTCACCACTCATCTTTACTTGTGAATAAAAAGAAGTATCGTTTCGTTCACAGCTTTCAAAGTATCCCCATCCCCGAACCCCAAACGGGTTTCCCCAAATTTTCTTCCCTCAAACAGCACCTCCTCCTCGAGGTCGTTAAAAACACACCTGGATAGCACTCGACTCGAACAAACAGAAGAAGCTTTCGAAAAGCCTCAACAACGTGAGACAGCGTTTTGTAACGTCTCCCCCCTTCGTCGCCCCGTCGAGTCGCCAAGTTTCTACGAAAGTTAATTAATACCCAGGCGTGCAAACAGGGTTTACCTGTTGACAGTAACGACGCCCAACGGAAAGAAAAACGCCGATAGGACGTGTGTTTACGAAAGCTAAAATTCCAGCTAGGGTGCGGGAGGAGGGGGGTTGTTTCACCCCCCGTCGAGTGGCCGCAGCTAGGGCGCAATAAAGACACCCCCGCCCGGGTGGCTGTAACGCGAAAGTCGGCCCGGAAGGAAACTTTAAATTGGAAAAGTTTCGGCCAGGCCGTCTCGGGCAAAGCTGCAGAATGCTAAAAAATAAGCGTGCAACCCCTTCCGGCCATTATCCGTGGCGCAGCGTGCCGATTCGTTTGAAATTTTCGCCGCATCCGACTGCAACCGATACAGAGATCATTTTTTTTTTCAAGCTCTTCTGTTTGCGCTTTTAAACCGGGCTCGGTACGAACACATCGGATAGGAACGGTGGGAGATTACATTTCAATGTATAAGACAATCATCAAGAATCGAAAATTCTACTGTATTAGATTGTTACATATTGCATGGACCATTTGAGAACCTGGATGGACGTTATGATGAATGGATTGTTTTTTATAGTTAAGTCTCAATTTACTTGTATTGCTTTTCAAACTGCTTATTAATACTTTATTATTGTAGTGTTATATTTCATTATACTGTTAATGCTCCATTTCATATGTGATAAGTTCGCTCATTTTGTTATAAGTTTAACTATTTTAGGATATTACAGTTTCATTATTTCACTATTTCATTGCTCCACTATTGCATTGTTTCACTATTTTATTCTTTCACTATTTCATTATTTCACTATTTCATTGTTCCACTATTTCATTGTCTCACTATTTCATTGTTTCACTATTTCATTGTTTCACTATTTCATTGCTTCTCTATTTCATTGTCTCACTATTTCATTATTTTACTGCTTTACTATTATATTACTTTTTATTTTACTATTTCATCATATTTGTGTTTCTTCTATACGTGTATTATTGTTTTCCACTCGTTTTATTCGTTATTCTACTAAACTACGCTATTATAGTATACAATCAATTTATTATACTATTATTAAACTGTTACACTTTTCTGCCATACGGCTGTTGAACTATTTCACGATAGCACTGTACTACTACTTAATTATTTTACTGTCCTACAATTGTACTATACAATCATGACATGATACTACTATACTACTGTACTACTACACTTCCATACTATTCCACGGCAATACTACTATATTACTGTGCTACCGTACTACCATATTACCAGAATACCACATTACCAGAATACCACATTACTATAATAATAAACTACTATACTACTGTTTTATTATACAATTTCCCAATTTTACTACTCATTATCAGTTTACATCAACGAGCTGTCAGGTTTGTTTTGATTGATGTAATTAACATTACAATATCATTTTGAATCCTTTGACTGCCAATAGCAGTGTGGGTTTTTATATTGTGATTGCTACATGTTTTGATATTTTAATTTGCAAAGCAAAATTAAATTTCCATTTATCTCTTTAAATAATTGAAATTTGAAGGTTGTTAATTAATATAAGATTTTCATTATAATTCATAAAAAATGTGAAGTTTGAAAGTTTGTAAGATTGTAAAACTCTATACCTGTAAAGTAAACTTGTAGGCTTTTAAATTCATTAATTCCTGTAGTTAATAATATTTGATTTTGAAGCTGATTGAATTTCTAGGTTGTGAAGTCTCCCAATTCATAAATTTCGTAATTTCCAATTGCAGTCGTGTACTTGGAAAGTTGTATGTTCAAGAATTTGAGATTTTGAAAATTTGTAGATTCTCAGAATATAAACTCTGCAAATTTTTAAATTTGTACCTTCGCAAATTTTAAACATTATAAACACGAAAATACACATATTTAAGAAATTATAATTTTCCTAAATTTACAAATATACAAAATTTCATAATATTTTAATTCAAGAATATTGAATATATTTTCGAAAAATTCTCATTACATGGTTCTAGATTTGAATGTTTATACTAAGGTGAAGATACCAGTAGTTTACCAGTTAAGAGAAATCTTTCACAGAAATAATGGTAACACCTTACTCTGTCAATAAATAGCGAGAGTCGACACTTGTAGACGTTCTTTAAACCTTCTAAATTATGTACCAAGCCCACTTTTTACAAAAAGTTAAGTTATACAAATTTGAAAAATATATTTAAGAATTCGGCAAATGCTCTAGTAGTTGACCATTCTTGAAAACGAAGATTAGTAACATCCAGAATTTCACCGCTCTTATTGCTTTTTGAGGTTACAATAATAAAAACGATGTATTTATTATTTATAAAACACTGTGAATATTTAAACAATAAATAATTCCATACATATAGCTATTATTCATAAAAACGTTCAGGAAATAGAAATATGTATAATAGCATATTACTTATCTTATTGAATTCAGACGTTCGTTGTTAATAAACATACTTCACTTCACATGCAATTGTTGGAAAATTTCATCTACAGATGCCGCGGCATCTGAAGCCTACTTTCATCAAAATTCTAGAACTTATAAAAACCTTATTTTTGTATGTTTTTTAAAAAATGGTCAACTATTGGTACGTGGTCATCAACTGGTACTTTTACCTTATATGCCGAAAGTTAAAGACGTCTACATTTATGCACTCGTGATTTCTGAAATTTGCATACTTCGTAGATTTGTATATATCGCAATATAAAGATTTGAAACTTTCTAAATTACAAATTCACATTCGAGGTCTTTATACACGGAGCTTAATTCTAGTATCCCAAGTGTCGCAAGTATTCCGCGTATCCCGTTTGCTAAATGTTAATATTATATGTTACAATGTACACGGTTATACATGTAGAATACAAACACATTACCACCAATCACAGATAACTTCAAGAACGTGAGACAGCTTCAATACCGAAAGGCGCAGTTAAATTATTTGAAATTTATTCTGTCAAATGCTATAACCTTCCATTAAAATACAAGTAAAATAAACCGTTAAGTTATACGATTCAACGAGATCGAATTTTCGATCTCTGCATCGCGATCATTTGAAAAAGATCGCAAGTTTCGCAAGCGAGCATTCACATGGCTATCGGTGTATCAGCGAGGTGAAAGCAACGAGCGTAAGTCATACGCTGAACGATCATAAATAGTCGATTATTAACGTTGATACATGGATATTAGCATAATCATGAGTTGGAAACCGATCGACGTCTAACCGGGAGCTAATCGTCAGATCGTTTATATCATTTTCTTAAATCGATTCTGCTGTTCGTACGACTTCATGTCCGCGTACAAGATCGAAAATTGATCGTTTCCGTCTACGATACCGGTAGTTCGCTCTTAAGGAGGACTTGCAGCAACAGGAGGCAATATGTTTCTCATCGCTAAAGACAAAACACTGATCGAACTTCCTCATCAATTTACTATAAATGATACAATTTTCTGAACATCGTGAACAAAAATTATAAACTAGGTAAGATTGCTCAATTGTTTGAATTTTTTGTTAGGTGCGTGGTGTGTGCACTTAACAATTGTAAATGAATTGTTATAAAATTGTAAAGCTATAAATAACAGAAACTATATATATAAAAAATCATAAATTAAGTCGGAATGCCAAATTTTTTAAAGGTGCATGGAGGATATACACAAAAATCCAAAATGAATTGTTATAACATTACAATGTTGTAAATGAGAGAACTTGTAATTTTAAACTATGTTAGGGTTACAGAAACCTATGCGTTATTTAAAAGTTATCAATAGTATTCCGCAACAAATAGTCCTTTTTAGCCAAATAACTGCATAAGTTAACTCAATTACAAAAGAACATAAGAAATTAATTTTATTTTCGTTGTAAAAAACATATGTCACATGTAAAGTGATGTAGGATGTAGAGAAATATATTCACGAGTTAACGTAAATCAAAGAACAACGGCGTTAATTGGACATGAATTACAGAAAAATGTGTTTATAAGTTAAGAGCAACTAATTCGATATAAATTATAGTAAAATATATCCGTAAGTTCACTCAACTTACGGCAAAGAGAGACCGGTTTATATTAAGATATAAACTGTGAGCTAGTTTATATCTGCTACGTTGCAGAGAAATATATTCATAAGCTAGCTCAATTTAATTATAAAAAAACACAACGAGCAAATTATAATGGTAAAAATTACATTTAATTATATTTAATTTAATCAGACCAGTTTAAGTTATAATATATGCATGAGTTAATTTTATATAAGTCATAAAAAGAAATATTTAAATTGTCAGTCAATTTAAGTTATAGAAATACATATGCACAAATAAACACAATGCATAATGTAGAGAAACATATTCATAAGTTAACTTAACCTACCTCAACGGGGGACATATACTCAAGACGGTTATAGAAAAGTATAATCATAAGTTAATTCATTCAGAGTTACATAGAAGTACGCTTAAAAATTAATACAACCTACATTCATTGAAACACGTATTGTTAAAATTAATCAATTTATATATATCATAAGTAAAATACATTAGTAAATTATTTCAGTTTAAGTTATAGAAAAATATAATCGCAAGTTAACTTAACTTACGTTGAAGAGGAACATGCTTCTAGAATAACTTAATTTTCGTCGGAGAAAAACATACATATACATAAAATAACTCAAATTATATAAGTCATGGTAAAACATACTTAGTCATAATTCAATTCAATGTATGTTACCAGATTGAGAACTCATAAATTAATTCAACATAAAACAAATATCCATACATTAACTCTATCTAACCCCGCAAAAATAAATTCTCAAATTACCTCAAGTTAAATCATAAAAATGTGCAAACCTACATACTTAAGACAGTCCAATGATTAAATTGTTGACAGTTAATGAATAAATTATTACTCACAGTACTTTCAAAAAATACAACATACGAAACTTTTATAACATTTGAAAGTATCAGGTAATAATATTTAAATCGAAACAAATTTTGATACGGACTTTATCTTACCATTTGACAGTTACTTTCGATACCGCTTTCGAAACCTACTGACCTATTAAATATGAAGATAACTGTCAAATATAAATTCAATATGAAATTGAAAATATTCGAAACGAAGTCGTAAAAAGCAAATGGTCGTTTGTATCTCAACCGAGATATCAAATATCATATTTCTTCCAGGAATTAATCCCGAGGAACCGACCAACATCTCGCTATAAAGACACAAGATAAGAGCAGTTGGTATAGCAATTCGATAATTTATTCCCCAACTCATAAGCGACGATTAAAAAATCCCGTGGATGTTCTTCGCGTGAAAAACAATTCGTCGTGGTCATAATTTTCATGCGACCATTTATTACCGAATATATCACTATATTTAACTGCACCGTCGTCTTAACAAAGTAACCCACGGTTAATAAACGAAGCTCGCTATAAAATATGGAGTCCTCCGCTGTACAGTGTGAACGTATTAACATTCGTGTGTTCAGACTTGCATGTTCCGTTCGGGTAACGACTACGTCACACTATTGTTTAGTTCAATCAAGATATGTACCCATAATTATGAAAGTGATCTAAGTCACACATTGCTTGTTCCGAGATATTTAATGGATTACATTTGAATGGATTAAAAAATATTTTTATATGATGCGACATTTTAAAATAGAATTCTATTAGTCTCGATTAATGAAAATTTAAAGCTTGAATTGACTTAGACCATTTTCAAAATTAACTAAATCACATATAGATGACTTACAGCAATCAAAAACTACGAGTTTCATTAGAAACAATAATTTCAAAGAAATAATTCATGAACATTTATTAATTATTTGTAAAAGGTAATGCATTTTTATCATTTTAGGCTTGTTTCATGAGTTTTGAGATTCTTAAAATGTTTCTGAAGAATTGGAGGGTTTAGTTGTGGTGCATATTTCCGTATATCTTTGGTGTGATAAACTCAATTTTCTTGAATTTTGGACTTAGAACACTTTCATAATGAACACTAAAAGAATTCCATATAATGTCGAAACAAGAACCACTATCTAATGGTTCATTCTTGACGATATCGCAAAAATTGCATTGAATTCATTTAGTTTAAAGTAATGTGGTGTGAAATCACTGATAAACTCATTTTGTTTTTAATTTTGACTTAGACCACTTTCATAATTATGGGCACATATAATTGAAATTCATACAAATTTGTATTACTCTCAGATTTGCTTAATCGTTGCACTTAATCGTTATTTAAATCTGAGCACTGTTTGTGAATCTGAAAATAATTTTGTAAATAATGTGATAATTCGTGGATAGTTATTGCTTATTATCATTGAATAGCTCTAATGTACATACATGCATAGCGTCTTCATAATTACCATATCCGTGCTACATTATACAGGATGTCCCAGCATCGGCAGTACAACCGAGGAGGGGGTGATTTAACATGAAAAAACACTTCGAAATTAAAGAAAAATTTTTTCCTTTGAAGCTTCCTTCTCGAGAAAATAAGTTTTGAATATTCAGCGAGTACGCGTACATTTAACTATAGTTTAGATGGATGGATGGAAGTCATACGTCTCTTATAAGTAATACTAATATCATTAGTATCAACATAATGTGCTGTATTACTCATTTCTACTTATGGATTTAGAGTGAATTGAAATAAATGTACCTTATTATTGCAGAAATTGTTGAAAATGCTGCCCATTGTGCTGCATACACAACTGTACTCTTTGTATTAAATTTGTATGAACACATACAAACACGTAAAGACGAATGTACAAAAATGGAAACATAAACAAAAATCTGTATCAAATTCCATCCACCTAAATCACAGTTAAATGTGCGCGTACTCGCTGAATATTCAAAACTAATTATCTCGAGAACGAAGCTTCAAACCAAAAATTTTTTTTCTTTAATTTCGAATTGTTTTTTCATGTAGAATCACACCCTCCACGGTTGTGCTACCGATGCTGAGACACCCTGTATACTATAGTAGATACTACAGCGCAATATAGTATAGTCCTCTCGTGATTAGTATCAAGTATGTGTACACATACCATCGGCATTGTATACAATATACATTCATGGACAAAATTAAGTGGACATTGCAGAAATGTAAAAAAATTGTTTGTTTTATGACAATGTTTTAAATAAATTTTAAATTTGGTACGTGAAATATTTTTGTAGACTTGAAAAAACATTTATTTAATATACAATTTATTTATTTAATGTATATAATTGTGTAATAAAGTTTTGATTTATAGGCATTATTAGTTAAATTAAATTAATCTTTTGTTATTTATGATACTTGCCCACTCAATTTTGTCCACGACTGTAGTACAGTATAATGGTAAAGAGGTATAGTTATGTAATGGTATAGTATCATTGTGTAGTAGTACAGTAGCGTAGCAGTATATTATAATAATCCAGTAGTATGATAGTACGGTAGTATAGTGGCGTAGTGGTATACATACTACTATAGTCGCATAGTAGAGGTACAGCAGTACTGTGGTGATATAGTATTGTAGTACAGTAGTACAGTAGCATCGTAGTATCATTGTATCGTAGTATTATATTATGGCAGTGCGGTAGTACAGTAACACGGTAATGTAGTATTATAGTGGAATAGAAGTATAGTAATGTAATGGTATAGTACATCAGTAGTAATTCAATATAGTACTATAAATGCTATACAGATGAAATGGTTTAGTGGTAACATAATAGTATTACAATATCGTGATGTATTTTTGCAACAGTAAAATACTATAGTTGCATACTACACTGCTATATAAAATGTGATTTGCGGAGTTTGACAATTTTGCAATTATTAAATTTCGAAATCGTGAAATTAAAAAATTCTAGAATCTGGGTACTTGGGTGTTTTGAAATTTTTAAGTTCGTAAACTTGAAATCTCGAAGTTAAAGTAAGTAGGGATTTTAGTATTTGGAGAATTTAATAATTAGAAACTACGGAAAATTGAAATCTTCGAGAATGAGAAGTTGGAAAATTAAATATTTTAGGATTCGAAAACTTAGATATTCGAAAATTTGGTAATTTGAAAGTTCAAATGTTTCAATTTTCAAATGTAAGAACGTGATGTTTTAAAAATCCAGATATTCTCAAATTCACACATGATGTGTCATAACCCACAGTAAAAGAAAGCAATTCCCAAATTTTTCAATATAGTTATTTAAATGAAAACAACTACAAATGACTATATGTATACTACTGAGACACACCAAATCCTTGAAAATGATTGTATAGTAAAAAATTGCTATAAATAACTGAACGATCACGAATATCTATGAATTACTATGAATGTCTTTAAATAACTATGAATGATTCTATACAACTACAAAGAACGACTAACTTATTACGAGCAACTACGAATAACTATAAATAACTCTATGAATAGCTATACATGACTCTAAGTGTTCATAATTACCTATAAATAATTCAAAAGAAATAACTATTGCACAAGCCCTCACATTAACATCAATGAAACAAATTTTCCTCCGACTTATCTATCCTCACCAGTCCCGCCGTAAACGCAAGGTGATTCTAAGCTCATCCTCAATTGCAAAAGAATCTTATTCTTCAATAACAATAAAACAACAGCTTCCACTGCCTTCTTCGGCATCCAATCATACCCACATTCACAGTTTCAAAGTATTGCACACATCCATTGTCGTAACTATTATAGGGACCAAGGGGTGCCCTACCTGCTAAACTTACATATGAATATAGTAAGTACCGTGGAACGTAGGATATCTCACATGCTGAAAATTGAACATTTCGAAATTTGCGAAATTTCGCATCTTTAAAGGTTAAAGTTTTCAAAATGTTTAATTCCGAATATAAAGATTTTTAAACTTGTAAGTTTAAGATCATAAAAATTTTTTAATCCCCGATTCTCAAATTTGTGAATTCTCGAAATTATTATATTTCTAAATTAAAATAAAAATTCATAAATTTTCAAATATCCGAATGCCAAAAATTTAAAATCCCCATATCATCAAATTCGGACATTGTTAAGCCTTTATATCCTGTAAGCTTTACCAAATTCTGAAATTCTCAAATTCTCAAATTCTTGTCAACACTTAAATTCTGTTGTTTACAAGTTCCTAAATTTCCAAACTCCTCATTTTCCAAATCACTAAATCTCCAAATCATAAAATTACCACACCCTAAAACCGCGTATTCTCAAATTTCACAATTTTTTAACATGTTCTAACTGAAAAATTTCCAAACATCCAAACTTCCAAATACTAAATTGTTAATATTCTTCAATATCCAAATTCTTAAATCCTCAAGTCCCAAATGCCCAAATCACTAATTCTCTAAATCGCCAAATCCGGTTCTAAGGTCCCCAAATCCTACAATTTCTAACACTCAAATTTCTCCAATTTTCACATGTACATTGAAAATTTAAAATCTCAAATATTTCCAAAATTTTACATATAAACGTTGAAAATTTAAAATCTCTAAATTCTTTGATTCTCCAACATCTATAACCCGAAGTTCATAAGGCCTAAATCTTCAAATCGCTGATTCCCCAAATAGCACAATTTCAACACACCTAAATTTAAAATGTTACAATAACCAAATGCTTGAATTTTTAAGTACTAAAAGTCTCTGATATTCAAATTTCCGAGTACCTATATTCTGTGCTACCGAAGTTCCAGAAATGTGAATCCCCAAACCCCACATGCCCAAAGCTCCTCATTTTTCCTATATTTAACTTCCGTATTCTCATCTCAATAAATTTCAGATTTTGCACTTCCATACTTCACCAGAGATTGAACACTCCTAATTGCCTAATTCCACAGATCCCTAATATCAAATCCCTATGTCCCTAAATTTCCAAAATAAAAAATTTCCAATATCCAAATTTCTGAACTTATAAATCCTAACATCCCTTAATCCCAAAATTCCCAAATACCCACATTCCCGAGTCTCCAAATCCACAAATCTACAAATCCTCAAATACCGAAATATCCGAATCCTCGAATTATCAAATGCACGAATACTCAAATTCTCATATCCCCGAATCCCAAAATCAGCGAAATCCCAAATACCCACATTCTCAAATTCCCAAGTACTGAAATCCTCAAATCCTGAAAATCTGCAAATCTACAAATCTTCAAATCCCCAAATTCCCAAACACTTAAATCCTAAACAATGCAGCACTTACCGAACTCGGAAATTTCCAACACGCCAAATCCTGAAATTTTCAACTTCAACAAAATATCCAGTTGCCAAACTTCCAAATCCTGAATTACTGAAAGCCGCGTGACCACATCTGAATCGAAACTTAGCTGCTGTTAACGAAATCGTGGGGCCGGATCAGATAAATATCCTGGCTACGCCAATGCACACACTACTCCAGTAACAATGAAGAATGGAGAATCGAATCGCAAGAATAAGATGTTCGTCGTGGCTGACGCGAGTCATCGAAGACGGTTAAAGAGATCCCATGAACCGGCGACGCTAGTCCGCTATTGCGAAATTACCGATGCGATGATAAATGTGTTTTCCGTCATAGTTTATGAAGCCGATAAACGCGTCCGATTCCGCATGAATTGCTAATGGAAAACGCTATTGACAAACACGGCTGCGTAAATCACAGCTGGGTCGAGTGGTATTCGCGATGTGGGCTGCGGCCACGTTCAGGCTTTCGTTCGTTCGTTTCTTCTGGGTCTCGTCGTCGCGGAGGCGGCGATTCAGCAATAATTGCTGATACCTCAACTGTTGAATAGCGGGAAACCTTTGCCGGGCACGCGAACCACTCTATTCTGACTCATAACGCTGCTGCTTCTGATGTGTTTCAAAAGGACGATTTTCGCTCGGGGCTAGTGCACAGCACGCATATCAATACGCTAAAGACGTTTATCACATTATGTCAAGGTTTAACGGTAGCGTTAGGGAACAATAGTTAGCGTCAGACGTTTTGTCGATGTCCCAGTGGTTTTTAACCGGAGCTAGAACTTTTTTTACGATATTCTTGTATTTCTCGTGTAGTGGTAAAGTTTTTTGGTAATGTTAGAAAACGATAATCAGCTTATAACATAGCGACGGTGCCCTAGCGGTTTTCAACTGGTGGTAAGGTTTTTTGTACCGGTTGGGAAACTATTAGCTTATAACGTTATTACAATATCTAAGTGGTCCTTAACTGGTGAGGTTTGTCCGTAACCTGAGGAAATGTCAGTTAATAACATTCGGACAGTAGTCCAGCGGTTCTCAAATGATGGTACGATAACAACAATAAAGTGGAACATGGACAATCTGTGTAATATACCAGTTTATGTTATAGGCTTATTGTGAAAAGTCATACTTTTAATAAATATAAATAATATGGTAAAAAAACCATATAATGAAAAACTGATACTACAATATTACGAATAGGTATGAAAGATGTGATGCTTGGAAAAAACAAGCAACAGCCTAAAAACTACCAAAAAACAAGTAACCATCTTTATTCCTAAAAGGCCTTGCCGTATTAGTTGCAATTTGAAATTCCGATGAATAAAAGTTTGCCAATTTAATAATATGAAAATTTGAGAACTGCAACATTTGCTAATATGAAAATTTGGTAATATAAACATTTCAGAAGACGCAAATGTGACATTTCAATAATTTGTCATTCTGAAAAATTGTAAATTTCAATATTCGGATTTTTGTATATTTAAGAATCAAAAAGTAAGAAATTGAAAATTTGTAAATTAAAGAAACTGAAATTTTTTAATAGAAATTATACAAATCTTTGAGGGTGAAGATAAAATCCGTAGTCATTCAAATTAAATAGTTTACGAATTAAAGAATCTGACAATTTTTAAATAAAATGACTTGGTAACTTGGGAATTTGGAAAATTTAAAAATGTGGAAAATACGGAATTAGTGTACTAGAAAATTTCAGAATTTAAGAACTTTAGAGATTTTGAGAACTTCAAAATTCGAAGATTTGAAAATTTACGAAATTTAAAGTCTATAATATTTCTGGATTGAGGTATATGAATATTTACGAATTCATGAATACTTTAGAATTTGAAAATTTAGAAATTTAAGAAATAAAAAATTAAAAAAATTTTATAATTTTGATTTTTGAAAATTGAAAAGCGCAAAAATTAATTTTGAGATTTGTTAATACGTATCAAATTACTAGAATTAACGATCGATATAAACAGAATGAATAATTTCACGTGAAAATGCACCATAACGGAAGGGTTAAGCAGTCGCCACATCAGGTTGTTGAATCACGTTGATGATACTGAAAATGTTTGAAACCGGAGAAACTGGAGGATCTTTAATCTTAGATAAAACGAAGATTCCAGCCTGTAGAGGATTTTTCCATGAATGTAGCCGGAGCAGCACCTGCAACATTCCTCCGCCCGAGGTACAATATAATTCGATAACGCTCTATTAGGTACACGATAATTGCATATTTTCCGCGCTACTACTTTAATCGTGTCGTTTATATTCCACGGTTCGTACCTCGGGAATATCACTTCATAAGTACAAGCACAGTTCTATTACGGTACCACTACACGTTACTACGAAAACAGTATTATGGTAATATTACAGTATGTACACTAGGGGGCAAATGTAGCTACCTCCGAGATAATATTAGAAATTTAGGATTTTGGGATTTTGAAGATTCGGAGGTTACGGAATATGGAAATTTGGCAATGTAAGTATTTGAAAATGGTGATATTTAAAAATATTCAGATTCCGGATATGCGGAGATATGAGAATTTAGGTATCTAAGAATTTGAAGATTTGAAAATGTAAGAATTTGGAAACGTGAGAGTTTGTGAGTGTGAAAATTAGGAAATTTAAGGACTTGGAATTGTCAGAGTTTAGAAATGGAAAAATGTAGGAATTGAGATATTTTGGAATTTAGAAACTCAAAAATCTGACAATTTCGGAATATTGAAATTTGGAATTATATGAATTTAGGTATATATGAATTTGAAAATTTGAGAATGTACAAATTTTTGGTGTTGGAATTTGGAAGTATAGAGATTTGGCATTGTAGAATTTATGAATGTAAGAATGTAAGAATTTAAGAAATGTAAACATTTGGGAATGTAGAAAATTAGAATAGTAAAATTTTGAAATGACAGAGTTTGAGAACTTAGATATTTATAATAATGGAAGTTTAGAGATAGAGACATTAAAATGTGTAGAAATTTGAAAATGTAGATATCCAGAAGTATACGAATTTTAAACTCTAGAGATTTAGGAATTTCAGTATGTAAGAAACAAGAAATTCGGAAGTTTTAGAACTAATAATTTCCAAAATTATTTTTTTATTAATAAAATTATTTTTATTTGCGCCTAAATGTACATAATATCGCTTTAAATTTCTTAGAAGTAATATTACAGCTAATTGGAACGAACAACTGGTTCATGATCGCATTATTTTATACCTACATTGCAAACACGTTTTCTTAAGCAATATTATATTTCCTTAGTACTATATCTAATAGTTACTCCGTAATATCTAATAAAAAACTGAGAAAAGCAATTCACGATCCTTACGTTAACAAGCACTTTAATTGTAGTACATCTACACTTTACAATTTCACTAATTTATATATTTCGAATATAACTTTGTAAGTAGTACTATACGAATGAACATACAGGGTGTCTTAATATTTTACTGCCAAACTCTACAAATATATCCTATACGTAAAAATAGGGAAAATATATTATATTAACATAGAGTTTTAAACACTATTAAAAAGTTATAATAAAACAAGTTTGGACTGCTCTGTTTTTCGATGCCACATAATACGTGTCTCAGTGTTTTATGCTAAACTTTGTATATAAATAAAACTGTTTCAAATATGTTATATAAACATATGCTCTTCAAAGTTTTATTGGAAGATTACTCCTTCTCCTTCAATATTACATATGTATATACACATTTCTGTATTTTTATTTACAGAATATTCTAGTAAAATTACATGAATAAAACTGGAATATCCTGTATGTAATATCGAGCAGCAAAATAGTCCGTTGTCGTTTCACATTTTCGTTATAATTTCTTAATGAAGTATTTGAAACCCTATACTGATATAACATTTTCTATCAGTACAATTATATTAGTAGTACCAGATCTGACTGTGCATAGTATATAAGTATTTTAAATTTCAAATCATGCAAGTTTATTATATGGGTCATTCCACGCGAAATCGATCACTTTTTAACGTCACTATCTGCGATTTTGTTTTAATCAAAATATATTATACTCTATGTGAAAGTAGTGGGGGTTTAAGTCATCATTTTGCCGATTTCGAATTTGTTTAAAAATTACAAGCCTTCAAATTTTTCAGTTTTTGCCTCTTTTTGCGAAAATAGGCATCACTTACGAATTTTTTTCTCAAAAACTACTCGTCCGATTGTGCTAAATTTATTTTTGTTTTATTCATAAAGGATTGGACTACTATAAAATATTTGTTCTACATTGGACAATTTGTTATATAATATGAAAATATTTAAACAAATTATTTTTTTACGTTTTTAAATAAAAATTATACCCGATTAAAATCTGAAAAAAATATATTATATTCCTTGAAGCTTCCCCTTTAAAATGAGTCCTTCAGAATAATGGATGATCGAAAATTAATGCCACAATAAGCTGGAAAACGACGCGGTGTACCTCCGTTTCAGGTAAGCGAGTCGTGCAATCCGCGTTCACTGGTCTTTGTCAAGCCTGGTACACGACTAAATGACCCTGATTTTTCTTGGAAACGTATATTAGTAACCATTCTTGGCCAATGACACATTTTTTAATCATAACTTTATAAATAATTTATAAATATTAATTCCCACATTTATTGCTCATGCTCTACAAAAAAGGCGTCCTTGCTCAATGGAAACTGAAAAGATTGTGGTTTCCTTCCATCGGGAAGGGAAAGGATGGTTTATAATCAAAATTATCGAGAAGACCAGTGTATGGAGAGACTTAGAAATTGTAAGAAAACATAAAATGACAACTATTTCATTACACTAAATACAGGTCCATCAATATCATACGAGCAAGTCTTACATAGTAGCAAGTCTTACGATGTTATAAACAATCGGAATGTTCAATATATTATTTTGTGTCGTTGGAGCAATGACAAAAATTGGTTCAAAAATATTTTATAGTAGCCCAATCCTTAATAAATAAAACAAACAAAAATTTAGCTCAATCGGATGAGTAGTTTTTCAGAAAAAAATTCGTAAATGATGCCTATTTTCGCAAAAACTGCAAATTTTGAAGGCTTGTAATATCTAAACAAATTCGAAATCGGCAAAATGATGACTTAAACCCCTCCTACTTTCACATAGACTATAACATATTTTGATTAAAACAAAATCGCAGATGGTGACGTCAGAAAGTGATCGATTCGGCGTGGAATGACCCATATGGCAAGTATCACTTCACGACTACTATATGAAGAATATTTCACTTCAACTAAACATCTAAATTGTTTTCACTATAAAACAACGATAAGTTCGATATACATTCACTATAATATTAGGACGAGTTCTTTTTGCTGCTAAAAATAAAGTCTTGTTAGTTACTTTTTTATGTATAAAAGCAGTGAAAATGGTTAAGATGTTCCATTTAAGTAGGCCTACTAGGCTATTTGTTGACAAGTCAACAAATTTGCTCATTTCAATAGTATAGTGAAATAAGTGAAGAAAAAATGTTTGCTTAAATAAAACAGTGAGCCAATAAGATATATAGTAAGATATAAGTCAGGTTTAGTAATGAAACTGAATAATACGATAGTAGTAGTAGTAGTAGCTGTATAGTAACATCAGTGAAACAATAGGACGATTATACAATACAATAAACTACTGGAAGGATAGTATAATGGAATTGTGGAATAATAGAATATTAAATCGATAAAGTAGTCAAATGATAAAATAATAGAAAAGTAATATAGGAGTATAGTAGTATACTGAAATAGTATTATAATAGTATGATAGAATAGTAAGATCCGTACTATCAGTGGAAAAATAATAGAACAGCACACTAACGTAATGGAATAGTACCATAATAGCACAGTAGTATAATGAAATAATAGAACACTCAAATGAATAAATATTCAAGTAGCAAAGTAAGAAAATGGTAAAATAATAAAATAGTACACTGATATAGTAAAAGCGTAAAATGTTAAAATAATTGTGTAGTGATACAGCGAAATAATAAAATAACTTTATATCAGTATACTACAATACTTTAATAGTAGTATCGTGGATTAATGAAAAAGTTGAATTGTGTAATAGTCAATCAGTAAGTTAGGGGAACAATGGAATCGCAAATTAGTAAAATGCTACTAAAGAAGCATGGTTGCATAACAGAATTTGTGTAATGCTAGTATAATAATATTCTCAGAATAGTATTACAGAACAATAGTATAATGCAACAATAAAATACTGTATAATAGATATAATAAAACGTGCAACCTCTTTTAATACCTATTCTTTAACACCAAAATAAAATCACATAATTAATATGATAAAATCTGCTTATAAAGTCAAAGAAGAACCTAATCCTTGCTAATTTCACTAATTTATATATCACAAATGTCATTTTATGAATAGATTCCACAATACACAGGCCATTATATAAGTAAGTAAATTTATAGATACAACCAAATAGTAACATTCGTACATTATTCGATATTATAATACCTCAATTCCTATTATATCAAAGACTGGAAAAAACAATGCACATTTCTGATTTATTACTTTGCATCAATTTATAACTGTTGCACAACGAAATTTTAAATTCTCTTAAATTTTACAAGTTTATTACTATCCTACGAATATCATACAGTACCGTATTAATTCCTAGGCGAACAACAAACACATGCTGCAAAGTAAGCAATGTTTTCGAAATACAGTTAAATTAAAATTAAATTGCGCATAAGATTAATAAATGTGTAAAATTTCCACGAAAAGTTATATACAATATCTTGGTCCTTTTCCCAGCCCAAAATTCCAAAGATACGAATGAATTTCATCTATCCCCATCTGTAATCTTACAAGTATGGTAGAATAAATGACACGACATACCTTCGTTGGATACGGTGTTAATTACAAAAAACCTACCATGGTTCCCTAATTGCTTCAAGTAACGTATCATCGTCACGTATGCAGCTCGGATTGCACCCGATACTCAACGATCCCGGCTGTGTTCAATTAATGCACCGTCGAATAAACGGATGATTCTTCAGTTCGAGTCAGCTGTCTCAAGAGGCTTCATTAACTGCAGTCCGCCAATTATATAATAATAAGCTAATAATAATTGCATTGCCGTTGCATCAGCCCACCAGCTAGTCCGGAGTGGACGGATAAATTAAGGACTAACTTCCCTCTTACGACGCCCTCGTCCAGACTGCACGTCAGGCTGCACCCAGACCCGGTCTTAAGTGCATTTTTAAGCATCTCGCCGTCCCCGTCGCCGGATATGACAAAATGCACGAGAGAGCTTCTGTGACGATTAAAAGCCATTGCAGGATTGATTCTGCGAGCATTACTGACATCCAGCCAACTTCGTTCTGACTGGAGGTCGCAGAGGACCTTTCCATCTTTCATTACTTTTAATGCGCACAGCTTCAAAATTACATTACGGTCTACTACATCCATGATCGTAAAATACTATTCGTACCTGAATAACATAAGTAAACTTGTCTTTCGCTATTAATTTTAGCACCTGGCTTTAAAATTACATTACAGTGAATTGCATTTATAATTGTAAAATATAATTGTGCAATGTTAATAATATCCGTACTTAAATAATATAATTACACTTGTCTTTTGCTATTAATTTTGTGGGTAGGTGCTAGTCCGTGTGAAGACCTCCTTTCTTTAGTCACCTTAATATACATACATTTTAGGGAGCCTGTTTATCTATTTTGAGCTATAGCTTGAATCTTCGATATACAATTTGATTGTTTTATTTATTTATTTAAATTGTTATTACATACGTAAATATAAAAATTCATGACTTCTCAAAGTTCAAAGTTTAAAAAATAATTTAAAAGTTTAATTTTTCAAGTCATCGAATTTTTTTATCAGTAAACTTTAACATAATTTCAGATTTCCTTGTTCCCAAATTTCCGAATTCTCAAATTCCTCAAATTCACAAATGTACCTAATTCCCCAGACCCAGATTTTCCATTACCAAATCACTGGGATCCCACATTCATAAATCCCCAAATCATGAGATTTTTAAATCTTAACTTCTCCACATACTATGGGCCTAAATGAGTATGCCCTAAAATCTATGAAGCTTTAAATTTCTATGTCCCGAAATTTGTAAATTCTCAAATTACTATACTTTCAAATCCTCAGATTCTTCTATCTATGTTTAGATCTCCATATTCCTAGATCCTCACATTCGTACACATCCAAATTCTCAAATCCTAAAATTGCTATGCTCCAAATTGTTGAACCATCATAACTCTGGATCCTACTTCTCAATATCCTCAAATTTCGATTTACCCAAATTGTTGACACATCACCAAATTCTCGTATTCTCCAAAATCTTTAGAAATCAAAGGGTAGGAGCCATTTTCTCCTCTCATTACCATATTTTTCCTAGGAAAGTTAGGTGTACTTTCGAATTTATCTCTGTATCTTACAAACTGCATCGCCGTAAAAATACCGCCGTAAGGGTTAACCCTTAGAGAAAACAAATTCATTATAAAATATATTAAAATTACACAGGAATTATTACAGTTTATATGAATAAGAAAAGGTAAACAAAATATTACTATCGTCATTTTAAAATTAAAACATTTAAAAGATCGTTCAGTAAGATTCTCCGTTTTACTGGTTCTTAAGAAAGTTTGGTTATCATAAGCTATACACCAACAGCCTGAAGAATTTTTTGCAAATGAAACATCAGTACGGTAAATTAAATGAAACCAGAATCTGCTCGTAAAATTGAAATAAGCGAACTATTAAAGTAGGATACATCTTGTCAAGGCATATCCCCTTTTTAATATAGAATTTGGTCAAAAGCCGGAATGTCCTAATTTAAAATCATGTTGTCGATGGAGTCTTCACAACCAAAGGCTTTGTTGTTGGAGACGTTCTTGTTCTGACTGTTGTCACAAAGAGTAACTTTCAAGCATAATCGATAGAACCTTGCGCCACTACATCCTGGTATGTTACTAAAATCGTATTAGCATGAACAATTAGTTCGACAGGAAGAATTAAGCAAATGGTGAGGTGCAATTTAATGTGACGGTAGAAGCGTAAAAAAATGATTAATCCGAAGGTCCGCGGTGACATCTATCCTCGTTCCCGATGGAACGCATGTTTATCGAAGTGGCGCGCATCGAAATCCATAAATCCGTCTTATTTTCCCATAAATTATGGAAATGTCAACGAGCAGGCAACGATAAATCAACGCGGTCGGCCGCATTAAAAATCACAATGCGCGGGAACGCGCCGCGTTACACCTGTAAATCAAACAGCGTCTATTTATGCAATCGATTCCGCGGCACAATCGAATCGATCGCGGTCTTTAAGGTCACGTTACCTCGTCGTTATGAGTTTCATAACATCGAAGATTCTAGCTCGCGTCTTCGACCAGGAAAAGGATTGAGATTTCTGATAAATATTCATAATAATGTATAATCCTTGATGTTTGCCTTGCATTACTACACCGATTAAATGTTATTTAATCCATTAGCATCGATCACTTTCATTAAAATGCACCTGTTTATACATTTATTTTTTTACGATATTGATGTTTATTATAAGATACGTAAAAAGCTTATTCATGTGCGTGCTAGTTGAGACTTAGGTAATTAGGTCTGTTGAACCGATGGCACAAAACAAGTTCCTCTGGAAAAATTAATTATTAATTCACTTCCGTTCTGAATTCACGATGATAGATCATTTCTGATTTTATTGTTATATATTATTGTTATTTGTTATTATTTATTACCTAGTGTTATTAATAATCAGAATTCTGTAAACGCAAGAGAAACTATAACTTACTTTTATTATTTTTATAGTAATATATACTTTGCTTTCGTCAAATATTTAATTAATTTTAATAAACCACTCTAACAAAATGAAAATTTTTATTATTTTTTAATAAATATACTTGTAAGTCGAGTAAAAATAGTGAATAATAATATTTTGTAATAATGCATTACTGTCCGACGACAATAATTAATTGTTTAAATGATTTTTTTTTAACGAATACACAATTTGATTACTTTCCTTTGAATGCATTGAATCAATCAGTTTTTCTGCAGAATCGACTGAAGCATTATGGTAATGACATTTTACGATAATACTGATAAATAATAATACTGTATATTACTTCGAAGATAATGAATATTGATTGAACGATTTTTATAAGCAAATGTATTTTGTGACTATTTCTCATTTCTGAGGTTTGTTATCTTCGTTTGAATTATGTACAGAAAAAAAAACGAAATTATCGCTGGATAATAGTCAAACATTGCATTTGTTTACAGAAATTAATTGTTGATCAACAGCAATTCCGCAAAAAAATTGGGTCCATTCACTGTAAAATAATCAAACTGTGTATTTATTTATGGAAACAGTTTTAACACTTAACGACGTTTGTTCATTTAACAAAGCGATATTATCTTCCTGAAAGATTTATTGTAAGATATTCATTAAAGATTTGTTGTAAGATATTGAAAGTATACATGTGTTTATAAAAATTATTTAAACAATTGGCAATTTACATTATTTTTAACTAATCCTCGAGAATTAATTTTATATAAAATGTACAAATTTGAAGGATCTATTCATTGAAAATCCTAGAATAATTATTACTTTCTTTCAATGACTTCATTAAAACACCAAAAATAATTTTTTTACTTATTCTGAACTAATTTACTGCTAGTTTGTATACTATACAAAAAGAAATTTTCAGCTTTATTTTGAAATAACAAGAGTTGATAATTTTGTTTAAAAATATGTTTTTATAAATCGATTCAAAATTTAATTAAGGTTACTATAAAAATACTTGTAACTGGCAATGTAATATTAATAAAAATTTAAAAATACAATAACATTTTGTATTCTACGTGAAATTTTCAATTTAAAGTTACTACTCAAGGAAATACTTAATTCCTGCGTCTATAAAATTTATTTATCTCAAAACAGAAAACCTTGTTATAAATTATTATTAAGTCATATAAATTGCTGTACAATTATTTTTTATTTTTATGAAATATCTGCAAATGAAATCTAGCACCCTATACGTTATGTTATTTGAGTCCATGAGGTTAATAGTGTTTTCATTTCATGCAATGTAACCAGTGACAGGTTGCCTATTATATACCGCAAAGAAGTCGCTAGTTGGGAACGGTAATATCGAAAGTTTGCATATGAATGGGCGATTAGAATTTACGCGCATGATTTAGTGCAACAACTCATCAGGAATGATAGATCTTTCTATTCAATATGGCAATGCGAATGTACCTCTCAGTTGCCAAACATACTACTTTTATAATTTATTACCGCATACGAACGTGACTATGTTACTTGACCTCGTAGCTTTTACGTAGATGTTGCTTTCTCTCGATTCATGTCAGATTACATTTATATTATTTAAAAACTAACGATTTCGAATATTTTTTTTGCAATTAAGTTTAGTTTTTCGTTGGTTGAAATCTGTTTTATATTTATATGGTTTATTTTTGAGATGTACAAGGTCTGATATTAAACTAACATATAGTAAGATTTTCTACTAAAGAACTGTTAAAAAGTTCAAATTTACTTGATACAGGTTAACTGCGTAATATATGTGTATTTATAATTTATTTTGTGAGCTGACATTGATCCGCATACTTTTCAAAAAGTTGTGAACTTATACCTTTTAATATCTAATTATCTATATTAGAAAGTATCGTTTATATTTTTGAAAATATTTATAAATTCACACTTCTTAACATACTTGTAAACAATTCTAAGTTATAGATCTAGTCAGATTAAAAGTTTCAACTACTCAAACTAAATAACTCCTACAGTTCTCTATATTATCCTTTATGCTACATTTTACCACCTACATTTCGCATACTCACGACCGATTACGGATTACGTTTGATCAGCTTCAAATGTGCATGCAGTGAACTTAGAATGTACGAAAAGATATTAACGCTGTCACTGTCACATAGGGCTCAAAGAGTAAAAGGTTTGTTTAAATCGAGTGCAAGAAGCAACGATCTCCTCATACCATCACCATTATGCGCCATAACCTCGAAATTTTTCCCGAACGAGGCGCAGGTGTGCGAGCGGAGAAATATGACGGTGAATTTTTCCCGTGCGAGAGCGGAATGCGCGTTTATTGTTAGCAAAAGGGCCGCTCGTGGCGCAAAAACCATAAGCGGGGATTCCGTTTCTAAGGCCCAATTACTCGTGTCATTACACTTGCGGATTCCTGGAGCGTCGAGGTAAGAGTGGTTACGGCCCGGCCAGATCCACGAGTTTCCTTTTTTTCTCCCTCTCTCTCTCTCTCTTTCTCCGCTTGGACGCTTATGTAGAAGCGGTTTCAAATCTGGTTAGGCTCGGCCTGCAATTTTGTAATCCATAAACGTCGCTCATACGGCGCGTGCTCCAGTTCCATGTATGGTGAAAAACTGCGGGACGGCGGCTGCTGCCCTTGTTGCTGATTCCTTCGCGAGCGACCGTTGCCACAGCCACGTTTCTTCGGATTTCTATCATATTATGACGATCGTGCTTCGAAAAGAATGATTTTTTAAATGTAACTACTGCGAAATGAGGAGGTAAAGGGCGACCTTCCGAAAATAGGGACGATAAACATCGTTTGACCGGGAGCTCAAAAATTGTTACAGTTTCTTTCCGGCGAATTCCTTTAATACGTTCTATTCATAAAAATAAAAAAAAACTGTGTTGCATTAACATCGGATTCCTTTAAAAATTATGAAGTTTATACGCATAACAGATAGGAACACCTTTGTAGCACGACAGCTTCTTTTACTATCTAGTAAATTGCATTCTAGTAAATTTACTATCTATTAAGAACAGCATTACCCATACCATTGAATATACAAGGTGCGCCAACTGTAGGTACTATATGTTGAACGCTAAGACAATTGCTATTTATAAACATTTCTGTTGAGGTAAAGCACGAACGGTGCGTATACCTCTTTTAGAAAAAAACTCAGCATACTTTTATAACATCTATTGTTTAGGGTTTGGGGCCTGCGATGCTCCAGATACCGCCGTATGTACTGCCTGGACAATTTTTAGTTAGTTCTTACCGTGCCTCCACCGTGCTTACACCGATCCTTCTTCCAACATTACTTCCACCGTAATCTTTTATTCTCCAAATATATATATATAACTATTACACTAATATCCAACGCGTACTTTATTTTACATAACCAACTCTAACAATTTCGAAGAACATGTTAGACCATTCGACAGGTTATTTTATACCATTATTATTTACCATGACCAACTTCACACCAGCACAACGGATTGACATTGTAGAAGTATATTTTAGAGAAGGGTCCTCGTTAATCAAAACTTTACGTGGTATGAAGCGGAAGTATGGTCACAATTTTAACGTTACGAGGAAATCTGTATCGAAAATTATTGATAAGTCTCGTGATAGTGGTAATGTTCGTGACCGTGCAAAGAGTGCAAGACAGCGTCCAAAGAGCAGCAACGAGAACATTCAGGTTGTTCGGGCCGATGTTGAGAAGAAGATTGTTCCCAAATCGCTTAATTCCGAAAAGTGGCGATTACGAATGGCCTCCGTGGTCGCCCGATTTGACGGCTCCACACTTTTTTCTGTAGTATTTAAAGTGCAAAGTGTATGATAATGCACCACGGTCCCTTCGGGAACTAAAAAATACAATTCGCAAAGAAGTAACGGAAATAATGCTCGAAACGTTGCAAAAAGTAATGGAAAATGTCCAAAAACGAGCAATTCTTTGCGTTGTTCACAAAGGAGACGATTTGCCCGATATTGTATTAAAAAAATGAAATTTTTGTAATGGTATAAACTAAAGTAAAAAAATATCGCGAACCGAAGTCTATTTAATTACATTTTCATTATTTTATAAGCATTTATCATATGGTACCTACTGTTGGCGCACCCTGTTGTACATATGTAATTATAAATACATGTACATACACGATGTCTCAGGTTTTATCGTTAATGACACCAATTTGCAATGTAATTCACGCAGTGAAACGTAATTTATAAAGGTTATATACTTTAACAGGTACAAACAAATTATATTAATGATACATTTTTATTAACTTGTGTTTATATCACCCAATGCAATCGTTTTATTTACAATTTGAACTCACTATTTCACTGTTATTTTTTATTTCGTTTGAAATAAAATGTTTACATGGTTGGTATGTAATTGTGGTCCAATTGAAATGAACTTATTTAAACAAAATAACAGATAATCTCTCTTGCACTTATTGATCTATTTGAGATGTAAGTTTCTTTAAAAATATATTGTAGAGGCTGAAGTATATTTTTTAAAATATCTATATGAGAAGATTTGTTATTTTACTGTCTTATGAAAATATATGTACATGTTATAGAATTATATTATATGTATAGAGTCAATATGTATTATATAATACATTCAATTATCAATAACTAAGAAATAGCAATCAACTTAAAACTAATTATCAATAATATTTTTGATCTTGTTAAGAAAGCTGATTCAACTGGCAATATATCGAACGTGACCTATGTTATATCTATTACAATACTACCTGCACTGATTATAATTATTATCACAAGGACTTCACGTCAGGTTACTGTCAAGTGTGCCGTTCATTTATACATTTGATCGAAAATTACATTTTATGTCATTTTAATTTCATTTTGTAACAAATGAAATCAATAAACATAACACATGCCTGCAGTCTTAACCGTGTCTCATACACCAGTATAGAATGAACAAATTTTCAAAAATAAAATAGTATCGGATTACGAGTTCCTATTCTAATTATAAAATTGTTTTGTTGAAACGTACAATTATTTCTATCGCGGAAAACATTTTATAGAATATTTAGAGCATTGCACGCTACTTCGTTATTCGCACAGATAAATGGTTATGTATATGTATGCATATAACGGTTCCATAATTTTGATCAGTCGAGTATATCTTCTAATCTCATTTTGATTGTTCTACATATCACCTGGGTTCTCTGCAAATTTTCTCATGGTGTTATCTCGATCAGTTCCTCAATATAACTTATCTTAATTAGCACGTTCCCTAACATAATCTTATCTTAACCAACGCGTTTTGTTCCGTGTGATATTTAAACATTATAACAAGCAATTATAAAAATAGTTTGAACAATTTACTTTAATGTTTATTTAATGAAAATTACATTTATTATATACTTTCTATTTCAATGTTAAACTGAAAAATACCATTGTTTTTATTTAATCAAATATTAGGGTGTCCCATTAAAAAAAATTTCCATTATTTATAATGATACACAAAACTGATGAAGGTCTTAATCTCTACATTTGACTGGACAGCTATTAATGTGAAAAGATGCTTTCTTAAGTATGATTATATATTAGTATTATCGTGAGATAATAATTTGAATGTCTGTTTACCACACAAGTGCAATACATAAATTACTATACTCAATGTTATTATACTGAATATTTGATAATTAACTTAATAAAACTTAAATATTAAACAAATTTTTTGTCAATGAACATTAGGGTGGTACACCAAGGTTTTGTTGCTCTTAGCCTCTAAAACGTTAGCACATGGCGTAAAAAGAGTTCTATCAAGTTTTGCGGTTAAAGATTTAAATTTAAGAGGTCGCTCATAGCAATTTAAAAGTTTTCAAAATAAAATTTGTTATGCGTTTTTTTTTTTATTTATTTAGAACTATTCATTTATCAGTAATTATAGTTTATGTTAGCCAATCATAGGTCTTTTATCGAATGTATGATTTAAATATACCTTTACGTATTTAATTTAAGTCCTAGAGGTTTTTTTGTGACAAATAATCCGTTTTACTACGGGATGCATATTCTTTTCAGTATTGTTGCAGTACTTATAATAAATATTGCAACTGACCCTCGTTTTTCATTATTTATTTATTAAATTACTCGCTTTGCTGTATCATAAACAATTTGCAAACTTGTGAATCGTCCTTCACAATTCATATAATTTTCATTTAAAATCCATAAATCAAGAAGCAAGTCGAGGAAATCATGTAGTAATTTGAACTTTTCAAATAACATCAATGATTTTTTTGTAACAAAGTTATTAAGAACTTTTATAGACAATGAATGAATATTGTTTGACACCAAGTAATATCAAAACTTTGAACAATCATCAAATAAGTTCACTACTTTCCATCACTGTTATGAATTAGTTAACTTTTTTTATTATATATTGATTTCTCAACAATGCAAATATATATGAGGCTTAATACTAACGTCTAATTTTGTGTAATTTTATCGTAACGACATTTGTAATCACTCAAATTATAATTAAAAATCCATATATCGATAGAAAATGGCTATAAGGGTCCGCTTAAATTAAATTTTTCAGCACAAGCTTTAAGTAAATTTTTGCTGCACTATGCACTGAAATTTTAAGGTCAAAAGCGAGAAAGAAATTTTTAAACCACTCCAACGAATATGCTTGTGTTAGAATTTCTTCATTGAGTAAATTTAATAATACTGACAACACTTAATAAGTAAATTAATAAAATTACTTGATGAATATGCTGGATTATTGTCAACTACACAACTCAAAACTAAATAAAAAAAATCAAACCACGTTATCGCATCCCATCATCATAAATTTATATATGCCGAAAGAAAAGACTTAATTATCCTGTACTTGAGACATGGACGTGCAAAGTAAATTTAGTGTCCACAAACGTCGTATTTGAAAAGGTATTTTCTGTTTTCTTCAAAATAGTTCGGAGAAAACACAGAATAAGAATGAACTGAAATCGGTAACATTTTGATAGATATCGGTAATTAGAGACGCTCATTTCTGTAATTGTATTTTGTCCAAGTGTATTTTAGAAGGCAATAGAATTAAAGTATAAAGTGCTGTGGTCCGACTAAAATAAACCTAATCTTTTGGATCAGTGATCTTTACTCGACGAATTAGATATTCCCTTGTTACCCAGTAAAGAAACTGAAATAGACTCAAAGCATTGATATGTGCAATTTTAAGTTGGCAGGATTGTAACTAAATTAATTATTTAAAAGACTTTCGGAACTTCATTAGATCCACGCAAGCATGCGACGCGAGCAGATCTCTTTGCAAAATAGGAAGTAATTACTTTTATCTTTTTAATGGCACTTTATTTGAATTTATGAATGAAATTACTTGCATCTTACTTTTATTTATTTATTTTACTTGAAATTATCAGAATCACAAATTTTCAAACTTAGAAATTGAAAATATTCATAAAATTTAAAAATAAAAAAATCAAACGTCTTCAGAGTCATAAATTGTTAACAGAAATCCTTATGATTTTAACTTTTCTGAAATTCTCAAGATTATACGTTTAAGAAGTTCCAAATTTAAAACTTTACCGATTTATATAAGTATAGATTTTCGAAGTCCGAAATTTCCTTTCTGAATTTAGGAATTTAGAAATTTTGGAATTAAGAAATTCAGAAATTTACAAATTTATTAATTTAGGGACTTTTGAATTACAAAGTTAGTAATTTTCATAATCAATCATTCTGAAATCACCACATTCTCAAATTCCTACATTTCAACGTTCCCAACTCTCCACATTCTATAATCACACAGACCTAAACCTCCAATTTCCCAAATCCTGTAGCCCCAAATCCACATATTCCCAGATCCTCCCATTCTCAAATCCATGCATAGCTGAATCCCTATAAACACAAATGCACACACTCCCAGATTCTCACACAATCAAGTCCCTATAATCACAAATTTAAAAATCCTCAACTTTCAAAACTACTAAATTTCTCTTTCAAAAAGTTCTACAATAAACCTCTCGACGATTCCAAATTTGCGCCAGAAACGTTAGACCCGTACTTGTGCCCCAACAAGAGACTGTCCAAGAGGCGGCCCTGTCGAACGGGTATGCACAACCGATCAATATCTCTCGGATCGATTCGAAGGATGATCAAACAGGGTTCACTGTTTTCTAATTGTCATCTTTGTCTTCGAATAGCGGATCGCTGATTCCATTCGAGCCGCGGCACCGAACGAAATTCGGGCCAGCGGCATTCCTGTTGCGAACCGGGCCCCCGCGGAATCCCAGCCCGGGTCCTGCTATTATTTTTAATGCCCCGATGTATCCCGCGTCGCGGCGGGGACGAAATAAAACGGAGGGAATGTCGGGTGTCGAAGCTGGCGCGGATTTACGGGTCGCTTTGTAACACCGCCTTCCTCAATTCAGCAATATACCCGAGGCCTTCCTCTGTTCGCAGTGCACGGGACCACATGACTCTCCCACGGGGAAGCGACAGGAACCAGCCATGGCCCAGCCGTGTATCCTCGCTACCTTCGTGCTCATTAACCCTATGTGCCCACGGATTAAATACTTTCCTGCTCTGCTGTTTCTGCTTTTTTTCTGAGATTGCGCATGCGGGTGGGAGATTTGACGAGGTTTATGGGGTTAAGGACGGAATTCGGTAGGGCACCTACGACACAGACCCACCAGGACCGCTTGCTTACCGATTTGTACTGCCATACTGTGCTGGCGCACTTGTGCTTTAAGCATTGCTTGTCTGGGCATCGTGCGGTGGTCCAACATGAACAGCTATTTTGCAAAATTGGAATACAGGTAAACCTTAGGTAGAGTTAGGATGTAGCGTTACTATCTCTTAACACCGTGATCAAGGTGAGTCTAGTAAAAACTATTAGTTTAATCTAATAGTGGTTAGCTACCTAATAGTATTTGATTCACATTGATCGCAGTGTTAAATAAAGGTCAGATTCATCTGACCTCATATCGTTTAATTACGAATATACCTTAAATTTGTATCAAATCAGGATGTGGACTTAGATGAAGCTTATTATAGTTACTTGTACATAAGTAACAAGAAGCTTGCTTACGAACGTATTTCCATTATTTAAAGACGTTAATTTGTGGACCAGTTCGTACCACCTTAATTTAATATTAAATTTTATATACTATGTACAGAAATTAGCGATAAAATTATGTTCTACTGCTACAAAACCAAATCCTTCATCTTAATGTAGATCTGGCTTTGAATTAGGCCTAAATCTAAACTAGATTTAAATTTAAAATTAAATCTAAACTTAAATCCAAACTAGAAATAAATCTGGATTTACGCATAAGATGTGTACTGAGGTTAGTTTTAGCTAATTATGACTACGTATACATATGTTTCGGTAAGGGAGCTAGCGAGGGAGCGAGCTATAATTCAAAGTTTCTTATACAGTACAAGTGAGATAATTTTACACTATCGAACAATAATATTTCACTGCTTTTACATCTGACGCTTAATCCTAATTTTAAATTTATGTTAGATAGGCTTCGTGAATGAAATTGCATTTGTTAAATTTGAGTCAGCATTGTATCCATGTCCGTGTTAGACCTAAATTTGAATTGCATTTAAATTAGAATTAATGTGCATAGTTTAGATGTGCACTTAGGTTAAGATTGATTTGTTGGCTACCTTTAAATAACCATGTCGAAAATTGGTTAACATCGAAAAATTTCAGGAACATGATGTGTTAAACAACTTGCTAAATTTTATTTTAATTAATAAAACTTGCAGGCTATACCCTCACAATTAACAATGGTACTTTCAAAAGTAACTGTAAATTTATTTTACTCAATGTTTGTTCTTTCACCAAAGACAATAGAGTTTTGTTTGCCTAATTATCGAAATCGTTCCGTATGAGATGGTCGATAACAGCAATTAGTTTAAATGGGGACAATTGTTTCATACGGTGTGACTTTTCCTGACGTCTCACGAAAAATCCCAATTTTTCTCTCACACATATCCGATGCGAAATCACAATACTTGTAACTTAACAGGTCACATATATGCAAGTTCTTTTAAATCTACCTATTGCTCGTCAAAAACTCACTGTACATTGAGACCGATGAGGTAGAAAACCACGATTTAGTCTAACACCACTTTTACGAGACATCAGCGGAAATTGACTATTTTTCCATAATTTTCCGGATTAAAACTTTCGTATGGGCACGTCAATTATTACTGTATAACTCGTAGTTTGTCTAAAAGTTCAAAGAACTCATCAGCTTTATGCAGGAAGAGCATACAAGCAAAAAACGAGATCTGCTCTAAAGATCCTTGTTTAGGACCTACTTAAAAATTCGCTATATGTTTAATAACCATTGGCGCGAAATGTTTATGTGTACACCGTAATTGTTATTGTGCGACTTGTACTTTAGCTAAAAGTTTATGACTTGTCATATATAGACAATGAGTTTTTTGGGACATTACATTCAACCGTTGTAACATTTAACCCTAAACTCGAGTCACAAAAGAGACGACACCTTGTTAATCACAGTGGAAAAGTTTGCACTTAATTTGATGCAACTGTTCGCCGGCAAATTGCATCGTTCAGAGGAAGAGGACGGAATCCAATGGATGTGGCAGACGCGGCGCTAGAATTTCACATTGTGCTCAGTACGTTATCACCCACTATGGCTTTGTGCCAAGCGGCCACGTGGGTTGACCTACAGGAACACAAGCCACGCTATTTCGGACTTGGAATAGCTCGTATGCAACAGTAATAATATTAACTGCACGGTTACTATCGATGCACGCGTTTCTAATCGTCCGAGTACAAATTACATGCTAACACTATCACTTTTTGCGGTCAAACATTCGCTTTAAAATACAATCGGCAATATTCTAATCTTTTTGTGCCATTAGCTATATCATTATCGTTCTTCAACGCAAAAAAGTTTATTATCACTAACTGGACTAAGTAATGACTTTATTCCGTTGTGTTTTATTAACACCTTTCTTATCTACATAATTTAATTAAAATTATAAACAGAGGCAATGTATGTAACCGTGAGTCAAAACTGAGCCCGTGTACGCTGAACGAGAGCTAGTAATAAAAGACTGTAACCTGTATATCGACCTGTCCTTCTCAGAATGCAGATTGCCATCATTACATGTGGCAATGTAGAGTGCAGCTATATAATGGATAACAATTTACTATATGCCGACATATTGCGTGAATGTACACGTACCACGTGGTCGCCTAATGTTTTGCAGTTCATCTGAGATTTGTAATTGACTTTCCTGAAACAAAAATATTGATTATATTAATTGCGAGTAATTTCAAGTAGTTATTACATTAAATTAAGTATTAGTTAGTAAATCAGGTATTAAAGTTTGTTTTTTCATTCAAAATATCAGAATGTCCAAGATATCTACAACGGCTTCTCACAATTAAATAACCTATGTAGGAAATTAATTTTTAATCTAAACAAATAAATTCGTAGACAACAACACCGCATTTTTTAAGAACAAACACGGCTAAAACATTTACAACTTTATTAACTAATTTTAACGAACGCGATTATACAGGGTGGGGCAATAACTTTATCCACCTTGAATATTGTCGTTATTTGTTATAATATGAAAAAATGTCATATACGAAACTTGAACGGTGCAAAGGGGGACATATTATGATAGATATATTTTTTACCTGGGTGGAGGCATAGAGGAGATTTGAAGGTCATGACCATTTTTTTAAATGTAATGGTATGTTTTTTTCATCACCATGTGATAGCCGGTGTTGAGACGACTTCAACAAGTTATCGTTCAAGGTCATGCAAGTTCAAATATGGTTTTTAAGTAAACTTACAGATATCATAGGAGGTGTTCGATGTGGTAAAAAATTAAAAGAAACCGGGAAAGAAAGAGCCCACTGATAAAGTGAGACACGCTTCATAAAATCGGTACCGTGTAAATCTTGATGTAGACTAATATGATATGGATGAAAATACCGTGCAAGAATTCGTAGCGCACTCCTTCTACTGATAGCCGATTCCCGTTCAATCTGTCGGGAACTAATATGTGGATTATGTGCTACAACTGCAAGAACACCAACTTCGCTTCCTGCATCAGTTGCTCTTTTACGACAACTGCTCTTACGCGTATCCAAATTCCCGGTTTCTTTTAATTTTTTACCACATCGAACACCTTCTATGATATCTGTAAGTTTACTTAAAAACCATATTTGACCTTGCATGACCTTGAACGATAGTTTGTTGAAGTCGTCTCAACGCCGGCTATCACGTGGTGATAAAAAAAACATACCATTCCATTTAAAAAAATGGTCATGACCTTCAAATTTCCTCTATGCCTCCACCCAGGCAAAAAATATATGTATCATAATATGTCCTTTGCACCGTTCAAATTTCGTATGTGACATTTTTTCATATTATTACAAATAACGACAATATTTAAGGTGGACAAAGTTATTGCCCCACCCTGCATATTTGCATATAATGTGTCACATAAATTTACCAATATCATTTACATGTTCAATAGAATTTTATTTAATTTTAGTAATTTTTTTAAAATGTAAAAATATTTTCTAATTTTCAAAAACTGCACAAAATATGTTGATTTCTAAAATCTGGAAGTTTGTCAATTTTGGAATATAAATTCCGCGGTATTTTTTGAAAAATACGAGAAACCACGCTATCTGGACTTTCAATACAATAATACTTCATTATGCAATATTATTAATAACTAGACCTCAAATTTCGTGAAATTCAAAATATAATATTTTCAAAAAGAAAGTCAACAAATAAATTACAATGTTCGATTTCTGATAATTGAACTATATGTAAATAGTTCTGGTCACAGGATAGCTTTGACCCCAAAATGTTCATTTTTTAAGATACTATTGTAGCAACTACTATATTATTATTGTACTATTATAGTGATTAGTATAGTATACTATTACACTATAATTAATAATATTAATGAAAGTAACAAAAGACTGTAACAAAAGATACAACGTTGGTATGAAATAAATGGGCCCGGTAATCGAGCCCAACGTCGAGCAATTTCCACTTACGAAACAATCTCACCCCTTGTCACTATTATGCCTCATAGCTAGCCACAGGCGTCGCTATTATAAACATATACAAATTCGTCAGTGGCCGTCTCGAACAATGGACCGTTTAACTGCGAGAAGATATATCATCGTGCTCCGAAGACAGGGACCAGCAGGAAAAGGAGAACGTCCATAGATGGCAGGAGAAGCGGAGAGGAGCGCAGAGGAAAGGAGAGTTCTAACTGCCGCTGGATTTACGGTGATCGCGTGCAACTGGTTGTTTTTTTTTGCCAAGACTATACATCATCTTTACCAGGTGAGAGGATTAACCTTCGACCAAGTGGTCATTTAACAACGCTGCTGGCTACTGTGCCAGCCACTCGATGACTATGGTGACTATGGCTCAATAAAAAAAGTAGCCGAGTCTATAATTATGAAATTTCACTCACTAGTAAGCTGCAGTTCTTTACCAGCGTTGGGGAGAATTGCGGTATAGGATAGAGAATTTAGTATCTGGGATTTGAGTGTGTGGGTAGACTAAATCGGCTAATTTTTAGAGCCGTAAAATTTTTGGAATGTTTTAATTTTCTGTAATTTTGAAATGCGCAGTTGTTGTGCTTTTGGATGAATACATTTTGAATTTTCAGGTTATTGAACCATCAAATTTGTTAAGACATAAGTTCCTAAATTTTCAAATTTTCAAATATTCAAATACCTAAACACCTAAATACTTACATTCTACATTCCAAGATTCCAAAAACTCAAGTTACAGATTTCAAGTTCCAAATTTGCACCAAATTTCTGACATCACAAACGTTTAAATTTTTAATTTTTCCAATTTTCAGTTGCTCAACTTTCCAAATTCTGAATAATTCAAATCTCTAAATTTCCAAATTTCTTAAATTCTTAAATTTACACTAAATTCCCAATTTTTGAAAAATCCAAATTACTAAATCTCAAAATTCCCAAATTTTCAAAATTACACCTAATTCCAAATTTGACAAAAGTCTAAATTCCCAAATTCTCAAATTATTGAATTCTTAAATGTCCCAATTCTAAAATTTGTAATGTCCCTAATTGTGAACACCTACATTTTCATGTACATACATACATTTCCAAATTCTCAAGTTCCAAAATTCGCACTAAGTGACCTAATTCTTAAAGCTTCAAATTCCCAAATTCTCCAATGCCCCCCGAATTTCCAATTACTCTAAAGTTCAAATTTCTAAATCCCCAAAATGCCAAATTCCCAAATAATTCAGTCTTCATATCTAAAAACTTTCAAATCATTAAATTCCCAAAGTCTTAGATGCACCTTTTCCAAGCTCCTAAACTGTCAAATACACAAATTGTCAAATTTCTTACTACCCAATTCACCCGATCCCCATTTCAAAAACTTTCATGTTTCAAAACCTCCCAGTTTACAAATCTCAAAATACAAATACTATCACCAAATTCCCAAATCGCTTTATACAACTTATCCCCCTCACTGCCCCCCTGAAGGATCATCAGATGTAAAGCCTTCGTCCATCAACTCCGAAGGAAACCGTTTCGCGGTATTAAAAAAGTGGCGTGCAGCGGCAAGCGGCCAGGTCGAAATTCGTCGTTCGGCCCCTAATTTCCCGCAGCTTCCCGAAGCTCGGTGTCGTGGTTGGTCATCGTCCAGCGCCCAGAAAACGTGGTGCTGCGTACACCCGATCGGGTGGGGTAGCATATCCGCACCCATCCTCGGACGACCGTATCTACACCCCAAAAACGTGGCCCAGCCAATATGTCATCCCTCTGTTCGGGTTACTCTGTGCGCGCGTTGGCGTGGGCCGGAGCCGAGCGCAGAAGAAAGGCTCGCGGTGAGCAACCAGCGGGGCGAAGCGGGAGCGGAGAAGCAAACTGGGCTGTCGCCGGATCGGGGGATACAAATGGACAAAACACCGCTCTGTGCGGATGCCGCGGGCCCGGTTGCAGGTGGCGTGGCCGCCGATAAATATGTCAGCCGGCAACACCATGCCGCGGCATACCATGCCGCTCTCGCACCCTCGATCTCCGTCCGGTTCCTCCTGAGTCCTCCCTCCCACCACCCCGCGGAATATCTCTGTTCTCCGGCCCGTTTCTCGCCTCTGTTTCACCCTCGCCGCGCATTTGAATATTATGGAAATGTCCGCGCTACATCGCCAGCCTGCTATATCCTGCCACAATGCATCTGTCATATACCCTAATGAGGAGTCCGCCGGCTTATTACCGCCGTTACCACCTCCGCACCACTCCCTACTTGTATGCTCGGATGCTTAAGACTGTTTTAAAAAAAAAAATTAAGTTACTTTGTTGCAAGAAATGAAGAACAAGGATCCAGAGGACTTGATACCACGGAGTAAGGCTGAACTACGAAATATTCTGCTTATTCTATGGCATGCTTCCACATCCACAGTCGGGACGAGAATGTTTTCTCGGCAAAGCGATGGCCAAAGGGACATCAATGCCACCATGGCCCTTGACGATTATTCATTGCCCTTATGGCTTCGGAAAACATTTCCTTGCGACCAGGAGAGGGCTTTGACCGAACGCACATGACCCACTTTGGTCGTTACATTTGTACAAACTTTAAAGTTTCCAACACGATAAGTGTAACCTTGTTTCGCGATACATCTGAGAATTATTCGCTTTGCCTTCTTCGCTTTTCTGTCTTACTTCGAGCTTCTCTCATTGTTCCGTTTTCAACATTGCTATTCATGCTTTTATTGCTAATCACCATCCGATGTTTTTAGTTTTTTAATAGGCGGAGGCGACAAGGGAGATATGAAGATTATTTCCGTTTTTTAAATGGAACAATATATTTTTTACTTACGCCTTCACCTATCAAAAAACTAGTAGCATCGCATGATCAGCCCCTCGATTTTGGTATGCCTTTTTTCCTATCGCCAATAGCAGCCAAGTTATTCAGGTGGCCGATTTTAAGTGCCTCACCCTGTATAAAGAATGATGGTCCCATGAATTTTTCAGGCGACTACAAATCGCACAATTACAATTATAAAATCTACACAAAGGTCTCGATACACAGAGTTGTGATAAAATAATAGATATTTGACGAGGCTCCGGAAAAGTGGCTTTAGGCTAGCTCGCATTTTACAACTGCGTAAAAATCTTACAGAAGTATGAGCCTAACTCCAAAACTTTCATACTAATGTACAGTATACAGAGTGTGCCATTAATATCCGGACAAATGAAGTTTTATTTTGTCTATTTGAACAATATACAAAAATTCAATAAAATGCTATTTATATCTCATTTGAAGGGTCCTTACTGAGAACTTTTACTTTATATAGCCACCCTGTGCCTCTATCGCTTGTTCGATTCTTGCCCTAAAGCGCGAACACGCTGACTTCAATGGTCGCGTTTTATAGGAGTGAACTCTCCCTGATAGCGGCTCACAGGAAGTTGACATTGGGGTGCCTACACTTTTTAGTGTTTTCATCAATTACCTCCCACACGTACTAGTCCAGCGGGTTCAGATCGCGACTGTCAGGAGGCCAGAAATCCTTCGACCAAAACATCGGACAGCCAATTTTGAACAAGATATCTCGTGTGAACGGGTGCGTCACCTTGTTGAAATAAGTACGGCCTTCCAGAGGCCACAGTCTGCATCCATGACTTCATTATTATCTTCAAGACCTCCAAATAAGCATCCTTCGTGACAGTTTCGCCTTTCTGGAAAAAGTGCGACGGCACGATGTTGCCCTGACTCGAGATGACGCTCAAAATGCAGACACTTGGTGGAAATTTAGTCTTGCCCACGACAAAATCCTATTTCCCTGACATGAACTTCTCTCGGTGGAGATGGAGAACCCTTCTCGAACCCTTCTGAGGCTGCATATTTATTTGCAACCTCTTGTACCGTCGATTTTGGGTACCCAAAGAATTTTATAATTTTGATCGGCGCATAGGCTTTCTATAATGGCTACTCTTCAATTGTATTCCATGCATGATTTGACGAGCTCTGCCATTTTGAGATTAATGAAGTCTTATTGATATATTTATCAAACTTCCAATCCAATTAGGACCTTTATTTGAATACTATAATAATATAGCGGGAAATTCAAAATCAATTCTGTCCGGATTCTACAGCCGCACCCTTTACATATTATGTAGCGCAACTGTAGTAAACAAGAGGTTAACATTACTTGTTCGTTATCAATAACGTAGCAATATTCGATTGCATCACAATTCGTAATTGAATTGAATACATTATTTCAATGCATTAACACAAATAAACGCAAAGCACGGAAGATTACTATTGTACTTAAAACATAATAGTAACTGGATGAAGTATATATAATATAAATAACTATACAGGGTGTCTCAAAAGTGTTGAAGGTGCCGAAAATGGGAGGTAGGTGGGGTCATTCTGAAAAACTTTTTCATTTGCAAAAATGTCGTATGGAGCTTCATTTTTAAATTATTAATGAAAAATACCGACCAATCAGAATGCGAGAATCGCGCGCGACCACGGCCAATTATAACTCGGGCCTACACTTCTGCCTTCGAGCGCGCGCGATTCTCGCGCTCTGATTGGTCGGGGTTTTTCAGAAAAAGTTGTTCAGAATGACCCCACCTACCTCCCATTTCCGGCTGCTTCAACACTTTTGGGACACCCTGTATACATGTATTTTTTTTAATTTTCTGATAAATCAATATCCTATTTATCTATTAATTACTAATTTTGTTTAGAAGTATTATATCGTTTTCAATGAGCTCATGCTTTCTCAAATACTGAAAAGTTATGTTATTAATTTTGAAAGTGACTTAAGTCCATTTGTGGCCATCAGAAATGTATTTCTTTTTAAATAACATTAGTAGTGTTAACAATAGTTTTAAAAAGATAATGTTAGGACCTATAATTACATTTGCCTCAATGCTATCGGTTCGCAATACTGTCAAATGAATTAAGATACATGGTATGAAGTATTTATGTAACAAAACATAAATATCCTTGTGACGTGAGAAGTATCATTGAAAAAATTGTGAGTATTGCATTGGCAAGGAAGTTTTTCTGGTTTTGAAGTGACATTTAATTACTCATTTTACAAATGTACCAAAAATATATCTAATATGTTTCAAAACATCTTATTGCACAATGTATTAATTTTTTTTCAGTTTATAAAGAGAATTACCATTTATCAAGATGTTCACTTAATCGTGGCTGATCATTATAACTGTGCCTACTATTCTAAAACACGGATCATTGTCCATCGAAATGCTTTTTGCACAAAATTTCGCAAACTAAGACTGTCTCTTGCAATCATATAGTACAACATGCCTTTTCAAGTTTAAAAAACATTCTTCCTTTTATAAAAGTAATGTAATATGTTGATACAATCAGTTTATATTGTCAAAGACTCCATTATACTTCACATTGTCTTTTTTTTTAATAAAATGTACATTTCAAGCCATGCATGTATTTGTTGAAGAGGAATAAAGCGTTGACATGTGAATTAAATAAATGTATCCTGCTGATAAACATGATATAAAGTTTTGTTCAACTCTACATTATAGTTTTAAATCATTTTTTGCAGCTTTCACTAACGTCAATGCAGTTTCAATTAATTTTTTTATGCTTTTCTAATAATACAATGCATGATATGACTTTTTCTCGTTTTATTTATATCAAACAAAATGGTATTGTACATGATTATACGTAAAGTTACTTATTGTATTATATTTTGTCAAATAATACTTGTATTAATCTGCAAAACTAATTTATAAGTTAGTCCCGTATGTAGTGACTTTGAAAATGTGTACGATTTGGGGTCATTACATGTATTTAATATGTACTATGTAGAAGATTGTACTACCCGTATACACTATGTACAAGATCATAACCGGTCACATTAATGTTTGTAAGTACATTTTTAGTAAACGTAGCAGTTACTGACGGATTTTGGATGACACAGCGATAGGTTAATTTCAAGTTCGACAGAAAGAAAACGAGACCATGTTGCATCGATCGCGTTGGCTTATGTTCCAGAATTAGTAATATAAGTAGAGAACAGCCGTCAGCCGAGGACCCCTATTTCCATCGAATTTTCAAATTGTCATGCGTGCAACGTGCTTCTTAACCAGCGTTTTCCGTCGCTAGAAAAGTGGGACGTGTGTCGAGCAGAATATTAACGACCGTCAACTCGCCATGCTCGACCACTATATTTTAATCGTGCATATCAGCTTCAACGACACCATCTTGTTTTCCAAAGACGCACCTAACCTAATTTTAATAGCTCGTCACTCCAACGACCCGTAGAACTTTCGGTATCGAAGGGATATCTTGTAAAATGAACCATTTTCGGACATTTGTACTGTATAAATATGATTGTTTAAATATAAAGTATATGTATTCATTAGCAAATATATCCTCTTCACTAGTCAAATGTGTATATTCATAAAATATTATATATTAAGGTAAAAAGGTAGCAGTAGTTAAGAGAAATCTTCCACAAAAATAATTGTAACCGCTTACTCTGTCAATAAATAGCGAGAGTCGATACTTGTAGACGTTCTTTAAACCTTCTAAATTATGTACCAAGCCCACTTGTTACAAAAAGTTAAGTTATACAAATTTGTGAAATATATTTAAAAATTCGGCAAATGCTCCAGTAGTTGAACATTCTTGATAACGAAGACTAGTAATATCCAGAATTTGACCACTAAAGAATTATTGCTTTTTGAGGTTACAATAATAAAAACGATGTATTTATTATTTATAAAACACTGTGAACATTTAAACAGTAAATAATTCCATATAGCTATTATTCACAGAAACGTTAAGGAAATAGAAATTTAATAACATATTACTTACCTTGTTGAATTCAAACGTTCGTTGTTAATAAACATACTTCGCTTGACACGCAATTGAAAAATTTCATCGACAGATGCCACGGTGTGTGAAGCTTACTTTCATCCATAATCGCCAACTTATAAAAACATTATTTTTTTTGTTTCTTTTTTTTAAATGGTCAACTACTCGAACATGGTCAACCTCTGGTACTTTTACCTTAGTTAATTTCATTTTATGTGAATACTAAATAAAATGGCTAATTAATCAAAACTTGAAATGACCAGTATTTTATATAGAGTTTTGTTCTCTTAATAAAGATACATGTTAAGAGGTAGAATTAAAGATTACATTGAGATAAGATGCTAGATATAAACATATATTATTACATACAGGCATTCACATGTAAGTGTAATGAAGAACGGAGATAAAGAAATACACGTGAGATTAAAATAATAAATATCGTAAAATAAAATATAGTAACATCACTCATAATAATTATGCACGGCTAACGACTAAGTACATATTTCACGTGCAAAGTTATTACAAAAATATTTCTGAAACCTTGCTTCATATCTCAGTGTCTTTGAATTTTAATCGATTCTATTGAATTTTATTCGATCCCGTCGATTGTCTGCGGACTTCGCTGATTTTCATCAGGGTTTGTCAGTTTCTTTCATTTTCCGTTGGTTTTCGACGGCTTCTATCAATTTTCGTTAGTTTCCATTGATTTTTATGGAAATTTTCAATTTTGTTGTAATTTTGTGGAATTTCAACGGTTTCCATCAGATTCTACTCCTTTCCGTCGTATTCATCAAAATTTCGTTTACTTAAATCCGATTCCATCGAATTTCGTGACTTTCCGCTGATATTTCTGTATTTTCGTCGACATTCCTCGATTTTCCTCGAATTTTGTCCAATTTCATAGAATTCCGCCGCTTCTCATCAGTTTCCGTCGCATTCTCTTCAGTTATCCTTGAATTCTATCAATTTCTATCCGAGTTCCTTAGATTTCCATGAGCTTTACTTAAAACTTCCAATTTGCACAAAAAGAAGTCACTGAAGTCATGACATTCAGTTCAATTTTTCGATTAAGCATCACTCCCACTTTTCCCTAGAACAAAAATCACCTGATTTCATACTATGATAATGAAAATATTTATTGTCGCCCATGAATAGACCTATTAAACTCATAACATACACTTCAACACCATGACAAAGTTACTTCTAAAATTAGAATCACACGTTCAATCAATTAGTTATCACACGCAAATACTTACATTGAAATTATAATATAAAATCCGAGATCATGACATAGCCGCTTGATTTCACAATAATCATGTATGTCCCGTGGCAGTATTTTATATCACAACACAAGAGTTTATGTTTAGACGTCACATATTGATGTCGCAAAAAAAAAATCCACTCTCACGACACTACGACTTCCAGTTTCCACGACGATCATAGTCATCTCATAATACGGTGTGACACAATGACACAAGAGGTTAGATGTCACACGCAAACGCGCATAAAGTCCACTCACCTGAATACACGGCTTCCAATTTCTCCATTGTCAAATGCGATGACACACGGTCATGTTATCTCGATTCATCGACGCACGAAAACCATAAGTGATTCATCGGTCATCATAAACACACGGTGCTAGCAAGCCGCAATTCAGGGGCATTACTCGAGGAAAAAGGTCTGGAACCTGTCGAATCGGGATCGGGGATCGGTCAAAGCGTCGCGTCGCGGCGTCGAATTCACGGGCGCCGCAGGGGGAGGTTGCAGGGGGATGGTGAACACGATCGTCCGTTCTCTCTGTTGGCACGGCCTTTGGTTCACCGGGTTGCCGGCTGTTGTTTTCACTCTGTTATGCAGCGACTGAAGCACCGTTGCACCGGAGTGCGGTCGGTTTATACACCGCGCGCGTTCCACGGCAATCGAGGCCAGGAGCCGTGCGGTTCGACGTCGAGATGATTGTAGTTGCAAATGGGCAGTTTGCATCAAGAAGCGGCCACCCCATGGCCGACAGGACATGCACGGCCAATGCAAACAAAGTTGACCCGGCCGCCCCGGTACTCGCTGCAACCCCCGGTCCATTCTACCCCCGACACTAGCTCTGTAGGGCTAAGGTACACACGGCTAAGGTATACGAATAGCCATCTTTGACGCAATACAATTCGCGATTCGGATAACGGTGCGAACAATTGTCCATTGCGTTTGACAACAACAATTTTTGGATGAAATTGATAATCACTTTTTTTTAACCCTTTCCGCTCCGCTCTCCCCTCTGAGGGGACATTGAAATTTATTAGAGATTATTGGGAATCAACTTCTTTCAGTGCAACGCATTTATAAATGCATGTTTTCCCTAAAGTTTTCTGTTGAAGTGGTGCAAGAAATCAAATCGAAATATGGTATAATTACTAGGATATTTGAGTAAGTCTTATTATACATATATGTAGTGATAAATGCATGATCTAAATAGACGTTTATACAGACACGTTAAAAAAATAAATCCAGAGAAAGACAGTAGCAATAACCGAGATATTGTTCAATTAATAGGACGACGTATAAATTGCATAGACAGTGGTAGCGATATAAATAGTGTAAGACAAAGCACATCGAGAAATGATAACATATTGTTAAGTTAAAAATGGAACGACGTCACCGAGTCAGATGTTCCTCCAGCAACAATAAATTTTGTCTTTTTTTGCAAATTATATGTTTCTCAATTTCTATAATACATATTCGTATAAACACCATATCGTCATAATATTTTTCTTAAAACTATACTGTGTATTTAATATTGGGATTTGTGAATGCATGTTTTCGCGACAAAGTAGCTAAGGTTACGTCCGGAATAGTTCGGAGTGCAAAAGGTTAACTCGTGGGTTTTTAGTACTGGACTATGTTGGTCCTCCATGTTTGTGTGACTAATATTTCTACGGATGATCGGTTACATTCGATTAAGTAATAGTAGCGAGCTTCCGATTGATGGTCTTTTAAGATTCGGTAATATTTACCCTCTGCATTCGTGCAATTAACTTGTATATAAGTAATTAGTTAGGTTAAGTTATGTTAAAAAAGGTTAGTGACTTTTCGGTCATTGGTTTTTCAAGTTTAGATCGCATTTAACTTCAGTATTTGTGTGGTTATCGTTTGCATGGATAATAAGTCAGGTTAAGTTTGATTAAGTTTGAATAAAAAATAATGATAACTTTTCGGTTGATAGTCTTTCGCAATTGATTCATATTTACCAATGTATTTATGTAATTATCTCTCGTATGGGTAATCGGTTAGGTTAAGTTAGCAGTTAATGATGTGGCTTCTTGATTGATGGTTTTTCAAGGTTGGATCACATTTACCCCCTCTATCTATGTAATAAGCAATTATCTATGTTCAGTCGGTTAGTCTAGGTTAGCAAAAAGTTCGTTAACTTTTGTAATTGGCTGGTCAAATGATTTTGGAATTAATTTGTAATCTAGTGGTGGTATTGTTACTATGTAAATTACTGGTTCTATGTGAATCAGTCCATATACTATAGTAATATTATCGGAACTTGTAGTATCTGAAATAACAGGATTATGTGAGCTAGTAATTTTATGAGCATTAGTTATACTACGAGAATTTGTAGTAATATGAGTTACTGGTAGTTGTATTTGCAGTAGCGATACTATGTACATAAGGTACTGGTACTGCGTAAGTTAATGATAATATGTAAACTATAGGTTGTATGTGAAATAACGATACCGTGTAAACTAGTGGAATTATTTAAACGAGTGGTATAATCTGAATTACTATTACTATTAGTGTTGCTACACACGGTGTTACTACGTGAACTGATGCTATATGAAATACTGGTACAATCTATACTAGCAGTACTATGTGAAGTGATTATCATATGCGGATGATCTAGTGATACTATGTCAATTAATGATACTAAGAAAACGAATAATTCTATCAGAACAAGTATTATTCCATGAAATTGCATTATCATGGGAACTATTGATACTGTAAGAACCTTTGAAAACTATGCCACCATTATTCTATTAATTTTAGTACAAAACTTCCTGCAGCTAATAAGCTGCAACTAGATATCACATAACAATTTATTCTTTATTTCTTCACCAATTTATCCTTCATCAATAAACTAAATGTATCCTTGAAGAATCCAACTTAACACCAGGTGCTACAATGTACGTTCAGGAAATTAAAAGTATAAAACTACGTTTTATAAATTACTCTATTAACTAGAGATTACTCTATTAACTACGAAGGACCCTATTACCCGCCACAATACTTCAGAATTACCGCACCTTAAACCTCTACATTCAACAGAACTACACTTGAACATCAAATCCATATCAATGTATTTGTATTCATATTATAGCATTGGTGAGTATGTTCAGACATTCTTATTGTTGGTACCATTTGCATGATTGATGTTACGATACATGTGATGCTATTATTTCTGAATGTATATATGATACCATTATTTGTAAATGAAGTACACCTATTATGCTAACTTCATATGCAAATGGCGGATGCTCTCGTGCTTCAACATCTTGATTCTTGCTATTAGCTTACTCGGCGATTAGATTACTTATGTAACCTAACTACGTAAGGTGAGAGTACCATGTAAATCTTCACAAAGTCAACTACCATCAAAATAATTGTATAACAAAGCTGCCAAATCTATAAATACTTCAATACCAAAACTATAACCTAGACAATTCTCCAGAACTAAGAAAACTACTACTCTGGAGGCCATACGATATCCTCCTAACTCCCATTTCAGCGTCCTAACCTAATCACATCCACAAAACTAGCAAAAAGAAGCCAAATACTAGCAAATTACTTGGCCTAATTCGTAGTTTGCCGGTTTGTAGCGATAGTACACGTAGGAAATCATCAGTGGCAGGGCTAGTAACTCAAAGACAGGGCCAGTCCAAAGGAGTCTGAAGTTTGGCGGGTCGGTTGTGTTTACACGGTAGCATTTCGCAGCCGGTTGGCCAGCCTGGCCGGTCGCTGGCGGATTGGAGTGCGGTGTATAAATAAAGCTGGAGTTCCATGCTGCCTTTTCTAACCGGTCCCTTTGCTGCACCGAGCGTTCTGCACACTCTATTCTACAGACCCACGATACAGAGCTCTTTGGTCAGTTAAACATGCGCATATTGCATGAAACTGGTACCCGGAGTCGGGAGATCGACCTCTGTATTAACACCTCCAACACCTACCTCCCACACCACCGTCATCCAACCCCACTGTTCCCTTCCCAACCGTCGAATAGTTAAACCATTATTTTCGGCCGGACAGCCGGACAAAAGGAGAGCTCTCGTGTTTTCTGCAGCTCGTGACCAGCCCCATGCTGCTGCGGAACGCTTTTCGTCGCTTGGAAAATGTTGCTTCAGGGATGGTGGCACGTTTCCGGTTAGATGGATAATTGAGAAATTGAAACCTTCGTGCTTTTCAGAATAGCAGAGATGGTAAATCAAGTAATCACGGAACATATTAGATTAAGTCTGGATGAGAATAAATTATGACTACACTTCGTTTACGTGTTTGTGATGTATTACAGTCTGCAAAGAGGATGCAAATTATTTGATCGAAAGGTTATAGCTCATGCATGTTACACGATTCATTTACATTCTGCAATTTGCGATATATCATGAATATAATTATATCTGCGATCTAAGTATGACTGCTAGTAAATGAGTTTGTGCATGTATGCGAAGGATGTATTGAATAGTAACTTTTGGTTATTAGACAATGAGTATGAGATGGACTTTATATGAAAATAATTATGAAACATTTTAAAATTTATTATTACATTTATCACTAACATTATACAGGTACCTGAGTAATCTTATAAACGATAATTTTGTTATATCTCAAAATACTAATTTTTAACTATACTTATAGCTATAACTATACGTATAATAACAAACATTTATTGAAAACGATAGGTACATGAAAATAGTTAGTAGTTGTATTTACCTATGTTCTGTTGTAACCAGAAAAGCAAATCAGAAATCAACATTAGTAGCTTTGTACATTGAGAAATAATGGTAACTATACTTATTAAGCGGTTACTAGAACTGTAATGCCAAATAACAATATTTAACAAAACTTTGTTGTATCTTAATGTCGTAATTAACTATATCCATTTATTAATAGTTCATTGTACCTAATTTATATTTTCATATATATTAGGAGTTAATTATTATTAAAATACCAACTATAATTATTACCAGTCTGATATATCACTAAACGCTACTTATGATATTTATTGTTAGTTTGGTATATCTAAAAACTTGTGTTTTTAATTAGTTACAATTATTAATTGTTTACTATACACAACAAAAATACTAATGTTTATTAAAAAAATAATACTTTGCCATACCTAAAATACCAACTATGCGTACTAATAATTAATAACATCTTTATATTCATTATATTTATTGACAATTTATCACTTATAAATTTATTTTAATACTAATACTTTTTATCTACGCCTCACTATTTCGCACCGCATAATGCTATGTATCTTAATTATGTAGTCATATTGTCCTATAATATGTATGAATTTTATGTATAATAACATTCTGAAAAACACCTAAAAGACAAGTCAGAATATTGCCGTAACGAAAAACGTATATAATTTTATTATAAGCTACTATATACACTTAATCGTTATACATCAATGTTCAATCTAATACAGAATATAATATACAATTTAACCCTTTGCACTCGAAGATATTTTTATTGATAGCAGATAACGACTGCAAAATATTTTTATTGGTAGGTTTAATGAATTCTTTTGAAGTTATTATGTTTCTATTATTACTTGCCACTATCAGTTGCTTCATTATATGTATACATCATACGTGCAACACTACAGATTTTGTTAAAAAATACCTATTTTAAATTGCTGTATTAAACACAGTGGTGAGTGTGAGTCACCTTTCGAGTACAAAGGGTTAATATACAGCCCAATATAAATTTTAATACATATACAAACTAATACACGATCTAATATACAATATAATATTTAGTCTAATACACAATCTAATACAATAATTAATTTGCACTTACAGTCGAGGACAAAATTAAGTGGACAGGTATCATAAATAACAAAAGGTAAATTCAATTAACTAATAATGCTATAAATCAAAACTTTATTGCATAATTATATACACTAAATAAATGTTTTTTCAAGTCTATAAAAATATGTCACGTTCTAAATTTAAAATTTATTTAAAACATTGTAATGAAACGAAACATTCTTTTACATTTCTGCAATGTCCACTTAATTTTGTCCATGAGTGTATGTCCCGTTATACCCACATTAAAAATGATCCATAAGTGGCACCAATAAAACCACCATAAACATAAGCAAAGCACATCGACGGAAGGTCAGAAAATGCTGCAAGACGCAAATAAAAAGCCAAGGTACAAGCAATATTGAGTACCCGTAACCGGTATCACTGTAAACAATTATAAACACCGACTCATTATTGCGTTTAAAATTGCGAAATGTTTGTGTAGTCATTTACATATGGCGGTCCCGATCGGTGGCCGGCTGCGATTATGCGTAAAATCGCTGTGCCGCGCAAATTTGTACCCATAATTCTTTCCTCGTCGAATCTGCGAACAGCGACGGCCTCGCAGAGCATTTAAGCCCGGCCACTGCACCCGCAGACACGCGGGACCCGGGCTACACACCGACACGCCGTCAGCTCATACCAATTGCAACGACATGCCGCATCATTACGGCCCGCTAATTAATTGTGATTTATCGACTTCAAAATCCCCGATCGGACCTGCCTCGAGGAAATACAATGGCCGGCTCCCTGGCGGCGCTGCGAACACGATGACGCTTCATACGATGTGTGCCCGCGCGAACCGCTCTCTTTCCTTTTTTGCCCCTATATGTGTACTTTTCGTTACAGATCACTACCGAATCACTCAATACTTTTGCTTTTTTAACGTGTTAACTGTCGCCGTGGAAATAATTGTCTGCGGCTGAACACGTTATCGCGCCGTTTCATCTTCGAACTCCGGGATTCAACATTTATTTCGAACTTCCAATTTTTTATTTTCGAGTTTTAATGGTCGAATCTAGTGATGAAATACTTCGTGTATGAGTTTTGTCTTTGATGGAAAATTGATAAGCTCCGGCGATCTTCATCTTTTGTCTTTCTGGTCAGAGGAAACAGGAGCAGTAGATATTTGATTTATAAAAATATGGACAAATTTGTGATTATAAGATTTTGAATCCAGGAAGCATTATTTTGTCATAGTTTAATATAAATATTTTTAAAAAAGCAAGTTGTTATATGCTTTCGCTCGTCTTGAAGTTTTTTAAGTGAGATTGCAAAATCTGATTCTGTACAGTTTTCAACCTCTTAACTTATGATTTCGTCGATAAATGTGTCATACAGAGCAATTTAATTTCTTTTTGTAACGTTAAGACAAACAAAGAGTGTTCAAATGTTAGGTATATTTTTGATATGGGAATCATTGATGGATGTAATTGAAGATAAGCTGGAAATTCAATCGCAGTGAAAATATGATCCACTTTTGTCACATTTCGATAGTTACGAGAACCACATGTAGGAAACGATATTATAAGGCAGTAGATTAAGGGTTGTATAAAGAATATCTCGGAGAACGAAGAATGTAATACATTGCTTCTTGGCTTCAAAATCCTGAATTAACTAAGTTTTATTTTTCCACATTTTTGAAATCCAAATATCTACTAACCTTGCTCTACTGACCAATACACCATAAGATGAACCAGGATCGCCGGAACGTTCCTTATTTATTAGCAGCTTTCCGTAGGGATACCAAATTGATACTTGGAGTATTCGATCACTAGCTTGCCTCTTAATAATTGACTCAATAACAATGTACCAAAAAAGCGAGGTAAAAGAAAGCAAAGAAGAAAAAGAGTACTCCAAAGAGTATACCGATTCATTGAGTATACCAAAAGCAAACCGATTAATTTTTTAATACATAGATTCTTGATAAAGTATCCGGGACAATACTGTATTCCTCCCTTGGAAACCAAGCAACTTCTATTTAGGAAATTATTTTCTACTGTGCAAGGTTTACGTATAAATTGTGTCGTTACGTGATGAGATTCATTCTGTATACGCATTTTATCATATAATTTAAAGGTTTTTCGCTTTTGCGATGTCTCGACCATTTTTGTGACCTTGAAATATAATGTCAAAGTCACTCTGAACACTTTCTTTATACGTGTTATCGCCGTTCAATCTTCGCTTTTTATATTAGGTTGGGGAATAAGTTCGTAGCGTTTTTATCAAAGACTCTTATTTAAACAAAAGATTTACCAGTGTATATAATATACTGGTACATTATATATATAATTATAATTATATATATAATATAATTATATAATATATATATAATATAATATATATATATAATATATATATATATATATAATAATTATTATATATATAATGTAATTATAATTATATATATAATATAATATAATTATATATATAATATAATAAATTATTATAATAAATTATATATATGATACATATATAATATAATAACAGGTAAGTGAGTATACCTATTTCTACCAAAATCAGTGTTTAGAAAAAGTGCTTGCCGGGATTTCAATTCTTTATTTACTTTTAAATAAAAAGTAAGTATTTATTTACTTTAAAAAAATGTCACATGCAAGAGGAATTTTGAATTGAAATTGTAAGTCATTTTGACTAGTCTGGTAAATCTAGTGTGAATCAATTATTTATTCGACAATTAGCAGAGTTTTCTGGAGCAGAAAGAGCTCTATCGAATGAATATTATACACTTTGTCAAACAGCAAAAAAATCATTGTAAAATAAAAGAAAATATAAAAACGCTACGAACTTATTCCCCAACCTAATACATACGTGAAAATAATTTTGTCTGACAATGAGTTAGCCTCGGGTTAACATAAAGATAAAGTATTGAACTATCTTCTGAATTATTAGTGATAGCAATAGTAACAGTGCTTGTCATTATATTATACAATATTACTATTCTTGTATTAAAACTGTATTTCCGTGGACACAAAAATTCAGCAATTTAACCGATATAATTCTCTTTCATAAGATATTGAATAACCTGAAAATACCAAGTTTCCTCGGTTAAATTTATGTTATTTCTCGCGCTGAATAAACTTTATAGTATTGAAAATCATTTTTCCTGCAATACATAAATATTGCATATATACAAACATTCATACAACTTCATTTTATGTACCTTTAATAAAACACACGATAATCACTAACTAGTCAGGATAATAACTAGTATACGACTGTAAACAACGAACAGATACGTAAAATATTTTACTGGTAACTATTTATAAACATAGTGTCATATAAAAATTAAATCATAGTATTTGTACCATTTTAACTTTCTACAAACATGATTTTACACTAGCTAGTATATTAATATAACCTACCCTAACTTAATCAATATGTAGATAACTTAAATAAATTGTTCTGTTGAACTACATTTGATGTAGGAGATAAATATGTCAATGTGAGCATAAAGCATGGTTGCAAGGTGAAATGTAACTAAAATTTTGACCGAGTATCTCAAAAACGGAAGTTGAGTAGCAGTAACATGTATAAAGTAAATGTGTTCAGAATATTAACTTTAACAACATATTTCAAGGCCAGAAAAATGTATCATATGTGGAAGCTAATATCGTTTAAATAAAAAACTTCTCTATTCATATTAATGTCACCTAACATGCTTAATAATATTTTGCTATCTTTTAATACGATTTGTTACGAATACTTAAAGTATGTTTTTACACAAAGTACTTAGGTAGTTGTATACACTTTTTTGATATTCGCTTTATGTATGTTCACGTTATGTACGAAAGTCTTTTACTTAAAAACTTTATAATCGTTCAGCTATTACGTCCTCACAGACTTGTAAGAAAACTATTCATAAAAATTATGATGTTACTGCTTCAAACATATCTAAATATGTATAAACACCACGTATACTCAATATTATAATTTTTATTATATAAGTACTTAGAAATTTTGTTAAAAATGAGTATTCAAACAAGAAAGTTCCCATAATACATACATATGTATATTAAACTTCATAAAAATTGTCTGGAGTAACCATACACAGTCGAGGAAAAAATTATGTGGACAGGTATCATAAATAATAAAAGGTAAATTTAATTTAACTAACAACGCCTATAAATCAAAACCTTATTGCACAATTATATACATTAAATATATGTTTTTTCAATTCTACAAAAGCATTTCACGTTCTACATTTTAAATTTATTTAAAACATTGTAACAAAACAAAAAATTGTTTACATTTCTGCAATGTTCACTTAATTTTGTCCATGACTATATTTTTATTAGAATTTACGTTCTCATGTCAATTCATTTATGTATTCACAAAACTACAGCACTTACTTGTACCATAAAGCCCTTCTACTTTGAATGAATAGAAAAAGAAGAAGTTAGAGAGATCAAAAATCTTTCTTACATTCATTCACCATTTCCTTTCAATCTCTCAATCCTCCATCTTGCGGAAACCTCAGTCAAACCACAGGCCAGTATCATCATCAAATAGAAAAGCATCAAGAGAAACGTTTCAGAACTCGTAACAGCGATCTTCAGCGTGAAAAGAGGACCATCTTCTCTTCGTCGGATTTGCCCATCGTCGTTGAAACGGCCACCCTGATCATCCCTCTGCGACAGATTATTTAACGAAATATCGAAGGAAGGACCCAGCTTGTTATCCTGCAGCTGCAAGGTATGACAATTATACGCTACGATGAATTTTCACGAAGCATGAATTTCTGTCGTGCAACATGTCAGGGGCGGATACGAACATCTTTCTTATCAGAATCGAATGTACGTTAAAATATATTTTCGAACCTATTTGTATTTCTATTTGTATGAATTGTAAGAGAAAGCAATTAGAGTAAGTCTGACTTAATCATTTATTTTATCAAAGAAGGGAACAAAGTATTACAAAGTGTTACATTTTGACAGAATTAACGTATTATATTTTGTAATTATTCTTCCATAATTTGTGGCAATCAGAGTTTAATATTCGGCCAAATAATTGAAATAAAAATAAATTAAAAGGAATTCTGAAAACAGGTAACATCCATTCTGGAATATAGCAAATGTAAAATATAAATTGGAAAATGAAAGCAGAAAATAATGAATAATTAAGATTATGCAGTGACTTATACTGCATTATTTTCCATAAGTCCACTTAAAAAATGAGCTATAATTTTCAAACGTTTAAGAAAAATTTTGTTCGGTTGAATTGAAATTTAACACTAAATTTACGGACGCGTAATGACCATTTACTCTTAAATTAAAACTCAATCAGAAAAGAAAATAACTAAAGTATGATACGTAAACTGGCTTATAAAATGATCATTTATCTTGACAACGGTTAACATACATTTTGATAAAACTTGTTCATAGTGTTTGTAATTTAATATAAAAAATGAGTTACGAGTCAATTTGGGTCGCTTCGTAAATCTAGTGTTAATAGATCTTTTTATCGTATATAATCAATGCATACATCAAATATAAATTACCTGTAATATTATACAGACATTAGATTATTTATATAACAAACTTAATGTTTGATCTGTTTTGTAGCTTGAATATAAAGAATAATGCGAAGGTTTATAAAATAGTGGATGAAAAATTAATAGATAATGTCTAGAAACTAAAATTGTCTGTCTAGAATCGATAAAAGAAATGCCTGAACTTAAATATCAATTGTCTTCTTAGAGGTTCTAAATACACTCCGTTCTTACGGAAATAATGATTCGCAGACATGAATCTGTAATTCTCAGGGAGTTGTTAATCTATAATTACCTAAAGTGATTAAAACACCATTGCAGACGACGGATTTAAATATAGCTGGAATTCCATGGCGTGAAGTAAAGATCAGAATTTAGTCAAACTAAATCAAAACTAAAGAATTCGAAAAACGTTAAATTAGAATTAATTTTTTGAAACTTCATAGTTCTGTTAATTTACTTTTTTAACTACCTAATTTTGTTAATATATTTTAAGAAATTTTATAACACTGTTGATTTATTCAGTTAAATTTTTGGGCGCTGTTAATTTATTGCTTGAAACTAAATAATTCTATTAAATTACTTTTCCATATTTCATAACTCTGTTAAATTTCATAATACTATTAATTTGTTTAGTTAAATTTTGTGACTCTACTAATTCGCTTTTTGAAATTCAATAACTCAATTACATTACTTCTTTACATTTCATAATTTGGTTAACATATTTTGGTAAATATCACAATATATTTCGAAATTTAATAGAATTTCTTTCTTAAATTTCATTACTCCATTAGTATATTTTGTTAAACTGCGTAAAATTGTTAATTTACATTTTCAAATTTTTTTTACCGTACTAACTAATTTTGTTAAACGTCTCAACTGTTTTAATTCATATTCTTAAATTTCGCAGTACTTTAAAAAATTTTGCAGTTCAGTCAATTTACAACACTTCTTTAAATTCCATAAGTGTTAATTTACTTTCATGAATTTCACACTATATAAATTTATTTTGTTACACTTCGCTATGTTAATTCACCCCCTTTTTCACAATTCTGTTTATCTGCCATACTTTCTTAAATACCTCAACTCTTAATTAATGTTCTTAGGTTCGATAGCATTGTAAATGTATTTAGTTCAATTTCGCAACTATGTTAATTTATTTTGTTAAGTTTCATAACTCTGAATCCGTCCCTGCAACAAGTTGCCCTACAATGACGGGTTTCGCCGCGTGACGTCTTACGGGGTAGCCGAGCTCGCACCCCCATAAGAATCTACGCCCAGCGAATAAACCGTTTACTCTCGGATCGATGAACTGCTCAAAATATTTGTCGCGTTCTGCCAGACCTTTGTGCCGACACTGAAAGCACACGGCAAATCCGGTTGTCGAAGTACATGGGATCATCTTCATGGGGACAGTTCTGGGATTAGTAACAAGTGGCATAGGATAGAGAAACTTTCTCGGTTTGATTTGCGTCAAAAGGACAGAACATGGTTTGTCTATTGAGACGTTCTTTTAATATTTCTTTCTTCTGGTGGATGAACACTTCTGAAGATGGTATTTATTTTGTACTTGTAGGCTATTTTGTTGTGAAGGAGATGGTTTATTGTATGTATAAGACATAAATTTTCTTTTGAGTGATTTATGTTTCGGCGATTCTTTTATTTCGTTTTCTTTCTTACATTTATGTTGCAGACAATTTTATATATTAATGTATGCAAAATTTCGAGTTCACTTTGTGTTAAAATTATGTAATAAATGTTACTTATAATAAATTATATTTTGAACAGAACTAACGTCTTAATACCTTAAAATAATAGCAGCAATAAGTTCTTTTAAAAGAAAATGAATGGTTATTTGCAATTACAAGGTACCATATTTTGCAACAATTTCATTAACATAAACGAAAAATAGAGAAGGCGTTAAAACAAGGCATTAACAGTAAATAATAATTTGTAAAAGTAATAACAAATAACAATTAATAGAATCAATAGCAAGTAACAATCGATAAAATCAATAAGAAATAATGTATATAAATTTTGAACATCAGTAGATTTGATACTACCTGTGTCTCTATTATTTGTACTATTTTTAAATCTAAATTAGAGTTCGAAATTTTTGTTTGAATTAAAATATTTTATGTACAATAATTTAATTTCTTGTAATTAAACTTCTGCATGGAATACTACTTGATGAAATCACTCGAATTATAAATATAGGAGATCAAAGAATGCTCAAACAATTCGTAGAAATATAACGAATACGATAAATTGAAAACGAACAACCAATCAATTCCTTCACGGGAAAGCGAACGTCCACATTTTCCAAAAGAAGAAAAAGCAACGTTACAAGCGTACCTAAATCAAAACAAAAAAACAAGGAATACAATAATCCGTGAACACGATCACAACGTTTTCCCTGTAGAAAAAGGACCAATCATCCCCCTTCGACAAGAACAAATCGCCGTTGGAAAAACGCATGTCGTTCGTTTCCGGCGATCGCCTATTCCGCGTATCGACACGAGGCTTCGTTAAAAATCATTTCTCATGGCGGGGAACGCGTGCAGCCCTCCGGGCAAATCTATTTACGGGAAACGAGACACATTATTGCACCTGGTACACCGAGTGCAGCCTTCTCCCGCCGCTTCTCCTTCGTGGCAAACCCATGGGTCAACCCCTTATGTGGACAGAACGAGTCTATGGTAGACGTTCGTCTATGTTATTAGAATAGCAACGCGTTTTAATGAGTAATGGGGACGATTTAACCCGGGCATGCGGGAATGTTGCTTCGATCTCACTTGCGGAGATAGTTGCACAAAATGGAGTTGCGTTTGCACATGGGTCACTTTCATGTTAGCGCATAGTATGTTTCGAGAATTCGTTGGAATTGGTTATTGGAAGCATAGTTTGTTAGATGGTAATTGTTGTAGGATATTTTGTCAGGTTGCTCTATTATATGTATAAAGGTGGTACAGTTACATAAATGCGTGAACGTAATACTGCAGGTGTTGTTTGTGTCAGAAATAAATTTATCGCACCCTTGATGACTGGGTTTTGACTATCGAGTGGTGAATAGAAAGAACTTTATTTACACCGTCAGTTTTTAGAATTTTGCACTTTCATAGCTCTATATATGGTAATAAGATTCACTGTGCTGAATATGTAGTAAGAATTCATTGTATTTAAAAAGAAGTAAGAAGTAAGATGATTTTCTATACAATTTCAGAAATAAAGTCTTTGGAGAAAAACAAGCTCGCTTCTTACCAATAGTTTACGTTCTCTGATTGACATGAAAACTTGTGTTTTGTTTATTGGAAGACTATATTTACTGTCGGTGGTAGAGTACCTATTATATTACTTCTTGTATATTATAGAACTACTTAAATATAATTACTTCTTGTACAGGGTGCGCCAACTGTAGGTACTACATAGATGTTGAACGCTAAATACTAATTGTTGGATGTTATTTTGTTAGATACATATTGTTGAAGGCTATTTTGTTAGATACCAATTGTTGGAGGCTGTTTTGTTAGATACTAATTATTGGAAATTGTAGAATTCTGACAATTTTGTGAGTTGGTTAGTTTGGCTGGAGCTGTAACAGTTACGTGTTTAGTTTTGTCAGTAGTTGTGTCCGGTGTATAATGGGATTCGAAGGTCTGCAAATTTTGTGCGGTTGGTCCTAGAATGTTTCGAGTTTGTATTGGTAGGATGCAACTGTATGGCTACTTGATATTATTTTCTATTAACACTAGATTTACGGAACCCGTCAAAATGACGGATCTTAGATTTCTTATTTTTAATTGCGAAAATTATTAAAAAATTTATGTCAAGGTGCATGTTAAGCTTCGTCGAGATAAAGAATCGTTCTATAAACTGATATAGGTTAAATCCATTATTTCCGTATTTTTATAGTTCATCTTCAATTTAGACATGAGTCGTCATTAAACGTCCGTAAATCTAGTGTTAATCTACTTTTTAATTCTCTATTTTATTAAATTGTATTTAAATTTATTACTGTTATTACTTAGCGTTTTATTAATAACTATTGATAACAATCTGTCTAACTTAGTTGCTTGTACTAATCCAATAATTTTGGTTACTATTAATGTTGGACAACCAACATAAGTTGTTTTTCATTATTAGTTACCTTTATTTATGATTACTCTTTTTTATGAAGTTACTCATTTTCATTAGTCACTACAATTAGCTACAATTATTATTATTGTTATCGTTATTTTTACTATTTTAGATTACGCAATTAAGTTATATTAATTGCTATTACCAGTATTATAATATTTACTCACGTAATTCTTATTAATTTATTACTTAACTTCCAATTGTTACTGTTATGTATTACCTATTATTGCTAGTACTAATTTATTAATTAATGTCATATGCTATTATTACTTACTATTAACAACTACCACTAACTTATGAACCTAATAATAATAATTAACTTATTAACTTTTTTACTATTCTTCACGTATTAATTACTATTATTATTTAGTATTAAGTTACTTATTTTAATTTAAATACTACTGTGTATTCTTGACCATCATGCTTGCAATGTTAACTCATAGCATGTATTTCTATTACGTACTATTCTAGGTATTACTAAAATAGATATTAACTTTCCTTAATTATTACTATTATTAGTATTAATAATCTATTAACTTACATGTACGAGACAAACTAAGATTTATTTATGAACATAAAAACACACACCCAAATGTTTCGACTCAAAACTGCGCTATAACGGTGAAACGAAATTTGAAATTCATACAATCCGCTAAAGTTGTCCATAAAATATAAAACTCATGTGATTGAATAAATTAATTAATGAAGTTTGAAATTTAAGTAACTAATTTAACTAATAGTATATAACATATTTTTTAGCGTGCGCCACAATAAATTACTATTTTATTGCTAAATTTCAGTGGTGCATAAAACGTATTTATACTGTTTCGCTATTAAATAAATATAAATAAAATTAGTCCTAAATAATCCATCACTTCAAAGTTCTTGCGAAAAAAACGTTTTGCAGTTTATGCAACACTTTGCATAATCCAACACCGTTTCAAAGAAGCATTATGAAATAGCACCACCATAAATTAGCGATTGCAACCGAAGTTTGTAGAACACAAGGTAATTCGTGGAAAACATGCCATAGCAATTGAAACTGATAATTTCTAAGTCTAGTTAAACTACCAGTTAGTATAAAACGTATGTACATAAATTAAGCAAAGAAGCCTGAATGTTTGTTAGGACTGGCAATTAAGAATTACGAGCACTTTGCTTATATGGACGGCAAAAAGCGCATACCTACCGGAATCGAATTATCCGTAGAAAACTGCTAGCCTTTCTCTGTGTCAACACTTACTTCTCATTATAACGTTGCATTTACCTTAAATTAATATAAGTTCGAGCATTCGCAATGATTTTTACATTCGTTAATTACATCGTTTCGCGAGAGTAAAAATTCTCGAGAGTATCAAATGTTATGTTAAATACGATAAGTATTTAAAAAGAATTGCAATCATGTCGATATTTATAAGTAATTTGTTGTACAAGTGAATTATTAATTCGAATAAATTGAACATTTATATATTTTATGTCATAAACAAGTTGCATTAAGATTTTTAATTTTACTTCTCATCCTAAATTTTCTTTTCTTTCTTCCTTTCTCTCTTAAATGACTTTAAATTCCCTTAGAAGTAATTATTATATCAAATGTATTAAACATAACAGAGCATTTATTTTAAATTTAAACTTCTTGTATTATTTCAATTACGTTAAAATTTTCTGTCGTCTAATTTTCTATTAAGTAAAAAATATTATATATTTGTAATTTATTCATCATATTTACTAATTATACATATTATAAATTATTAAATACAAATTATACACTACACAATATAAACGATAAAATCTTAACTGTATATCACAAACAATAAATTATGAATTGCAAGTTGTGCATATGATTTGACTAAATTTGTTCTTAAAAAGTACGCTGAATTATTATACAGAAATAAGCACAATTTTCATTTAATAGTTATTTAAATTTCGTTACTTAAACTTTCTTGAATATTTTAACTATGTTAAAAATGTTGTTCCAAATATTATAAAGAAAAAGCTTTATGAGAAATCGTACAAATCAATATTTTGGATTAATTTTTATTTTTTATAACGTATTCAATTGTTTTACAATTATAATTATGTTTTTTTATTGCCAAATTCATTGTAGTTTGTGTTTGCATTTTTATTAATATTATAGATATTAGTATTATAAATATGAATGATTATTGAGTCTTAAAAATAAACCATATGAGAGAACTTATATGGTCGGTCGTCTTTATTGCTTGTCAAATTTATGAAATTATTATACAGAAATAATTTCATCTAATTTACTTTGTAATATAACTGATAATATAATATGAAGGATTCAAAACCGTAAAACTTTCATTGAGTAAGTTACATGTATGTATTTATTTTGATTATTTGAACGTGGGTACATCGAAACGCATGGAAAGAGCAATTTTCTGTCTATAACTTATTGTTTGATAAATAAAAGATTAAATTACATTTATATATCAAAATGCAATGATGTTTTGAAGAATATTTCGGTGCAGTTATCGGCAATGTATACATCTGGTCACTACTACTGAAGATAAATGGCCCATTTACATTATTAACCCGCATTATCGATGACAGTAAAGTACAAGAAAATGTCCAGTACATCATTTCAGAAACAACACACTTTATGAGCCTATTTTATCACGACTATCGAAAACCGTAGGGGCAAACAGTTACCAAGCAATGAAATAATAGATACTGAAATTATTCATGCTACTCGCATCTTCAACGACTTCATGAACATCGTGATATATAGCTCTCATTGAAGTGGTCATTAATAATTCAAATAGAGCATGTGCAGGATTAAAAAAAAAAAAACAGAATCGGTAACAGTTACCGATGACCGTCTTGTACAAAAACTGTCAAAACTTATCAAATGTTATCGTTTCATATCATTTAAAAAAGAAATTAGAGATCGACGCTATTCTGACTTGAACCACGGAGTCATACTTTTCAAACTTTTGTGAACTTGAGGCAAATTTTTAATGTATTATGTTAAAAAGTTACAGAGATTTCATTCGTGTGTTTTAGAAATGAATAATTATTTGCGTTTAAAGTGGATCCGTCGATAAACTTTCACATCTTCCATTTTCAAAACCTAGAAATATTCATACTTTAGAACTGTTTCAATATATACATTTTTTAGATTCTTAAATTTGGAAATTTCTCTACTTAAAACGCCGTATTTCTAATTTCTACATTCCTGAAGTTTGAAAAAATTTTGTTGAAAATATTTGTGTAATTTTCTTATTTCCATATTTTCCATTTATCAATATTCCAATTATCCAATTTCTATATTTTCTAATTGCCTAATTCCCCAAATTTGTTTGTCTTCTAATTTTCCAATTTTCTGATGTCCCAATTTCCAAATTGTCAAGTTTTTAACTTCCCAAACTTCGAAGTCTCCACACTTAAAAAATTGTATGTTTAAATTATGGTTAAATTCTATAATTCTAAACCTTTGAACTTTCTAACTATGAAACTTGTCAAATTTTCAAGTTCCTCAAACTACAAATTCCTAAATTTCTAAATATTTAAATTTCCACGTTCTCAAGTTCCCAAATCCCTCAATGTCAAAGTTTCCAAATTTCTATATTTTCAAGTTTCTAACCTCCTAAATTTTGTAATTCCTCAATTACTAAACTTTTAAGTTCTTATTTTGAATTGCGGAAATTATTAAAAAGCTTATGTCGAAATGAATGTTAACCATCATCGAGATAAAGAATCTTTCTACAAACTGGTATATGTACATATTATTCATTGTTTACTTCTTTTCATAGTTCATTTTCAATTTTAGATTTAAGTGGTCATTGAACTTCCGTAAATCTAGTGTTAAGATCTCGTCATTCTAATTCTGAAAATTTTGCAAACATCCACATGTTTCACGTCCACAATTCCAACATTGCTGAATGTCTAAACTTCCACATCCGATAATCTCAGTTTCCGAATATTTAACTTTTCACATCCCGAAATCTCAAAATTTTGAAAGATTCAATTTCCACATTCCCAAATTGAAATTTCCAATTACTAATTCCAAATTCGTATTTCCTCAATGAAAGTCCACACCTCCAAAATCCCCAATATTACAAGTATCACGCTTCCAATAAGCACGAGTTCCAATAAACATAACCTCTATCGATCGCGCACATTACTCGAAAAATTCTCAAATAAAGCTAACAATCAACGAAGCGAAATGAAAACAGCGCACAAACCAAACAATAAACTAATTACGTTAATTTTTAGCATAGAGAAACCCAAAGCGTGTACGCAGAAAAAAGCTATAAATACGAGCGTAGGACAGCCAATCAAGAAACGACTATTCCGTCCAGCGGATCTCGCGAGCGGACAAATTGCGTTGCACTCTAATTATACAACCCTGTGCACACACAGAGAGTGCAGTCGGCTGGCATCCAGACTCGTTTCTTCAAGATTCCCTAAACGGCGTTCGTCCGTCCGCTGAAAAATCCTGGCTGAATGGAGCTGGACGAAGACGGAGCTGACGGAAAAACGTCGTGAAAAGGACGCAGCGTTTCGCATAAGCGACATGGCGGCTTTTTTGCGTGGTCTCACCTTGTTCGACGGAAAAAGGGAGAGGAAAGGGACCTACGGACACCATAGGGCATAACATTCCCCGGTTTCTTCGCTCGCGTTTCCATCGAAAGGATTTTTCTGCCTACGGAAGGACACTTCTGCTTGAAAACACGTGCGCGGACGTTCGTGGAAGAATAAATCGCGGCCATGGGCTTCCTCGAACATCCTCATGGTTGGTCTTCATTAACCCCTTGTTCTGTTTCCTTCATTAGGAAATGAACTACGCGTTTTCCGGAATACAGTAGACTCTCGTATAACGCAGTTGACACGTTGCGCGTTATGCGAATTATAGGTCGTGCTGCGTAAAAATAGTTCTCGTATGATGTACAGGGTGTCCCACAATTATGGTACGAGCGGGGTGGTAGATGATGCTATTCTCAATAACTTTTTCCTTAGCAAAAATATTGGATGAGGCTTCATTTTTAAGGAAAAACACCGATCAATGAGAGCGCGAGGATCGCGCGCCCTAGGAGGCAGATGTGTAGACCCGAGTTTTAATTGGCCGTGGTCGCGATCGAACATAAGTCGCGCGCGATTCTCGCGTTCTGATTGGTCGGTGCTTTTCCTTAATAATTTAAAAATGAAGCCTCATCCGTCATTTTTGCAAAGAAAAAAGTTGTTCAGAATAGCCCCATCTACCACCCCTTTTCGGCTTGTACCATAATTGCGGGACACCCTGTAGATAATATAAACTGACCTGATTCTAATTATTATTGTCACGCCGCTTTCTTCTACTGTTATTAAAGTGTTCACATTTTAAAACGTTAGTATATCGTGCAAAAAAGACGTCTCAAAGTTTCAGCTGAAAAATTATAATTCACTGAAATCACGAATTTGTGCTTAAAAACTTGTTAAAAAGTAGTGCTACACGATACTAAATTCAGCAGATTTAAAAATATTATCAAGAAATATAAAAAAAATGGCGATAGATCTACTTTGTAAGAGTAGATGCAATTTTTAACAATAAGACACCCTAACTTTTTCCTTGTGTGCTAAACTGCTCACAATTTTCAAGTATTGTAAATTACATCGTTCGAGTAAACGTTGTTGAAATGTTTCATTATTTTGCTAACCGAATGCGGTGGAAAACTGTATAAAGGGTGTTTGAAAGAAAAATAGTACGATCAAATTCACGTTTCACAACCTGTCCAAACAGACAAACGCACGGAAGGCGACGTGCGAGTGCTGAATGCGTCGCGACGCCTCGCTGCTGTGTTCCGAGCGTCATAATATTTGGAATTGTCCGAGGTCTGGTTGAACAGGGTCGTTTTCCGCTTCACAATCGGCCGTTGTGCTTGCAAATGCGTCCCGACGTCGACCGACGACGCAGATCATTCGTCAGACGTTGCGGTTCTGGTTATTAATGCCATCGAGCCGCCATTTTGTTTCCAATTCATGAAGGCGAACATTGTGAAAACAATTTATGGCCTATTCTCGAAGGTTCCTTAAAAATGGAAAATGAGACTCGATATGAATCTCTGTGGTAATTACGAACTATCAAGATGAAGAGAATATAGGAAACATTTTTAAATATTTATCATGGTATTTAATATTTATATCTGAAGTTTTAACTTATTTTTCCTCACGCTTATTATGTTACATAGGTAACATACTCTTTTGCATAGTGCTATTATACAAATATGTCCGTATTACCATTTCACGTATTATGTACTAGTGTATAAATATACATATATGCATTACTATTTAAAAATATTACTGTTTTTCACATTTGTGCACTACTACTGCTATTAATGGTATTATAATATCACTGTTATTATAACTATAATATTGCTATTATTATTGTTCTTATTATCTACTGTTGAGATTTCGCAGAATAGGTACATACATATTATTTATACAAATTAATAATAAACAATTTAAAGAATCTTGCGTGTAATTAATTTCGATTACTTTGTCCACTCACTCTGTGTATTTATGTTTCCTAAGTTCATAGTAACCTCTATATTATTGTAGAGTTATATTTACAATTGTTAATATTATTAAATCAGGCATATGGCAGTATAATATATTAAATACAGGGTGGTACTTAAAAAAAGTATACATACTATGTTAATGCATAATTCGGTAAGAGAAAGAGCAGTTATTTTAATTTACAAAATTAAAATAACAAATGTTCAAAATAGTCGACATAAAAAACAAATTTATTTGCTATTTTGTAGTATCATTTGTTTGTTTCATTTTAGTGTTTATGTAAGTGTAGATACATTTTATTGTACACCCTTTAATTTAATATTATGGTTCAATTACAAGCGTATTCCACAGCCTGTAATTTAATATTCTGGTTTTATTATACTATAGTAACCCAGTTTAATTTTTTAATTTGAAATATATTTATTGGTATTTTTTTTACTAATTTCTAAATTCTAATATTTGAATTATATTCATGTTGTATTTAAAAAAAAAATCACCGTAAAACCTATTGTGCAATTTTTTTTAAAATGTTGTGTCCGAAATTAATCATGATGATTCAAAATTTATAGTGTCATATACTTTGAAAATATTTTACGGTACAAATTTATCCAAGTTTCGGAAATAATATGACATTAATAATTTGTTTGTCTATAATTAATTTAATATAGCGATTCTGTGTGTACTCCATTTCGAAATAATACGCAATATTTAATGTAGGACATAATATAATGTGATCAATATAGAAAACGATATTGATAAAGAATAATGAATAACAGTAATAATTTGATGATAATCATAATTGAAATAATATTTTATAATATTCAGGAATGTCAATTTCGAAATATTAATATATAATTAATAATACTAATAAAATCGATTATAGTGCTAACATTTAGATCAACGTTTTTATTCTGCAAGGTAGAGTTCTTCAAGACGTAAGAAATGAGTTGCAATTAAAATTGCAAATCGAGCAAATTCGCACAGAAAACAAGAAACGATTCGATCTCATTTACCAGATTTCCTCGAACGAGTATTACGAGGCGTGATCTGGCACGCAGCGTTTATTATCTTTCGCTCGTACAAATCAACCAACGATGATGGAAGATCGTTTACCGAGGAAGTTAATGAATAATCTGCGGTTTCGGATTCTCGAAACGGAACCATTAATCTTTTAATATCGCTGGCAAAATTAACAATGGCCAGCAGCAATTCTGACCGTAAATTTGATCGTTTATCCAAAGCGATTCCGAAAATTTATCATATATTTCGAAATACCAAGCTTTTAACATCGCGCGAAAATATATTCTATACGTGGAAGAAATAATTTATTTGGGAATATTATGTATACAGACTTTGAAACATGTCAGAAGTTATTTGCGCAGAGTTTTGTAACAAAATTTGGTACAAATATATAGATTATAAAAAACGGACGCACTGACACAAATATATAAACTTAAAAAACAGGCACACTGATACGAATGTCAAAATTATAAACATGTTGACATAAATATATACATTCAAAAAAATAGACACATAATCTACTTATATTAAATATACAAATATATAAATTTAAAATAAAAATAAAAAGCGCTCTGAATTCTATAGGGGTTGAAACGATGGAGTAGTTAAACAATAATACGAGAAGAATGTGCAAAATTAATAAGTACGGATATTAATCAATGATGTTTCTGAATTTATAGAGAGTGATCTCCGCATATAAAACAAAAAATTGTACTGATGCAACAATACTTACGTAATAAGATGGATGGATACATGTAAAGCTGTGTAAACGTTGTTAATAATTAAAATAGTTGGAATAATAATAATGAATACTTTAGTACTTTGAACAATATTTGAGTTTTGTCTCTCAAATGAGTGCTATTAGCTAATGACGAGTAGTCAATTTCAACTCTTGAAAATTTGGAAATTAAAAACTAATAAATTGTTTAACTTAATCAATTTCTTCAATTTTTAATTTCAATCGACTTCTCAAATTCTTAAATGTAATCAATTTCTCAAATTTTTAGTTACAATCAATTTTTCAATTTCTTAAATTCAACTAATTTCTCAAGTTTTCCAATTCACATCTCCATATTTCCCAACATCCTAATATCGACATTTTTAGATCATCAAATCCCCAAATTCCTAAATGCTCAAATAACAAATGTCCAGTCTCTAAATTCTCGTAGCTTCAATCAGGTAGTTCCCAGGTTTGAAGATTCACAGATTTTCCAAATATTCCTGAAATCACAACTTCCCAAATTTACAATATTTCTAGTTTGTACATTTCTAAATCTTAGTTATCTGAAATTGCCGTATGTCGTAAATTTTAAATAGAAATCCCTCGAGTATAATAATCTGTACCCACTGTACATCAGGAAGGAGATTAACCGCATTTGCGGTTTCCCGAAGACAACCAGTAGACTCGGTTCAAAAATGGTGGTCGTCGTTGGTAGAAACCCCTTGTATTGTCTGGTGGATCCACATCAGATAGTATCGGAGCGCAAATTTACGGCCGTCTTCCATCAGATACGCGGAAATCCCTCAAACTTTGATGACGGCTATTCGAAGCTTTTTAAATGTTCATGCTTACAAACTGGTTCACCGGTGTAAGAACCATAAAAGCCAATATAGGTGGTGGCAGAGAAGGGGGAGGGAGGGCCACAGGCCCAGAACACCCTTTACGTTCTCTTGGACCTTTATCTTTATCGTTATGCGTCGTTGTTTCAAGCTCTTTATGTCTGACAGCGGGCTCCCATTAACGTTTGATTTACAACTTTCTACAAATCTATAAAGGAGCCCTTACCTCTTCCATGGGTATAGATTTCTTTCGTTTCTCGATGTATTATGGGGCCCCGTTGCTGCATTCATGTCTCGTGGTTATGGAGTTAATGCGTTCCCCTCGATTCCCCTCGGTGGCTCTCGATAACTTCTCAACGGAATCGAATTATGCTCTGTATCATGCACAGCTGCTTGAGATTTGTTCACCCTTTTCCGAGTGTTCCTTAATTGACTTTGAAATTCCACTGAATTTTAATAAAGATTCAGAAACGAACCATCCGACAACTCACGATAGTTAAGTTAATTTCATAAACAAATATAACATATAGCAAATATAGCAAATATAGCAAATATAACATATAACATATACGCAAGCACACTACATGAAAAAAATACACATTCAAATTTAAATGCATAAAATACTTCGAACTTACTGTACACTATTTTAAACTACTTAAATATTGTGTACTTAAATTGTGTCATATACTTGTAAGTTTTATCAACGAAACATCTCAAATCAGGTGTAAAAACTTTTTAGATATAATTTTAAAGAAGTAAAATTGTTTTCGAAAGTATCATTACTACCTAACCTAAAACTCATGTATCATATTTAATCGCGTTTTATACAGCTGAACGAACTGTTGTAGTTCTAAAATATTAAAAAAAGTAAGTATGACAATTGCTTTAGTTAAATTTATGTTGAATGAAGCATGACGTAACGCATGCTTGAACTGCGGATGCGGTATTCAAATTTTAAGTATCATCCACTATTTTATTAACACTAGATTTACGGAACCCGTCAAAATTTCGTATTTTCAATAACGAAAAGTATTAAGAAGTTTATGTGAAGGTACATGTTAAGCTTCGTCGAGATAAACAATCATTCTGTAAATTAATATATGTATTATTTATTATTTCTTTATCTTTATAGTTCATTTTCAGTTTAGACATAAGCGGTAATTAAACGTCCGTAAATCTAGTGTTAAGGGGTTCTTCATTCTTTTCGCGGTACTATTTTTCGACACGTCTTAGAAACGATTCTTTGTTTTATATCGATCCCTTTTGCGTTCTCGAAGCAAGAAGAAAAAGTTGTTGCAAGCGTTGAATTAATGAATTATTTGTGGTTATGTTCTGAGATTTCCCTAAATTTTTAAATTGGTTGAGGCTTCATCTACTCGTTTACTTTATTTAAGAGGTGATGATCTACTAAAAACGTCAAGGAAATTACATCTGCAAGGGGACACGTGTCAGCCAGTATTTCGGATCTCTAGAAAATCCCATAAGATTATATTTTCTAATGTTTAGCACCCTCTGAGCTAGCGTTAATAACATGAAACATCCACAGAATCTCGTCCGGTTTTTATTCAGAAGAGGCCCGTAAGTGGTCGCTGTCGAAAGTAAAAGTATCTTTAACCGATTCCTGTGGCACCTAAACCCCCTTCCATGCCCCGATGTCACCTACGTTCCAGCAAACAGGGGACAATATTTGGCCTGGTGGGCCCCGGTCAGATCGGCAGGCACGATAAAATTATACATCGAGGCCCATAAACGGGCCCGAAACTTGGCCGTTAAAATTAAAATCTGCCGTAAGACGTTGTTCACCGATGAATTACGACCATGGGTTACCTTACGAGGACCACCCTTGCTCACCTCGTCACCTCGCTCGCTAAAACTTGGCTCCGAATTTTATGAGTTTTTGAAGACATTATGTTCATAATTTGCAAATATTGTGGTAGACTATATGACTATATCGTCTACAATATAACTGCAGGATCCACTGTGAAAGACTAAGAGTACTTACTGTACATAGTACACAAGTAGATCGTTTTTGTTTTGGACGATGGTACGTGGAACATAGTCTTTAACCGTTTGAGTGCTACGGATCTTTTTTTTTCCTAATCGAAAATTGCCAAACGTCGCAATAGCGCTTTTCGAATTCCGGATCCAAAAATACCGAGAAGCACGATAGCGCTTGTCATATTCCCCGTCCAAAAATGCTAAGGAGCGCTATTGCGTTTTTTTTTTTATTTATACAGGGTGTCCCAAAAGTGTTGAAGGTGCCGGAAATGGAAGGTAGGTGGGGTCATTTTGAACAACTTTTTCATTTGCAAAAATGTCGCACGGGGCTTCATTTTTAAATTATTAACGAAAAACAACGACCAATCAGAGCGCGAGAATCGCGCGCGCTCGGAGGCAGAAGTGTAGGCCCGAGTTATAATTGGCCGTGGTCGCGATCAAATCGCATGGCGCGCGATTCTCGCGTTCTGATTGGTCGGTGTTTTTCGTTAATAATTTAAAAATGAAGCCCCACATGACATTTTTGCAAATGAAAAAGTTGTTCAGAATGACCTCACCTACCTCCCATTTCCGGCTCCTTCAACACTTTTGGGACACCCTGTACATACAATAAATCTTTATTCGTTTAGTTTAGTATTCTGAATATAAGCAGTGATACCATAGTGTTTAAATCATATAAATAAAAAAGTATTATATAAAATAAATAAATAAAAAAACATTGGTAGAAACCGAGCGTGTTGCAATTGTCAGCGTCGCAGCCTAGAGCGCTGGCACTTTTCGAACAGAACATAAGGAGCGCAAAATCGCCGCTTGGCAGTCAAACAGTTAATCGTTTATGCTAGATTACATTTAAGCTATAATGGGTTATTTCTAGGTTATTTACTGTGGGGTACTATCGATTTGTATTGTTTGTACAAATTTATAATTAATCTATACTTTCATTTAATGACGGAAGATGTAAGTTGATCTAAATAACCTTAACTCGATCTAACGTATATTACCAGATAAATAAGGATTAGAAATATTTGCTTACTATTAGTGGTTAAAATCAATTCTTCAATTTAGAATCTTGGGAATTTGGAAGCTTAGTTGAATTTAGAAATTCATGAATGTTGATATTGTTTAATTTAAGGATTTGAGAATTTGGGGCTCAAGGATTTAGGCATTTAGATATTTGAGAACACAGAGATTTAGGGGCCCAGCGATTTCGAAATTTAAGAATTTGGGGATTTGGAGATTGGATGAAAATTTAAGAATATAGAAATTTAGGAGTTTAGAAATCCAAGTGAAGTTAAGAATTTGAAGGATAAGGAACCTAGGAACTTAAGAGTTTAGAAATTTAATCATTTCGCAATTTGATTTACAAAAATCCAAAACTTAAAAAATTGGAGGTTTTGAAATTCTAGAAATTTGGGAAATTCAATGTTTGATAATTTGAAAATTTAATAAGATTGAAAAGAGTTCGAAAATTTGGAGATTTCTATATTTATAGATGTAAGAATTTTAGGCTACGAAAATTTGGAATACTTTGAAATTAATAATTAAGGAATTTATATTTTCGGAAACTTATAAATTTGAAAACTTGGAAATATTAGAGTTTCTAACATTATAATTACCGTTCGACTTTTTTTAACTGGACGTTACGACTTCACATTTTTCTCTAATTACGCTGCACAAATTTAAGTAATTCCCAATACTTCCCAAGTACTATTCTCATAAATTCAATTAATTAGTTGATACGCTTTGTTTATGATTCAACATTCTGGTGGAAATGAGTTTATTCCATTACGTTTTAATTGACTTTCGATGTAGAATAAACCATTACTGAATAAATAACACAATCAATCCGAGATAACAGGTGCAACTCGAACAAAATTAAAGAAAGCTGCAAATAGCATTTTGAAGTCCATAAAGTAACTTTTTACGTGGCCCTCATAGTCTATTAGATTCTTATTACCCACATATCTGCTACTTTTGTGCACTTTTATTTATGGACTTTCTAAAAGCGTCGCTTCTGTTCGATGTGTTTTAAAACGCACCTAGGACTCAGGACTGAGAAAGAGTCCATAAAATGTAAATCTCAGCAACCCTGATGAAGAACTTTCACTAATAGCTAAAATGTTGATTTGTAATAAATAAGCATCTCGTAATTTTTCTAAATGAGAAGAATAAAAAGTTTGTTGTATTATTTTCTTTTCTCTTTCTATAGGGTCGTTCCTTTAAGTAAGGCCATCCAAATACCCCTTCAGGTCAATGTGATGCAAAAACTATTTGTTACGTAATGTGCATGTGGTCAATGGACCAATATCTGGCAAGGATTTTTTTATGACACCGGGGACATTACGTAACAAACATTTTTTACATCACAATAACCTAAAGAGATATTTAGGTGGCCTTATTTAAAAGAACCACGCTTTATATGAATCACAGAAACTGAGACACAAATTATTTTATTAAACTACGTTATTATTCAGTGACAAGTTGATGAAGAAGTTAGAAACTTATAAACAGAATAATATAAATTTGATGTATAGCAATATGACTTTATACAGCTCTTATTTTGATTTTTAACACAAATTGTTAGATTAATTTTTTTTCCACAATGATAAATTGATTTAGAGCAACTTTTGGGAACTTATAAGCAAAATCATATAAATTTGAGTAAATACTAATAAAACTTTACATAGTTCTCATTTTTCTCTTTTCAAAAAGTAATATACAAATTGTTTGGTTATGTTAGAGTCCTCTATAACGATAAATTGATAAAGGATACCGATCAACAGTTCATAAGTAGAATGATATGAATTTTATTGAACAGCAGTAGACAATGCACAGTTCATATTTTTTTTATATAAAATTAAAGAAGCGATACCTAAGTTGTTACGTTCGGTGTAAATTTTCGTCTTGTCATAAAATGACAAGGAGCACATATTAAAAATTTATACACAGAGTAATATAAATTTGAACGAATGGTAATAGTACTTTGCACAGTTTCTATTCTCGTCATTGCATACGAACAAAACAACATAAATTAATAGGTTACATTAGATTTCAAGTACGAATATATACACACTCGTTTGGAATTTACCACATGAATGATTGTAACTGAAATAAACGATAGCCAATCGTAACACAGCATTGGAACAAAGGCAGAAATATTTGTGTTAATAATAAATTCAGACAGAATACTTGTTAGGGCTTTATCACCATCTTTCGTGTGCCGTTTATATAAAGACCTTGTCTACCTTTTATTTGACATGTTCTGCCATGTGCGTGAAATACCACGACAGAAATAGTTATCAATGCATTACTTCTCGCCACGGGCTTGTTCGAAAACTGGCCAAATATTAAAGGGTCGTTGATAAAGAGCAGTCTATCTACGATTCGAATCTGCTGCTTCTTTATCGACTATAAAGCCCACGGGAAAATATCGGCCGCGGTAGACGTTGCAGAAATAAAGGCCTCATTGCCGGACTGCCATAAAATCAACGGCATCGAGTTGCTAGCTGGTCCTGTTGCTTGCATATAATATGCCAACGTATAATAAACTCCCTGTGGCGTGTCTGCGAGACGATTGGGCATTACTTTTCGTTTTATTATCGCTTTATTATTACCGCGGCTCACTTTTACGGCCGTATTAAGCCCCGGACACCACCGTGCCGTGATTCATCCCCGGTGATCGTTGAGTGCCCGTAGGATGCGAGTCTTTACCACTCTATCAATTATACCACACCAATGAACCGGCCCTTTTTAAACACTATAGCAACAGTTTGACAGTAGCGTCCGAGGTGTTCTAGAAGATAATGGCGTTAGGTGGATCGTTCTATTGCTGCCATTTTGTTTCATGCCTGGAACTGGCATTCTCGGTACAAGTCGTCCTGCTTAAGTATTCCTGCTAACAATTCTGCAATCCTGATGCCGTTCAGTGTACTCGTGCTTAGTCTTATATTTCAAAATTAATTATTTTGATAGTGTAAAAGAGTGAGATATCGCTGTAACAAAATGTTTTACAACTATTGGTAGAGCGAAAGCATCTTTTACGTTCATCCTACTGGTCAATCGCCTTTTAAAGATATACAGTCATGGACAAGATTAAGTGGACACTGTAGAAATGTAAACAAATTTTTTGTTTTATTACAATGTCTTAAATAAATTTTAAATTTAAAACGTGGTATGTTTTTGTAGACTTGAAAAAACATTTATTTATTTAATGTATATAATTGTGCAATATAGTTTTGATTTATAGGCATTATTAGTTAAATTAAATTAACATTTTGTTATTTATGATACCTGTCCATTTAATTTCGTCCACGACTGTAGGAACGAGAATTATGACGTAAAATGTTTATCAGTCTATTATTTGTTCTAAAAGCTTTTTCGTGATAAATCGTTAAAGAGATTTGACATTTTTCTGCAGTTACCATCATTGATACTCTCGTTCCAACTCAGTTAAGACTAAAATAGCATAAATCATTTACCTATTCCCAATTACAGGTATGGAATATATAATACATCATCTTTGGTACAGCTGTACATCTTTTTGTACCAAGAAATGAAAATTATCGAGAACCACGGGCATCGGCCACAGATATGCAAAAACGAATTATTTTGTTATATGAAATCGAAATTTTGTTATACAGAGTGTCCCAAAAGTGTTGAAGGAGCCTGAAATGGGAGATAGGTGGGGTCATTCTGAACAACTTTTTCATTTACAAAAATGTCGTACGGGGCTTCATTTTTAAATTATTAACGAAAAACACTGACCAATCAGAACGCGAGAATCGCGCGCGACCACGGCCAATTATAACTCGGGCCTACACTTCTGCCTCTGAGCGCTCGCAATTCTCGCGCTCTGATTGGTCGGTGTTTTTCGTTAATAATTTAAAAAGAAAGCCCCATACGACATTTTTGTAAATGAAAAAGTTGTTCAGAATGATCCCACCTATCTCCCATTTCTGGCTCCTTCAACACTTTTGAGACTCCCTGTATAATTTGACACGGTACAAGTTAGTATTTAACCCTTTGCGGTCCTTAATTTCTTCTACCTACAGCTCCTTAATTAACTTACAAAATAGATGAAGAAGTCCATTTACAATAAAATGTATTCTAATAATGCAGATTGCGTAACAAATATATTTCTAATTTGTTACAAGTGGCAAAGAAACGAAAACGTATTGAATCAACCAATTTATCCGAATTATTTTCACGATCAGAGAATAACGCCATGTCGAGCCACAGTCGACATGGGACCGCAAAGGGTTAAAGCGTATCAGCCATAATCTTCAGCCGACAACTCAAATTAATATAAACGAAGGCTGTTGGTACATATCAATGTAGAAATTCTCAAAAGAGTTCGCTGTTCATTCATAATCAGCTTAACCAGTTAACGTTCGACTTGTTCCCGTCGAAGGGCTCCCTAGAACATTCCCTAGGGCTACGGCGAAGTGAAGGAGGCAACAAACGGCACCAGAAACAGCGTGAAATCGATAGAATAAGAATGAGATGAATATGAGGGCGAGAGAACAGAACCCGAGACTACTGGGAGATCGAACGAAAGAAACGAGCAGCCGAAGGTAAGGAAGAATAAAAGGAAAACGTAGAAGAGGGGTCAAAGGTGAGGCTCGGCCTCTCGCACTGGCCGGTTACAGAGATCCAATCGGGTTGCTTGCTGAGTTCCTTCATCCTTAGCCCTCGACTGGCGTCATGCTCTCATTATACTCGTATCGCGAGGTGCGATTAGAGGTGCAAATTTGTTGGAATCGTCGCTGGCCTCTCACAGGCTTCGTCCCCCCTTGTGTCGTGATTCCTTGCTGGCTACTTGTTTCGTCGGACACGTTTACCGCTATTTGTGGCTTGCAATTGTTGCTGGGAATCGCTGAAATCACTTTCCGAGGGAATTGTTAGCAAGTACCGAGAAAACGTCGCTAACCTCTCCGAATAAATAGAAATTAGGAACAATAGCATTCAGCGACTTAGCATGCTAAACTCGATCAACCTTTTGTTCCCTTCTAATTATTCCTTTTGTTCCTTCGAATTGCCGTTATTTGCACAGGGCAAGTTCCATAATGCGGCAATTTCAAATGACTCGTTTTGTCACTGCAAACATAAATTTTGCAGACAAACTTTCAGAATTATTCCTTTTGTTCCTTCAAACCATGTTTACTTACATGGGATGAGTTGTATAATATAACGACTTCAAAGAGCTCGTAAATTGTTCACTGGAGATATAAATTCTTCGATCAAAGATTGCATGGTTTGCAAGAACATACAGGGCAGTAATTTGTTGTTACTTTGATTTATCATCGAAATGTGGTAACAACAATTTCTTGAATAGAATGTCTAATGTTACTTCTTTAATTTGGATGAGGCATTAATTTTTAAGTAATAAAGTATTAAAGGATAGTGTATAAAATTAGTACCTACCGCGATATCGTCAAAATAAGTTATAGTTCGAGGGATGCTTAAACTGTCGTCCATTGCTATAAATACACTTACTCGGCTAGTTAATTGGGGAATTTTGTTTTAAAAAACCCTCACAGGATTCATAATTAAAGTTTAGAAATGACAAGTATAGACGACGAACACAGAGCTCATGCACCCAATCTTTACCAAAAAGTAAAGCGAAATGAGAAAAAATTACATTTTTATTCGATGAAAAATAGTTTGTTGACGTCAATCACACGGAAATAAAGTTTGAACTGAAGTCTATTGTTGATCCCATCCAAGCTTCAGACATATATTATGCACTACTTTAATCGATTTAATTTTAATGATACTAAATATAAATTTCACATTCGATTTTGGTAGAAATATGTTCTAGAATTTAACTTCGATAATTAACTTTAAACGTAACCTATAATATGTTGTCGATAAAGACGAGGTACATTATTTTACTCGTTCTATCGTGCTCAGTATAAATATCTAATTGTTTTCATATTACTATTGTTCAGTTATTCTTCTTACTAATTTCGTTCGATCATTTTGGTCCGAATGTTCTTCGTATTCAGATCCTGAATCCAAGATTCCACTCATGAGTCTTATTTCTATAAACATAATAAAAATACTAAAATCCTTTAAAAATGAAGATTTTATTGGAATGGAGTTATTGCCTGGATAAGTATTCTTATTTTTTTTTATTAGTACCTAACAACATCGATTTCAGATATATCACAGTTTTAATTTTCGTTGAAATCATTCTTCGTATTTCTTTTTAACGAAGTGATCCACAATTCGTGATTAATTTTTAAAGAACAGTGGAATTATTAATGTGGTTTTATGCAGCGATACTAAAACAAGATCTGTATCGACTTTATTGAGTATTTATTGAAACTGAACTAGAACTTACTTGTAAGCTAATAATAGGCATTAGCATCGATAGCTCGATAGACCTACAGCACATCCTCACTTATATATTAGGTACCTATAACACCATTATCATGCAATCTGTAGTTTTTCATAGTATTGTTAGTATTATTAGAATTTGATGAAGCTAAATTGTACCAAAATATATTCGGCTAAGAATAATTTCAACCTAAAGTGGAATTGCACTACTTTCAAAATAAACACCTTTCCAATATCATTCCAATCACCTAAACTTCCAACACCCAAATATTAGGAAATTTGAATTATTTTTACTATACGTTGCTTGCAGAAAATTTATACAAGTTTTATACTTACAGATTCATCATACTAAGTTGTATCTGTTGTTATTATTAACGTCACTTATATCAGTCATGGTCTTACCCCACTTTCGAAATAAACTGCTCAGATATATGCAAAATATAAAAACAGAATTAATGAGTTCGAACCTTACGTGTTTGTTCAAGTCGAGTTACAGGAATGAGTCTTTTTTTAGACTCCTTCTTTGGTGTATATAAAATAACAGAACTTATTTTGGTTAAACTTATGTACCTGGCAACGCGTGCCAACGTGTTGCTACATACGCACAATTAACATTTCCATGAATACCTCGGAAGCATTTCTGCCAAGAACGGTAAGATATTCCTTTCAGCACGTCGAAAAAAGTAAAATTACGTATATCACACGCTGAAAATTTAAGGGGAGCAACGGTGAAGCCTTATCAAGCTTTGCATTGACGTATCTACGCGTCGGACGCAGTTAACCGGTTAATGACCATATTAAGGATTCTAACAGAGATTTCGGTCACGAATGACCCAGTTAACCCAGAAACAAACCAGCCATTCCAAAAAAAGTAATGCATGGTTACTATTTCATCCGGATTTGTAGAATTCAAGAGAAACGATGCTCGTTCGACTCGAAACTTGTCTCCTTATCCGTGATCCTGGCCGCTTCCGCGAAAAAGTCGTCCGCGCGGACCAGTGTCCGCTTGAATTTTTCCATTTTCTTGCCCGGCATCGGTCGATCGTAGCCGGGAACGGAGGGGAAGGGGACAAACGGTAGCCGTATCGAAGCTCGGGATCGATGGGGATCGATAGCGACGCGGTCGAGACACGATCGAAGCTTCCTGGCTCGCAGCGCCAGGACCACCGGCATCGAGCCGATTGCATACGTTAAAAGAACGTTGGACGGCCGTTGTTGTTTTTAATTATGTTTATAATCAACGCGCGACGTGTCTATGGTAATCCGTGCCCGCCTATCCGTGATTTACGACCCCGCAGCTCAAATCGAGGCGAAAAAATCGCGACGGCGCCCTATCACGCTCCCGTGTACCTCGTTTTTGTTCAGAATTTTTTACGGAAAAATCTGTTTTTAAACCTTTTACTATGTTCACCTAAAGAGTGTCGTGAATTCGTTTTATGAATTTGGCGAATTCGTTGAAATACAGAGAACTGCGTAAAAATTCATGCTAAAGATGTCTATGATTGACGTTTACGGATATGATGGGCCAATTCTGAAATCCAGTATCTGAAGAACAAAGAAAGGAGAAATTGAATGTTTGACTGCTAATACTGTATAGCTCTTAACCTGAGATATCCATTTCACCCAGCACCTGGTCGTACCGAGAATGCATGCATACTAGGTTAATTCGCTGAGACATCAAATAAGATTTTCTACGAAGTTGTTTTGAAAGAATTCTTAAAAAGTTGTAAATCAGAAATCACTAAATCTGGAAAAGATCAAATTGTAATAGCTATGAAAAACCTTAATTACACTATGCCAAAACTGGAGCAGTTACGTAACGCTTGCTGTGTTGTATGCACCTTTGCAGGTTCTGTGCTGAGCGAAGAACAGAACCAGAAAAACTTTCTGCTTTAATGATTTACAGTTAATTAATAATTTCGTAAGACTATTTAATGATGACAAGGCTTCTAGTTTACAAATTTTAAATCCATAAAAATTATTCATGTCAGCAAAATTAATAACATTAAATAATAAATATCTCACCACTTAATATGTGATTTGTTGAAAAATGAATTATAATTGATTCTAAAGTAAATTTTAACTCGGTCCAAAAAGGATTTCAGACTAGCTAAGATATTAACCTAACATAACCTAAGTTAATTAATGCGTGGCTAATGCAATTGAATTATTAGGTTCAATTGGATTAGGTTATGTTATATGCGATAAATATGCTACCTTGTGCTAGGTAGAGTATACCTTAGCACGCAATATAGTTGCAACGTAAAACTGAACTAAAGTTTTTTGCGGATATGTCGAAAACGATAACCGAGATGCGGCAATGTGTGTAGAGTATAATTGTTCAGAAAAGTGACCTTAACAATATATTTCAAGGTCAACTGTTGAAGCAAATAATCAACAATCTTTTTTCATAAATTACATATAAATAATTTACTTTCGCCCAAACATCCATCAGTTATAACAATACGTAGGCTAATAAAAACAACACCCTTAAATTAGAACATCGGTGATAAAATATCTATGAAGACTATACTCGAAAAAATTTCTTTGAATCCTTCGATTAAGAGGAAAATATAACATACCATTAGATTAACTATTAATTAGTGCAGTTATCTAATGCTCACTTAATTTAGAAAACTATGAACTGCAAGTGTCTAAATATGGTTGCCTGTAGTAGTGAACTAAATCCATATGTGTAATTTGAGAGCACCTATTAATATAATAACCAAAAATATTTTGTTACATCTTCATACAAATTAAAACTGCAATAATCAGTAGGAACCCCAAATCTACTGCACAAGATGCAACTAGTGTAATCACCTAATCTGTTCCATATGCACACCTTCAAATTCTATATCAGCTGAGGGTGTAAGGCACGACTGAACTTAACGTAGCCAGATCTAGTTACAAACACTTAGCTATTAACACTAAACCTACCAAAGCGGTGAAAATGACCACATAACAAGTTTCCAATTTTAAGTTATAAACTATGTGAGGTGACTTTTTTGAAATTCGTGCTGATTTTCATCGAAATAAAGAATTAACATGCATATTAATTTTTATTTCATGGTTCGTTTATTTATTCTTCAACTTCATTTTTAATTTCAAAATATGCGTGAATTATACGGCGGTAGGTTTAGTGTTAATTACTTACGAACAAATAAAATCTAAATCCATCGTACAATCATTCGAACCTACAAGGACTCCCTAAAGGCAGAATTCGCATACGGGTTGTTCTCCCATTCCATCTGCTTACCTGTCGAAATTTCAAGCGCACTTTTTCCAAATTACATCTTGTTGATTTAAGCGCTGGTCGACTGCTACAAGCGAATGGCCCGCGTAAATTGGACGTCATCGGCACGCAACCCAGCAGCAGCTCCATGAAAAAATGAATCATGCCGTTTTGCTGGAAGGGGACAGAGGTTGAGTAGAGAAACAGGATGGGAAACAGAAGCAGAAGGGAGGTGAGATTCGCTAAGGGGTCCCGGTCATGCGAGGTTACACACGTGTACCCCGCCAACAACGACAGCGACGCCCGCTAATGACGCCCGGAGATACCAGCGATACCTCTAATTAATTCTTCCTATCTTCTCGATATACAAATGCCCACTGTTCATGCCGATTGCCAGGCCAGTGTCGATGGAAGAGATTTATCGCGTTCCGTGACCGGAGGGTTGTTGAGGGTAGTTCGCGTTCTGTTGGAAATCCGCCTGGATTTTTTGACGGATATACGAGCAACTTCGACAAACCAAATTGATCGCATTTTATATCATTTTAACGATGATCAACTTCTTTATCGTTCAGATACACAATTATATATATTCGTTTAATAAAATGAATTATACAAAAATATTTTCAATAACTGTGTACTCAGAAAGCCAGTGAGAAAAAGTTATAATGTGTCGCTTCGTGTATACAGCGCTTTAATCATTTTTTAAATATACATAAATATAATAGATATACAGTTCTTAGTTGCAGGGCAAATTACGACACGAGGATTATTAATTTGTATATGATTTCAGTAACATACTATTTAAACGACGGATAGAAAGGAGGTTATGACGTTTTAGCTGATACAGAACTCTCTAAAATATGAAATGAAATATGATTAACCTGTATAACGGAAAACAACGTGAAAGGTAATAAAAATGAAGAGATGGATTTAAGTTACACTGTTATAGCACGGGTAACCTAATACGAACATTAAAATATCGAGAGTTCAAGCTTTTCTTGGAAACAGTAAAGTTGAAAGTAACCTAACGAGAGACCAAAGGAACATTCTTTAAATTCTTCGTATTAAGAACAAACTACGGTATCATTTTTAGAATATTAAAACAACCTAATGGTTTGACGGTCAGCTGACATTTTCAGCAAGTTTAAGGGTAGAAGCACATCAACTGACAAATATATGCGAAGGACTGACCTTTCTTGGAAAGCAGAATTAGACACATATGAACTGTCAATGTAACATACCCAAAGTTGCAAGTGTCTTCCAGAAATATAAATTTGGAAAGGGCAGCAACGTGGGAAACGAATATAAATCTCAACGAAAGAAACTTATATCGCATGAGAGTATAAAGAAAGAACAAAGGGCAGCAAGTTCAGCGTGCCGTAAACAGGGAAGCGAGGTTGTAAATCGTAAATCGATGAATGTACCATCAAATTTCTTTGGCTGTCTCACGAAACCCACACTTCCAACCGGATATGTTACGAACGGGTTTGCTGGTACGATCGGGCGGCAGACATGTCGGATAAAATTCACGTGTCCCGCTTGGCCAGGCGGGCATACAGGCGACAACGTGTGTCGACATTAAAGCATAAAGTATCGCGCGACAGCCGTGTAAACGAGACATTGCTTTGATGCCCGTGACGACAGAGAAAGGGGCTACGCGAGAGAAAAAGAAAGCCAGACAGAAAAGAGAGAGTGAACGTGCTGAGGCACTGCTTCAGGACAGATGGAGACGAAAGAAAGTGAAACACCGCTAGAGGCGCTGCAACAACGTCCTTGCGTCCTGAATCAACCATCGTCGTCCTTTCTCAGCCATCCACCTACTTCCCGTTTACAAAAAAAGCTAAGAAACTCTCATTTTTATCGTGCGGTCATAAAACCTGTTTAACCATTTCACTACGGACGAGACCGGCCAAAAGTGACTGCACGTTCGTGCGAGATCGCTAGCTTCGGTCACTAACCTATCATATGACTCATATCAACTTCAACTTAACTTAAACATTATATAGGATCTGTCTCTCAATGCGACGACTGCGAATAACCCATAAATCGTTCACTGCAGAAAGAACGTTTTCGAACGAAAGTATAGTACATACAGTCCTGCAGTTGCTTTGGAGTTCGCGCGTTTATGTGGATATAACTATCTTCAGTTTTAGCCTAATACATTCTGAACGCAGAGGGAGCATATTAGGCTTTATTTTCAGTGGGATTCGCACATAGAAAGCTTCGAGTGCAACATACAATTTCTTTGGATAAGAACACTCATATAAACTTAAAAATCTTTCATTTTCAAGTTTACATCATTCTAAAGTTCTTTTAACGATGCAACCTTGACATTTCCAAACTTCTAAATTCTTCAATACCTCAATTTTATTAAACTTCTGAACTTCCAATTCACCAAATCCTCACGTGTTAAGATTGTCAAACTTTTATACTTCCATATCTTTTAGTAAAATTTAGTTAAATTTCGTATTTTCCATATTTTACACGTTTAATTTTCGACATTCCTACATTCTTACGCTCCCATCTGTAAGTTCCTATATCCTTAGATATACAAATCTCGAAGTACTACAGCTCTAAATTTCCAGATTCTTGAACCACTACGTTTTGAAACGCCAATATCTGAAAATTCTCAAATTCCAAAACCCCTAGATCTTTAAAACACTAGATATCTGAACCCTGCAGTTTCTATATCTTGAAGATCCCAGACCCCTAAATCCCTAAATACCTTGACTTCAAAATCTTTCTATCCCAAAATGTTTCAATTCCGAAATTTACAAATGCCCTTAACTGTAAATCCTCAAATGATCGAATCCGCAATAGATTTGAACGATGGATCTGAATTTTATATGAATTTCGAAAAAGCACAGTTATTGACAGGGCAACTACAGAAAGTGCACTGAATAAGTACAGAAACCGGAATAAAACAAGTGCCATTTCAACTTGACGAGAGTAAAATATAAATGGACACTTTTTCTTGTAGTTTTGTTGTCTTCGTTAAAATTAACATGTGCCTTATCAAGGTAAATCTTGTATATTTACTCTGTCTGGTAAAAATCCTGAGAAATGGTAATGAAACTCCGTGTGCTGCGAGTATCTTGTTGAAAGTATGACAAAATGGTAAAACAAGGAAGTTGATGGAGTCAACCATTTAATCGCGGCGTTCACGCTGCCAGGCTCCTTTGAACCGGTTCCCAAAAGCCGGTGTCGACCTTAACAACAATTTAATCACGCCGTCATCGAGGGTAGGCAGGAATCGTTTGTTTGGCCCCCTATTAGGCAATAATAACCGGGGTGCGGCGGCTCGTGCCCGCGAGATAATTTATTCCCGTCGGAGGCGCCCTGGGGGCCCCGCCACGCCCAGAAGCACGTTCTGCAGCTACGTAGGCTCGTGCCGCTGCTTCTTTATGACGCCGGGGGCCTGGAACGAGCCCGTCATAAACACACCCCCTTGTTCCGACTGATTTTGTTCGAGAAACGGCCAGGAAGCGTGGCTGGTGTCGGGCAATCGAGCCTTATTGGTTCAAGAAGGTGTTTCTGCTTTATTGGGATACGAACGTGCAATAGAGTGGATGAAGAAGAGGTGCGAATAAATTTTTCGGGTGCCATAAATAATGTGATTACTCAGGATGATGAATGGTTTCAGTTTGTATAACGTGGTTCGTAGACGGAACCCCGCAGCGCCATTTGTCCCTTATTATGCGGCACGATAGATAATCTATTGGAATCCACCGTGGGATTCAATTAACGGGAATTAAAGATTGAAGTACTTTTGTAAGTACTGTGCCAGAATGGCATAGTAATTACGATCTATTATTAAATTAAGAAACCGATGAACTAATTAAATTAAAATTCCAGAAATAATAAAATGAGTAGTGCTTCTATCACTTTAAACGAATAGAAATGAAGTGAACTATGTTTTAGGATTTTATTAAGTATTCCAGTATTTATATATGCATTGGGAAGATGGAATATAATTATAAACTGCAAGGGACCAGCTTTTGGACAAAATATTATTTATGTAATTAACAAATTGCGTATACGTGTGATTATAATGTTGCGAAAAAGCAAGAAAGTAAAACCTTACATAACACGGTGAAGGATTCACATTTTATGCATAATGAATGTTGCATACTGAAAAGTACTATAAAACCATAATGTCAAATTAATAATACGAATATTAATGAAGTAGATTGGATTAGGTAATACATTCCTGTGAAAGGCTATTATGATTAATAACATATGTTTCGTTTAAACATTGTAATATCAATATTATTCATTTAAACATTGTAATATTAAATAGCGTGTCTTAGGTAATAGTTAATAGAGGTGTAGAATGGTACTTTTAAGTATAAAGTGTGCCATACAAGATATTTCTAATTGCTCACCTATTCAAAAGGAAATAACAATGGATGGATTAAATTCCTAATCCAACCCAGCTCACCCTAACCTAACACATAATTACAAGGTAAACATTATTTAACTCTGTAGCCTAATATAGCTTATCGGCGTATTGTTCTCTAATAGACCTGCGTGGCCTGCATAATCATTGCAATAAAATTACACTTAAGAAATTGTCAATAAAGACATACCCTAACCTAACTTGTTCACGAGGTACACATCGGTACTGTATATAGTACTGTATACTTTTTTATTCATTTACCATATAGTTACCACAATATCTTAACATCTAATAAGGCCTATTGGAATACTAGCTAGCAGTCAGTATCCTCGATACTAAATGAGTATCTTTTTAGTATTCTTGATACTCAATTACTATGAGGCTCTGTTAAAATAATTGTGGATAACTACATATGTACTAATTCCAACTTAACCTGACCGTAACGTACACTGTTTTGTTATGATGCTATGAAGCTGATGCTATTATGCCTGATGAAGCTTGCTAACATTCTGATTAACCTATAATATTGGCATAAATAGTTATTAAAAGATTCTATTATAAGGAGTTGTGGATAATTACATACATATTCGAAATTAATCTGATCATAAAGATTGTTATAATAGTTCAGTATGCAAAATTTCGTATGATGTTCAGTGTTACAGTCGTCTAATCCCTAAAGGACCTTACTGCAACACTGACTAACCACAAACTACCTTATATACTCGATTATCATAAAACCATCGTAAACAGAATTGTGGATAAATATGTACATATTCGAATTGAACCTGAATATATGATATATGCCATCATAATAGTGTTCTAAACTCTGATGTAGCTAACTGCCTCACTAACTAATCTCTTTGCATACCAAACTGTCATAACATTCAGATAAGCATAATTGCAGATCAGTTTCTGTCAGTAACAAGTTAATACCAACCTGACCATAAGATTCATATCGCTATTATAAGGAACCGTGATGACCTTGCTCTCGTAACGACTTACCCCCAGCACCCTTACTTATTACCAAGGTACTGTGACAAAAATTATATACTTCACCTACCTTACTCACAAACTACATATCGGTTCTACAGCACTTTAGTCTTTATGTAGCTTCATATCATACAATGTACCTCGCAGCAGCACTTATTACTCTATTGGTATCTCTTGCAAAGTGTAACAAAGAAATTTCAAATTCCCCACGAACTTGAATCCAGAAAGTTGTATATAAAAGTTTCTCCCAGGGAGGCGGTTTACCCTCATTTCCGTGTGTTCGACTCGCGAAATCTGTCAGCGGGCGATCACCATAGCGAACACCTCCATCTCGTCGAGCTCAGGCCCTAAGTCTAGCAATCAAACACCACGTGCGACCATCAGAAACGTCTTCGTCACCAATGTAGCTCCATCCTTTCCCGAGGGAACGATCGAAAAGAAAGAAAAGGAAAAGAGAAAGAAAGATCAGCCTCGATGAGAAGGGGCTGGTAGCCTCGAAGACTGACTGGATGCTCTTTGATTCGGCTTCAGCCGCGGTTCGTCCAAGGCCGCCTCGAATCTGGACGCATAAACATGCCAGGATCGTGGGACGTCACTCCCCATAATAACAATAAGAATCTGTCGGTCCCGTTCCCTGCGGCAGCGGGCCCTATGCGGCCCTCTCGCTCCCTCGGGAGCCGGAGATCCCACGTGATTACGACTGCAGGAGCGTCTTCACAAATCACTCGGCCGTTCGGTGCACTCCTTCCGTTCGGGGGTCTCCCCCTTTAAGGCAGATATTCCTCCGGCTGTGTTCGCCCCCTCCTCTTGCTGCCCCCTGCCATGGTCGGTAGATGTCGCGGGCTATTCCATTTGCGGTGCGCTCCTGCGCAACTTGCCAATAAGTTACGTCCGGTAGCCTCGTTTCGCTTATCGGAGGACACTTAACCGCGCCGCCGAGGAATGCGTGGGCCGCGGATTGATGGGGAGGGGGTAGGGACGCACCGGGGAATGTCAGGTTTTTTGAGCTTCACGTGCACCGAGCCGCGGTACTCCGCTGCCATAACCTCGACTTCCAATGCCGTACGCTTTCCGTCCGCGGAAAACCCGCGCCTCGATCAATTTCGCGTGCCACGTGATGCTGGACGTGGACCATCTTGAGAAATATCTACTGAGGGGTTAAGTGTCTATCATTTACTTTTCCAACCTGCTTAATATGTTCTTACAAGGTTTTCACATTTATATGTGTGAGAAAACTCTGTAAAAACCTTCTAATCAGGTCCAAAAAGTAAAAGACGGACACTGAACGCTGACATTTATATGTATGATAGTGATAACCCTCTTTTAGGTTAGAAACGGCATACAAGATCTTGCAAACAGGATCAGTCAATTTTCGTCATTGCATTTCTGCTTATTTCTGCAAGTTTTTGAGTATACTGGAGATTTGAGTCACTTGGAATTATCTTTGAATTCTCAAGAAAATTTTAAAAGTTTGATTACGTCGAATATCGTGAAGTTGCTTAGGAGTGTTCATGAGTGTGCGGTAGCCGAGAACATGGCTTCTATTATCCTTAGTTGGAACTGTTTCTGTCATGGTTGCTATGGAGCTCATGTTTCGTTGTTTTTATCAATATTTGTACTCTAATATGACATTGATGGCAATGAGGTTTGATTAGGGTAGATTAGATCATAAGTTATATCCGCTACTATGATCTGGGCCAATCAAGGTTCAAATTCTTCCTTATTATGAGTTCATAATGAACCTAAAATTAAAGGAAAGTGATTTAAATAAACTTACAAGTTTTCAAATTCGTAAAATTTGTATTTCGAATTTTTAAATCTTGAAAATTTGAAATTTTTAAATTTCTATACTATCAAATTTTTTATTTCCTAAATACCCAGATCTTGAAATATTAAAATTCCGAAGTATTTTCAAATCCACATCATTCAGGTCCCAAAATTTTTAGGACACGAACTTTTCAGACTGTCAATTACATTTCTGTATCCTGAAATCCCCAAATCACAGGACCCACATTTAACTGCAACCCTAAATTCTTGTTATCTCATATATCTAAATTTCCAATTTCTTAGACAATCAAATCACTATATCTGTCAATCCGTCAGTCTCAACGTTTACAAATCTGAAAATGCTCATATCCAAAAGTTCCCAAACCCCAAAAACCCCAGAATTCCCGAATTCCTAGAGTGGAAAATCCCTACGTTTCCATATTCAGTGGCAATTAAATCGGAAATTTACTAAATATCAATGTTCCCCAAATATTTATGTTCCTCAATTCCTAGATCTTCATATTTGTATGCACCAATGTCCCCAGATCCACCAGATATTAGATTGATAATCTGCTAGATTCTCAAACTCTTAAACCGCGAAACCTCTAGTACCTCAAATATCTACATCAACAAATTCTTCAATTTCCATATTCTAAAACATGGTAAATAGCTACTGTACCACATTAGCCCATCTATACAGTAATATATAGAATTTAAGATATATTTACAGTTGAATAAAAGTGACCATAAATAAAAATAACTGTCAATTGAAATGTCACGACACCTAAAAAGCTTGAACCAAAATCAGATTTAATCGGAATGACCGTACATCGAAATGATCTTAAATTAAAATCAACCTGAATTAAAATAACTCTAAATCGAAATAGCTCCAAATCGAAATGATCCGAATTCAATGTAGTCCTAAACCGAAATAACCTTAAATCAAAAACACCTTATATCAAAATAAACCTAAATAAAAACAGCCCTAAATCAAAGTAATCCTAAATCAAGAAAATCCCACATCCAAATGACCCCAAATCGAAGTGACTCCAATTCGAGGTGTTTCTAAATCAAAATTACCTAAATCTAAATGCCCTAAAATAATAATGATAGTAAACTATAACAATCCTAATACAAAACGGCCCCTAATCATTACGAAGTTACATTTGCTACGAACAAATATACTTTAACATCCATACCATCACCAGGTCCATGCAAAATCTGAAGAATCAGAAAGACTGGTCAGCGGGATTTCAACCGCTTAATAAAACATTCGCTCACTTTATCCGGTCGAAAAAGTCGGATCGGAGAAAACAGAGGGTTGAGACACCCGATTATAGCCGATCGCTTTGCCTACGATGCTGGGACACGTTCGAAGATAATATTGGTGGTACCGTCTCCCTCGGGCAAAGAAGAAGAGGGACGGAGATCGCCCCCGCATAACACAGCGGCAGCGTTCGACGTCGCGCCGCCGCGGAGCCAATTAAATAAATATTCGTTGACATCACGGTCGCGTCGCTTCTACAAACTGGCCCTCTGCGCTCATCCAAAAGGAACTGCTCGACCCCTTTCTGCGCCCCCTACCACTTCCATAGGATACTTCCGAACCACCGAACATTTAAACGTTTGTCAAATTTAGTAACCACGATTCGTTCAACGTTTCAGATCCGTTTATTGGTAATTACGGCAATGTCGCGTTAACGGATCGATAAGGTCCGTGAAGATGATTTCGATCAGCTAGCTATCCAAGAAAATAAAAAAACATCCTACAGCGGTCCCTTAATGTATGATAAGTAATCAGACAGTGGATTAACCCCTTGCCATATGATTTATTTGGCAAGTACGTCAGTCCGTACTGACTGTTAGTAGCTACACCATTAAAACGAACAAAGAGTATCAAAATGTCCTATCAATTTTATAATCAATGAGTCTTGACATTGCAAATTATACTTGGGCGCAAGTTTCAAATTGAAACTTATTCAAAATCCGAATAACATGTATCGTAACTGAGCTATGACTGCGTCACGAGTCAGAGACGTCAAAGTATGGCTAAGGGTTAATGTAGTCGCTGCTGACATCCGCATACACATGTATACATTTATGGTATAACAGAATACAGTAAGTACATGGATACACGATACTGAGCTGCGGCTACACCAGTCAGAATTGCTGCGCGATGTTTTTCTTGTTTTCTTGAATTGCTCGCTAATCGAACCTAATCACTCACGCGGTAAGTGATCGAGCATAGATCCGAAGAGTGATCAGTTAACACGACTAAGGTACAGGGAAGAGGATTCTACCGGTTGCAATGACTTTGATGTATATTGTCAAGAGCAACATTGTGGGTCACTTTTATTTACACAAACATATTATGATATTATTATGATAATTTAGAAATCCTTCGTCTCCAAATTTGCAACATTCCAAACTTTTTAAACCATCCAACGATATTTCCTGATTTAAAAAATCTGAAACGCCACAATTTTCTTAATTATCTAAATTTCTAATTCTTCAACTTCTCGAGTTCTGTTATTATCAAACTTTTATATTGCCAAATTTTTTAGCACATTAATTTCCTAATTTCCATATCTTGCGCGTTCAATTTTCCAAAGTCTTACATTTCTACGCTCCCATATCCCTACGTTTTCATATCCGTCAAAATCCAAATCCCGATGTCCCCAAATCATTAGACTACCACATTCCTATATCTTCAATCTCCCAGATCAGCAAATTTCCATATTCCCATATCCTCAGACCACTAATTCCTAATTTTTCACGATTCTAGATCCCGAAAATCCGACAACCCTAAATTTCTACATTCTAAAACTTCTACATCCCGAAAATCTTAGATCTTCAAACCACTAAATCTCGGATCGCTGAAGTTCCTACATCTTGAATATTCTAGATCCACAAATCCCTAAATCTCTTTCTTCGAAAATCTCTAGATCCCTAAAGTTATAAATATCCTTAACTGTACATTTTCAAATCGTCAAATCCACAAATTCCTGGTTTTTAAAATTCCAAATCCCTCCGCCCAATTCATAAACCACCCACAAATTCTATTATTGCCAGATTATCATATTATCTCTAAGAAAATTAAATTTGCTGTTATAACTAACAGAAAAATAAGTGGGGGCGGGCATCAATGCGGTCCTTATTTAAATTTTAGGTTAAGTTAAGTCGATAAATATTTAATAATGGCTAATTCAGTATTCATAGTGAAGGCTTAAAAGTTGTCCAGGATTAACAATGTAAGGTTCTGTAAAATTAAAGTGTTACACAATAACATCTACGATAATATTTGATGTGTACTAATACAAATACGATTGTAATTACTACTTTAGCTCGATTTATTAATTTTTCTCATTGAATACACATATCTGATTTACACAAGCGCCTAAACTTGTGGTCTAAAAAGTTTATAATGGATATCTGCATTATTTACGGTCGTATTTGTATATAGTGACTTATACAACTCTCTATGGCCCAGGGCGTCAAACAATGTTACTCACATACAACTAGCAATCAGACAACCTATAAGAAAAATTTATGCGCGATTGGCTTCCATTTAGTGCAGTGTTCCAGAAATGTCATGCCACTGGAGTCCCAAAGCGTGTACTAAGTAATCGTGCATTATGACAAAAACATCAAATTATTGTAGGAATTTGTGATATCAATAGTAAGACCTACTATAAAATAAAAATAAGATTATATCAATATGTAATTTCAATGATAAGACTTACTATAACATAAAAATACTATTCAGTACCATTTTAAATTGTCCTCACCATTGTAACCAAAGAATTACTCAGAAGAGAGATCTTTCTGTCATCTTAGCAACCCTAATCATCCAGTAACGATTCCTCGAAGCCAGCACACACGAAAATCGTCCGGACGAAGAAAGTGTATCTCAGTCTCGCGAGTCAGCTCAAAAATCGTCGGAGCTTGCAGGAAAAATGTACCCGAAAGCGACCGTGGGCGTGCGTTTGTCCAGGTCCTCTATGACACCCTGTCCTTTCCCGAAGGTGTCGGTAGATGTTCCCCGAGGCCAGGGCTACAGGGACAAGCGAGATATATCGTCTGGGCGGCTGTTAATAAGACGAGACAATGCTGGGTTTCTGGTTGTGTACGCGTGTACGTGTGTGTGTACGCGTGTGTGCTTGGCCTGGTCTCACGAGAGAGGGCCACGGGCGTTCATATGTTTATTAGCCGGACCCCGCATAAATAACGCGGCTATAAGAACGAGAGAAGAAAGGGTGAAAGGAGGGGCCCGGACGAGGGACCTGGAGAGATCGGCCGAGTAAATTGTCACACGCTCTCTCCGTTCTGAGGGAACAGGGAATTGGGGAGGGTGCCGGTGGGACCCGGAGGCCCTGATCGGCCCGGGAAGAAAGAGGAGCGGGTGGAGAAAGATCCTATCCCGTGCGTTTCGACCGGCCAGAAAGGGCTAGTGATGAGCTCAAGACGCTTCGAGTCACTTGGACACTGGTCCGGCCAAAGTTTTTTCGCCGTCCGAATGTTCGTTATAAATAACTCTGATTGGATGCGCGATAATGGACGACGGTGGGTACCCTCGCTAACTCGGAAACCACGAGTGATTGAAACGCAATTGTCGATTCTCTACTGATTACTTCAAATCGTTATCTCCAATTGCATCGGTACGATATTCCTATCTTCATGTTTATTAAAAACGAATAGATTACACGCAACGCATGTAGAGTAGGGTTAGTGTACTGCCCAAAAACTCCCACAATCCGTTTACATCAGTGTGTTTGATAATGAATGTGGAAAGTTTGAATAGATCTTACACCTCGTTATATTACTGTACTCGTGCTTAGTTATTGTTAATAACAATAAATGTACCTGCTTAGTGCTCCATATTTGAAACTATTTAATTAGGGTAGTGGCATCTATCTTTCAGTTCATACAAGTATATTTGACTATAAATGATGGAAGGAGATTTAAATACATTTCTTTTATGTACTATTATGTTTCTGGAATTATTAATTTGTTTGTAACAAATACACCTAACTGTATTTGAATTAATAGTCTGTACATCCCTGTGCTCTTAGTTAACGACTGTGCCGAATGCGTAAACTCTAGCAATTTCTTCCATCAATCTATTTGGATATGTTTGATACCGAACTAAAAATATGGATACAAAAAATGATATCATTATAACGTCTCCCTGTTATGATTATAAAAGCGTATGTATATCAATAGTTTCCACTTCTGACAGTTAGCCCATGATGATGTCCAGAAGTACCCAGTTTATTCGAGTTCGATGGTGAATAAGAAATGTAGATTCGAATAGACTTGCACGGGAAATAGCAACAGGAAGAATGCCCATCACTAGGAGTGTCCCCCTGTTGGCGGACAGTCGGAGCCACCGGTTCCTTCGGCAGGGTGGGGCAAAGAGCAGAGGGAGGGGTAGATGGACCGAGAGCCGGGCCTACCTAATTTACCTCCCAGATAATGCGGCATAATTAAAGCAAAATGTAACGTCGCTGGCAATTAAAACAAATTTATGCGACCGAGATCCGCGATCGGTCGACCCGAGCTCCTTTCTGCCGGCCTTGGCCACGTCCCTGCCTCCCCGTCGTCGCCATCGCCACCACCACCATCGCAGTCGTCGTCGTCGTCGTCGCGGGTCCCAACAAGCATTATTATTGTTATTGCGCAGGAATACGGGGTAAGGATATTGGCAGACGAGCGTCTGGGAAATGTTGAATCGCGAAGGGACGCTAGACGAGGGACTCTTCAAGGGAAAGCATCGGGAAGAACGCCGCGACGCGGCGAACTAAGGACGCTTGATTACGGGGAACTATTCTAGAGAACCTGCGTCTCTTGACGGGGATGATGGTATATGGTGCCATAATATTTTTGCGGAATCTTTGACACTTGACAATAAACGAATTATTTTGGGATCTACTGGGAAACTTACACGCGATATGGAGTTGTAGGGTGTAACTGTTCTAGCAGTTCTGCTTCTCAAGTGAAATATACTTGGATGTGTATATGGAATACTGCGTATGCAAAGGTTTAAGTTCTAATTACTATATGTATGTTCCTATATTATATAATATTGTGTTATTATATTCTACATTTTCCCAAGTTTGTATAGTCTTTTTTTGTATTTTTTTTTTCATTTCTATATTTTCAAATATCTTTATCCTCGAATTTCTGTGTATGTAATTATCTGTTTCTTAAATCGCCATATTCTTGTAGCTCTTTATGTATGCAAATTTCTATATTTCCAATTATTTTTATCAAAAATCCCCGTATTTTCTAATCACTGTGCATTCAAATCTCTGTATTTGCAAACTTCTGTATTCCGATGTTACTATACTTCAAATTTCTATATTTGAAAATGACTATATACATATGTACTTACGTACACTTCTGTATTTCAATATCACATTACTTGCAAAGTATTCCCAAATTATTGTGTCTCACAATTTATACATTCCTCAAATTTTGAAGTGCGTAAATCATTGTATCCCCCAATTTGTATATTCGAAATTTCTATATCTCCAACTGCTCATATTTTCCAAATTTTTACATTTCTATATTCCTCATTTATTATAAGGCATAAATTCTATATTCAACAGATTACTATATCTCCAAATGTCTGTATGATCAAATTTCGATATCTCTACGTTCCCGAAGTTGTATTCTTCAACCGCAGACAATGGTATTAATCAATTTGTATATTTTAAATACGTATATTATATATTCTATAGAATAGGAAATATAAGTATAAACTATGTATTTTATATTCCTCTGCATCTACATATGTATGTATCTTACTTTCTATATTCCAAAATATCCTCATTTCTCAATATATCTCTGATAAATCTCTCAATATATTTTTCATAAATTTATATTCTGATAGTTGTTATTTATGATTTAATTTTTGATAACTATAAATGTGTAAATTATCGCGTATGCTCATTATCCTCTTTCCTATTCACTATTCTCAAACTATTTTATAAAATTTGGAGAAAAGAAACATTCAGTTTCAAATAAACTGTTTTCTTTTTATAATTGTAATGAAAAAAGTAGTAAAACAAAGAAAATACAAAATAATTCATTTCTTTTTAATCTTCTAATAGTATGTTATAATAAATTCTTTGCATGTGGACAAAACAGTTTTTGTATTTTGATAAAATTATATACAATGTACTTTTATTAAATCTATAATACTTTATTGTGAGTGGATTATGTCTTAAAACTTTTACCATATATGGTGAACTTCTTGTTCTTCATCATATAATTTTGTAAAAAAATTAACAATCTTATATGTAAAAGTGATGTCAATCTGATTATTTTTGTTTTAATGTGGTAAATGCACACATATTACATAAATATTTAGTATCACTTTTTTTTAATTGAATCAATCACAACTTTATTTGCATGTCGTATTAAGAAATTTTTAATAAACCTGCGTCATACAACAAAAAATTATTGATATAACACACCTGTCGCAAGTGTTCTTTACATATTATTATCGTTGTGTTATCAATATCAGCACAATTCTGCTCATAAATGTATGGATAATTGTAAGATTTTGTAATAAACAACATCGCTGGTCCATGTGCGACAACATAATTGATATTACAGATAACATGAACAGCAAATAGCAACAACGATTTATTATCAACTTGAAAATAAATTATTGTTCATTTCGAACTCTCTAAACATTTCTTTTACAAATAAAACCAAATCCTGTATCTTAATAAACTTTTCATCAAATTGCTAATAAATACCATGAAATAAAATATACAATGACAGTAAATGTTCGCAATACTATTTTAGTCATATTTAAACTTAAAGAATAATAGAACAATATTAGCAGGTAAAATAATTTCAATTTGTATTATAATAAAATTAATCCGGAGTTTTTCAAATTTTAGTTTTTCAATTACATAACAAAAATGTAATAACAGAGATGGTTTTGTCTCTGAAACAGGAAACTTGGTGGCCGTTGCAAGCAACCACAACGCACAAAAAACTATTGTACCCGAAAAAGGGCAAAGAAGACGGGAAGGAAAAACGAGAAGAAGAAAAAACACGGCAAGAAGTAGTCAAACGTCGCATTTTCATTTCACTTTGTCATTCCATCACGAACAGCCGGTTTCTATCGATCTCTTTTTAATCTTAACAGTCTGCCACAATATTATAGGTATAAAAATATTTCGTTACTAGCAATATTTCTTAACAAAATAAAGAAGCTAATTCAGTTACAACGTCCAAATATTATGAGGGACTCAATATGACAATTGGATCATATGAGGTAACATCATAATGTATAGAAAATTAAGTCGCTACATTATACACGTCAAATAAGGTTGCATAATAATACAGATAAAATAAAGGTACATCATAATACAAACCAAACAAATTTGTATCGTAGTACTCGTCGGGCAAAATGCATCATAATCTAGATCAAATCACGCTGCATCATAATGTAGATCAAACAACAATGCATTATAATGCAAATAAAATAAAATTATACTGTATAATAATACAGGTCCAGTAAAGTTGTATTGTATATGGGTCTAACAAGGTTGTATTATAATAAAGAAAAATAAAGTTGCATAGAAATCTAGTTCAAATTTCTTTTAAATTAATTATTATGACGATACATCAGTATGGCATACGAATAAGTCCTATTCAGACAACGATCGGCTAAGAAAATAATTGCATTTTTACTAATTATTACGTGACATGAATAACTAGTTATTGTACAAAATTATAGAAATCTGTTAAACGTGTCCGGGTATTGCAATAATGAGACATATGAAATTACTGTAGATTATTTATTCGTTGAAATTTTCTAATACATTATTCAGTACATTACAAGTTTATTAATTTATATATATTTTGTGCTATGGTTAATAAAAATACATGCTTTATGATATTAAAAAAGAAATTGTTAATTTAATTATTTTCAAATGCGGAGAGTAGTTATTGGTAGAATACTACAGTGTCCCAATATTAATAAAAGTTACTGTTACAGTGACAACTAACTATTAACTATAAAACTATTATTACAATTGCGAGGTATAAGTTATTGTATTTTATTGGTTTCGTACAATTTATGATTGTTATATTATTTATGCATATACTAGTATTAATATATATAATATATTATATATGTATAGGTATATTATATACATGTTCTAAGAGATATCTATCCATGAATCTACACTCATGTCCACAATCAGATTAATCAGATTTTTATATATATTTCCTCAGTTTCGATTTGATGGCATCAAAATATGTAATCAAAAGTATTAAAAAAAAAAAAAACAGAAAAAGATAAAAAAAGTAATAAAATGGCAATAAACAACTAAACTTCACAATTCAGCTAATTTCCTAAAAATAGCTTTTTTGTCTTTATTGTTATTACATTTTCTGCTAGATCCATCACTTTAGTCCACGAGAGTCTCCTAAATTCGCTGTCATCGCAATAGAATAAGCTGAATTGTGAAGGTATGTTTTTATTGGCAAGGTTTCCGCCAATGATCGTCAGATCATCCAAGTTCGGTCAGTGGTAGACAAAGTCCCTCATACAGGGAATTCTCTGCTTTACGACCGTATTTGTTCGGTCTACAGGCTTTTGATCCCGTCAGCATGCGAGATGTCCACGAGGACAGTTGTATCCACCTTTACACCTGTACTCGTATATGTATATGGAGGTTATCGCCTAACGTATATGGGGAGACCGGTGGAACCAGGCCGGTCGTGCTCGTCATATCCAGCAAAACAGCGACTAGTAATGGGGCTAGTCCCATGACACTGCTATTAATATTGATACCTGTCGGATCTTCGACTATTATTGAAAGAACACCTGGATTTATCGATGTTACTCTATTAATTGTTATGGAATGGCAAGTGCCAGCGAAGGGTGATACGAATCAAGGTAAATGCTCCGACAGTGAACGATGTTATGATAGTGGAACTGTGAAATTTGAACATGGAACGCTGGAAATAAGAATCAGAGATGTTTAACCACTACAATCTAACAAATCTGAGAACTTATTTCAAATTTGTACAGTATACGTAATTTAAGAGCTTCTGAATTTTAGAACCGTGGTTACTTTAACACTATTTTTACCACGATTTTGTGTATACCCATTTCAACCAAAAAGTGTCTTTTGACGCCATTTGAATACAAATCATCGCCGAAACTGGTTGGGATTTTAAATTATGAGTTAAACATACATAATTTGAGGAATATATTTATTGATACGCTGATGTGTATTTATTGGAGATTATTTAATTCATCAAGTTACAAAATATTAGGGTCACATAAGTTTCTTCCTTTTTGTAATATGACACAAAATGGAATAGAGAGATAGAGAAGGTTAATACAGCTAAACAATTAATACAACGAATCAACTTTAAACTATAAATATTGTGTATGAATGTCTATCAAAAAAGGAAATAACTTATGGGACACTCTAATATACAATCAATGCAGTGGTATACACTAAAATGCAGGAAGGGAAATTACCGAATATTAGATGGAGAAAAATGATATCGCTGAATTAATTTAACAACCTATGTATGAAATGTAGAAAAGTTAATTGTGGAGAAACGATTCAACATAGAGAATAATTTTATGTTAAAATTTGAAAGGTGTCTTTTGACACCTCTTGGTAGGAATAGTGTTAAAGGGATTCAAAATTTAAACATACACACAACTTAAGGGATCCAGAATTTGATGATTATGGTCACTTTAACAAATATGAAGATTCAAGACTGTTCTCACTGTATGAAATTCCAAACTTCAAACATGTACTTAAATAGAATTATTTAAAGTCCCAAGTTTTAGGACTATAATCAGGTCAAATGATTTCAAACTTTAAAACTGTAGTCATTTTAAGGAGTTTCGCGGTTTAGATCTACAGTCATCTTACGAAGACCCAAGGTTCACTACTGTGATCATCTTATGGAGTTCCAAAGTTTAGTATTATAGTCATCTTGTGGTTAGGGCTGTGCGATTGTTAGGACTATACTCGCTTCCAAAAGTTTAAAGATTTAAAACTATAGTTCTTAAAAAATTCAAGATATACAGCTATAACCATCTTACCGAGTTCTAAGATATACATAGAACTTTAGTTATCTTAACGAGTTCGCAGGTTGATGAGTATAATTATCTTAAGAGATCTGAGACTTTGTGATTATAAATATTTAAATAACTTAATATCTGCGCGAGTTTGCACCCTAATCTTGAATCAACGAAAATAAGTGAAATGTCACTAATTGAATCAATGAAATAAATTAGTTACTGGTTTAACTTATGGAAGCTTCGATGATTCAATTAGTGAAACCGCTCAAATTTAATAATTATTACCCTCGATCGCTTAATTACCAGATTAGTGCATTTCATTGATCGTTTTTATTATTTATAATGATCGTATTAACAATAAAGACATTACCAACAACAGGCTGATTCATAGTTGTACATACAATAATACTTTTTAAATTCTCTCAATTCTATATCATTATATACTATAATACTTAAATAACAGACAGATAACATAATCATTTTCCTAATTTATGTAGTGCCTAGCTCTAATCTCAGCGCTTAACTTTCAACTGCCACTCGGAAATAGACGGGTCATTAAAAAATCCTACTTCATTGTTCAACTAAAATACAATGTTACTACGTTGTGTTATTCCTATAAGTTTGTTGCTGCTACTATGAACATTTTAACATAATAAATCACGCGAGTCAGCAGATACGACGTGACGAATGAAGTTCGCTTCATAAAAATTTCGAATAACATTAATAAAGACTTAATGCGACAATCTCGGACAAAATACGAAATAGATATATAATTTTTCTTTACCCCTAATTCTGAGCAAAACACTCAGGTAAAAGACACAACGTTCAGCAGTCGAGTCTAAGGAGGTTAAGTTATGCAAGCCGCGAAACAATTGTTTATAGTTTCGAATTGACTCCACAGTGTACTGCTACCGAATTCCTACAATTCGTTAGTAACATTATGACTTATCATTAACTTAACAGGAACGTCACTAAGACCGTGAAAATCACCAAAAAGCAGTGGAAAATTGATTCACTAAGCGAGTCAGTGAAATTTGCAATTACTCAGATTTAAACATAAGTCATCTAATATTTCAGAACCTTGTCCTACGTTTTAGAACCATAACTATCTTAAATGATTTTAGACTGTAGGATCCCAGTTAATTTTAATGGTTGCATTGTTCAAGACTACACGTAATTTAAGGGATTCCAATCTTTACGGCTAAAACTAAACGTATCTTAATCTTAAGAATTATAATTACTTTAAGTGGCCTCAAGTATTAGAAATATAACCACCGTAAGTGGTCTGAAATTTTACAACAATAGAAGGATTTATAGTGTATTTTAAAATATCTCACACATTTCAACTATGTATACATGTCTGCCCTCTTTAGTCAAGGGCCGTAATTTGGTTTTGATTAATCCAGTTTTGAGTTGGTACGCGCTACGATCATCGTGCACTCTTTGGGTTACACTTTAACACTAGATTTACGGACGTTTAATGACCACTTATGTCTAAATTGAACATGAACTATAAAAATAAGGAAATAAATGCTAATACATGTATCAGTTTATATAATGATTCTTTACCTCGACGAAGCTTAACACGCACCTTGACATAAGCTTCTTAATAATTTTCATAATTGAAAATAAGAAATCTAAGATCCGTCATTTTGACGGGTTCCGTAAATCTAGTGTTAACATCATTCAGTGGTAGTGTTGAATTATCAAATATATGCCAACCTAAGCTACCACATAATTAAAAAATAGCTACTTCGAAATTATATAAATTTCAAAAGTTATATTTTATATGGAAAGCAATTCTTGAAATAATGAAGACGTTCCTAAGACTTCAACCCATATCTTGCATTATAATGTCCGACCATTCTGTATTATTCTTCAAAAATATCTCCAGCCAGTACCGAGCACGTTATAAAAACTAGTACATGACGACATCCACAAGCAACTTACTATTACCGACGCTACAAAATTGATTTCTAACATCACTATTACGATATTGCAAAATCGATGTCTAACAGAAATATTCATCCTGACTTCGTCAGTTATGAAGACTGAAGTTTCCGGTGATCAAGAAAGAAAGTTGATCTGCCAGAAGGCGCCGACACGAAAGGTAAAATTGATATCCGACAAAAGTATTCTTCGCGACTGAGCGAAGTCCCCGGTGATCAAGAAAGAAATCCGTTGACCCGCCAATAAATCCGATTCTCAATATCTCGATCCCCTAACGATTCAGATCGGTAACTGCACGATCTTATTAGCGACGCAAGTCCCCGGCAAAAAGAAAGGGGGCCTCTTGAAGGAGGCGGTTGCAAGCGAAATTCATGCGCAACGCTCGCTCGGACGAATAAAAATAAGAAGAAGAAGAAGAAAAGAGGGGCCGCCACGGTCGCTGAAATATCCGTAGATAAATTGACGTCAAATCGGATTTTATTGCGATAGAAAGAGAGAGAAGGGGGGCGTGCGGACGCCCGAAAGAAAGGTGATAGAAAACAGGTCTGGTCTCGCCTCGAGCGAGCCAAAACTATTTCGTGTTTTTCTTACGGGGAGGTTTCTCCCGACGCGACGCGCCGCTATCGCTGCGCCATCTGCCTGACAAACCTGCGCCATCCTCATGAATACGTCATATCTATTCTTTTGCCCGTACCGGTCACCATAAACCCCGATTCTTCTGCCTCGTATCCAGCCACACACTGTTTCTACCAATTCGGAATTCGGGGACCGGCCGTGAGACTTCGACCTGCTGTAACCCCATCGGCGTCGCGATCTTGGACGTTCCTGGCTACCGGGCCTCGATTGTACGCCGCGCTGACCACCAGAGGGGTCTGTTGGGTGTAAGAGGGGTAATTTATTCCATTTTGAAGGTGCATCTTTCCGGTTTTGCCTTTCCTTTGCTGTTTGAAACGTAGACGTATAGAGTGTAAAGCCTACGGGGTAGTAAGATTCGCGGAGAGGGAGTCGAATAGTGGTACGTCGGGTAACTTCGTTTCGCTTCGATACTACCAAATAATTAAGGGGTAACGCCACTCTAGAACAGAAAAAAAGGTGATTTTCGGGAATTTTTTAAATAAAAACCATACAAGATATTAAGTCAGGGACAAAAGAGCTTTATTACATATGTTTTGAAGATGGTTTGAGAATTTTTTCAAACAAATCGAATTAAAAATGGCGGCTGTAAGTGCTAGCAAGCAATAACATCTTTTTTTGTAGTGGCCTGTTGACCGGATCTTTTTCTCATTAATGGATGGTCCTAAACAAAAAATCCAAAAGTTTCTGATATTATATATCCTTGTCTAGTGAACATCGTACGGAAATTTAAAAATATTAAGAATTGTTCATTTGGCGTCGATATGAAGGAAATTTTAGGAAAAATGTCAGAAAATTTAGCATTAAATTGTTAATAAAAAATTAATTAGTTGGTTAATCAAAAAATCGATGTTTACCGAGTTATGTTATTTTACGCCTCTCCATAAAATTTCAAGTCGATTTGTTGAAAACTGTTCGAGTTATTGGTCCGGCCAGTTCGCAAAAAGTGATTCCGAGATTAACGCGTTTAAAGTTTTGATTACCATTCAACGTAAGTAATTTGTTATATACCTTTAATCAGCGATTTTAACCTGCACCATAACTTTGACCTTCTATATTAATATCCTCTTCGTTCTTTTGCTTCCTGCTGGATCTGACGTCCGATCTTGTCTTTTTCGTAGCTTCATTCAGTGATTGCTCTGAAAACTCTATGCGTCGAGCGTCGGCTTGCAGGCAGAAATTGTAACAGTTTGGTCCGATAGACATATCCAAGGCTTTCATTACTTGCATTATTCGCCTTTTGCCAGGTACACCAGGAATTCCCTACAAGTGGACACTCCTCATGCGGCCTGCATGAGCAGCACACTGTGAATTATTGCAGTCCAGTTAAAAAAAATCGTGTACCCGACCTTTCCCCCACTTCAAACATTTTTCACATATTCTAGACATCATATAGCATCATTTAAGCAAAAAGAAATCGATTTTTTGAAAATCCTAGTGGCGTTACCCCTTATGCGTCACGTCCGTCAGTCGAAATTGCAGGCTTAGGTGGTTGGAATGTTAACCCTTTGCTCTCTAAAGGTGACTCACACTCACCACTTTGTTTAATACAGCAATGAGAAACAGACATTATTTAACTAAATCTAAATAAACCTAATAAAACAGCTAATAGTGACAATTAATCATAGAGAGATAATAACATCGAAAAAGTTCATCCAACTTTTCAACCAAAACGTCTTAGAGTTTCTATCTGCTACCAGTAAAAACACCTTCGAGTGCAAAGGGTTAAAATGAGGTCGGAACGGATGATAGAGACTATTAAGGAAAGCACATGTGTATGTAAATGGATTACAGATTAATGTCTCGAATTATAATTTGAAAAAGTCACTTCAAAGTCTCCTGTTTTTTTAAGAAAAGAATGTACATTGAAAATTCTGCACATTATGTAGTTTATATAATATATTTAAAGCAACAAGTAAAAAGATTATAATACGCAAACTATTAGTCGTGTACATTGTACTTATAATACTTATGTATATTTATAATACATATATAAGAAGAGCAATATTCATATTTTATTTCTCTAGCTCCTCTTAATTTTTGTTCATTTTACAATGTGTACGATTGGACATATTGCAAAAACTCAGTCAATATGAACCGAACAGAATTATCAATACTAAACTTCTGCCACTTCCTCTTCAATTTTAAAGATTTCTTCGTATACAGTAGTATCGCACATTTATTATGTGCTACTACATGATTTACAGAAGAACTGTAATGAGATTCGTGGGAGGAGGACAAATAGTGGTACACCGGGTAACGCTGTCCCTCTTTGGTACTATTCAGACAATTACGTGATACGTCTGACAATTGAAACTATAAATTTATGCGATAGAAACGTCAAAATGATCTTATAATAATCTTATGAATAAGATCATCTTCTTGTTTCTATCATATAAATCTATGGTTAAGAATATTTCTGGGCCTATGGATTTCATATAAATAAGTATAATTTTGACGTTTCACCATAATTAATTATAATTAAGTAAGATGATAAAGGTTATTATAAAAAGGATGTGTGAATATAAATAGACTAATGTTTGACAGTGTAAAGGACAAATTATTGCATATAATTAGAAAGAAAAGAAAAAAACTTGAAATACTCTAGTTTGTTAATAAGGAACTGTACATTTAAAATTGTGTACATCAAGTAATTTTGTATATGATATATTTGAAGCTGGTGAATACATACTTCTAATTAATTATTAATTAATATATTAGGTCTACCGGAAAGTTCTGTCCGTTTATGAAGAGAAACAAAATGATGCAGTTTTTAATACATTCAATAATCTATCGATCCTAGCTTCCGTATATGGTCCAAAATGATTCATGGAGCCGAGTTATTTAATGTAATCAAAAAACGACCCAATGTTATCCAAAACTGATCATATTATGGTCCTCATAATATCAGCATCAACCAAAGTCAACCACCTAGAGCGTGTCTTATCACTAAGATAGAAATTATCTATTTCCAATTTTTCGAACCATCTCATGCACGTTCTGCCCGGTACGCCATCTTCACCAACAATTTTTATCAAATTTCGACACGTTTCGGTAGCTTTTCTATTCTGTTAGAATTCATACAACATGCAGCGCCGTAAATGAACTTTGTTAGAACCCATGTTTTCGTGATCGGGTCTAGCTTAATAATGACAGGAGATATCTTTGCCATAGTTACTTTTGAAGTGCACATGTTTGTAAATGCAAGAAAGAAATTAGCCATATGTGGCTCAGAAAGAGAATGCGTATACATGTAGACCTAATACTTTTAATAATATTACATTATACTGTTAATTAGTTCTACTTAGCTTTAGAACTTCTACAATACTACTGTACGTATTAGTATAACTGTAAAATTTGAGACCAAATGAAGTAACCGTATTTCCCAATGCCTGGGGAAAGTAGAACTGGCTGTAGCCCTGAACATTAGCTTAATTTATGTTTAGTCTTAAAATTTGAGACCATTAAATTTCATTACAATCCTATAATATAGAATCTCTTATGAAGGCTACGGTTCTAAAACTTGGACCAAGCTTCTGAAACTTGAAATTACTTCAGCTGACTATATTTTAAATCTGAATCAGTAAAAATTTCACTGACGTGCTCGGTGAATCAGTTTTCCACTTCTGCTTGGGGGTTTTCACTGTAAAATTAGTGATTTTCCTGTCAAATTAATGACCAGTCATAATGTTACTAATGATTTGTAAAAATTTAATAGTAGCACACTGTAGTGCCAATTCGAAAATGTTATACATAAGCAATTGCTTCGTGGCCTACACGATTTAACCTGCTCAGGCTCAGCTACCGAACGCACTGTTTTTTACCTGAATGTTTTCACAGAATTACTGGTAAAGAGAGAATAAATATCTAATTCGACTTGCGTAATTTATTGTATTAAAATATTTATAGTAGTAGCAAGAAACTCATTGAAATAACAATAAAATTATAACATCATATTTTAGTTGAAGAATAAAGTAAGATTTTTTGATGATCCGTGTTTCTTCGAGTGACAGTTATAAAATAGTGAAATTATTACGTTATTTATCAATTATTTACGTAATACATATATAACAGTTTGGAATTGTACAGATATAACAATTATTATTTTACGTAAAACTATGTAACATACTGTAGTTGTTAATGTTTTCACTGTTCATACGATCATTATAAATAAGTAATAAAAACGATCAATGAAATGCACTAATCTGATAGTTAACGATTCAAATAAGTTAAACCATTAATTAATTTATTTCACTGATTAAATGCATAACTTTCCACTGATTTTTGTTGATTCAGGATTAAGGTATATATTCATGCAGGTACTGCTTTTATAACTTAATGAATATTTAATACGCTTTATTAACACGCTTTATATCGCTGACGAGGACTGCTTCTCTTACGCTTTTCGTTTAGGCGTATCGCACTAAAATTAGAATTAGAATATAATGATCTACATAACTTTCTACCCTCATTACATTACGTGTTTTATAAATCATTCATGTTGGGTAGGTTACTCACATTCTGGTTAATTTAATCTTAATATTGATTTTAATTTTTATAATATTTTTGTTATCTCGTTATTTTGTCCTGGTAGTATCTTATATGAAAGATAATAATGTGTAATAGGCAGACAACATACATATAGTACAATATACATGATGTATCATGAATCTAAATTGCATCAAAAGTAAAATTTGCTTACATTACAATTCTTTTTTAAACAATTTTGTCTTCGACTCATAATTACAGTAAATTTTAATTTCATAAAATACCAATTTATTTCCATTTTTTAAATATTTGCAGCAATTTATAATTGAAAACAATAGTGACAAAAATAAAGAAAATTATAATTATTCTCCGTACATGTGAAAAAAAATTATAAACCACTACTTAATAATGCGTCATTACTTTCTGCTATTAGTAGAAACTAATAGTAACTAGGTTACAAATATCTAGCATATATTTGTTTAAAACATCCTGAATTCTAAATAAATCAAATAAAAAATCTTCCACAAATATGGCTAGACATTATTAACTCAATCTGTGCTTACTTCGTTTAAAAATAACATAATAGTTATTTTTAAATAGTTTTTTATTAAGCTTTAATAAATAATCCTGCGGAGAAAATATGCAGATCGTAAACTTGGTTAAAAAGTTCAAAATAGACAGTAATCATGTATTAGTTTTTTGTGAAATTGAAATGTCTGTATTAAGAATCTTCTAGGCTAAACCGAAAATCGAAAATAAAACCGAGTTTAACTTGAAATTTAATGCTCTTTGTGGTTCCGATTGTGTTAGAGAAACGACCGGTGAACCTGATTGTCCTCAGAGTCAATAGAATAGGGGAAGAAGGGTAATTTATTTCGTTTTTAAAGAAACGCTACTTCGGCTTTTGTGTTAGCATTCAATGTGCCAAGCCTTTTCAATGTTTTCCTTTATTTTTCAACTGTACTGCTGCAGTGTTTAAAAACATTGTATCACTTAATTATTTAAACTTTATTTGAAACAGCCGTATCAATATATCAATTGCTTTCATTAAATTTTTATTATTTATTTTTATAGTATCCCACATTTTTGACAAGCTTTTATACATTATAATTCTTGATTATTAACGATAACCATAATAGTTACGATTGACTATCAATTGATGTCACTATCAATCGATTGTACTTCCATGTATCTAACGCGTCAATAATATATGTGTAGTTATAAAACGATATTCTGAGTTATTTTTGCAACAATTAATGTGATTTGTCACAATAGAAATAATATTATTAATGATAGTATACAATCGTGGACGAAATTAAATGGACAGGTATCATAAATAACAAAATGTTAATTTAATTTAACGAATAATGGCTATAAATCAAGACCTTATTACACGATTATATAGATTAAATAAATAAATTGTATATTAAATAAATGTTTTTTTTTTCAAATCTACAAAAACATTTGACGTTCTAAATTTAAAATTTATTTAAAACATTGTAGTAAAACAACAAATTTTTTACATTTCTGCAATGTCCACTTAATTTTGTCCATAACTGTATATTAGTAGATAGTAATTGTGCATATTATTATAGTATGCATTACCAATAGAGTGTATAATATGTATTATAAGTAATTATATGAATAATAATAATATAATTTATAATATTATCACATAAATAGTACAGTACATATCTGTTGCATCACTAGCGCAGACCGTTATATTATATGTATTAAAAATCATCTCGTTTCATTTTAATTATTGTTAACACCTCATGACTGTGTCGACCTTCCTGTGGATCACAGAGAAGAAGAAAAGCTTCAATAATGCTTTTAATTTTAATCCAGCTGAAAATTGCGTGCATTGTTATAAATTTTCAAAAGACAGGCAGACATTTCAAACTTCTTCGTGCAACGATTCACCTGATACTAAAAAATATCGACAAAGAAACCCGGACAAAGCGAAAAGAAAACAAAGGTGGAAGAGAACCGAATGAACAACCAAAAAACACAAAGAGAAAAGAAACGAGAAGAGAGGGCTGTTGGTGAAAGCAGCACTCTTTATCCAACGGCCTAATTGAATGCAGCGCAATCTAAACGACGTCGATTTGCTGGACCTCCACCCTTTCGTACGGCGTTAACACCCCACGCAGGAACCCGCTACCTGCTGCAGCGGATTTTCTGCGGTCCTTTAACCCTTTAACGACTTGCTAAAATGTCGACGAACGGTAAAAGTATCATCATTCAAACTATAACATTTCCGTAATATATAAGGAGTTTTATAATATACAGGGTGCGCCAACTGTAGGTACCATATGATAAATGCTTATAAAATAATGAAAACGTAATTAAATAGACTTCAGTTCACGATATTTATTTACTTTGGTTTATACCATTACAACAAATTCATTTTTTGAATACAATATCGGACAAATGGTCTCCATTGTGAACAACGCAAAGAAATGCTCGTTTTTGGGCATTTTCCATAACTTTCTGTAACGTTTCAGGCATTATTTCCGTTACTTCTTTGCGAATTGCATCTTTTAGTTCCTGGAGGGACCATGGTGCATTAACATACACTTTGGACTTTAAATATCTCTACAGAAAAAAGTGTGGAGCCGTCAAATCGGGCGCCCGCGGAGGATTTTCGTAATCGCCACTTTTAAAAGCGGCTATTCCTGACTATTGGAAGCACCGCAGATATGAATATGACGCGGTTGTAGTCATCGGAGCCAGAAATATTGGCTTTTATGGCCAATACTACCTTTGTAATTTTACGGCCCTAAAACCTCCAAATACGATATTTGGAACTTTTGAAACTTGTGTGATTTTTAAGAAATTGAAGGCAGAGTGTTCTTCCTTTTAAGCTTATGGTAGCTCTGAAAGAAGTTGATTGTATTAGAAAATGTAAGTTGCCAAATGCTTTCCTTCTAACAGCGAATAATATTACTGAAAATGATGGGAATGATAAATATTATAAGCTTAAAACGAAGAACACTCTAAACAATAGTCATTCAGGAATCAACTAACAGCATATAAAGAAGTTCACAATGTTTCAAAATATTGTAAAAAATTGTAAAAATAATGATATTTGTAATAAACCATGCCTGGTTGCACCTTTTCACAGGAGTCGATTTCAAAGTATACATATAACTAATATACCTTGTTAAAAAAAAAAATTTTAGAACACGTATCCTCTATTTTCATCTATAGTTTGTATACACAAAGTTACAAGAAAATAGTTTAACATTTAGTAAAAAAATTAAACAATAACTGCAAATTTTCTTTTGCAGAATAATTCCCTATTTAAAGACTCACAATTTTTAAAAAATAGCTTTCCATTATCTCTTTTAGTTCCAGAGATATTCCCAAAAGTATACTTGCAGCCCTTAACTTTGAGGGCTGTTATCACCCCTTCAATGTGAACGATGGCCGATATAAAAAAAAAAATACGTGTCAAATATTTCCTCAGAACTATCTTCCACATAAGTTTCATTAACCGTTTTAGTGCCACGCAGCGCGATCGCGCTGTTCACGTACTGTGGTGAACCATGTCGCTATTTTTTCTATTAGTTCAGAATGTATCTTGTTGCGAGTCTGTCAGAATTTCCTCTAGTAATTACAAATTTCCTTTCAAATAATCGTAAACAATCTGCATAATTAGGATTTTTAAAAACCCCTGGCACTAAATCGGTTAAAATCGGAGTGTTCAGGTTGGATATACAATATTACCTTGTAAGTCTCCCAAACAATATTGCAAACTCCATTCTAGTATAATTGTCTGATTACTACTCTCAATTAACTCTTATCATACGGAACAATAAATTATGAATATCTGACAATGATTATCTTTCTGTATCAATATTGCTTGAAACAATGCGTCTCCGTCTCCGTGATGACATATTACATACGATGTAAAAATTATAAATCAAAATACACTTTCTTATATCAACGAACATTCAACTTCAACTGCGTATACACTTACCAATAAGCCACAATGCATTTATTTCTCTAAGCGTATACAGTCATGGACAAAATTAAGTGGACATTGCAGAAATGTAAAAAATTGTTTGTTTTGTTACAATGTTTCAAATAAATTTTTAATTTACAACATGAAATGATTTTGTAGACTTGAAAAAACATTTATTTGATATACAATTTATTTATTTAATGTATATAATTGTGCAATAAAGTTTTGATTTATAGGCATTGTTAGTTAAATTAAATTAACCTTCTGTTACTTATGATACCTGTCCACTTAATTTTGTCCACGACTGTACACTCCTGGACAAAATTAACTGGACATTGCAGAAATGTAAAAAATGTTTTGTTTCATTACAATGTTGTAAATAAATTTTAAATTTAGAATGTGAGATATTTTTGTAGGCTTGAAAAAACATTTATTTAATGTATATAATTATGCAATAAAGTTTTGATTTATAGGCATTATTAGTTAATTAAATTTACCTTTTGTTATTTATGATACCTGTCCACTTAATTTTGTCCACGACTGTACACTCCTGGACAAAATTAACTGGACATTGCAGAAATGTAAAAAATGTTTTGTTTCATTACAATGTTGTAAATAAATTTTAAATTTAGAATGTGAGATATTTTTGTAGGCTTGAAAAAACATTTATTTAGTGTATATAATTGTGCAATAAAGTTTTGATTTATAGGCATTATTAGTTAATTAAATTTACCTTTTGTTATTTATGATACCTGTCCACTTAATTTTGTCCACGACTGTATATGCGCCCATAGCATTCATTGCGTTTAATAAAAGCAGTGTGGCGGCACGTGGGTCGCAGCGTCGAAGGAAATAACATTGACCACTTGCAGATGCTCAGGTATAGACAATTAAGCCTGTCCTAAAGTCTGTAAGTTGGCGAAATTATTTTATACTTTCTAGCACGTGTCTAGCTGAATAAGCTACCTTTCGTAAAACGCTGCCAGTCATGTGCCGTCACGGTTAATACGGCCGCTTGACCATTGCAACCCAAAGATGGTTGTACACGTGATGACCACCTTTTAGTTTATAACAAATTCTACCCCTACCGGAAAGTCAGGGTATTGACAGTGGTGTTAGCAAACTCCACCCTCAGCGTTCTGAGGTGGTAACGCCCTCCATATCAATATTATAAGAGAGGAAGATCATCGAGTCAGATCAGAGTACTTTAAAATACAACGAGCATAACTTCGATCAGAATGACTCCAGTCAATCAGTTAGAGTCAGTTTCGTGTCTTCCTCTCACACTTAGTAAATCATCCGTCAATAGTTCTGTATGTTTGTGAATAGTCATATTTCTTGCACACTACCTTATTTATTTAATAAACTGTATCATAGCACACTCTAAATTATTCGCGCCTATAACGTATCCTTCAGCAACATTGCATATCCCAGCTCTGCGGCTACAGCAGTAAAAACTGTATAGAAAGTTCTTGTCCGGCAACCTGAAGAGAAAAAACATCGAAAACAAGTAAAAATTATTTATTGCGACGAATTTATGAGGGGTTAGGTTCGAGGGGCTGAATGATTGTTTGAGGAAGAAGCGTGAAACAGGTAGGCGAGGGTGAAAATTCAGCACCGCAGGTGTCAAAACCCGGCGCCGGCGCCTGTCCGACACCCTTTTTCTCCAGTTTTACCTGCACGTTACGGGTCAACCGATCGTTGCGCAAAAATTACGGTCCGTAAACGGATTCGAGACAAAAGGAAAGCCTCGAGGCTCGAGTGTTAATGCTGTGACGGTGTTTCCGGGAGGGGTGTGTGTTTGCTGTTCGTTTAGCGTGCGACTGTATTTCGTGTTTCACGATACGCATGCAAATACACGGGTAGGGTGCGTATTTTCTTTTTCATTTACTACGAGAAATAAAATTCTCTTTGAAACATTCAGTTCAGGGAATCGATTTTTGATCGGGGAAATAATACGAAGGTTGGTATTTGATTATTCTGATTAGTTTTATGCTTGATTAGCTTCTTGCTTTGACGAGTTTTGTTCGTGCTGCAGTCACGCTACAAATGCGATAAATCTTACCCAAAGTTTTAATATGCTTTAATTTGCAGATTAAGTTCGATTATAATTTACATATTTAACGGTCGGTTAATACAAAATTGATGTATTATTTTATCTTTCTTTTTGTTTATTTTAATATCGTTTTGAATTGTGGTGAAAACAACCTTGATGAGGACCTTAAAATGTAAATTATAGAAAGTGTTCTGTCCGCTATGTAAATTAAAAAAATTTCAAATTATGTAAATGACATTATTAATAAACTGAAGAAATGTAATTGTATTTAGTGAATAGTATTTGTTTTTTATGCATTTATATTGTTACGTATTTGTGAACAGAAGAATATGTATAGGAATATTTTGAAATTTTTATTGCTTTTGCTGGTGTGGAAGATACTGATTAACAATATTTAACAAACCATAATAAAACATTCTTACTTTGAGAACTCATAGTAAACAAATTAAACATTGTCTTTTATAACTAATATTGAAAAATTTGTAATAATTATTCAACTCCTTGAAAATGTATACATTATTGTTGTAATTTAATAAATCGCTCAATATAAATGCTCAAAATTATACCTAATTTAAAGAAAATTCCCTATTATTATTTCAATAGAACAATTGAACTAAATCTAGTTGTGTATGGTACAAATTTGAAATGAAGGGAATATTCCAGTCTTCTTTTAGTTAGATATATGTATACATCAATGTTAAACTTCCTGTGAATGAAAGTTTGATCTTCTCACTACATGCCTAACACAAAATGATCAAATTAGACACCATTGTTCTATTGTTCTAAGTTTAAAATACCTCCCGCTACATTATAAACCTGATATTTGTATCGAACATTTACAAGGATGAAGATGCAAGAAGTGTGTCTAGCAATTTTCCAATAAAAGTTAAACAAAAAGAAAAACGAAGATACATAGAATATACAGGGTGTCCCAAAAGTGTTGAAGGAGCCGGAAATGGGAGGTAGGTGGGGTCATTCTGAACAACTTTTTCATTTACAAAAATGTCGTACGGGGTTTCATTTTTAAATTATTAACAAAAAACACCGACCAATCAGCACGCGAGAATCGCGCGCCACGCGATTCTATCGCGACCACGCCCAATTATAACTCGGGCCTACTCTTCTGCCTCCGAGCGCGCGCGATTCTCGCGCTCGGATTGGTCGGTGTTTTTCGTTAATAATTTAAAAATGAAGCCCCATACGACATTTTGGCAAATGAAAAAGTTGTTCAGAATGACTTCACCTACCTCCCATTTCCGGCTCCTTCAACACTTTTGGGACATCCTGTATAACAAATATACATAAGTACATGCATATACAGTGGCGTGCAAAAGTTTCCGGCCAGTGCCATTATACAGGGTGTCCCACAATTATGGTACGAGCCGGAAAGGGGTGGCAGGTGAGGCTATTCTGAAAAACTTTTTCCTGTGTAAAAATATTGGATGAGGATTCATTTTCAAATTATTAAGGAGAAACACCAACCAATGAGAGCGCGAGGTTCGCGCGCGCTAGGAGACAGAAGTGTAGGCCCGAGTTTTAATTGGACCTGGTCTCGATCCAACGCATGGCGCGCGCGACTTTCGCGTTCTGATTGGTTAGTGTTTTTCCTTAATAATTTAAAAATGAAGCCTCATCCGATATTTTTGCAAAGGAAAAAGTTATTCAGAGTAGCCCCACCTACCACCCCTTCTCGGCTCGTACCATCTATTGTGGGACTCCCTGTATGGCACAAGTAACCAGTCATTATATGAACTTACAAACATAAATAATATTCTTTTACTATATTATTTTGTTTCCCATATCTCATAATGACATCTCATAATAATTAAAAAACGTTAATCATTCTTTAAAATAAATTGAAATACGAAACGTCACCGGCCGGAACCTTTTGCACGCCACTGTATATATATATAATATATATATATATATATGATATATTTGAAAAAATTGATTAAACATGTGTTATCACTTTTATTTCAAGACACATAGCTAAGACTGTTAAGTCTATTTTAAGACTTAATATTTCAATTTCTCCTTTATGATACAAATGAGTAATATAAACTGAACAACAGTAGGTAATGTTTGCTGCAAGTTATCAGTTCAAAATAAAAATAAAGATGAATATTTATAAAAGTGTACTGTAAATACCGGTTACTGCGACAATAACATAAAACAATTGGAATACACATTTTCATGTTGAAATATTAAAAAAAAATGTTCAAATTACTTGTAAAATGAACTTGAATGCTGACGATTAATTTGCGATGGTCACAAATCTGCCTTTTGCAACATCTGTACAAGAACTGTGTGTCTTCTTATAACGCAAGGACATTTCGTTCAAAGCACTCTTCGTTTCAACACTTCCTTCCATTTTGTTAGGTACACTTCACAGTACTTCTGAGTATTCTGAAATGTACCGAAAAGAGATCTAATTGTAAGTATTGGGTACTCCATGGAACTATGTAATATATCTTATATTTAGATCACTTTCTGATTAACGCTTAAATGACAATCAATATTCCACGGTGAAATTTATAACATAACTTATGACAAAACAATCTTTTAATATTAGTTGTATAGTGGTGCTAACAAATTTGTTCTCGGTTCAAAAGTATTATTGTTAGAAAAATAAAATAAACACATCAGTAAAATCTTTTAAGGTGTTGAAATATGTATTACACGTTCGGTAAACTAACACGTTAATAATATTAAATACAACCGTTTTAACATCTCATTCGTAGCATTTGTAACATTTCGTTGGAATACATGTTTTATTGTAATAAACCGAATAATGAGTATAAGACACCTTTCGAATACGAAGAGTTAAAGTTTTCTGTGTATTTTGTTTAAATTCGTTAAACGATCGTTTAAAATTGCAATTATTGTAACATTATAAATTGCAGTTATATTGAAATTATTGTTTTTGCTGGTATTTAAATACAAATTGAAATTATTATTTCGGCTAGTATTTAACACCATTTCTACCACGATTTTGTGTATACCCATTTCAACAAAAGGTGTCTTTTGACGCCTTTTGAATACAAATCATCGCCAAAACTGGTTAGGATTTTAAATTATGAGTTAAACATAGATAATTTGAGAAATATATTTATTGATACACTGATGTGTATTTATTGGAGATTATTTAATTCATCAAGTTACAAAATATTAGGGTCACATAAGTTTCTTCCTTTTTGTAATATGACACAAAATGGGATAGGGAGATAGAGAAGGGTGATACAGCTGAACAATTAATGCAACGAATCAACTTTGAACTATAAATATTCTGAACTTATGGGACACTCTAATATACAATCAATGCAGTGGTGTACACTAAAATGCAACAAGGGAAATTAGCGAATATTAGCTGGGGAAAAATGATATCGCTGAATTAATTTAACAACCATTGTATGAAATGTAAAAAAATTAATTGTGGAGAAACGATTCAACATAGAGAATAATTTTATGTTAAAATTTGAAAGGTGTCTTTTGACACCTCTTGGTAGAAATAGCGTGAAGTAAAAATTGTTATTTTAATTCCCGCAATGTAATAAAAAATATCAGTAAAAGAACGTGAATGCAATGAGTGGATCTTCGGTAGCACCTGACCTCTGTATCGTCTTCTTTTAACCCCAAAACAGTCACACCTTTTGGAACCATCGATACTCCTACGATCCACCTGTTCTCCCCTCCAGTATCGCATGATAGAATATAACCAGCCGCTACAAAAGCGTAACAGCCGGTTAAAAGGAAGCCAAGACCGAGACCCTCGAAGATTAAAGCACGCTGGCACCTTAAAGGCGAGATTAGAATGGGCGGCGGAGGCTTGAAAGCGAAAAGTCAGCTAGGTTTTTTGAACTAGGGGTTGAAATTCAAGGGTTGATTTAATCCGTCGTTGAAGCACTTTATAAAACTGTTAGGGATGTGTTTACGGATTTTTGGAGTTGAAATTATCGTTTTAATATCTTGTCCTACAATATTCAGCTATGTGGAAAGGGGCAACAACGCCATCCGTTGTTGGAAGACACGAAATAGAGAAATAGAACATGTACTTATAAACGTAGTTTTTTGTCAAAAGGTTTCGGCGACACCTTCGTCAGTCGCTGTCCGTACATGTATAGACGTACACTGGTATAAGCTCTCTCATTTCATTCCCTTCAATAAGCTACATTCAAAATATCACATGAATTTTAGTTTTAATGTGATATCTACACTCATGTTTTCACAGCAATTCAATTTTAAGTTCAGTTGTAATTACAATCTGTGTAATCAAAGATCGCTAAATGTAAACTGTACGTAACATTTCAACTACTCTTATTTTTCCTAGAATCATAGCGACAATTACAACAACTTTCTAGAAAATTATAGTTTATAAGGTTAATTTAAAAGGTGGGTTATACAGTAATACGTTGATTATTATGAAAATTACGGAGCATAATTATTGCATGAATTGGAATTGAATTTCACTATAACAATTTGACGATAAATAAATTTAAAATTCTAGTTAACTAGAAATATAAATAAAATTTGTCACAATTAATATATGAATGTGTCACAAGTGTGTCTCGTATTATTCGCCTCATAACTACATATGTAATTAGTAAATGTATTGGATAAAATATATAAATTTTTAAGATTTAAATTAAGTTTAAATATATTTCTACCATTTATTGAAACAACTGACACGAGAAATAGCCTTCTCGCTTTAATCGATAGCAATCACATTCCTGTGCGTATCCTGCAAAGCTCGTCTTTTTGCAGCAGACGAAAAGTATACCATTGGTTTTAAAACCTTCCATCCTTACAATTAAATATTACTCTTTCAATCTAAAATCGATGAGGAGGTTAATATTATAGAATTATCTTGTATTATTTTGGTCATTTTGAATCTCGATAATTTAATTAGGGCTATTATAAGTAGTCTAAATAAAGGCTATCTTAAATATCCTAATCTGTAGTATAATAGTTTAAATGAGACGTAATAAAACTTAAAAAATAATATACTTTTGTTGTTTCCATAATTCAATAGTTTGAATAACAATACGAACAACTCTTGGTCACATAATTCTACAAATACGCGGCGATATAACAGAGAAGTTTCGCGGCCATACAACAGCATAAATTTGCGGTTGATCGTTCGGATATCGCAGTAGAACAAATTTGAAAGAGATAGATATGATAAGTACTTTGTAAACCGTCCATTAGACACGCTATCTGTCAACATTATTTTGTTCTAGTGGTATCAATTGAGTGCACCTATAAAAACATCATAATTGAAGTCAATTTTGATGAAAGTCGACATTTTAGTTTTTGACAAGGACAAACTCTTTTTTACGCACCTCCAGAGAATATACTTACTTTGTTGTTTTAATAGATAAGTACGACATTTTTTATACAATACATTAAGTGATCAATAACATGATATTATAATTCCAACCTGTAATAATGAGATTTAGGACAATCATAGTGGCGAAATACAGTCGTAGACAAAATTAAGTGGACAGGTATCATAAATAACAAAAGGTAAATTTAATTAACTAATAATGCCTATAAATCATAACTTTATTACACAATTATGTACATTAAATAAATGTTTTTTCAAGTCTACAAAAATATCTCACGTTCTAAATTTAAAATTTATTTACAACATTGTAATGAAACAAAACATTTTTTTCGTTTCTGCAATGTCCACTTAATTGTATCCATGAGTGTAAGTGAACGCATCTATCCCGTACGGTTCGGCAGTAGATGGACTTCGCAAAGTACCATTATTTAAATTTCTATTAAATGTAATTATAATGAATCTTTTTAATGCTTCTTATATTTTATACTATATGTACATACTTATTATCTGATCAAAAATTATTAACTGTAAATAAAATATAGAAACTAAGAATTTAACACCATCTGTAATTATTGTGGGAAACTAAATAAATAAATTTTCAGCTGTTATAATAATTTATGTAACTTCTTTCCATGCAATAAAATAATTTTGTCGAAGAAAATCATTGTTGCACATTAATTTAATACAATATATAATTTTTATAAAGGTGACCTACCTTGTAATATTGACAAAGAAATTAACCACATTTTTTTGTCTAGTTATTTGACTAGCTACAGCTGAAGCCTGTAGCTAATCATCTTGTACTAATTATACGCCATGTAAAAACTTATCCAGACTACAAACCGTTCAGTACAATATTTATTATTTTGCAAAATATTATAAATATAAAGTGGATTCAATTCGCCCAAAAATAATGAACCATATTGTAACGATATTATAATAATCGCATGTTGCGTGCACAGATCATAAGTACATTGATCCATCTGATCCATGGTGATGAGTTACAGATGAGCTATGTCTTATTTTGCAGTTATTCATCATACTATACCGACTGCATATTACATAGGAAGATACCCACAACACAAATAGTCCAGTACAACATTTACTATTTTGTAAAATATACGATTTACAAACATTTCTAAAAGTATGGCCCATCTCTCCCGTAACCTTGAAAGACGCATAAAGCACATCACGTTTAGTTAATGATTATATTGCTATACCAATTGAATCTTGCGTAAGAAGATTATTCATAACCCAAACTATTCGATCATTTTGTACGATATACAGTTTGCAAACATTTCAAAAAAGGTGGTTCATCTCTCTTAGGCTTACGATGTCAATTTTTAATGAATGTGTTCTCAACGGAGACTAATGGCTTTATAAAGAAACGTGTCCAATACAAGGCGGCTCCGTTTCGGCTATAATTCAACCGTAGCGTTTGCAAAACACCTTCCTAGAACGATGTCATCAACATCGTCCCAGTGGAGGGCGGAAAATCGGCCAACTTCCAAGCCTACCCTTCTCTGTAACACTAAAAAGACACAAGAGAGGAACGCTGACGTTTCAATACCTCCGTCCGTATCCGATAATACCGAACGAAAAGCGGATCGCGTAAAGCCTGACTCCGCTCTGAAACGCTCGCAACGTTTCAGCGTGTGCGGCTATAAAAACCGCGTCGGCCCGACGACGAGAATACAATCGCACGCACGCGTGTTGGCGCGCTCGCGCTCACCCGCTCGCGTACATAACGCGGTGGGGAAGCGGATAGAATATTCACGCGGCATATAAAATCATAGAGACACGAGTAGCTCGCTATAATAATGCATAAGAAGGCGGGGACGGGGCTGACTCAGGCCACGCCCCGCGCAGCCAGCCTGCTTGGTGGGAGAGCCCCGCGAGCCGGAAGGGGAACCGACTCACAATCAGACGGGAAGTGGGGAGACAGAGAAACACCAGCGAAACTGAAGCAGAAAATCATCCGAGGCTGTCACACGGAAAATCTCGCTTTTCCTGCGGATCAGCCGCGTCTCAGTTGAAGGAAAGCATCCGGATAGATAATGAACGCGTTCACGACGTCGTTAAGCAACTGTGAATAGAGTAAATACTAATGGGCCCAAGCGAAATAACTTTGCGAGAATAAAGATAATTGAAAAGGCGACGAGCTAATTACCAGGGTACTAGATGCGCCCATGTCTTCAACTTTTTTTTCTGAATAGTCATGGACTGTGACTTTCTCGGGGATTAGGATTTACGAAAAAGAGAATAATCTCGATTTCGATTCGTGAGTTTGAGCGTTTGCAAGGTTTCCAAGTTTCGATGTCTAGAAACATGTAAGACGAGATTGGATATTTAGAAATGCATAAGCGTTTAAGGTTCAGATATTTTGAAACGTATAAAGTTTTGAAACCTAGGTATTTAAAAAATTAATACCTAATTTTAGGTATTTCTCGTTTGAAGTTTAGATTTATAGAAACTTCAGTGCTTGAAGTTTATATGTTCAGAAACATTAGGGTTTGAATTTTAAGTATTTAGAAAGTTTAGGGTTTGAAATTTAAATATTTCAGAACTTTCAAATTTAGATATTATAAAATTTAATTGTTTTTCAAGTTCTTCGACTTTTGAGGATAGTAATTTGTGAATTATAGAATTCGGAAATGCGAGAATTCGAAAGCTTAGAAATCGAAAAATTTTTAAATTTTGAGAATTTAGGAGTTTGTACAAACATGAAGTTTGGATATTCAAAAATTTATGGTTTTAGCATTTTTAAGTAAAAGGATTAACGAATTTAGAAATCTATAAATTTGAAAGTTGGGATATTTGGTAATATGTGGGTCGAAAATTTAAGAATCTGAAAAATTCGAGAATTTTTGAAATGTTGAAACTTGAAAACTGAGATACAACTTAAATATTAGAAGGTATAGACTCCTGAACATTCATAAATTTGAGGACATAGAAACTTGAAAATTTACAAATTTGTTCATACAAAAGCTCCAAAATTCAGAAATTTGAAAGTGGATAAGCTTGATAATTCGAAAATTCTCATAAAAATTAGTTTGAGCAGTTTGAAACTTAGCTATTTGCAAAAGATACAAATATTAATTCGATGCGATTCAAGCAAACCTCAACTTTCAAAATACATCGAAATCTGTTTGGGCGTCCACTGTTCAAAGCTTGAACGTTCATCAGAGGAGGTAGATAAATCCTTTCAAAATGGCGAGAAATGTTGATGAATCAATTTAGTATCCTGTAGTTAATTAAAGCAGTTCATATTGAGTTTCAGTTATTTTTATATAATTAACGTAAATTGAAATTTTACGACTAATTTTTTTTTATGTTTTAAACGACATGTAACAAAAATTCATTACACGGATTATGACGGTTTTACAAAATTAAATTGTGGACAGAAAACTGTATATAATTCAGGCGGTGTTATTGCCAAACGGTATAATTCAATCACAAAGACAAGATTTCTACAATTTTTTATCCGAAAAGGATCAGAAAAGAAAAATGGACGACAAAAGGCACAAAGTGACAGCAAAACGTCCATTGTATTATAGTCATTGGTATTATAGTTAATACGTTAAAAATATTGATTGCATATCATTTAATTATTAATATGTTTCTTTCAGAACGCTGAAGCGTTAATTTACTATTATATGTTTTGATAAATGAAATTGTTATTTTTTATCGAAATATACTTATAGCATAACAGTGTGAAATATGCTCAATGTTCAACAGTTTTTTGTGATTGATATCTGGTTCGAACAAATTGTATTAATAAGGTTAACTAGTTTACATAAATTATGTAATTTAACCCAACCTAATTAACTTAAGTAACCATACTCTAACTTAGACTAATTAACCTCGACAACTATAATCCAACTTAACCTAATTAACCTACGTAACTGCAATATAACCTAACTAACTATAATCTAACTCTTCTAATTAACACATTGTTGACCGACTCTTTTACACAGGAAATAGCTCATGTCCGATGCAAATGAACTCTGATAAACTTTGTTTATACATAATGAATTAAGATGGTACTTTGGACATGTCTTTTGCACAACTGTCAATATTTATTTTTAGTATGGTAAACTGTATAGCAATCACAGGTGTGACGGTACACAACAGGTTTTGCAAATATATCTCGTTTCACTGCGTTTTCCTTTTCAAGAGCACACTATACTTCTAGTTTTCTTTTTATCACGATTCTACCTTAAATATCAAGAAAAGTAGTTTCTTTATAATAGAGTGGACCTGATTAAACAGAATGAACAAAGTTTTCCAAATATTCTATTATGCACCGGGTTTCATAAATTGAAACAGAAAATGCAAATGCAGACTCGAATTAACTCGTGACCGGTCAACAATGTGTTAAATGTAAGTTAACTAACCTATCCCAATACTTATTGATAAAGCCAAATTAAAGGACGGATGATCCTTTTAAAATATGTTATTTCAAACAATACAGATCCATGGAAATGTGTAAAGTTTTCGTTGAAATGTCTCATACTTTCTCCAGAAACTAATCAAATTTGCCAAATTTTAAATCGAAATTGAGAGAAAAGGGTTGATACGTTTCTGTGTAAAGAAAAAGACAGAATAATATGCATCATCTTACGATTATTAATGCCCTTGTGGTATAAACTTATAACTTCCACCATTTTGTAATTTTGATGATAAACTTATTTAGCCAATTTTAACATCAAAGACAGTGTCAAACATGAAATAATGAAGAGTGCTTCGCGCTATATAAAAATCTCATTTATACAAATTTATTAAGTTAATATTTATTTCTTCATTACTGTTACTTATTATGGTTATTTTTTTAGCGGAGAGATGTTATACTTTTTTATCATGGAGAAATTTTTAGGAAATCCAAAATTGCTTGATGTTCTTAATGCAATAGAACATAAATTGTATTTTCGATGCCACCGCAGAATCTTGCAATTTAATTTAAGATCAGAATTGATCACAAACGGTCAACTGCAAAATTTCATTTACAAAATTCCTCACTGGATGCGTAACTGCAGTCAAGCAACGGAGAACGCGGAAGAAATGCTCCTACTATCAATAACTAATCATTTTTTTTTAGATAATATTGGTTTATCCTTTATTTCACACGTGTACACACGTCAACAGCACCGAAATAAAATTTTGGACTGACGTGTGCACAGATCGACCGCGGAGCTACTGTTCTTTCTATCAATAATGAAGTACATTCTTCGCTAATTTTGGGTAATTCTTTATTTCGCACGATGCAAATACGCGTCAATCAAACCGAAATAGTTTTGTACTGACGAGTATACGGATATGCCGAACGCCATTAATCGTATAAACGAAGATTTTTATTTTAAGGCACAGGACACACGAATCCGGCCGTGAAAGCGTCAATTTGTAACTTTGAACGAAAGCTCGATAACCGTCGTAATGAATACCTCATAACACCGCGGCGTATCGTGTTCCCACGTCAGACACGCAAGGAGCGATTAATTTACCATCGCGTACACGAGCTCGAATAGCGGCGGAAGTCGAACGCTTCACGGGGTATACGAATACTTTTTTCAGCCAACTGTACTTATCGAATTGATTCAGATTCATGAGTACACATTGAACTTGATCCCACCCCTAGCGAGCGCGTTTCGTACTGGCAGCGAGGGTACGTGGGGAGGGAGTGTCGTATCGGTGGGGATTCCGCGTAGTGGGGGAGAGAGGGTTTGCGCGCGCAGGTGTCTCCCCTCTGTTCTCCCCACTCCTCGTAAGACGGTCAGCGCAGGAGAGGGGCGTCTCGACGTCAGGCCCAGAGCTGGTCCGTCCGTCGTCCGGCCGACTCGAGGCACCAGAGCCGCGGATTTCGCGCGAGATATAGAAGCATAAACACACATACACGGTTCTCGCACACGCACGTAAGCACGCAGCCAGCCAGTCATCGAGGACCTCGCACGCACGCACGCGGTGTCCCGCGTGGACAGACGAGCACAGAGAGAAAGAGAGAGAGAGAGAAAGAGTCGCTCGCTCAACCACACGTGCTCACCACACGGGGGTGGGTGTCTCTGTGTGAGTGTCTGTGTGCATGTGGTACGTGTGTGCGTCGGTCGGTGGTCCAGGGTAATAAAGAAATTCGAGAGAAAAAAAGTTCAGTGTGTGACAGAAAATACAGTGTGGAACAGAAAACGAGCCGTCTAGGCGCCACGTGCCGTTTCGAAGAAACTCGTTCGAGTGCGCGGGATGGATCGAGTGTGTTGCTCGCCGAGTTGAACCGCGTTTTCTTTTCCGCATGCGACCATTCAGGAAGTGGATTAACGGGCGCGGGGAGGTGCGGCTCCCTGACAAGTGTCGATGGTGAAGTACAGCAGTGAATCGGTTAACCAGCGAGCGGAGTTACGGAGCGCGGAACCGATCCGGTCCACGCTGACGCGCGGGCCGATGACGTGTCCGCCCGCCTGAACGAGATTTCGCCCGGGAAAATATAGCCGATCCCGAAGATCGCTGCAAGCACAGGAATCAACAGGCAAGAAGGGATGTCACGGAGAAAGCAAGCCCGACCGAGCCGTGCCCACCTCGAGGAGGATCTTGTCCAGCAGGGACCTCTGCTGATCAATGCCGTGGGAAGCTTGAACGAGACCCGTAAGTGATAATTATCGAGTGCATTCGTTGAACGACCGAACGTAGAACAAATTGTGCAACTAGCGTTCAGTGCCGTTCGGATAGGGTAAACAAGTGACCCGTCGTTCGGTACGTCACGTCCGTTTCCCAGAGAGTGAAATCGGTTTCTAGGGGCTTGTTCTTCGTCCGTGTGCAAAATTTTTCGAAGGATTGTGCATTTATTTGCAAGTGGATGGAAACATCTTAGGGCTTGTGCTCAAAGGCTTTCGGATTTTTAAAGTGTGGACCATGTCCAGTGTCGTCATTTAGGAGTTCCAATCGTTCCGATCCTTCGAGCGTATTGCAATTCTGTAGTTACATCGTGTAAAACGATAATCGTTCGAGAAGGTAAGGGGTAATAGGTTCGTTCGATTTCATGAAAGTACTCGACATGCTCCGTTATGATTCTCTCTTCCGCGACCGAATTACTTGGCCCTCTCGAAACGGTTCAGCCGTTAGATTCTGTTTGTAGTTGGGTTACGAGTATTTTTAAAAAAATCGAGAAACGAAGTATATAGACACGGTGAAACAGATCGCGGTGGACATAAGGGTCAATTTGACACGAGCCGACGGCACGTCACTCGCTAGTGTCACCGGAACTTCATTCGCGATCGCTCTCCGTCGGACTTCGCGCGTCGCGACGCTTCCTAACACCCTTTGCTACGACCTTATCTTTGAATCGTGAAACGGACGTTTTATCGTCAAAAACGATTTGTGCTTTCTCGTTTACGGCGACAGTAGCGCACTTCGTTCTCGAGCTTCTACTTTCTTCGTGTAGAAAACGAAATGGAGGGCAGACTGCCAAATTACGACTCTACTTTCAACAAAATGAAATCAAATTTCGTACTTTTTGAGAGCGGAGGATCTCTACACAACTTCGTTCGATATGTTTCGTTATTAATGTACTTGTCTGGTATTTTGGAGGTGATTTTATGTTACTGGTCTTCGAAGGTGTTTTCAGTATCGCCATTCTACATTCATCGAATTGAAATTGAATTTTGTATTTTTTGAGAGCAGAGTATGTTTTGACAACTTTGTTCGAGATTTTTCTTGATTTTTATACCTGACTGGTACCTTGGAATTGATTTTATGTTACTGGTGTTTGGGGGGTGTTTTGCATTGTAAATCATTGGATTGAAAATTAATTTTAAGAGTTTAATTATTTTTATAAATGAGAACAGTTGTGTTATGATATTTATGGTCATTTTGAGGGTGATTTTGAAATAAATTCTAGTTGTCAACGTAAATTTCAATTAATTTGTTACTTTTGAATTGCAGTTTGTTTCATGAACGTGATATATTCTGAGACAAAGTGTTATATCATCAGTTTTCTTCGGTTTAGAAAAGCTCCGTAAATGAATTAGATTTGACACATAGTTGTTAGACTTGTGTGAATTCGTAAGAAATAGAGGAAATAAAAAATTAATAAGAATAGCTTAACGTCGTTCTTTGGCGTATTCGGGGTCAAATGAATCGGCATTGTTTAGCAGAATATAGAATTTACGTGATGTTGTAACGAAATACATAAATTTCGTTACCAGTTTAATGTATCCTGCATTTTATGCAAAATTTCATTGTTCCACGAATTTAACTTATATGATCGCGGTTGAATTATGGATAAGATTAGAATATAAAATTTCGTGACATTTTTAACTTCTTATTTGAAATAAAGCAACATAGGTTCGAAATAAAATGTCACTGAGCTTACAAAAATTGATTTTAGAAGTTTCAAAAAATTGATATTGTTGTACGCGACTTGCAATGTTATTATTAATTTCGCATTATTGTTTTAATTATATTGAATCTTATTATTTTTGATATTATAAACATTGCGTGTAAAAAATGAGTAACTTTTGTATTTTTACAGAAGCACAGAAAAATTTTAATGTAAATTCAGAAGTACATAAATAAATGATTTAAAAAGTTCGAAGAACTGTTATAAGTTCAGTAACAACAGTTTAATAAATAAATGTCTCCACAAATTAGAAATTGGATATTAGAATACAGATAATAGATGTCGGAAATTACTATTCCGAATATTTTAGGCCAGCATAAAAGTGTTGAAAATTGTGATTGACGATGGGGAGTTATAAGTGCACACAACAAATAGTAATTGTAACGTAAAAAGTTTTAATTGTTTTTCATGTTAACGGAAAAAGTTCCAGTGCATATTTTCTGCAATCAATTCGAATTATTATATTCATATAATTCAGTTTAAAGTGAATTCATAAGAAATAATTTATATTTGATAATTATTTATATTTGATAAAGTAGGACAGTTAAAAACATTCACAGTACTAGTGTATTGTTTGACAAAATTAGTCGTATTTGATATGACACACCATAATATGCATTATTGACACTCGAACGACCATTGTTGGGACATTTGAGACCCAAATTTTAAACTCATTTTAAATCAACTTATCTCTATAATAACACTTGAGTATCGCTTAAATAATTATACTTTATTCACGGTTGAAAAGAAAATCGAATCGATTTTTTTGTAGATAAGCACTAGTAAAGTAATCTTTCGTTATATTACCACCGACGGGGTTGTAACAGCGCAAGATTCTTGGAATAGGCAATATACCGAAGTAGAAGTTGCGTATTACGGTATTCGTGAATCTCCATGTGCACAGTATTAAAAGAGCACTAATAGTGTCTGTGAAAGTCCATGCCAATATGACAATATAATGAGTCTTTTCTAACAATAAGTATAGTTCAGAAACGATAAAATATTAAAAACAGCAAGTTCCTTACACGTTAGAATTATTCAAATAGTCTTCAAGTACAAATTTAAAATAAGACGAGGAGATTAAAATATAATAAATAATTTTTTAAATAAAAATATATTCGAAGATAAAATAACAATTTTGAACAAAACAGTTATTCTAAAAATGATTAATTTCAATCAATTATAACTCGGATTATATTTTTTTTCGTTATTTTCAAATATTTTTTCATTTACTCGCAATTTATGTTCGAAGATTGCTGAAGTAACGGTTATTTCTGTATAGAAATATATGAATATATATTTTATTATTGGGTTATGTTTAGCCGATCACATAACGTCTGAGGATTAACTTTTGTATTAGAAAATAGACATAAACCGACAAATTAATTGTTCATTTCTCACACTTAAGTTTACAGTTTGTATTAACACTGGGTATACTCTGTTTTCATTATTTATCAGTAGATTAATTAACATGATTGGCTATTCGAATGGAAATAGCCAAATTTATTAAAACATATGACAGAATGGAGTATTTCATATAGGTATAAAAAGTTCATAGTTTCACGCAATATTACAGTCTTCTACTCACAATTCTTGATTATTTGTACGAACTGTATTCTTGAGGCAGATCTTTTAATACACAGTCAAATAATGAAAGCGAATTGAATGCTAATTTGAGCCATTCGATTTTTGATGATCATAGTGTAATCAACGCGTTTAAAATATTGATAGTTTATTTCTTAAATTGATATTGCAATATCATTTCCCAATATTTAGCATTTATTAACACTTTGAGTGTTACGCTAAAATTTTTGATACTTCAGAAACTCCTTTGAATGTCCATTTAATGTCCAGTAATTACAGTATATCATTGATATAACATTTAATAATTTTCTGTTCATTGCACAAACTTTTAAATACTTCTTACAAATGCATCTACTTAACTAAAATACAGTATAAATTACATTTACAGGACTGCATAAAAGCACTGCAATTATTCAATACATGTATTCGTTATTTAATCGAATTAAAGTTATAATGTTGGTGAAGGAATGAAAATAATGTGTTTATCGATATTATGACATCGATACTTTTAATTTCCTTAATTCATTATAAACTTTAATTCGAGTAAACTTACTGTTAACGTATTTATGTTGAGTAAAATGGAGGTTTGATCGATGTTTAATATTTTAACTAACTAACTTATGAGCTGACAGAAATCTTCTGTAGTTCACTTTCACTGCCTTCAATTATCGATGGTAGTTGAAAAAAGTTAAAACATTCCAGTCTGCTCGCTTTATTTCGTACTTGGCAGCCATTTCGGATAACTTAATCCATTAGTTACGGAAAGAATTGTGCTATCGTTTTGCTTAACTGCATAAATTCATTGATACTTGAACTTAATACATATCATTTCTCGTAAAAAACATTTATTTATAACATTTTACAAGCATTTGTTTAATAACTAATGTAAGAAATCAGTCATTGCCGAAAGAGAAGGTGAGAATTTTTTATCGGAGACGTACAGGCTTTGCTTGTTTATAAATGTCGAAACTAATTGAACAATAATTATTGTAAATAGTATTTATAATTACTTGAGTAGTTGTAGATACCAGTTGAAATGAACAAACTATTAATTGCAAAGAAAGAAATTACTGTGTGATATAACAGAATAATGATAAACTCATAGCTTTTATAACGTTAACATGATTGGAAGAAGGTGAAAGAAAATGCATGAATAAAACTTATTTCTGGTACTGTTATTGTTAATATTATTTATTGCTATATTTTTAATATTAAGTAGTGAGGGGTATGTATAAAGAACACTTTCATTTTCTTACTCACCACTTTTAATGTGTAACGAAAGTAAAAGGAAGAGAAGAGAAATATTTTAAATAATATAATAATTACATTATTATTTTACCACATATTCAGAGCTTAATTTGAAAAATTTGGTAATTGTGTTCTTAATAATTAAATTAGTACAAATGTTCATATGTTCGTTTTAGTTCATATATTCATTTTCACTCAATCGACGTATGAATTTACAAAGGTAATCAAGAAACGAAAACTGAAAGAGCCTTATAAATATTTGAGGAATAGTCTAAATAAACTGTAGCTGATTAATGTTGGAATAATAGCGCATACAGATTTTATTATTCACTGTCGCAGTAGATTACACAACTGTCACAGTAGATACAGCCATAACTAGCACGGCATGCCACAAAGTATATCGTGGTCAACAATGCAAATCAATTTTCTGCTTTAATTTAACTTGATATTTATAATAGTTACCTTTTCGTTGCGTTATGTCGTAAATAAACTGCATAAAATATTATACTACGCAACTCGTATATCTTGCCAGATATAAATGAATGAGTTCGAGGGAAATTTTACTATTATTGAAATTATCGTAGATATTTCTTGCTATTTCTAATTCTTCGTTCTATAGAATGCTGCAAATTCTATGGAAAGAGATATTCGTTATTGTTACTTGAGAAATTGCGGAAGTGCATTATTGTACAAAATATGACAAGTTATGCGAGGAAGATTTAATATAATGTTCGTAATATTTAAATATTGGCTTCACCCGCTGAACGTTGTAATACAAACAACCGTTTGTAGAACGACACATTATACATAATAGTGATTATTGAAAATATTATATTAATTACAAATTTATACTTTCTGTTTCGCCCCTTGTGTTATTGCTGTATTATACTAGCGATGCTATTAAATACTTTGTTACAATATTTCTTTTCTTCGAGTGTTCGATTAAAGTAACTTTTCTTGGCGTCGGTCACCAATATCCATCTTGTTAATATAACTGTGGAAATCGTTATATCTAGTATTATATTAAACATGTGTTTCATAACTCCAGTTTTTTAATTATTCTGTTCTTAATTCTGCTATGACTAATCATTAATGTAATTTTAATGTTTATAATACTACTTAGACTGTGAATACAAGTGTTTTTAACACGCCGAATGGTCACAGGTTCAACAATCCTGAAATTACTATACGTAATGTTATATGGAACAAATTAAAACATTTTTAATTCCTGTGTCTACTATCTCAAGTTATAAGAGTAATTTTTATTCTTTTTTGATTATACTAGATTCACAATATAGATACTGTTAACGCACTGATGGACGCAGGAAAGATAAATATACGCAGTACATTATGGAATAATTGCTTGAATCTTCTATTCTTATATCTGCTATTTCAACTTATTAGTACAATTTTAATACTGGTAAAATAACACAAGACTACCAGTAAAAATGTACTTTAACAGACTTATTGCCACAGGAAAATTACTGCACCTACTATTTCATACCTTAATTTTTCAATCTTTAAATTGTTGTACCTGTTATCTCAAGTCATCGGTGCATTTTAATATTCTTAAAGTAGTATTAGACTATACATAAAAATGTTTTTAACACAACTAATACAAGAAAAGTGATCATGCCTAGTATCCTATATTACCAACTATTATAATTTTCTATTTTCCAAATTTGTATACACTTCATATCAAACGAATAGTATAAATGTTATTTAAATAATATTAAAAGAATAAGAAAAATACTTTTTACACATTGATGGTCAGAAGAGCAATTACTATGTCTAATAATAAGTAATTATGAATTAATTTTCCAAGTTATTTCAAGTATGTACTAACCTACTATTTCAGATGAATAGTATGATTTTAATTGTGCTTAAAATTACTAATCTGTACTCTTTATTATACTTGCTTGGCTGCATTACCTACGTACTAAGCGTCGGTCACCGACGTGCTCCATTGTATGAAGTTATTGTAAAGTGTCCTATTACTCATGTCAGTTTTCAGTGTGACTTCCAATATATTGACAATATGCTGCAATATATTTGTATAATTGAAAGTAAAATTTTGCAATCATTTTTGTAAGATAAGAATTCTATTTTTATTATGATTACGTCGGTTACCTCGAGTACGTTCTTGAAAAGACTAACGAAATAAGTTCGGTTGTTCTAAGTTTTCTCACATTTTTGTACAGAAGGATTCTAACATCGATTATTACTGTATTCTGCTCATTTTTGAACGACTTTACAAGGTTAAAGAAGGACATCATTCGTCAAAAATAATTTTCCAATCACAAAGTTAATCCAAATTTTGCGAGTAACATCGCATGGTTAAATTATTTGCGAATTAATTGTGATGATGTTAATTATTGTGTTAAGCCGCCTGAAAAACTTGTACACAAAGTATTGTGATTTGGTTTTGATATAAGAAACATGGTTTGAATCATGGTTGCGATTTGATTAATTGGGAGTAGCCTTAGAATTTGTAAATAATTGGATTTAAAAACCTAGTATTAGAATCATCAAATTATCATATTACTAATTTGTCAACAAGTGATTTTTATTGCAACCAGTTCGATTCATGAAGATTAGGTTTAAATTATTATTTGCGTTAGTATTAGTCGAATTTTATGGAAATTGAAATTGAAAATAATAGGTAGTATTTTGTATTTTGTGAAAATAGAGTTAACAACTTATAATTTTTATTGTGATTCAATGAATCTTTTACAAATCAAATTTGAGAAATCAGCGATTTTAATGTGACCATCTCAGTTTGCTATGAATTGGATTCCAGATACATTTATCAATTTTTGAAATAAATTTGTAAGAGACTGGTATTTGTATTGCCATGAGCTATATTTATAGAAAAGTAGTTCTTTAAAATTATTACTTCTATTTCAATTAAATTTATGGAAGATATTGTTTCTGCTGTAATCAATTGTGTTTGCAAAAGAATTCAATTCCAAAATGATATTTTGAATGTCATTTCAAAATGCTATTTATATTTTATTAAATCCAAAACTCAGTAACAGATATTTTTTATCAAGATAAAATATATTATCTGATTAACAATATTTCACAGATTATAATTCACCTAATAACTACTTAATCTTGCAAATATAGCAAATGTTACGAATGAATTGAATTTTATGAGAAAGCAAATTTAAAGATCAGTCATCTAAATTGCCATTGATGAGTTGTTGCTAAATGAGTATCATATAAGACAATCATTTTTATTGCAATCAGCGAGACTAAAATCATAAAAAGTGCCATAAATTGTTAATTTTATTTTCTTAAGTGTGCCAGTCATCTGACTAAAATTATAATTAAAAATATTCACGGTCCCTATAATACATTCAGATGGTCTTTTTATAAGGAAATAGATATTTTTGGAACTGTATGATTGATCATTATTGACTGTCGAACACAATTATGCGAATTAAAAATTGCAGAGCTATAATTTCGTTTGATTTATACAATAAAGTGGTACGGGCAGGTTATTTTATTCAAAGATTTGTTTCGACGATCATAGTTAATTCCATATTAGTGCCATACGTTTAGAGCATTACACATTTTAGTATAGAAAATGAATTCTTCTGATAAAATACCGATAGAAAAAGTTCAAGAAGAAATATGCGTTTGCGTTTATTAAAATGCTTGAAATGTTTGTCTAAAAGCATCTACTTTATGTGGTTGATCGGTAGGATATTTATATTTTTAGTCGTACGTTTATGTTTATTAATATTGAAATTGTAACTGAAATTCACCGGAATATTCCGATATTTTTACCTTCTTTAAAAAAATGTTTAGAACTTTTTTATAGCACATAAATATTGCTTGAACTAAGATTAGCAACGTTGAAAATTCTCAAATTCAAAACTGAATTTATTCTTTTGAACTAAATGAAATAAATTTAGTTTTTTTTTATAGATTGCAGTCACTAGAAATTGTTACAGTGTTGTGTTAAAATATTCCCATTTCAAAAATTTGCACTCTGAACATAATATTCAGTTACATTTAATTTGTACAACTTGAAAATGAAGTTATATTGCTGTTCCAAACTGACTTCATTTTTTTATGCGTTACATAATTATTAGAAATTAGATCATTGTGACCAAAAGTTTCCGTTTTGGGAAATTGTACTCACAATCAGTACAAAATAATATTCAGTTACATTTGGTTTTAACAATTTGAAAATTAAATTTACGCTGTTATTTCGAATTGATCAAAAATAGTTTATTGTTATTTTTTAGAACTACAATACATACTTATAAACAATGTGTAGAATATTGTGTTAAGAAGTTCCCATTTTGGAGAAATGCAATCTGAGCAAAATAATGTTCAGTTAAAAATTCCTTCAAATTGAAAGTTAAATTTAATTAAATATTGCTGTATTACTATTAATTTTAGAATATTTAAAACTGAATTTATAGTACTGTTTAAAATAAATTTTTTAAATAATTTGTAATTCCCTGTTAATAAATTATATAACATTGTTTCTTACAATTTTTGAAGCAGCGTATGAATTCCTATTAATTAAATCCGTATTTTATTAATTGCTATTAATTAAATTCTAGTTGCAATCCTTTAAAATAGTATTTAATTTTGAAAATGTTAACTCGTTAAAATAAATTTCAATAAATCTGAAGATGAAAATCTAAATTTACAGTTATTGCAGTTTTTGTAACGCAGGTTGCATGATTTTTCGATAAATCGAGTTTTCCAACTCGATATTCAGTTTTCTCGCGTTCCAATGCCCGTAATGGTCGGTTCGACTCGTTTTACACCTGTTCAAGTTTTCCCGAAGTTTCTCTTCTTTATGAAGCGTAATTGCAGCAATTCGCTTCTCGATCGTTGTTTCTTTTTCCCTGGTATCCAATTGCGCTCTAATAAATGCCGACTCGATAAACAAATGGCGTCTGTAAACAAAAGGCTGTACTACCAACGTTCGAAAGTTCGCAGAAATTTTAACGCTTTTACTGCCACGTTAAATTCAATGGAGAAAAAAACTCTGCCAGACAGTAATTTTATTGTTTAATAAATCTGGCCTGCTGTTTCCATCATTCTTAATGCTTTCCAGGGAACATTCTATCAAAATTCTTCGTAAAATCGTTTGAAAAAAATTAAAACTTCCGACAGTAACGATATTTGCTGAATGTTCAAAAAACAAATGTGAATTATTAAATGTGAAATGATAATTTTAGACATGAAGAATATTTGAATTAGGGTGTTTTCAATCATTTTTGTAGGTAATGACTAGTGTATGATTTAATGTGCCAATGTAAGTCACAAATGCTAAATAGTATTTTTTTTCTTTGTTGTTTCATTTTTAAGAAACTAGGATTCGAACGCGGTATAAAATATTTTTGATCAACTTTTTGTAAAACCTATTCATTGCAAAAAACATCGAAGTTTTAATGAAACTTTTGTGCATTCAACAATGTTTTTAAATTTTATTATAAATTAATAAATATGATTGACAGAATTACGCAATATTTAATATAAAAGAACTGTTTATTAATATAGAAGATAATTAAAGGGTAACATAATAATATAAATAGAATATAACTATAATTAGCAAACGCGAAACACACGCACGTGCATCTTGCACCGAATCGAGTACAGAAGAGAACAGAATTGAATTGCAATACAAAAAACAAAAGAAAAACATTATCATTGCTACCATCGTAGTAATAACGCAGATTATATAGATTTTCATACCAACAATGATTAGTAATAGCGTAAATTTCTCCAGAAATTTGATATTTTGGAATTTAACACAATTTTACAATAGCGGAAGAATATTGTTTATCAAGAAAGAAATTAATTAAAAACACATTTTTCAATTTTTTTACGCATGTATATTTCATGCACTAATTTATTAATTTTATAATTACATAGTTAATTTAAATGCAAGTTAAATATTCGACAATAAAAAGATTATTTTACAGTATTTTTATGAGATAAGTTTTCGAAAACTAAGAGAGAAATTCAAACAATCAAAACGTTGATTATTTAGTACGTTGTCCCCTAATTTTGTAGCTGCAAAGTTTCAAATAATCAACAAATATACAATGCAAGATTTTGATTAGATATAATATAATTAATTGTAAAATGTTCTTTGCAATTTCTGCTAATGTGTAATATTAATTATGCAATTACTATTCTTACCCTTCTCCGAATTGTTTTATTAATTTTTTAACAACTATTATCATTGCTATTCCACAAATTATTTTGTTACTTTGCAATTATAAAATTATTTGCAACAGCATATAAATATTCCATAAAAAAGAAAAGATTAGAATTCTATAACAAAAATATCCAAATTTAACTTGACGATATTTCACAGGATTGAATCAAACACAAATATTCGTCACATTAGAACTTGTAGAGTATCAACATCTTCAAATCCATCCCAATACAACCAAACAGTGAAATTTTTAGTAAAATTATCAAAAATACCATAATCTCCACGAAAGCATTAATCCCACGAAAATTACGAGCCCTAATTGCAAGATCGAGGTGGCTGACCAGAGCGAAAACCGGCTTCCTTTTCAGGAATTTTTCGATAAAGTTTGCCAGCTAATCGATTAGCTTGGCCGAATCGGAACTCCTTTGAGATCGAACAGTGACCAAAATAAAGAAAACGAAAGCAAGAATCGACCGCGTGAAATTTTACGGAACCCTCGTGAATCTTCAGCGGCACGCTGTTCCAAAAGAAACGAAGATAAGAAGCGTACCAGTGAACGCAAGTGATAGGCTTTGCAAGATCCCGCCATTTTTTGTTTCTTCTGCCTCTTCGTGTGTGTTTACGGTGCTAAAACGTGGGCGGATTTTTCGAACCGATGTTGTAAGGTCGAACTTTTTGATCTCTCCAACCTTGACACCGGTTCGAACTCTCGTCATTGATGGCACGTTTCATCCGTGAAATGAGAAAGATTGATGAGTTCGTTAAGAATCCGATGGAGAAGCGTTGAAATATTGTGTTCGTATCCGAAGATAAAATCAATATTATTATAGTTCTTGTTATAACTATAAGGAATTGTCTTTTAGGCGCAAAGTTATGGATGGGCGGAATTAATACTGCAATGAATATGTTATACGCGTCTGACAAGTTGGCAATCAAGACCAAAACAGACAATGCTGACCTGCGTGCCAACTTATTGAATGCGCATAGTTCGTACACGGTGCAAATGCTTTAAATTTGTATTTGAATTTTTATTTAAATTTACGTTTGAATTTAAATTCTTAAAGTCTCGTTAACAAGTGATCGAGAACATCGGTATAATTCTTCGTGAATGCTACAGAAGATATAAATTTACCTTGAGACTATGAAAATTAATAGAATAAAATGGTCTTTACACCAGAAAATAATGATTTCGCCAAAATTCAAGAAATAAAATTTTGAAACTTTGGAGCAGACAGTACGAGAAAAATTTCAAAATCAATTTTAAAATTTCTCTGCTCTTCCATAGTTTTTCTTTCATTGATTTAGAAAGTAGAAAAGTAGGCTTCACGAATCTAAAAGGGAAACAGTGATTCATAGAAAAAGAAAACGTGTCTCGCGAGCAAAGTTTCTGTAAACATTTGTTATTAGTTATTAGTTATCCATTCGATAAGTCGTATCAGCGATCATAGTGCGTCGATTTTCTCGGAAAATCCTTATCTTTCCACAACTTTCATTTCCCAAAAAGAGAAGGAAAACATATTCCCACACGTCATTAATGTCCACTTATTTTCAGATGCTGATAATTTTTATCTTATTCTGTTTTTATTTCATGCAACTTTGAAAGAACCTGTATCAGAGAAAACAATATGGCACTTCATGATAACAATGATTTATTCAACAAATTCAATATTGGCCTTGATAAAACTACGAGTATTCTTTTATGAAGATTTGAGTTCAGCTATAAAAAACCTATAACCAAAAAGCATGAAGTTCGTTCAGTCTGTTAAATAAAATCTTTTATTAATATTTAGAGTCGTTTAGAAATTGAAGAATATTCTATTCCTTAAGAATAGCGTATCATAATCATTTGATATACCTTAAAATTTATGGAGTAGAGTTTATATACTCTATTTAACGAGTTTAACGTCAGATTCGATGGAACAAATACATTTTAACTTTGAAGTAACCTGTATACAATAACAATAACGCATATTCTATTACTTAAACAAAGTCTTTCATAAATATTTGATATATTATGGATAAAGTAGAGTTTATATACTTTGTTTATCAAAAACGATATTAGAGTGGATAGAACAAAAAGTTTTTATTTTGAAATATCCTGTAATGACCCATAAAAAAAATGTATAATTTGTTAATCAAAATCTTTCACGACCATTCGATACTTTCTAGAATCATTCAATTAAAACATTATTGTTATATAACCGCTTTTATTTGTTAAAGATCACATGATATTTATCTTGCCGTTATCAGATCGGCTATTTACAACATGTACATGTGCTCTGTAATTATAAATGCCTCAATGTAACTTTTAACGCATATTTAATGGTACGATTCCATAAAATTATATAAAATTGCCAATATATCTATTTCATCGCTTTTTTTTTTTTACAAATTTTGAATATTTACAGTTCAGAATATTCGGAAGTATATATATATATATGTCATTTTTAATTATTTATATTATGATGTTGGTAGTATTAAAAATAGTAGGATAATTTTACGTTTATCTGAAATGGTAAAATTTGGTTGGTTAAGTTTAAAATAAATACGACATTATGAAGTGTGGGATTATGAGATGCAAACTGTGATAAACGAAAAAGTATAAAAAATATCAAACTTGACTGATCAAAAAATATAAATAATATATAATTTAATAGATTAATAGATACTTAATAGATTAAGAAGTATAATAGAACAAATATAAAGTTTGAAAGATTATGAGTATAAAAAATATCAAACTTGACTGATCAAGAAATATAAATAATTTGCAATTTAATAAATTAATAGATACTTTATAGATTGAGAAGTATAATGGAAAAAATATAAAGTTTGAAAGATTATGAGTATAAAAAATATCAAACTTGACTGATCAAAAAATATAAATAATATGCAATTTAATAAATTAATAGATACTTTATAGATTGAGAAGTATAATAGAACATATATAAAGTTTGAAAGATTATGAGTATAAGAAACAAAATCGAACAGGTTGTAAAGTATCAAATTTCCAAACTCACAAAACTAAAACTGGTTGTAATTCTATAAACGCGTTATTCGTACCGAAATTCAAAGCGTTACTTAATAAGTATATTTTTATATAAGTTTGCGCAATTTAATACTACATAAATATTCAATATCAATCATGCAGAGAAATTCATTGTCTCCAATTTCATCTAAAAAAAAAATATCGCTCAATACGAATTTTTACATAGCGCGATCAAGTAAAGTTGTCGGCTATTTATTTATTTTGCTCAATTAAATTTAAACAGAGATATCGCGAGATCTGGCAATACGAATTGCTGGACATCCAGGAGTCCATGTTTCTCGATTAATCCTTGGACATGGCTCGCATCCTTCCTGCCTTTTTTTTCACTGTCGCCATATGTAATGGCAAATTGCCGTGAATTCATTGCACACGACGCTTCAGTCATATTTCAGCATTATCTTAACTATTTTTTCCGCTCATTCGCTGTTTTGAATTGGATATTTTTGTATGTTTTTAAATTCGTCGCATTTTTTTACACTTTTACAACAGGTATTTAAGGTATCTTCGATTATCTTCTTTTTTTTATTTTGCATGAAACTTTTGTGCACAGAATTCTGAACTATACTGCGATTTTTAATTATTGTTGTGCAATTAATAACATATAATACATCTTCTAATTAGTATAATTATTGCTACGATAAATTTTAGTAGCATTAATGTACTGTTTCTGAGTACTGTTGCCACATATATATATTAGGAATAAAAGTATTGATATCTGCTATCACAAATACCATGAATACAGATGGTACGTTGCTTTCAGAAGTTGCTACAATAATTACAAGTACAAGTAGCATTGCTATAAACTATATCATACTACACGTTATGTAGTACTATTTGTAGACTAATAATGTTGATAATATTAGGTACCATATTTAATATATGATCTTATGATAATAATAGTATACTGTATTATAATGCACTATAAGAGTCAGCTATACAGTAGTAGTATAGTAATAGTTCTTACACTTAATATAACTATAATATACTCATAATAGCTTAGCTGACATTAGAACAACACTAGTGGTACAACAATAATATATTATACTCAATATAATCAATGCATCTAATATATAATAATATGTGAATTATTACTGTATTTAATATACTATATTAAATCTTGTTATTAATATTATCACTATTAGTGCTGTTGCTATATTAAGTATCAAGTATCTACATAATACATATTAATACTACACTAGTATGAATAATATGTTTATACTTTTCCTATAAATAATATTATTATATTAAGCAAAACTAACATTGTAAAACAATAAATATGCTTTCTATATGAAATAAAAATAGATATTATTCGTGTGCTATTATTATCAGGAGCATAATTGCTGTACTAACAACAAATAAAAAATGTTATTGCTATTAACATTTTTAATTTTACTACATTATATATAACAATAATACTCTAATGCTCTTATTGTAGCAGTTATGTATAGTACATTGACAATAGTACAACAATAATTTTAAACTTATACTTGCTGTAATAATATACAACTTATAGCTACTATATGTAGAACAACACACAAGATAAGATATGTTACAAATTTCGTATTTAATACTGATAATACTCTTACTACAATTGTACCGTTGTTGCTAAAATTTAGCGTTAGCTCTGCATTACTATAGTGTTGTAGTATTATTATATGCTATATAGTATGTACATCAGCATTATTTTGACACTATTATATACTATTTGACGACATTAACTTCTTAAAGATTACAATATTACTTGGAATTTTAAATTGTTAAACAATTACAGTGATAATGCTTTGAAATGCCCCAATAATAGTGGATTTACTTTGCTTTAACTGCTTGTATAAAAATAGCTACACAATATGTGACAGAATTTCAGACGATCGTCTTCCTTTTTCGACGCGTTGAAATCACCGCCTTTATCCAGCTTTCACTCGTCTCTAGTTCATACATTTATTCTTTTAATACTTAATTCATTCAAATTTATATGTATAGTATTTTGTACCGGCTGGTATGTTTAGATTATGTACTTACATCTTTCTTTCTGATTTCTATTAACATTATCAGATATATTTATGTTAGAAATTAAAAATACGTGTAATGTCATATGCGCATATGTAAATGATACGTACTCTAAAACGTTGAGCAATAAACATCGCTTAAAAGTCTTTCACTGTCTATTAGTTTGAACTACTTACGATAATTGTATAATTTTGTATATATCTGTGAAATTTTCCTCGTTATACTGATAATTATTCATACTTTCATAAATGGAATACAGATTTCAGTAATAAAAGCTGATATACCATATATGTTATAAAAACGTATAAATTTACATTCCTGCTAGTGTAGAAGCATATGAATAAACATAAGCGTGTATGTTATCTTTCATAACATTTTATCATACCTTCTATTACTGCCACATTACGGTAGCCATTTTTGTTCGTGTTCCGAGGTTACACGTGTATTAGTTATCATTATTCCTTAGAAAAAGTTACGCCAAATTTTTATGAAGGTCATCCATTAACATCAACGTGACATAATATCTGGAAATCCACATTTTAATCGCTTTCATTTAATTTCTGACAAAAGCTTATCTATTGCAGTTTGTATGTTTTCATATCATTTTAGGACCTTATCTGAAAATGTGCGCACGTGTTTATGGAAGAAGAGTAAACGAATAGGAAAGAGTAAACATGGAACACCATTTTGTCTGTTTCAATGTCGTTCTTGTAAAACTGATCGCAACAATTAATAGACTTTGTAGTGTATATAATTACTCATGAATTATGAATATTTACGAATATAGATATTTGGACTGTGTAGACATTTTGATATATAAAAATTTATAAGTATAAAGTTTGAAGGGGATAGAAATAGAGGAATATAAAATTTAAAAGGAATAATAATGTCGCAATATAAAACTTAAGCAGATTAATAATTTTGGAATATGAAAGTTCAGAGTAACACAAATTTGGTAATATAAAAATTGAGGATACAAATGTTAAATTTGAGCGCAATACGCACATAATATAAGAGAATCTTTTGTGTGTAATCTCTTTTCTTTCTCTTTTCCTTCATTATTCTAAAGAATTTACCTGACTTTATAACGTGAAAAACGATTAACAGTATATTACAGAATTGCAAAGTATATTGATACTACAACGAGTTTAAGAATAAACGGAATTATATTTTTGTTATTACTAACATAAATGTGTGGAATACGAGGTCTGTTCAAAAAATAACCGAACATTTGTAATTACGCGACAATGGATCGTCATAGCGACGAGTGGTTTACAGCATTTCATTTGCCATAACCTTCTGCGTTATATGCATTTTACAGATCCTTTATATCGCATTTAGTTCCCGAGTTATTGTAATTTGAGTGCAAGGTGTTTCAGTGTGCGCGGCGATTTTCGCAATGTCTGATTCACGAGAGCAAAGGCGCAACGTGAAATTCTGTATGAAACTGGGGAAAACATTCACAGAAACGTTTAGACTTTTGAAGCAAGCTTCTGGAGGTGATGTTTTTTCTCGTACACAGCGTTATGAATGGTTTATCAGATTCAAAAATGGTCGTCAATCAATTGAGGATGACCCTCGACCAGGAAGGCCTTTGACCGCAATCGATAACACTTGCATTAAAAAAATCAGTGATCTTATGCCAATCAATCGCTAGTACTACGAAGATGTTTTGAAAAGGTTGCGTGAAAAAATTCGGAAAAAGAGACCACAGTTGTGGCGAGACAACTTATTGTTTCTTCACCATGACAACGCGCCTGCCCACTCAGCCTCGTTAATTCGCCAGTTTTATGCACAAAATCAGATGACTGTCCTCCCCCAGCAACCCTACTCCCCAGACCTTGCTCCCTGCGATTTCTTCTTATTCCCAAAATTAAAATCAGTGCTGAAAGGATGACGTTTCGACTCAGTTGAAGACATTAAACACAATTCGTCATTGGCATTGAAGGATGTTCCTAAAGAAGCTTACCAGGACTGCATGGTAAAGTGGAAACACCGCTGGAATAAGTGTGTGGATAGAGGCGGAGAGTATTTTGAAGGGGACAAAGACCAATAAGTTATATATCAAATAAAAAAGATTAGAAAATTAAAGTTCGGTTATTTTTTTAACAGACCTCGTACAAGATGTACACGTACTTTAATATAATAAATCTTAACGATGTAATAAATTTATTAAAACTAGTTTAATAATTCAACCTCGCGTAAAATCTTGCTTGTGCCGAATAGTGTTTAATGGCATGTGAGTAATATGTTATCACATACTAGAGAAAAACATGTACATATACATGTACTTCTTAGCCTTTTAGCTACTTTTTAACGGCTGGCTGTGCGGTTATCATTTCTCTCTGTTGTCACACTGATCGTGTGAACTCGAAGAAGTATGATGATTATTTATTTGTGTTAATTTGATGCTGGTACGTTCGGTTTTATAAATGTTGTCATTGTTGAGACGCCGATGCAAATTTTGATTTGTTTAGTGGATTTATTAGGTTTTGTTTATTTGCGGTTATTACAGTTACGAGGAAAGTTATTCGACTTTACGGATTGCAATTTTGAGACTCTGAGAATTTAAGTTTCTGGGATTTTACGATTTTGATATGTTGTGAGTTTGGGATTTTGGGTCTTTGGTATTTTGAGACTTTTACATTTTTAGATTTTGGAATTTAAAAAGTTCGGAACGATGAATAGTTGGAATTTGAGAATTTTGGGACTTGGGGATTTTAGAATTCTGAGGTTTTTGGGATATTGGGAATTTTTTAAGTTTGAGGATAACGAGCTTCGAAAATGTAGACTTACATGTATACGTACATTCCAATAGACAACTTTTCGACAAAGACGCAAGATTAATTTAATCAAACTTATTTCTCAGTTTTCTGCTTTGTTATATCTCTTACTTTTATCGCATTTTTAAAAAAATTTGCACCATATTTGTTTTGTGATGCCTTGAATAACAATACATCGCATTAAAATGTTACTAAACGCATTCTGAAATAATACTGAAATAAGTTCGTTCATTTTGCCATAAAAATGAATCCTCTGACAACAGCGGCACAAACTTGATGATAACAAAAATGTAGCAAAAGTGTATTCTTACCGATGGAAGTCCGTGGATTGACCTTCCATTCACCTGAAGTCCCACTTATGGTGCATGGTTGAACTCGCTTTGACATACGCTTTTATATGATATAAAGAATATATAGCATTCCGTTCAAAAACTAAATATCCCTTTTATTTCTGGAGTACTACTGCAAGTACAAAAAAGTCATATATGTCCTCGTGTTGATAGTAACATATATTACAACTTCCTCTTTTTCCATTTTGTTGAATTCCTTACTGTTTACGTGAAAAACGCTGGATATGTATCAACACACTGTATATAAATAAAGAATGATACATAAGGTACTTAGGTTATACAATTAGTCGTCTCGACGAAAGTAACAAATATTTTGACAAAACCGCGTTTTTTTAATTAAAAACATGCACCTCGATTTAAAGATTTCCTACATTTAATATAAGAAATTTAAGATCCGTCATTTTTATTGGATCTCCAAATCTAGTATTAACAGAATTTCCACTGAATTTTTAACTTGCGAGGCTCGTTTGAACACTAGGACACTTATGTTGAACGTAATGAGGCTTCTTGGGCGATACAATTTATTTTTGTCTGTTTGTCTGATTATCTATTTGTATATACACTACAAGTCCAATTTTTAGTCTTTCTTGAATAGAAATTTTGAAGGCAGATTCGTGAGACTAGTTTCTCCAAAATACATGAATTATACTTAATATTAATAAGAAAAATGAAGACTACACCTATCGCACTCTAAATCGCATTTTTCTTGAATAAAGTTATTAATAAAAAGATAATTCGTTACAGAAATATGAGCTACTTTTTCAGATAAAATGAGCACCTACATATTGGGATTATTGCTGAATATTATGAGACTCCAAGATGAGTCGATCTGCATTTGTTCGTTTATGTGTTTGTTTACCTAAAGGTCGCAATTTAGTCTTTTTGCTTGATATTTTAACGGTAGACTACCGAGATACATTAAATTCAGTGTATAGATTTTGGGGACAATTTACTACAGGAACTCGTTATCATCGATCATCGTCTATCAAAAATCCCTGTTTCGGTATCGTTTTCGATAATCGTTGATACATAAAATTGACCGGAACCTCGTTAAAAGCTCTATTTCATCGTGAGCGATAATACCTCGTTGTCATTGTCGTGAAATAAGAAATAATCACATTTTACATAGTTTCCGATAGTTTCATACCGGGTTTAACCAGTTAAGTGTGTTTGACGACTATATCTGTCATAGAGATGTGGCAGAAATTTTTCTCACGACGAGTATACTCCTAAATCACAGCTAATTGGTTCACCAAATAAGTCAATATTAGTAATCAAATTGTCTATTTTATAAAATAGACCCATCTTTTTGGCTCAATATTTTAACACCGACACTTATTCTGTGATTGACGAGTATCCTTACAAAAGGAAGAGCCACAGTTAACTGGTTAATCGTCCAACACTCATTCTTGTTCCACCTACATGTTTGCAGTAGTTTATCCAAATTTCCAATACACATACGAATTCGCAAGGCACTTGATCTGTAAACCGACCAGTAATAATTTGCCCACCCACTGTATAGGATCGTTTGTGATTCATAATTGGCGCGCAAAGAGTCGCGTCCTCGCACGCAGCCAGCAAATGGACTCCGCTTTAATGGCCTGTACCGGTTGCGGTACAAACGACGGACGTAACGATGCCGGGCGTCGCATATATCGGGGGGTCTATTAATAATATGCAGTCAGGCACCGATGCTAGACGGTGCTTAGCCGCTTGTCACGCATATTACGAGCCAACACACCCCCTTAATGCGTTGTCAACACAGAACCACTCGACACCGGCATCTCTTCCTTCGTTTGTCATATTGCCGAGGTGACAAAACTGTCGCCAGCTAATGATTCTCGAAAATGCCTGCTCGCCTCTTTATGATCTATCGATTTTAACACCGCGGCTACCAAGCTGAGCAAATGATCGGTTCACGAATAAATCTCTTATTATAAGGCACACAATTTGTTACGGTAATTTTCCTAAAAGTCTTGTTGATTTTCATCAATGTGAAGAATTAATTTGAATATCAATTTATGTTTCGTCGTTTGTTTATTTCTTTTCAACTGTGTTTTTATGTTTCCAAATAAGGAAAGTACTATACAACAGGTCTAACAAAAAAAAAGGTAACGAGACCAATAACGCAGGAATTCCGGCTGCCAACTTATCTGACGGCTCGTTTCAGAGTTTGATGACAGAAGCGTGCACTGTTGGCGCCCGAGAAGTTGGCACCCGGATTAATAGAATTCCTTGCTGTGTCCGATTGTCAACGTATTATTTTCATTGTACTCGAATGTAATGCACACTTTCTTTTTGTAAAGATACCTATGTATACATTGAACACTTTTTAGTTTACTAAATTTGATATTTGCAAACTTTATTAGTTCTCGGGTTCGGTAGATTCGGAGATCCGGGAATGTAGAGATCTGAGGACTTACAAATTTTTTAATTTTACGATGTATGAAGGTTTAACAATTTTGAAATTTGGGAGTTTGAGAATCGAGCTATTTGGGAAAGTGAGAATATAAAAATTTTGAACTCTTGAAATTCTTATGTCTTCAGATTCTCGAATAGTGTTCTTTCAAAACTTACAAATAGCTAAAATTATGGCTTTTCATATTCTTATATTATATCAATTTTCGAATTTTCAAATTTGTAGCTTTAAGATTCTCCACTTTTTCGAATTTACAATTTTCCAATTCTTCAAATTTGTAAATTTGTAACTATTCAATTCTCTAAATTTGAGAATTTGTAACTTTCCTAATTTCTATATTTCTAAATTTGCAACTTTCCAAAACTTCACAATTTCGAGTTTCAATTCTCCAATTCTGCATATTCCCAAATTCGCAACTTTTCAATTCTTCATAGTCACAAATTTGCAACTTTCCAATTTTTACATTTTCAAATTCCTTAAACACACAATTCGAATTCTCAAAATACTCAAATTTCTAGATTACTAAACTTCTGTTATACTTCTAAATCTTGTAGCTTCGAAATTTCTAAATCACCAATAAAATATTTGGTCCACCAAGAAATATTTCATATTTCATATTACGATGTCTTGTTATATATGAAATTGATTATTAGAGTATGATTAATTGTTATATTTAAGATTTCGGATAACCTAAGTGCTCACAAATTATCCTTGTATTTCAAGAATATTAGTACTTGATGACCACATGGTTTCATAACCGCCCTGTATGTCTTATGTAATTTTATACATAACCATTGCACTTCTTCGTTCGAGCTGAAAATAATTGTGCACCTAACACTATAAATAATTATTTAAAAAAGTGTATTTTAATTAACCTTTAAAAATGGTCATAAGATGGGCTCGATTCGAAGCTAGGAAGCTAGGTTACGCGGAGTAGCAGTCCATCTTGCGAATCGGCTTACGATAATAGTGTACTTTGTACATCGACAGGTAGGTAATCTAATTTGCAAATTGGTCGTTAGCAGTCCACTCTCCAAATTGACTTATAGCAATAATCTAATTTGCATTGTTCACTGATAATGGCTGCTTCACCTGCAGAGTACATAGAAGGCTACCTATCATACTATTCGATTGTTCGTAAAACTCATAATAAATAATAAAAATCTTTATAGTATCGTACCTCAGGATGTTCGTAAAATCTCAGAAATTTGAAACGTTGTACATTTGATTATACATTTGTGTGCTATATAGGATTATTTTTTAATCCTTTCGCTACGGGCGGGTTCTCCGCCGCGGTACTTCTGCTGAACGGAGCGCCGCGACATCACTGCACGCTACGCGACGCCGATCGTCAGTGAGAGTACCGCGGCGAAGAACCCAAGCTGCTTGAACGTTTTCGAACGAAAATTTTTTTTTCGGGCCACTATAGTGGCCCGTAGTACCTTAGTGGCATCTTGCGGAGAGCCACTATAGTGGCCCATAATACCTCAGTGGCGTCTTGTGAAATGCCACTATAGTGGCCCGTAGTCGCGAAAGGGTTAATTAAGAACACTGTATGACCCGTCCACTGTTTGTTTTTCATCTTGGAAGAACTGGAAGCTTGGAAACTAAAAAATGTTCACATTTCTGAATTCGCTGAAAAAATTAAGCTTTTTGGTGACACTCTTAAATTTTTGAATCCTGTAGCTTACCGGAGTATAAGTCACCCTTACTTTGAAATTAAAAACCAATATAAGCATTGATTTTTTGCACGCGATAGATTACTTACACTCGTTCGGTTTAATACATAAATTTGAAATAAGTATTCTATAAACTTAATATACAGGATGTCCCAAAAGTGTTGAAGAAGCCGGAAATTGGAGGTAGGCGGCAAAAATGTCGTATGGGGCTTCATTTTTAAATTATTAACGAAAAACACCGACCAATCAGAGCGCGAGAATCGCGCACACTCGGCGGTAGAAGTGTAGACCCGAGTTATAATTGGCCGTGGTCGCGATCGAATCACGTGGCGCGCGCTTTCTCGCGTTCTAATTGGTCGGTGTTTTTCGTTAATAATTTAAAAATGAAGCCCCAAACGATATATTTGCAAATGAAAAAGTTGTTCAGGATGACCACACCTACCTCCCATTTCCGGCTCCTTAAACACTTTTGGGACACCCTGTATAGTTATACATCTTATAACGAAACAGAGATTCCAACAGCAAAAATATGTTCTGGTACAAAGTGTTAGTTCTTTACCTTGATAGATTTCAAGAAAACCGCCTTAAGAATTTTCTTAAAATAAAATCGATCGAGTGTTCAGAATGATAGGGGCCACTGTTGTGGCCATTAACCCCATTAAAATAAAAAACTTGGAGAACAATAATTTGACGACTTTGGTAATTTCAATGCTAAAAATAATGTAAGTACTCAAAACACTCTGTGATGGATCTATCTGACAATATGTATAGTAATAGTTTAGTTCGCGAGCTTCTGTAGAAAGAAGTGGTCCTCGAGTGCGAAATAAATGAATATATATATGTATATCGAATGTGCGATAGGCTTTCGCGAGAAATATGCAAATGCAGAGGACCCGGCTGCTCACGAATTCTCGCGAATCAACAACCGGCCTGGGATCATCGTCACACTGTCGGTCGATGATCCCAGGTGGCTATTGATAGACCGATTTATCGTGTCGCAACAACGTACTCGAGCACCTGCATTCGTGTGGAGAGAAAAGAAATTTCAACACGTTCACCGCCATGATGGAAATAATCGAATTCGTTTTCTATGCTGACATCGCTTAGCTACTTCGAACTGACGGGGTACAGTCGGGACCAAATCTGACATCCCTAGGAAAAATCTGCCAATGAAACCGAAACGCTCCTAGTATGATCCGGTGGAGTATTAACAACTTTTTCTGCGGACTAGTGAAATACTAGTGTCTGTTACTATCCACTGGCAGAATATTAATGATTGCTTAACAAACTACGAACCTACTAATAACTTCTCGTACGAAATAGTGAAGTACTAGCGATTTCTCATACGAACAAACGGAGTACTATTAAGTTGGTGCATATGAAATGTTGGATTTTTAACTGAATATATAAAACTGCATATCTTGTTTCAAAAGCCGTTTATTTAATTAAAATATGATCCCTTTGCTTAAGTATACTTTTTTCCAACGAGATTGTAATATATAAACAATTGTATTAAGGAAATTCTGATCTTGGGAGCCAATAAACTCTGATATTGAATTTTTCAGACTCTCTTCATTTTCGGTTCGTATTGGCCATGAAAACAGTCCTAAATATTTAAAACAATGAAAGTTAGTTGATGAGATATCTGATATATGACCTGGGTGTTGAAAAATTTCAAACTTCAAATCATTTAATTTCACGATAGTTTTGTGCGACGCATGCGGCCAAGCGTTGTCTCGGAGGTGCCGATTAATGAGTGATGGGTGTACAATTTTCAATTTTTTTGTTGCACTTCTCAAACCAGCCGCCCATTTCGTTCGATTACATTTTTTCCCTGAAACGCATGGTTTATATTGCCGGTAGCTCTTGCAGCATTGTTGCCAAATTTATACTCGTATAAAAAAATTACACGAATATTGGTTGAATTCGTGTCGGTACAAAAGACAAAACAAATAACAAAAGGAAACGCTTTAAGAAAATCTTCTTTGATGAAATGTAACTGTGACAATGGACAGTACAGCTATGAAAGAGGTTGTGCCAAAAACGTAAGCATAAAGGAAACATGGTGACACAGGTTCACATGTATAGAAAATCCGACATTTCATATGCACCAACCTAATAGTAAACATTTCGAGCAAACTTGTATAATACTGGTACTTAATGTTCATTGCTCATTACCTAACCTCCTAAGGGCACTAAACATATAACAAGTTCTGTGTGCGTTAAATTTTAATGGGATTTGAAAGTTTTTATGAAAGTGATTATAAAAATACGATATTTCGAAGTATTAATATGTTAGTACTAGTTTATACTAGTGACTGTGTAGTTTTGCCTCTGAAGTAACTAGCATACCAGTTTGAACCAGGAGTGCTTATATTGACGCCACCAAAAGTAAAACAAATAGTTGACTTTTCTTCTGCGGGTGGTAAATTTTAATTATATATTAGACTGTCCCATAAGGTTCTTTTTTTGGTATGCAACAAAAATGCACATCGAGATATTTTACTAAGTCTCAGTCACTTTAGAAAGAAGAAATAATAAAGTTTCCTGAGAGATGGAAGGTGGTAAAAAGCAGGACAGCTCATATTCAATACAACAAATGTACTTTTAACATAAATATTGTAGATTCATTTCATATTAACCCTTTGTACTCGAAAGGTGACTCACACTCACCACGTTGTTTGATATAGCAATTTGGAATACGTAGTTTTCAACTGAATCCATAGTGTTGCACGTACGATGTATTAACATAATGAAGTACCTAATAGTGACAATTAATATTATAGAGATAATAACTACAAAGAAATTCGTCAAACTTTTCAACCAAAAAATTTTAACCCTTTGCGGTCCTTAATTTCTTTTACCTACAGCTCCTTAATTATTTTACGAAATAGATGAAGAAGTGGTTTTGCAATAAAATGTATTCTAATAATGCATAACGAATATATTTCTAATTTGTTACAAGTGGCAAAGAAATGAAAACGTCTTGAATCAACCTATTTATCCGAATTATTTCTAGAATCAACTAGAAACGCCATGTCGAGCCACACTCGACATAGGACCGCAAAGGGTTAAAGTTGCTACCTGCTACCAGTGAAAATACCTTCGAGCCTAAAGGGTTAAAAAAGGAAGAAACTTATGGAGCACCCTAATATTATAGAATCTCTCCAATGAATGTTTTAAAATATGTAGTCAATAAGGTTAAGTAAACGCCATTTTTTAACGGAATGAATACCACGAAACTTAATTGAAAACATATGATATAATTTAGGTGAAGGATGCATTACGTAAGTGACAAATTAAACGAAGAGTATTAACCAAACATTCGCAATCTATTTGTGTACTGAGTTATTTTAGAATAAAAAGAAAGTTGAATTTCGCGTGAAAAATGGCACTCTAAATTGAATGTCGGTTCGCGATCAACTTGGATAATTCGTAGTAGACGTGAGAAAATTTCTCAGCCTCGAAACCGTTCGCAGAATAGTCGAACAAGTGCGATACTGTCCATGTCGAACCACAGTCAATTTGTTCGTGAAAATCTGCCCGTCAATCTAAGCTGCTCGTGACACGCGCGAGAAGGAAGAGTTGCGATAACCAAGAGAAACGGGGATTATCCACTTTCTAATGCGTCTTGTCCTTCATTTTGTTTTGTTAGAGACTCCATTGTTTCACTGACAAAGCTTCCTTGCCACTTTTCATTTACACATTATGTACTATTAGACATTTGTTTATTATTTGTTCATATATGATATATTTATTTATCCATATCTTGCAGATTTATCTATTATTTATTCATATATTGCATATTTAGTTATTATTTATATTGTATATGTATTATTTATTTATTTATGACGCGTGTACAGAATTTGTATATTAAATTATTATTATTCATTTATGATTAATTTCATAATGAAATCATTTCACTACAATTGATGTCATTTAGAATGCAGTCGTTTCTCTGAGCCATTTAAGCTTTCTACTTATCATATTGCATACATAATGTACTGATGTAACACTGCGTCTTTTCTTTTTTTCTTTTCACGACGCAAAAAAAACGTGAAACTTACAATTTTTTTGCTTGAAACTGCAATAGAGTCTCATTATTTTGCCACAGAATAAATAATATTAATCGACAGTTCTTGTTATTGGCAATATATTGAGTTGACTAGATTTTTTTCTTTCATATTGTGATATTTTGATCTCATGTAATGAACCGCCATTAGTGCGCGTGAGTGCCTACGTGAAAGCAACAATAACGAGGGTCCACTGTATTTATTAGAGTTTCCAACTATTTAAACTGAAGTTGATTAACAAAGCATCCACTAAATAAATAAAGTGTTGAAAAATGCATTTTACACGCTTACACAATTTTAAATTAATATTCGAGAATGTAATAAATTGTAACGAGCAAGTCCATTATTAAATTGGAACTTAATGCTGAATTTAAATTACACTTACACAAAATTTATATTCATTTTGAAGATTCTTAACAATTTAAATACATGTATAACGTGTAAATATATTATTTTTATTAACTATTATCATATTCAAACGTGTCAAACCTGTGTGTGTCTTATTCAGTTCAGTATATCAGTTTTTTAACATAATTCAGAACTTGCTAACTTGAAAATTATTCATTTGGAACTATACGTCAATATTCATTTATTAAAATGGTTTACAATTTCAATTTTCGATCTTGAGTATAGCGCGTTAACCTTAATAATAATTAATTTGTATATGTAGATAATCTACTTTAATCCCACGTTCAAAAATTTCAATTGTATTTAATTTAAAAATGAAGTTCTGCGTAGAATTTTTACATTTTATGTAACTGGCTTCAATGAAACTTCAACGACTGCTTCAAGGTGCGACGACTGCTTCGATCGATAGATCACCGAAAGTTCGTATTAAATCGTACTGATTATTTATGAAGTGTCAGGGATTCAAATAGCATCGGCCTTGAACCAACTTCGCGAATAATTTCAACGATATTTGACGTAATAATTCATGAAACGATGTCGCAATCGCATTTACAATGCACGGAGCACGATTTATGATAACGAATGGTTAATTATCGATTCATGAAAGCGATTAACACTTCCGAGGCAAGATTCATGGTAACACCGAATTTTAATGAAATATCGTGTAAAACATCGATGAATTCTGTCCTCTTATGTTTTATGTAAAATTAACTTCGAGTTTGTTAATAAATCACTTCGTTGGCACTTTTATTTATGGAAACAGTGCATGATTTGTTCGATCATTCTGTTTTCCGCGACTTCATTCTTACATAGGATATTTTGTACGTTTGTAGACAATCATCGTGCATAATAGTGCATAATTATGCAATTGTACGGTGGAATTAATATTATTTTAAGCAGTACTGAGTGCAGTGTGTTATACAGTCGTGGACAAAATTAAGTGTACAGGTGTCATAAATAACAAAAGGTAAATTTAATTAACTAATAACGCCTATAAATCAAAACTTCATTGCACAATTATAATCGTTAAATAAATGTTTCTCCTAGTCTACAAAAATATCTCAAGTTCTAAATTTAAGATTTATTTAAAACATTGTAATAAAACAAAACATTCTTTTACATTTCTGCAATGTCCACTTAATTTTGTCCATGAGTATACATATTAAATGCGCGTGTATAATTGTTTGTTAAAAATTTCGATCGAAATACTTTCCTCTCTGTACTATTGTGTTACATAAAGATGTACCGAATATTTTGCAGAATTTGCTTAATTCGTTTCAAGTATCTTTGTTTGCTAGAACAATAGTTGTGGGGCAAGGAAATTTATCTTTTGACTCACATTTCGATTTAGACTGACTCAAAACAAGCGTCAAATAGAAAACCGGTAAACATCCTCGTTACACGTACTTGATAATATTGATTTGTTTATTGATAATTCACCAACAAACAATGTTCCACGTTAGTCCAAAAACCTTTTATATTTAAATTTCTAATTACAGGATAAGGCGAGTATTAAATATTGGACAATGGCACTAGATGTAGACAAAAATGATTGATTTGTGATTAATAATTGATAAATAATATTCTACCTTCGTAATAAATATTAATATACGGAAAACAATTATCTCTTTTAATAAAATTAATATCTTATAATTTTTATATTATGGTAAAATTGGTATTTTAAGAAATTTTGCAATATTATGATTATAAACTATTGATTTGAAAAATGGTTATTTTACAGTTATGAAATTCCTGTTTGAAAAATTTGTATAAGCATGTAATTCAAAAATTTTATTTTTTTTTATTTTTGATAAAATTGTAATGTTCAAGATGTGTATAACATACATATAATTAAAAAAATCCTGAAAACCTCATCACTATAAAATTACATACCTTTTTGTTTAATTAGTTTTATAATTCTCTTTAACAAACATTCCCTTTTGAAAAATTTAATACTGGCTATTCCTTTTTCTCAAATAAAAAAGCTTTATTATATTAAATATTACTATTAGATAAAAAGATCTAAAAAAAAGCTTGTTTCACAGTAATAAAAAACGAAAATAAAATGTTATACCGAATAATTGTAGGATTACTAACTGCGTTCGTGCAATCCTTTATTTTTTCAACATTAAGCCGTGCTTTTTTGCTAAAACAGAAATCAATGACAGTAACCATTTTTTTTTTTGTCGAAGCATTCAGTAACGTTATCCTCCTCTCGAAAGTAAATTGCTATCCGTTTTCGACGAACAAAAATACAATGATTACCAAGCGATATGTTGCCAGCTAGATATGAAAAGCTTGGAGTACAAGTGAAGCTTTTCACGATTTCAAAGCATCCTGGAAAACCTATTCAATGGCTCTTAAATCCTCGATTTTTCACCGATACCCGTTCGCCACCGGCCCATTGAACGTGTTTTTTCCCTGGAAAATTGTTATTAAACGGCAGAACGTGAACGACTTCGTGTTACCACGTGCAAAAGAAAAACAACAAAAAAAACAGAGAGGTACGTGGGGAAGGATAAATCGAGGTTTTTAATCAGAATTTAAATTGGAGAGTACTTTTTTCGAGTGTCTATTTAAAAGTCTGGAAGCTGCTGAAAGTTTTATGTTAGTTTGTGATTAGTTGGTGGTGATTTTAAAGCAAATAAATTGTTTATTTATTTTTGGAAATAGTTTTTGATAAATTCAGAAATACAGTTTGCTAAGACCTTTTGTAAACTAATATTGTTAAAATAATGTTGACACTAATAAAATGATAGTTAACTAACTTAAATTACTATTAATATTGTAAAATTGTTATTTATGAGTGATGTTAGAAATTGGAAGTGCGTAACGTGTTCATTTGAAATTTTACAATTTTGTGAATCATTAAATCGTTAAATTTTCCAAATTTTTATACTTTCAAATTTTCAGATTTTGTAGTTCCGACTTTTTTAAATTCGACAAATTTCATAAATTTTTCGGAATTTTATACATATTAGAATCGTCAAATCTTCAAATTTAAAACTCTTCGGATCTCCTCAAGTTCCAACATCATAACTCTCATCATAACTTTTTATTTCAAAAATTCAAATTCTTTAAATGACCATGTCATAATATTTTGTAATGGTTAAAGTGCGCAATCCATTTCCGAATTTTTTAATGTTCAAATCTCCACATTGCCACGTATCTGTATATCTGAATTTACAAATTGCCAAACCTGTAAACTTCTAAATTTCTAAATTGTCAAATTTCCCCAATTTCCCATATTTCTAAAATTCTTAAATCTACACATTTTCTTAATTTCTAAAATTCCTAAATTATCAAAGTTTAAAATTTTTGTTAATTTTTAAACACCAAATTTTGTAATCAACAAATTTGGATTTAATAAATTTCAATATGAATAAACTTGACAAATTCGAAATTTTCTCCATTTTTAAATCTCTGATCTTCCAGATTTTAAAATTTCAAATCTCTAATTGTGCAATGCTCAAACACATTTTCGAAAATGATCAAACTTCCAAATGTCCAAATTCCCAAGTTTTCAAATGTTCAACTGTTCAAAGATCCTAATGCCAAAATCTCAATTTTCTCAAATCTCAATTTTCTTAAATCTCAAGTTTCTCAAACCTCAATTTTCTCAAATCTCAAGTTTCTCAAATCTCAATTTTCTCAAATCTCAATTTTCTAAATGTCCAACTTTCCTATACTTATAATTCCTAAGTTTGCAAATCTTGAAAACTTGTTCTGTTCAGTATTAATTTTTATGTTGGATTTAGTATATCCATATGTATTATTCACAAATGATACTCATTTTTCATGTCATACAAATTTACATCCGTTCTATTTATAAAAATGCAGTGGACAATACTTAATGAATATGCGCTAATACACTACATTCCATTGTCATGGTTAATGCAATCCGTATTATTATTCATACAACCTATATTTCTCAGTTAAAATGCACCATTATCCACATAATTTTATACTGTGTAAAGCTTCTACATATGATGCTATTCTAAAAACTGTACAAGAATACCCCTCTATATAGCATAAAATACTCCATTATAATACACTGTTATATGATTAGAATACATTATACTCCATTCACATAAGTAATACAAGTTGTATTATTATTCGTGTAATTCGTATTTTTTAAAAATGCAGGATGATATTGTTTGTAATACACCATTATACATATGATATAAAATACACTATTATATTACAACAATGTATAGTATACAATTTATCATTATAATGCACAATTACATCCAAATTAAATTTCGTGGTACAGATACTGATGAAAAATGGAGCTTCCATTCGAAACCGACACCGCTGCGACTTTGATAGAAGGATGCGTAAATAAACGAGCAACAAGACGCATTTTGAAACAGCGATCGCTCTGCTACATAGTAGTTCTGCCAATCATTTTTTACGTATAATTTCGATCATTGGAACTATCTGGCCTAAATCTATTCCAAATACAGGTTGTACGGCCATAGTGTCGCCTGTAAGTGGATACGCCTGAGACGATGGTAGCGTGGACTCTCGGGCTCTTGATCCTCCATTTTTTTTCGTTGGACGTATGCCCTCCCCCGCGGGCAACCGGTCAGATTCATCCTCATAACTTTCATTCAGTGCCGGACCGAAGGAATTGCGGCCTGGCAACTCCTTCTCCGTATCCAAACGACCCCTTCCCTTTCGTTATGGTCTCGTTCAGCTGCCAGTGACTTCGCTCGCAGCTCAAGCTTTGCCATCGAGAGACTATGTAACCAGTTAACTGCGGAATTTAGTTCGAAAAATCTCTCTCACACGCTGTAATTAACACTAGAACTACTAACAGTTGAAACGAAGATATTCCTACCAGATATAGTAAAAATGACTGGTCTTACGAACATAATAACAGAATATTATTATGTTTATTAACTTATTACTGCATTACAAAAGGAATTCCATGGGAGTATAACTACTATAGAATGATAACTATAATAACTGCAATAATATAATTGGACCCTTCTTTTATCTTTCCTCAACTGCTTTCGTCTGCGGCAATTTCATTGTGATGATGTATACTTTCATTTCGATTTCCGGAACTTGAATGCACATTCGTATTTTTACGTAAGTTACATCGCTGTTATTGCGTCGATCAAAGAAATAATTTATTTAAAATTATTTTCGCGTCTACACAGAGAATTATAGTGCGGCCATATTAAAACGAACAAGTACTAAAAATCATCAGGATTAAATATTCAGTTGTAACACCGCCATAGTGAAATTAACAAATGACAATATATGTGAGAACAGTAACGCACCAGGAAAAGCACTTTACAGCGTCCAAATTGAGGAGCAATTCGGAGTTACATGAGAACGACCCTTAAGTTTTGGTTTGAAGTTCAGTTAGACGGCCGGTCGGTTAATTCTCCGGTTGAATTTCGCGTGAAACTTTTCCCAGACAGACAGGGAAACCAATTTCATACATCGTTCACTGGCATAGGTGAAGGGCAGCAGCCCAATTGGCCGGGCGCCAAAGCGAGCGTTTTCAACGCGCGAACAACGCCGGGACAACTTGTTTCAGGCCTGCGTCCAATGATCAGAGGGAACGTCATAATATCGGTGCAGTTGCAGTTGCCGTAAATAACCATCGCTAATCGCTGGCGACGAAAGGATGACTCAGATCTGGTCTGCTTAACTTATCGAGTTGATGCTCCTCGAACGTGTCCCCATGGAAATTCAGCCTTTAAGATTTCCGGAAAGACAGGATATTTGAACGGGTCCGATACCCATTGCAAACTAATTAGAACACCTTTAAATGTCGTTCATATTGAAACTAGGATATTAACATGGTCGTGCTTGATTTTTTTTACAATTTTTTAACGATTGCGAGCCGAACACGATGACTGGAAAATTTAATTATTCGAATGCTGTGCAACTGTATCTGTAATTTGTCAATCCAAAATGAAGTTGTTTATGGCGATTTAATCATACACATAAAAGTTTGTTTATTTGTTTGTTCAATTAGACGAATAATTTCAATTCGTCATAAAATACTAAGTTATTGGACTTTATTCTTAGGGTTTTATTCTTGCAGTGATTAAATTGGAAGCTTAAAGATCAGCGGATATAAGATTTAGGTATTTGGAAATATGAAAATTTGAAAGTCTCGGGAGTAGGATTTGAAAAATTTCGAAATTTGGGACTTGGGAATTGATAACTTTAAAACATTCGAATTCTGGAATTTGAAGTCTTTGGAACTTACGATTTATGAAATTTGGGAACGTATGCAACTAAGAATACGTAGATTTAAAAGTTTTGATATTTGAGAACATAGAAACTTGTAGATTTGGAAACTTTTTGATCTGAATATCTTGTAATTTCGTAATTTGGTGATATAGAAATTTAAAAATTTCGAAACTTGGAGTATTTGAGATTTATAAATTGAGAAATTTTGTGAATTTAGAAATTGCAAAACTTAGAAGTTTGAGAATTTCAGAATTTTCAAATTTGGAGATGTCTCGACTTCAGTTACAAAGTCTCTGTTTTTAACAAATTCCAAAATTTTCAAAATTCGACGTTACCAAACATTCACAATTCAAAATTTTCACGTCCTCATATCTTTACACTCCTAAATATCACATTTTCGTATTCTCTCATCCCCAATTCTTCACATTTCTCTATCCGTGCGTTTCCAAATGACCAAATTTTTAAATTCTTAAATTGCAAAATTCTCAAATTATTGCACTTCTAAATCACTGAATTGCCAAATTCTTAAACCCAGAATTTTTAACCTCCAAAATTCTTAAATAATCTCATTATTAAATTCCCAAACCATCACATTTTCAAATCCAAAAATTCCCAGATTCCCAAATCTCCAAACCCTCAAACTCTCAACTCTCCAAATTGTCTTAGTCCGAAATTACAAAAATTCGAATTTTTTAAACATATCCCCTTAGAAAACCAGACCTGCCCCGAAGTATACCTCGATAAAACGCTTCAGACATTATAACAATATATCGTATCGTAACAGAAAAAGTAAAACGACAATACCTTCGTTCGAACAGTAAAAACAACCGTACTTGTTGCATCCAGTATGCAAAATGGCGACTACAAGAGGTAAAGCAACACGGAGCGAAAGTCGACCGCCGAAACGAAGCAGAATAGGGGTGTCACGCGGCACAATGAGCAAATGAAAGTAGCGAAGCTCAAATTTCGCTTCGTCGCCAGTTATTAGGCAAATACGGCCTTGTCGATGATAACCCTTTCGCTCGGGGCTGAATAATATAGCACCCTTAAACGGGTAGCGTTTGATGTGACGCCGGTTCGCAGAGCGTCGCAGCCAATTTTGTCTCTCACCCCCGTTCGTCAGCCCTGCGTGTTATAATCGCAACCCTTGTCGTCCTCTACTCTTCAGGGCGAGTACGCTTTTTCATCGAGGATATTGCGAAACTGTTTATCGTAATCGGTTAACACTAGATCTACGGAACGTGTAAAAATGACGCATATTAGATCCTTTATTTTAAAGAATCTTATTTTAACACTAGATTCACGGAACCCGTCAAAATCATAGATTTCTTATGTTCAATTACGAAAATTATTGAAAAACTTTTTGCAAAATGCTCGTTAACCTTCATAGCGATAAAGAATATTTCTATAAACTGGCTTATGTATTATCCATTATTTATTTGTTCTTGTAGTTCATTTTCAATTCAGACATAAGTGGTTATTGAACGTCCGTAAATCTAGTTTTAAAGATTTATCAATATGTATTTTGTTTGTTACGGAGACGAAGAATAATATTGTAAATTACTTCATGTTTCATCCCTTATATATTTATCGCTGTGCTTGTATATTATAATAAATATTGTATTATTGTTGGATTTATTTATATGAAGTGATTGCACATTGTACGTCCGTTAAGCCAGTGTCAACTCAAACTATTTATTATTGTCTGCCATTTCCTCTCTTTTATTAATGCAATAAAATATTACAGCAAAGTTGTTTTGGAATGATAACTTTATGATTGTAACTATATGTTATTATAACTTTATTAATCCAAGACTCCGGAAATTTCATGAATTTTTAAATTACAATATTTCCAAATTTTCTAATCCCAAAATTAAAAAATCCTAATTTTTTAAACACTGAAGTTTAAAATTGCTCAACTTTCAAGTCTCAAATTTGTAAACCTAGAAATTCTTAAATATGTAAATTTAACTTCGCGAATTTTTCCAGTCTTCCAAGTTCTTGTTTTCAACTTCGGTGATTTTTATTTATAAACTACAAAATTTTCCGAATTTGCACATTTCCAAACTCCTTATATATCTCAAATTTCCAAATTTCAGAAGTTTATAAATCCCCAATTTCCCAAGTTTTCACATCTAAACTCTTTTCCTTTCAAATTCATACATTTTCAAATTTTCTAACCAAAAGTTACCAAACACAGAGTCTCTACCGTTATATCGTTATTTTTCCAAAATCCTCCCGTGCTAACTCATCCTGCCAACTGTACATCTTAATTATGTACGACCATTAAAATACCATATTATCATCCTCTCTCTACCACACGTTCAACGGAAAAACGAGAACAAAATAAATCTCCCCCGCCAAATATTCCGGATTATCCGCAGTAACATAAAAATCGTTGCAATATTGCGACCCAGTAATCAGTGACCCAAAAAAATTCTGGGGAGCAGAAAGCCTCTTAGCGACCGGGATCTCCCGGAGAAAAAAAATAGAACACATCCCCCTGTGTCCCGCGTGTGGACTTCATAATCACGGTGGTCTGTGGGAATGGTATTTGGTTGACATACAGTGAAAACGGAACGAAATAAATTCGCGATCGGCACAATATGTCTAAATGTTTCCAACCGAGCGAATATCGCAAAATAATGACGATCCTCGAGCCGCAACACCGACAACGCCTGGAGGCCTACTAATGGGGAGAGCATCCCCATACCCGTGCTCCACCGTGCATTCAGCCTATGGGGTGCTCTCCTTGCACCGTTTTCCAGCTGACTTGGCTAAACGGGATCGCATTATCACACAGTTTCCACCCTTCGACGCGATGGGAGATTAGCATCTACTCTCCGGGCTTGCTTTTTCTCTGTTGCACCCTCGGTGATCAGGAACTAATGCATGACACTGGTACCACCTGGTAACGAAAGACTCGCGATCTCAGTTTTTTGTGGATATTACCTTCAATTTTGTCATACTATTTTGTTACAGTTTTCAGTTATCAAAACGGTGGAAGCTGTTTTTGGTTAGATTAAATTAGTTTTGCGAAAACGATGAAGATATCCTTTTGGATTTGTTCGTGTCAAGTTATTCTGCTGTGGAATTGAGTTGTTGAAATGGAAAAAATGTAGATCATGTTTAGTTTAGATTTGAATTAACTTCAAATCTATATCAATGCGGAACTCATAAACATGATGTTTATACAATTTTCCTATAATTATCCCGCAAGACTATTATTATAGTCTTGGGTCGTCGACGTGAAAGTATTTTTAAGTTACATTTAGGTTAATCTGAAAAAAACACCAATGGTAACAATTTTCTTCCGCTTCTTTCGCTAAATATTTTACACAATTTTCCTACTAATATAACCTTAAGTAATCGACTTTAGGAAATACGTTCAGATTAGATCTATGTTACGTTAAGTAATTACTTGCATTGCCCATTTCTTTACACGTCATTCAACTTTACTTTAATTTTATTTCAGAACAAAATAGAATACATTTAGGTCAGTTTCAATAAAATCGAAATTAAATTTAATTCATTAATGTCAAGTTTGTTCGAGAAATATATATTTTAATCTGAAGAAAAGATAATAGAAAGTAACTCAATTTTTAATGTACGGATAAATGTATCGACGACGTTGTATTATCAAAATTATAATATTGTAGGTTGATAGCCGAGTGATTAATACAACGAACGGTATCATCATTTTCCCCCGATGATGTGGACATCTGTCACGCATTGTCCGTACATTTTCATTCGACCCAAATCACCACGTATTTATACAGTCGTTTCGAAGATGCAGAGAATGGAACAACGGACATAGAACTACGAGCTGAGTATCAATGCAGATCCGTTCAATGAAGGCTATGGGAATTGTTAGGGCTGCTCGACCCACTGGCCATTGCTTGATCAGCAACGTTGTTCAAACCAGAATTTCAACCCTTTCTTGTCTAACCCGTACGATCGGTCATTTCTACTGATAATTGCAATGTTAAATTTTACTTAATTATAACGAAAAAATTAAGAATTATGAAACAATAATGATTGCAACTGTCTGGTTAGAAACAAATTTTTTGGAGTACTCTGTATGAACCTAAAATTTGTTAATATAGTTATAGGATGCAAATGGTTTGCAATCTTTTAAGGAATAGTCAAACAATGTAGATATAAATAGTATATTAATGTAAAGTACTTGAACAATCAAGTTTTCAATGTAATCTCTTTTTTACTAAATTTGAAGATACACCGTTTTACGAATAAAATATTATTTATAATTATATAATTGTTATATTAATTTAACACAAATATCAAGTACGTAACGTAACCCCTTTCCTCAATTTTAACGTATTAAAAATACCAACACTGTATAATGACACTTTTAATGGAACACAGAAAATGTTCCATCCAAGTAACTGAAGATATATAATTTAATGTAGTCATTAATATTATATAAATAACTAAAATACTTTTACATAAAAAGGCCAGATGCGTAACAATTAAAAATGTACGTGATATCAACTTTCTAATTAATTTTAAGACATAAACAGGAATAAAATGTTGTAAGGATGCTTAAAAACTATTCCAATTAAATGCCTTCAGAGAAATAATGTGATATAATCATTGATTATGATCAATATAATTGATCAACATTGTCTTTCCGGTTAAAACTCGCTTGACATCAAAAGATCAACAACAACATTTTGCATCTTGCGACAATACTCAATAACAATATTTTAGAGAGTCTACTCTATGTGAGAATCTACTCCGTCTTTTTAATATGTCAATGACCATAGAATTTTTTCTAATAAAACTGGTAAGATAACCCCGCAAAAATATCTTTAAATGTTCCTTCATTTTATCTTAAATGTCAAATACCTACTTGATAATTAATAAACCAATTGTCGTTTACTTTTACAATTTAGTTCACATAATAAAGTTAATTTTTTGTATGTAAAAACATTCATAAAACTTTGCGAAAAAATTTCAAATCTTCAAAGACATATGACTTAATTCGTTACTTAAACTTCTCTAATTCGTTAATTTCCCGAACAGAATGCGAAGCGCGTTCGAAAGTTTCCAAAAACGTCCGCATAAATATTTTCCACCGTCGCTTATTAAATATCGTAAAAGATCAACGAACCTCTCTCGCAGCGAGCACCTGAAAATAAATGGCCCAAAGTCCCCGGTTGACGGTGTAAGTCCCGTCCCGTCGGTCCCACGGATCACGAGATTTCCGTAATCGGAGAAGTAACGGGTCGGCGGCGGGAGGGTAGGGGGGAAAAATGGCGTCCGAGCGTCGGAACGCTTTGAGCTGTCCAACCATTGGACAGACAAATGAACAGGCCAAACGGCGGAAGCCCGAATGCGAATTGTAATACAGGGGTCCCATGGAGGGGCAGAGTGGGGTGAGGACCTCTGGCCGACAGGCCAAAATGGATTGTTATTGGCCGAAGGATTCAACCCTTCGGGACCCCCGCCACTCGTATGATATGCTAACGAGCGCGTGAACTGTTACCGGGAGGGATGAAACCCTTTGCGCGAAGGGGGTTAGATTGGTAGGACGGCCGAAAATCCAATCCCTTGGAGCATCTACGAGTAGGAAGCCGTACCGGCTGCGATCCTCTTCCAGGCCTGTAGCCACGGCTCCGATCATTCGTCGAAATCGAGTTGGGTTTCGGAGGCAGGCTTAGTACGGCTGCTTCCCTTCCTTCTTCGTTTACTGTCAATCGCGTGAAAATATCATCAATGTCATTTAATCAATATGGCAACATTACGATAATATCATAGGTAGCTTTTAATCGACTCAGCGATAATTGCTGTTCATTCGCTATGGGACGAACCCTTACCGAAGATGAGGATGTGGTTGATTGAAATGAGTATTCCTTGAAGTACAATTCCAAATTATTGTTTGTAATAGTTACACGGTTCAATTTCGTTGAGTTTCTAAATATCTTGCGTACACTATCGGTGAAAATAGCACACGTGTGCTATTCACAATTCCTCCAAGATACGCCTTATTTTTCCAAATTGTTGCATATGATACTTATATGTTACCGGTGTTAATTTATACCGCCCTCTCTGACCGTCAGAGTAAACAATAAACGAATGATACCAGACGATAACAAAAATATTATACCGAAGATATGTCAGGGTTTTAATGGTGTTTAAGTCTTTTTTAATTCAGATTTAGGAAATTTGTAACTTGTCTTGATTGTAACATTAATGTATACATATGTCATACCGCATTGTTTCCCCTTAAAGATGTATACTATGATAACATAACATAACGAAAACTTCATTTATACCATAGCGTAATAAAAATTTAATTCATCATACCATAACGTATTAAAAGTTGCATTCGTGATACACTAATGCACCACAAACGAGCATATATTTTACTTATTTTAACAAGGTGAAACTGTAGCACATTCACAAAATATTCAATGACGTGATGAGAACCAAAAATGACCATCTAAACGGGTTCGCTACCACCACTGCGGGAAATATTGCTCTCCACAGCACAATATTGTTTTTCAGGTAACTCCAATATCAAATTTTCGTAGTTTTATACCATGTCACGTATGTATTTAAACAGGGCTGGTTTTACACCTACCAGTATGTGCTGTTTAACATTAATATTACATGCATGTACATTTGGTTTGGGCGAACGTATAGTTGGTAGCTTAAGCCTAAGGCTTAAGGAAACATGACAGTTATGGTGGTCAGAAGTGCCCATTGAATTGATAACGTACAAAATGTTCTGGAATATATAAGGGTACGTAATGACGGTCATGAGGGCTAAATGTAAGTAGCACCATCATTAACATTGAATTGTTAGGAAAATTAGCAGTGGAACTTAGCAATATTTGTTAAGTAAAATTACATAAATACACCGCAGAAATAAAAATTCAGAATATTATCAAACAGGAGGTGAAAGTTTACACGATTGATGAAGACCTAACAATTTATCGTGTCACTTAAATTCTGTAATACATTCCCATTTTTGTTAAACCATTTTTCTAATATGCGTAACAATTTGTTAATTTAAAAGCACAGAATTGTATTTATCAAAGTATTGAGTATTCGCGACTCTTAATAATAATATTTTTACTAAGTTACTCTAAATTCTAAATGAGGGGAGTTAAGCGTGATTAGAACAAGAGGTTATTATTGCTTACTAGAACTCTTAGAGTAAATGTGGCATGCCAAACTGTCAGCGAATCTAGCCATGCCAAATTGTTAGGCAGGAAACTTCAATCGTTTTGTTTGAAATAAACACACCGTGAAGACAAAAATGTCTAACAAGCGAAGATCTCGAATAATTTTGTAATATTGCAACAGAAACGTAATAAATTCTTTGAAATATATATGAAAAAAGTATAGGAGTCGACGTTCGGTTATTAATAGAAGTATTAAAAAATGCTTAAGTTTGATACCTACAATTTTGACAAGGTGTCCACTTGCGTTATTTTCTTTTCACACTTTGACGTGTCACCTATATATAGATACTTAATTGTCACACAAATCTATTGCCTGTATCATAATGAATTTATTTACTCGCTTAATTGGAAATAGCCCTATTAAATGCTTGGAACTGTAAAAAAATAAATATAACAAAGTATTGTGAGAGTATTTGAAACGACTTGTTAAACATATGTCAAAGGTATAAGCAAATTTTCAATTGCATCAGTGTGGCAGTCAATGTGTTAAACTCCGAGTTGAGCGAAGGAACACAGTTATGCGCCAGAAAGATTATTGGACTACCCAATATCCTCCAATATTAGTACAGATTCCAGTGTATTCACCAATATTCAGATATTTTCCAATATATTCTCCGATATTTATGCGTTCTCTGATACGTACATTTTCCAATACGTTCTCCGATATTAAATATGAACCCCAATATCGCAAAGTTACGTGAACTCACGGAAGTACATTTACATATATATTTCTAAAACTAAATAAGCTATCGTAAAATAAGACAGCTTATGCAACTGTTCATGATACTGTTCATCTTTCTGTAAAAATGGATTGAATTGGATACAGTTTATGTTATGTTAGGCCACATCAAATCCGATTTTCAAACCCCATCTGTAAACACAAGCATCAGTTGCTACATACATGTTTTGTAAAACTAAATTGGATGGCTAGATAGATAGGATTGCAGGATAGATTAGATTAAATCAAATCACTTCCCATTTTGCAATCGTATAGCTTAACAAACGTAAAACATCAATTATCGTATATTCTTCGGTAAAAGTGAGTTCGATTATTTCAGATTAGGTTGGGTGCAACCAAATCCTGTTTCGTAACGACACCAGGAACAAAACGTCAGTCAGCACATTAGTTCCACAAGAATGGATTATTTTGACGATTATAGAAATTTGACTCGGTCGCATCCCTTAATCATTCGCACGTCGAAGCACGAGGACAGCGTTGTATTCGGTTGTCGTCTACTTTGAAGGTAACTTGTACCGAATGAACGTGGAACGCAATCAAACGGAGGCTGAAACAAGCCGCGAAATCAAGTCGAAACAGTGCTTGTGCCTCCGCGAGAGATCGTCGAACGCGATTTGGCTCGGATCCAAGGTCAAACGGATTCAGATATTTCCAGGCAGCCGTTCTCCCCCACCCCCCACGCTCCGCTTATCAGGCCAGTGTGCGCGATATACGATAAGCTTATGCGCCCCAAATCACCTGTAAAATATCATAATTGTCTGGCGGCCGCGTAAAATCTTGATTGGCGACCGCGAGGAACCGTCGTCAGGGTTTAATGCCGTGACTTTACAACGGGCATCGGGTCGCTTAACACGAACCGGCTGAATTGCCGACGCATTTCTGGAGATAGCAGCCTTGCTTTCCGAGTGAAAGTTCCTTGGGTGTCGACGGAGACATCGTGCGGTGGCAATTTCTTATCTCTAAGCGGCCGAAACAACCATTTCTCTTCTTTTCTTCTTCGTTTTTCTTCAATGCAACGTTACATGTCTGTACCTCGCTTATGCCAACAGCTGGCCAGGCCAATACCTTGACGAGGATCATCGGCCTTATTACGTGCACATGTATCTTTACGAGTTGTTACCGTAATCAGTTTTAACTAAATAGGATTAATTTCGGGGATATTTAATTAGAACTTAACCTTTTATGTAATTCCACTAGGCAGACTGAATATTTGTTGTCTCTTAAATGGAAACCTTTGTACTTTTAACTAATGACAGTTGGAAATGCTGAATCATAGGTTAGGTCTGCATTATCTACGGTTCATTCGACATATGTTGTTAATTTAATTACACTGTTGTTAATTATATAAGTTTTATTATTAACTATACAAAAAATCAATGAAGATTTGCTTCGTCTTAGACACTTAAATATATTCTTTACGAATACGGTATTTATCGCTCGCTTATCTACAGAGGACTAATTCTATTACGCTTATTGTTTAGGCGTGTCGCCCTCGCATTGCCCCCCACCAACTACGAACGCTCGTACTGTCTTCTAACTCGCATTAGAATATACATTATGATCTACAACATATATTATAATAATTGACCCTTATTTATTATTGCAATATTAACCTTTTACATTCGAACGCTCACACGTACTATTTAATATAAATTGACGTAAATACCTTTTAACTAAATGTACAGTGTTATGCACGTGATTAAAAAAGTTATTTAAATGGAATTCTTAAATCTTTTTTACTAGAAAGTTTTGCCGATACGATTTCCCAACAAAAATATGTTCAGGTGTAAAAGTTAAGAGAAAATAAAATTAAAGCGCTAGCATAATTTACACTTAGCAATTCTTAGTTGTACAACTTTCAATTAATATTAAAGTCATAAGTCCATAGAAAGGATACTCTGTTTCGTTAATATGAAATTCATAACTCCGTGAAGGAAATATAAATCGATTTTAATGTTGTAGTCGTTTTGATATTGTAAGTCAAGTGTTACTCAAATACTGAAGTGATCCTTCGCATCATACAGTTTGAAATCTGGAAGAATATGTTCTTATGACAGTAATATATTATCAGCAAAATCAATAGCAGTAAAACTGCGTTTGCATTAGATTGTGATAACCTAAGCCACTATGAGTCATTCACACCGGTCAACTCGAAAAGCAAGAAAAAAGAGAGAAATTCAAGAAACATCACTGTATGTTATATAACATTTTGCAATGAATGTTACATGACAGGTTAGATTTTCAGTAGACTGCATCAAATTGACCCGTAAATATACATTCACGACACAAAAAAACGCATACCGTTTTCAAATGATATCCTTTGCAGAAAATTTAGTTACGATTACTTCATTGTAGATTACATTTTCAGTGTGTTGTGTTAACCTAACCAGCTGAGATAGTCTTTCACAATGTTTAACACTATATATACTTATATTTCCTTTAAATTTGTCATTCTATAATACATTTACTGTTTCTTTAAATTGATATAACATACAATGTATCGGTCCGTGCAGTCTGTCAACTGCAGATAGCTGAATATACATAAATGTTGCAATATTTTACACTTGTAAACATGTCAATACACACATATTGACGGTTCCGCATGAAAGTGCGCCGTAATGAAAGAGATGATACATGTACATATAAATGCACTGCGTCGAGTAACCCTTCAGTTTAGTCAAAAATATTAGATTTTAGGTTAGCTTAGAACTGACCAAGTCAGTCGATCTAGAATTTATTCACATCGTTGCGTTCGAATTACAGAATTGAAATTAAATGCCAATTTTTCAGCAAACTTGATCATTTCTATCCAATTTACAACTGGTAGCGCTCTTCCCACATAAAATATTCCCGTATCCGTTGCCCCATCAAGCAGAACGAAGCACCATCGATCGTTCTGGTTCCAAGACAGACAGAACAATAACAGTGTCCTTCCTCTCTCCTTTAATTCACTCATATGCAACATAACCTAACCTGGCCAAAGTATAACGAGCCTCGAATGTCCGCGCTGCAACGAGTGGCGAATTAAGCAGCAGAGGTCGGTCCCGATCTTTGTCGACGGTCCCGAGGGGCGCGATCAGATAACGCGGTCGATCGGTGCCCCTCGCAAAACCAAAAAAAAAAAAGAAAGTGAAAAGGGTGGGGGGGGGGGCAGTCTCTGACTCAGGATTGACAGGATGTCGCGGTAACTCTGTGTTTACACACCGGTTTTCGCCAGGATGCACCGATATTGGGCGCCGTTCACGTTCGAGCGTTCGAGGGCAGTCCCCGTGTATTATCCCCCCATTATTAGCCGGCCCTCCTTTTTTTTTGTCATTTTAAAATGTAATACGTTGCTGCCTCGGGTCCCCGTCACGATCGCTTTTTCCCTATTCGAGCTTCCTGTGCCGGAAAATTCGTCGTCCCCGATGGTCGTGTCCTTACTCGAACGGGACAGGTTCCGTGTGTCCTCTCGCGTACAGGATTACCTCGGCAAACAACGACCGGGACAATAAGACCCGGTAAGAGCTGAATGGAGACCAGAAGACAGCCTTGAATCGAGGTAAAATTGTCATCCACGGGGCCCTGTCGTTTTTGCCTGTCATACCATGGGGTATCGAATTTTCTGCGTCCTGTCGCATTGGTCCTCCCTTCTGAGGAACTTTTGCTCGATGCATGAAAGGACTCAGGGCCTCGGGATGATTTCGGGGAGGACGGACTTTGGTCTTTGTCTTTATTCGTTTTCAACGGGGACACCCGTGTGCGTGCGGGTATTGAGGGAGGAGATATTTATTTATGGGGGACGGCATATGTATATATGCGTTTTCGGAAGACTGATTGCCATTGTTCGATATGTTATTGTATACGTGTCCTCGCAAGGAGGAGTCGCTTCAGGGTTTAATCATTCGAGGATGATTGTTGTTTGCCCAGGTAGACATTGTCGAGTGTTACAAACTTTCAAGGACAGATAGACACAAACCTGAAACATGGATAGAGGCATCTTTTGAGCTATTAGTTTTTATATTCTATTGTTTAGTTTTATATTCTAATATTAAGCCTAACAGGCCTATGTATACGTGTACTTAGAAGTATTTGTTTGAGGATTTAAATACAGCATAGGGTGATTATAATAGAACCAGGTAGACGTCGCTGCGTATTACAGGACATTAGGTAAAGAACGAAACAATTACATTTTTTAGACTTTCTGCTTGTATATGATGAACGATATGGATATTATTGATACTTATAGCCTTAGACCTCGCAGCGTAAGTTGAAGGTTTGGCTTGTAGTTCAGTTTTCAAGAACCGATCACACATTTTTATTATATGCGTATCTTTAGAAAACGTTATTTATAAGTTTAAATATGTTCTAGAGTGATTATTGTTAGCACAGCTAAACTTGGTAATTATTTGTTAGTGTCAAATAAATTATGCATCATTACCCATTCACGAGCGGGTTAAAACATTTTAATCAAACCTCGTACACATATTGTACGAATACATCTAATAAAAATGCAAACATAAAGTAAAAACGTGGTGCAGAAGAGTTAGAGACACGTTGACTAATAGATCGACTAGAAATTCTCAAAAAACAGAATGTATACGGTCGTGAATAGGTTAGGGCGTCCCGCAGACTCTTCTGTCTTGTCCAGCTACCATTGAAATCGAACCACCATAAAATTTCCAATCTGAAGCAAGAATCAGTAGCTCGTTTAACAAGAAAGTCAGTCAGTCTACATCCTGTGTCATTACCAGACCACGAAAACGTGTCCCGGACAGAACGCACTATTTCACGTCGCGCCGGTCCGAACCGCTTCCATTTTGTAATGAGAAAAACCGTCTGGCAGGGTTCGTTAAGCAGTTTCTTTTTCAAATTTATAATCTTCGCGATTATTTATCAGCGCGTCATCGCGTTTAATTGAGTCGCCGAGCTTGGGAGCCGATCGGTCCTGTGATTTACATGTTTCGCGATTGATCGACTCCATAACCTATAATTGACCGGCGTGCGTTGATCAATCGTTGATATCGATCTCTTTCCCAACTCGAACGGATCTTCGACGTTTGTATGAAATGTTAGAATACGTTTCAGGGAATTGGATACAAACACGGAGAGAAAGTAACTGATCAGCGAATAAATTTAGTGATACGTCATTCCGATTTAGCGTAAAATTACTCCCTTATGGATTAGCCTGGCTCAGATTACGTTACGCCGAATAGTTTTAAGTTAAACTTGTTCAACAAAAGCTTTATTTCGGTATGATTAAGATTGACGAACTCCTAATTTTAAAAATTAAATCACTCCTCGTTTTGTATTACTTCTATTGTAAAGTTTGTGCTAGATGCATTTATCCTTCCTTATATACTCGTTATTGCTTGTTTAAGAGATTTTCAAAACAAAATCCCGCAATTGCTTGATTAATTAACGTTTGGGTTAGAACTGAGAACCTTTAGACTAAGCTTCATTTGAAAAACAAAGTTTGGTGAAGTTATTTTCAAACAAATAGTTGATCAAGTATTTGCAAAACGTCTACAGAAATTTTGTTAGAAATATTAAAAATATTATACAGTGAATCTTATAGAATGTATTTATATGTATCCACTAACTTGTTGAGAACAAAGTATTATTAGAATATAAAGTAACAAATATAACCTAAATAAAGTCGTAATAGAAAGTTATTAAAATACGAACTTTTAAATCTAACCTAAGAAATATTATAAAGCACAGAAATCACAAAATTCAATTACTGTTTCAATAATAAAAAATTATTGCCCTTACTCAGAAATTAAATGATACTTGTATCATAATTTTCAATAATTGAAACTTTCGTAAACATTTGATTTCGTGGTATGTGTACTTTTCGATTTTATTTAGGTTAAGTTCGGAACTTCATATTTTAATACTTCCTTATTATCAATGAGTTAAAGGAAATTTATTGTTCCCTATTATCGATGCATCATTGTAGGGACAGTAATACATTTAACTAATATAATATATTTAACTACATTCAATGAAATTCACTACACAATTCGTAGCATTTTTAAACAAATTTCTATAGTCTTTTTGCGAATATTTGGCAAGTTGTTTGAAAACATTGTTCATGAGTAATCGTGACTTGTGGCACTTGGGTAATTAAAAGTTATAACACTCCTTCGTCCGTGATCAGCTTCGATTTGCATACGAAATTCCAAACAAATTCTGTCCCATTTAGAGCAAAAGAATTAAGATTCTTGATCACCACGGGATTGCTTATCTGTTCGCGTGACTAAGGATCTGGTAGTAACGCAAATTTTCGAAAATCACTGTCGGCCAAGCTAGCATAAGCGAGGTAGCGGCGCGCATGCGCGAACCAGGGAACCGCACGTGTACTTCCGGCACGCGAGCAGCGTACGCGCACGCAGGTGTCACGTTGAACTTCTGCAAATCTGATTCCCATGTTACTGATACTATTTAAATAATCTTTTTTGAGATTCAAAGGTTGGGCATCCAAAAACACGATTTTTTCGTCAATGTATTGTCTATTACAGAAACGATTTAATTTTCATAATTAAGGAATCGATATGTGTCGTTAGACACTGACAAGGGAGCCTCATTATTTTTGTGAAACTTTGCACAACTGTTCATTAAATGTATCCAATGATACTTTTATTTTAAGGGAAAATTCAATTTTTTATTCGAGCTGGTACGTCAATGTCATTGATTACAAGGCGTAAACGCCCGAAAATACTAAAAACGATTTCAAATAACAGTTATACTGTTTCTTCAGATCAATAGGTGTATACGAAAGGTTTTCGAGAAAAATAATTTTTTTTTTGAAATTAAGTTTTCTATACCGTCATTTTTTTTAGGAATTTTAATTTAATAAAATTTCATTACTCTTTAATTTTTCATTAAAATCCCATTGTAACTTTGTGTAAAACTCTAGATTATTAAAATATTTAAGTAAAATGTAATAATCTTAAACTATTTACTTAGAATTACTTTACATTCCCTCTTTTGAAATTTAAATCAGCCTGTATCAGTCACCGAGGTTTCCTTGAAAAAGGTGTAATTGTATTCTAACGTTTCCTTGTTCTAATAATAGTTAAATGTACATATAAGTGAATGAGATAAAACGAATAAATATGTTACTCTATATAATGTGTTTTAATTATTTAGGTAGTTTACACAATCTTATATCGATTAAAGTTTACAACTTCTACATTTATTATAAATAATCATGAAATTATAATATACTTGTTGAACACCTACACCCCGTTTGATATTATGACGATTAAGTAGGACATGAACGATATACTACGTACAAACGTAATTTGAAATGGAAAAATGAACTCAATGAAGTAAACTGAGGAACTAATCCTTCCTGATATAATAGTCCTTGTTATGGGCTTAACTGCTTGTACCGTACCAAGCAGCGGTCTAATGTGATTAAATAATTGAAATAAGGTAAAATTAAATAATCTTGTTTTTATGGGGATTACTCTAAATATGTTGAAGGAGGATTTTAAGTAATTACGGAACGTTGAATGAAATAAGGATATACATATAAACCAATTGAAATATTTTTTAGTTATTCAAAATGTTGGCCATTACAATTGTACAATTGAACAATTGGTCTAATGAAGTCATGAATTATTAATAGACCATGAATTATGGTCTAATGAAATCAAAGTGCTATAGCATCAAGATCTTATGATATCAAGGTTTATAGCATCAAGGTCTATACCAGGGTTTTCCAACGTGGGGCCCACGCCCCACAGGGGGGCCATTTGATTATAAGGGGGGACAATTCGAAAATGGACTCGACACGACTTTAACCCTTTCGCTCCGGGCCATTTAAATGCAATTCTAGATTTCGGTGCCAAATTTAACGAAAAAAGCAATTTCTTGAATAATTGCGGTAAATGATTATTAGGTATAATTTCGCTTGACGAAACCAAAATATCAACTGGGTGTTTGACGTCGTCAAGTAAGCCTCCCTGCGACAGGCGGCAGGCTCCACGGGGAACCCCGAGCGTTTTAAAATCTCGCTAAAGAACGAAGTTTTTCGCACCTGAATGACCCATCGCAACTTCTGAGGTGTTTCAATTCAATTTTTTAATATTAAAAATTATGTATGTTGCATAGGGGGGCAGAAGAATTTCAGAAAGGCTAAGGTGGGGCATGGCACAAAAAAGGTGGGGAAACACTGGTCTATACCATTAAGGTCCTATAGCATCAAAGCCTTCTTATCGTATGATGATTCTGTGGTATCTAAACATAAACATGAACAGTTATATAACAATGTTCATGATTACAAGATGTTTATAGTATCAGCGGTTAATGTAATCAGAATTCTGTAAAATAGAAGTCATAATATTAAGATTGTATAATAATAATTTCAGAACTTTATTGCAGATATTTGATAGTATCGTAGTGTTATAGTCCATAGCTTCAAAGTTCACAGCTCCAAGTTTGAACCCTTCAAGGTCCACAGCTTCAAGACCCAAGTTTTCAAGGTTCATAATTACAAAATACATAATTTGAAGGTTCATAATTATTAAGGTCTGCAGCTTCAAGGTTGATAACTTCATTGTCCAAAGTTTCATAGCCCAAAGCTTTAAGATTCATCGATGCATATTTGTAACTTCAAGATTCATAGCTATAACTTCGACAGCCTCAAGGTTTACGATTACGAAATCCACAATTTCATGATTCAAAAGATTTGTAACCTCAAAGTCTAGAGCTTCAAAGTAATATTTTATCATTAAAGTCTTTTAATCCTAGAGCAGCAAAGTGTGATAACACCAAGGCCGTATGGCATTAAAATTTTAGAGTCTTAGAGCAGTAGATGCTAAGATATCAAGGTCCTGAAGCATCAAAATTTTAGATCGTACAAGAACAAAATCCTCTATCATCAAAGTCGACAACATTAAGGTACTATAACTTGAAAATTTTATGGCATCGAAGTCCTCCATTGTTATAATATCAATATCCCGCAGTATCAACGTTTTAGCTCAAACTCAGTATCAATTCTATTGTAGAAACTATTATAGATACTATACGCAAACGGTGCAGTAGTATCAATATCTATTTCAACCACAGCGTATTTGAATTTAGTGTATGTCAATAGAGTTGCAGTAGAATCGGTAACAATCAAAGTGTTATTAATTGATTTCCAGTAAAAAAAAACAGCGAAGCTAATCATTTTATCTTGTTACCGACTGTCACAGGCCCAGTCGGTGTGGTGTTTAGAACGTCCATTCACTTCTTGTTACGTAATTATTCCATTAAATCGAATTCGTAGCGCCTGCCAGCTGTAGCCAGCGGGTCAGTCAACGTTGATAAAGGTGGAGCAAAATCGCGTTAGAAGCAACAGTGTGTCGAAATCAACAGGGACAGCTTATTGCAGAATTGCCGTGGCCAATAACTTGGCCAGGGTATCAGCTTTAACAACGACTTTTAAACTCGAACGGTCGTTGTTTTTCGTCGGCACCGGCGCTGTTACTGGTGGCGTCGATCACGGCGACGCGACAGTCGCAACGAAAGCCAAAGCACGACGAGCCGTGGCTAATTGCCGCGTGCAACAAAAAGCTCCGACCTCTTCGGCTTGCGGGCACACGCGTGCGCCACCGTCACGCTCTCGTATTTTCATCGGCACGCACGCGACAGCGCCATCTGTTCGTCGCGCACCGTGCTCATCCGTCCTCGTTTCTCTTTTCTATTTTCCGCTTTTGCGTCCTCCTTCTTTCGTCGTTCATCGTTCCTTGCTTGCTCCTTCGAACCCGCCTTTCAAAACCTCGATGACCATCGGGGTAATTGTGTAGAAAAGGACGCACCTCGCCAATTTCAATGTTATCGGCGGAAACATTATCAACCATTTTGTCGTACACGTTCGAGGTGTCACAGTCTTTTGCTAATACGTTCAATGTGCAACAATAAGAAACGCGTGTTAAATTAACACTATTATATATTAATATAATACAAGCACTACATGTTACATCACTAGAGATATGATTATGTGCACCACAGCGTAAGTGACACCGTTGTACGTGCACTACACATACACTAGTGTATTTAATTCTCGACACTTTGAATAAAAATATTCTCTGTTTCATGTTTGGGCAGAATATGTATATACTGCTACGCTAAATTTATACCATAATATTTTTATTGTAAGCTATAATGTTTATAGTTACGCCCCAAAAATAGAAAACATTGATTATAATATCAAATATAAACAATTATATATTAAATAATTTGATTAAATGCGAAATTTAAGGAAAGATTTGGAAGTGTCCAGAATTAATTCCATTAGTATAGATAACATAGTCAACTGAGAACGGTAATAAGAATAAAATTTAGTATACTTGTATGAACTACATACAGGTAACATGATCAAGTGAGAACGGCAATGTAGTTAATAAAACATAGTATACTTCAATATATCATATTTAGAATATTTAAAAGAATCAATAATACAATGGACATCAGGTTGTCCTAGTTTTTTACCGCCAAACTTTACAAACATATTCTATACCCAGAAATATCAGGATAGGGTTTTAAACTTTTTATTAAAAAATGACAAAAGTACAAAATTAGGTACAAATAATTTGGACTAATTTGTCCTTCGATGCAGTATAAACTGTCAATTTTGTTGATTGACAAAACTGTCAATTGACGATTTCAATTATCAATATCCACAATTATTGATTATTCATCTTTTAAAGCTTTTTATCGAACTCGTTTGATTATCCTTTCCATTAACCTTTTATTTGTGTCGATGTTCAACCAGAATTTAATTACTTTTTTCTTACACATGCATATAAAAACCGAAGAGGAAGTCATTGAATAATTTAATGAAATCGCTTTTCTTTAATTAGAAGCTACAATTTAATTGAAAACATAAGTCTTGCGATAACAATTTTTTATTGCATTTTATTACAGTATAATACGTTGAACGTGTGTTTTCATAATTTCATGCGAGAATACGTTAAAATGATAAAGTTATAGTAATTATGACAGAAGGCTAAATCGAAAAACAGTGTACTGCTATACTTTGACCACATTTGTTTCGATATCATGATTTTCAAGTTGCCTATTTCAATAATTAATTTATTATGGTATTAATGGACTTCATCGATGGTACTTGTTGATGTTATATCATTACTTTATTAACAATTATACATAATTCCTATATATATAAATAAATATTTTACTTAATTATTTTAATTATAATACATAATTGTTATAGTATACATATTAATATATACGGTTCTGTTATTATTATGTGTAACTATTGCATGTAATTATTGTATGTAGTTATTTTATTAGTAATATTGCAAATATGTAAAATAATCGTTTAATTTTCAAAAATTTGTAAACTGGAGAATTTACGACTTTGATTTTAATAATCTCTAACTTAAAAAATTTTCTATTCTATTACGATTTTAAAAACTTTTTTAGATTTCTAAGTCTAACAGTTCGAAAATGTAACAGTTTTGTAAGTTGCTATATTTGAAAATGTGAACATTTCTAGTCTTATTAAGTTGAAAAGTTGATAAATTTATAAATGCACGCTTTTTAAATGCAAAAATTCCCAAGTAAAAAAATTGGTAGAACCAACGATTTTTTTATGATAAAGTTTCTGATGTCAACTATTTCGGAATGTAGAAATTTCCAAATTAGAAAATTTAAAAAAACTAACGATTTTTAAATAAAAAAAAATGAGGAACCAACCATTCCGAAATACGAATATTTCTGAACTAAAAAATTTGTAAAACAAACGTTCTAAACAAGAAAATTTCTAAAGTAAATGTGTTGCAATATCACCACTTTATAAATTTCTAAATTTAATCACTTGCAAACTTCGCAGTTTCGGAATTCTTAAATTTTTAAAACGTGTAAGGTCAACGATTTCCATATCCCTAAATTAAAAAATTTGCATATTTGACAATTTTTAATTATGAAATTTATACCCAATATAATCATGAAATGAAACAATTTTAATGATGAGAATTCATTCCTAAATATGAAAATTGGAAAGTTAATCAATATATAGGATACAAAATTTGTATATCTCTAAATTTAAAAACTTAAGAATGTGTAAATTTTTCAATTTAAACATCTACGAAACCCAAAATGAAGTCTCCCTTTAGCTCCACATAAAGGACAGTACTATTAATAATACTTAGCAGCAAATTTCATAATATCATAGCAAGTTACGATGACGATGCTATGTGAAGTATCCTAAAAAAGGTGTTCCTAGTCTGGAGAGTACATAAAATAATAGCAATTAATTAGCCGAGGTCAATTCTGTTCGTTCCAAGGCGCATAGTAGAGGGGAAGAAACTCTTAAGTCCATCAAGTTTTTCACTTCGCTCCTCTAAATAAAAGAGCCGTTCTCTTCTTTCCCAGCTTCGTTTATTTTTTTTATGCTACTGCTCGTGCGTGCTCTCGTACGTGGGACTCTCCCGTGCCATCGTATGCTTCCCATGGGGAATGACTGAAGCATCGAGCCACCATAACGCGCTGCCGACACTCGGGATGTCCTATCGAAAGAACCCTGGATAGAGAAATGTAAGGAATGTCTATTTTTACGACTTCGTACATACTATTCTCATCTCTTAGATAGTATCTAGCAAATAACTTAGCGCCAACGATGTGTAAGTTTCGACGCATGTCGTTAAATTGTGCGAGTGCATAATCACTATTAATTGTTCAACTTTTATTCAATGCAAATTAGGTAACAATGTAATATGGGAGGGTAATGTGTAAGTTATTAACGGGTTGCTATTTATCTTTTTTTCCGATACTCGCTGCTCAGTATGTAAGTTACTTAGGTAGGTTAGTTGGGTCAGTTACATAAATGTTCTCATATGTTATATAGTGTCTGGTAAATAACTTATAGTCAATGACATGTAACTTTTTACGCGTATCGTTAAGTTATGTAAGTGACTCAACTTTTATTGAATGCAAATTGTGTTAGAAAGTAATATGTAAATTAGTAATATTAACTTGAAAATTGGTATATATTTCTGTTCTGGTAATCACTGTTGAGTTAGTAACTTAATTGAGTTACTGACGAACTTATTTGTATTCAATTCCTGTATTTTATTAACAAATAATTTATTTTCAAACGTATGTAAGTGTTCACACAGTCCTTTAAATTACGTAAATATCTTAACTTTCATTGAATTCAAATTGCGTAAAAAAGGAATATGTACACAAATATTAAATAGGTTAATAATGTTAGTAACGATATTGGTATATACATTCTTTCTGATGCCTGAATTAATAACTTACCTGCATTATTTAAATCAATTATTACTTTATTTGTTGTGATCTTTTAGATAATATCTAGCAAATAACTTGCGGTTTAGTTATGTAAATCTTTGCAGGTGCTGAATTAAGATGTAAATGCGTAATCAAAGTTAATAATTGAAGTTTTATGTTAAGTACCAATTGAGTGAGGAAGTAATGTTTCGATGAGTAATAAATAATTTCGTAATGTTAATTAATAACCTGATGTTTATTAATTTACGAATGATCACTGCTGAGTTCGTAAGTTATTTATTTGTTCAAATAATTACTAACTTATTATATTACTAACTTATTTGTAATATTTCTGTACATATTATTAACATTTATTAACAAGAAAGTTAGTATTTATTAACTTACTAATACTTGCTGTTACCTTTGAATTTATAATGAACAAGATAGTTCATAGTATTAGTTAATTTGCACTTATTGACTTAATGTTTAGTTGCTAGTTAAAGTTAGTGCTAATTTACTAGCATTTACTAATAAACAAAGATTTATTCACTTATTATTATTTAACAGCATTTACCAGTTTTCAAGTGGTACTTATTAATAAATGTCAGTACTGAATAGTACTTAATAATAGGTACATAGTGGTCTTTACTGCTGCTCAGTGGTACTTATTAGTACCTGATTGTATTGAATAATTAAACTTACAAATAGTGGAGTTACATTACTTATTAACCTTTGACGTATTTACCTGTTACTATCATATTACAATAACAATAAGCAAGGCCCTTGCTAACATTTATTAACAAATTAATACTTATTAACGTGTAAGAGCTTTCTTATGAATTAATATTTACTAACTTATATCTTACTGTTATACTACTTTATTACTATAAAATATAAAGAGTACTCCCCGATAAGTTAGCACTTATTTATTAATACTTAGTAACTTATATTAATCTTTTCACATTATTATGAAACAATAAGCTAATACTTATCACTTTATTAGTACTTCCTAATTCACTTATTAGTTATTTATATTGATTTATTTATTATTAATAAATGAGTTAGTCCTTATTAACTAACTTTTTATTCCTTTATACATACATTATAAAGTCAATTAGTACTTATGAACCTTCTCGTATCAACATTTTTTATATGACGTGGCTGATTTCGAAAACATAAAATCTAACACGTTTCAATCCTTTACACTTGAAAATTTTTTACTGGTAGGTGATAGCAACTCTAAGACTTTTTAGTTGAAATGTTTGTTTCTTTCAAACTTATTTCCTTTCTATAATTAATTGCCAATATTAACTGTTTCAGTATGTTTAGACATCGTATAACATATAAAAAAAATTCTGTTCCAAATTACAGTATTAAACAAAGTGGTGGTTAATAAATGAGTTTCCTCTCGAATACAAAGGGTTAATATAGAATTTAATTCTAAAGTAAAGCAAAATAATATTTACTGCATATGAAATTAATGTATATGGTTTGACAAGAAAAATTCTATAAACATTTTCATAATATTCTTAATATAACATGGCTGGTTGCCAGCTAAAAGAAAACAATGACTGATTTCCAAGAACGAAATCAAATACAAAATGACATAAAAGTATCTATAAATAACGTGCTTATGTTACATCAGTATGAAGCTTAAATGATAACAAATCTAGCAAAAGTAACTACATGATTTATTCACTGATATTTTTCGTCAAAAATGCCTAAATATCCAAAATCTATCTTTTAGATAAACTGGACGATTTTCAAACATCGAAAGTCTAACGGTGTTTGGCGACGTAAAGCTACCGTGAAATAACACTTATTTTATATCAGTTCGAAGCTTGAAGTTCTATGAAAATAACTGTACTAATAAGTTATTTATATTTTTAATACAAGGTGGCCAATTGTCGGTTATAGCAATAGTAATCGATTTCGAGACCTCTAACGTTCGACATAATTTGATGAAGCAAACCAATCACAAAGAAACACTCATACTTCGTCAATTAAAGCTTAACGTTTATTGAAATTAATTATAAAAACATTTTGTTAATACTCTTAATATAAATTTTTTTATTATTAGGAAGCTATCTCATTACACATTATAGTCGTCCTTGTTGTTGTTACAGTTAATGATCGTTTAAGATTAAATTTGAACTTCGTGCGCTTTTTTAATTCGTTTTTAATTAAATCTATAGTATTATGCGTGTAACATATAAACACAGTGAATGGTAATTAATAATATACAGATATTAACACCAAAAGAATTCGCCAATACTGTATTTGCTAACTTTCTGTACGAATTCCACAAGTTCCTTTGAGCTCTAATCGTCGGAGTGTCGTTTTCATAATCATTTACGTATAATTATATAGTTTTCTAACATTTCGACTTTCCTGTTTGAAAAACAATAAGTAAGCTTATAGACAACGTCCTCGTTAACTTCGTTACGGTAATACGATTTCCGGCAACCGCCCACGGATCTCCTCTGTAGAAGGTTAGTTTCGTCCATCTATGATTAATCGATCGAGCCCCCTAATTCCTACACTAAACTCAGTACGAAAAGAAAGTAATAGGGAAAAATAACTGCAGGTAGTACTAAGAAAATAAAAATGCAGGGAAGAAAAAAGTAAACGAATGATACAAATAGTTTTGTAAAGGAATGAGAGCACTAAACTAATTTAATTATTGAAAAAAGATGTAATTCAATTTTTTATTTTATATTTCTAGCATAAAATAAAATGTTCATATCCTTAGCATCAAATAAAATTGTTATATTTTTAGCATGGAATAAAATCTTTATACCTTTATCACATAATAACATCTATGTTTTTAACATAATATATAATCGTTATATTTGTATCATAAAATAAAACCTCTCTATTTTTTGCATAACAAAATATTTGAGTTTTTAATTTACATGAAATCTGTTTAAATACAGTCTTAGATATGAGTATTTATTTTTGGAAAATGCAATTTCGTGACAATCATTGTTTATGTTGTTATATTTGAATATTAAATGATCATGATCTCTGCTCGCAATTCCGCATTATCCCATGGCTTATTGTCACACAGTATGTACATACAACTTCCGTATGAATGAATAATCCTTTGTCATAAGACAAGCGATTTCCTACGTGGATTCTAAATCATTCAGCTACAGCTAAATTGGTAACAGGAATCAACAGGTGAGAACATGTCCTTCGATGCGGAACAGTGAAAACTGTTGTTACTATAATATCCACACGTGCTTCTGATTCAATCATATCTTTAAGTAAGAAACTAAAAAAAAGAATGCATAAGTATTCACAAAATGGGAACAATCATCATTTTCATCATATTTTTATGCTATGTAGGTTATTAGTTTGAGAATCATTGAAAGGATTCTAATTATATGTTGTTGTTTATCAAAAAATAATTATCAAGAAGAATTTATCCGAAAGCATACGCTGTAATATTTTATAATTAATAATAACTGTGATTAAATTATTATTAATTAATAATAAATTTTGTAAACATCGAATGTATAACTTTGTAGACGCCATTTGCATTTAGTAGACAGTATTTAACTGAAATCTAAGTTCATTCTTTAATCAAAAGTAAATTTGAATTAGGTTCAATTTGATGGCAGGTAACCATATTAGTCAGTCACTCACGAACTCCCATGTATTGAACCTGTAATAATTTTCTTTCCATAATATATGTATATTATTGTACAAAGTTATTTTGTGTATTTTTACAACATGGTTACGTCAAGTTAATTCTCATTAGGTTCTTTCGATAGTTCCTTTTCTAAACTTCCCAACCTGTTTGCGCGAAATATTAAAAATATGTTTTAGATGAAATACTGCACATATGTTCTTAATGCGCATGTGCTCTGCAATACCACACGCATGCGTCGTGCGCATCATGCGCATGTGTATTATGTATCTTTCTTAAGGGAACGAAAAGTTTGTTAACTCTTTTCAATAATGACTTGAACCTTAGCAATATTTGAAACAAGCAATTATAACAAGACTTACAACGATTTAGCGTTTGGAATTGATTTTGTATTTAAAATAACCTAACTTTAACTTTAGCGAACACGATTTCAATGTGTGAAGGACAAGTGTCGTACCCTCTTCGTATTTCAATAACAAAGTTTAAGTGATATAAACCAACTACGTATGCGAATATAGCTAATCGAAATACGTGGGTTACTTCTTTTTATTTTTTTTGCGTGAAAATTGCATTTTTGTCAACTGAGACTTTCTAAGTTTTTTAAACTTTTTAAAACGTTTTGAGATCATCAAGAAAATTAACAGTTTCTGTATCGCTTATGCACCCGAGTCAAGATTACCTTTCGAAAATTGATCGTTTATCATTGTATTTATGTGACAAATCAGTTAGTATTAGGTTGGTGCATATGAAATGTCGGATTTTTTGTACATATGAACCTTTGTCACCATGTTTTCCTTATACTTTCGTTTTTGGCACAACCTCTTTCATAGTCTGACTGTCCATTGTCAGAGTCATATTTCAACAAAAAAGATTTTCTTCGAAGTGTTTCCTTTTGTTATTTGTTTTGTATTTTGTACCGATACGAATTCAACCGACATTCGTGTAATTTTTATTGTACGAATATAAATTTGGCAATAATGCTGCAAAAGCTACCGGCAATATAAACCATGCATTTGAGGAAAATACTGACAACGAACGAAATGTTCAGCTGGTTTGAGAAGTGCAAATTATATACCCATCACTCGTTAATCGGCATGATCCAATACTTCTCCGGGACAACGCTTGGCCGCATGCATCGCACAAATCGTTAAACTAATTAATGAATTGAAGTATGAAATTTTTCAACACCTAGGTTATTTATCAGATACTTCGTCAATCGACTTCCATTTTTGTTAAACATCTTGAACTGTTTTCACAGAACAAACGCTGTGAAAATGAAGAGAGTCTAAAAAATTCAATATCAGAGTTTAATGATTCCAAAAACCAGGATTTCCTTAATACAGTCATTTATACATTACAATCATGTTTGGTAAAGTGTACTGAAGCAAATGGATCAGATTTCGATTAAGTAAACGACTGTTGGAAAAAGATATGCAGTTTTATACATTCACTTAAAAGTCCGACACTTCATATGCACCAACCTAATATTATTAATTATTTATAAAAATGCATTTCGGATAAGGTGCACAATAGTGATGCGTCTGATGTGAGCGATGGCGCGAGGCGGTCGATAAATCAGAGCGTCGCGGCGCGCGTAGATCACGAAGACTCGTTCTTTTATTTTCATTTGGCGTGTTGAAAACGAAAATAGCGCGAGATACGAAGCCGGTTCCCTCGGATTCTTGCCCCGGACGCCCTTCGAGTCGCGTTCCCGGCGGCGTGACCGATTTATTAAAAGTGCGCCCATTAAATTCGGACGTGGAGAAATCCTGATGCCGAACATGGTCGATTTTACCGACGGATCTGAGTCTTAGCTATTACGGATGGGCTATGATCGAAGTACGGATATTGTATGGGTGAATTGGAGGTTTGGTTTTATTTTATGATACTCTTTTCACGAGGTCGTACTTCCTGCGATCGATGGGATTTCGTTCGGTTCTTTGGTTTGATGGGATTGAATTAGATGGAATTGTTTCAAGTATTAGTTACAACAATTTAATTCAAGTATGTATGATAAGATTTAAATCGAAGTTAGCAAAAAATGAAGAATGAAAAATAACAGTTAAAGAAGAATTATTATCTACTTTAGGGAGAGAAAGTGCATATATTTTGAGAAAAGGTCATATCAATTCCTTTGTTAACACACGTATGCTACAATATCACACAACTCTGTTAATTTCATCTTATTAAATTCCTTCTTAACAAATAGCGGTTTACAGGTAAAAGCGCGGGGATTTAATAAAATTTTACGTTCTTCCAGTTTTAATTTCATTTTTTCGGAAAATTACAATATTAACGGTCCATATTAAACAATAACACTTTATTCCTTCATTCAAATCATGAATGGAAACTTATAGCAGAGAAAAAAACGGAGATTTTAAACGAAAATTATATATTGATTCTTTCAATCGCTAATTACGATCGTCTATGTTCAAAACGTACAAAAATAAGAACGTAACATGCAGTTTCATCAGTTTCTCAATTGTAGTCCTGCAAACTCACACCCAATGAACGAAAACGTGGGAATATCAAATGAAAATTAAAACTTACCTTCCGATTACTAAGTTTAATGATTTAAATTAAAAACATCATAACTTAAAAGACTGATCAACGTTTTCATCAATTTCTGTCAGTTACCACTATAAATTCGCACTAAATAGACTGTATAATTATTATAATAGATATATAATAGACTTTATAGTTATTTGCGCACAAAATAACTATATTCGTTTAAGTCAAGATCAACCTACAAATAAAGAAAGTAATTTGCAATTTCATTAATTTCTCAAAATTACTATTACAACTTCAGATTTAGATTCGAATAAAAAAATAATCTGCAGTTTCATTAATGTTTCCAAGATTACACATATTCACATTCAATGAACAAAAGCGTGGGAATCTCGAATGGAAATTACAATCTCTCGTCGGAATCTCTAATTTCAATCGTCCAGATTAAAGTAACTTCCAAAGATAAGAAACCAATCTGGAGTTCCAACGATTTCTTTAAGTCACAATTAAGGATTCACGCGAAGGGATGAAAAGGGTGACTGGTCACAAAGCAAACGGCACAATTAAGCTCGGATATCGTCGCAACGACGAGCTACGTGTTCCCGTCACCGACGCCGATATTAGTTTCGAACCGCGAACCGCCTAATATCCTTTCGCCTGAAGGTGGAAAAACACGCCAATGGGGGGAGATTGAAAAGGGATGGGGCGAAAAAGTGTTTGCCGAGTAACGCGAAACCTCGAAGGATGGCCATCCGTTTGCCGCGGCACCCCTGATTTTTCAAGCCCTTATTGATATAATGTAATATTAATGCTGAAAACGCTAGTCCCGGCACGCTTGCGTTCTGTAAATATTAGAGAGTATCCGTTGCGAGGAAAATAGAAGGAGCTGTTGCGAAAGTTGCGCGTCGTTTATTCGAAAAACAACCCCTGTTTAAATTCTCTCCATACAAATTTTTATCAATTTTTATTTGATAAAAAGAAATTTTTATTTCATATTGTTTTCTCAAATTTTGTGGGCGTTCCGTCGCTGAGTAATTCTAGAGATTTCATTTTGCTCGATGAAATTCGCGAGGATGCCAGCCCCGATCGAGAAAGGATGTTAAATTTCTTATGCAAAGGCGGATATCGCGTTCACCTCCCTATGACTTAATGAGCTGGAAAATTATTACGATGAAATCTCAGGCTACCCCAACCTTGTCGTGTAACCGAGCCGAAGTTAACCCGCGCTATTTACCAGCGTTCCAAAGGGGTTGTTCTCGATCGTCTTGTTGCGACTCTTACACGAGTTCTTACGACGCATGTTAAGCTACCCTGAACAAAGGGTGCAGCAAAATTATGGTGTTTTTCCTGTCGTGATAGTGATACGCTAGAAATTGCTCAAGTTTTTCCTACTTTACATGAAAGGAACTTTCTCCGCTCCGCTGTTTTAACATTAATAGCGTTCAATTATTCTGTTCCATTGCACTAAGTCGGAAATTATTGTTGTGGGTAACTGTAGAAGATTATGAACATGACATTTCTTTTTGTGCGCCGAGGTTTGGTCTTATCGGGAAGAGTGAAATAACTAAATGTCGGAATATTCAAATCTGAATGTGTATGAATACGTAAATATTTAAATATCTGAGAATTCAAATACTTAAATACGCTAATAACGGAACAGTTACGTATTTATACAACACGTTCATAGTACTGAGTACTTAAAATCGTGAACGTCTAAACATTCAAATATTGAAATATTGAAAAACGTAAACATCAAATGCTTAAGTTTTCGAACATTTGAACATACTTAAATACCTACGGATTCATATATCTAAACATTCGGGTATCCGAGCATTTGAATACTTAATCATTCAAATATCTAAACACAAAATATTCTCGAATCGAAGTCTGAATACTCAAACATTCATATGTTCTAGCATTCGAACATCTATGTATTGAGATACCTGTAGCTTGAAATAGCTACACACTTAAATATCAAAACAATCAAAGACTTATGCATGCAAATACCTGGGTACTTAGACATCTAAGCACCAAATATCTAAACGTGTAAACTTGTAACTATTCAAATACCTAAATATTCGAATATATAAACATGCAAATATCTTAGTACATGAATACCTAAATATTCAAATATCTAAACATATAAACCACTAAGCACCAAAATACTAAATATTCAAATAAATAAACGTGCAAATCTCTAAGCATCCAACTACGTAATCATCCAAATGCCCAAACATTCAAACTCAAAAGTATAATATAGATATTTTATGTACACTGAAAAAATTAAATACCTATTTGTATTGATATTGATTAAAAACTACAAAGATTTTACATTTGAAAGGTGAAAGCACAAACTGCAGTCATTACTATTTCTTATAATGCTACCAGGTTACAAAATGGATGTTTATAAAAGCCAATGTCAACAAATATAGGCAATAATATTACAATAATTATTCACGATGTTTATAAACAACAAATTTCGATATCTTTCATCAATAAATAATATTTAGATGTTCAGTACTCTTGGCAATTACAATTTACCTGTTTACACTTCTCGTTTATATTTTACATTTCCCCAGTCAGCAACTGCTAAAGTTGCTTCTCATTTTATGGCTTCCAAAGTGGCAGAATTCCTTATACCAAGTATATAGATTCTGTTCAACAATCGACTGTCATCTATCAAGCAAGGGCACTATTTCCTCTGGACAGAATTGCCATTGTTCCTAAGAATACACACGATCTCAGAAAGGTTTAAGACTGATCCTAGTATAAACTAAATGTTTAAGACTTATCTGAGTATAAAACAAAGGTTTAAGACTTATATCGGTGTAAAATAAAAGTTTAAGACCCGGTATAAAGGTTTAAGACGTATCGTAGTATAAAATGAAGGTTTAAGGCACTCCAGTATGCGCGTAAGGATTGAGATACCGATCTGAATACTTAGCTACTGGAATGTATAAGTGCGCGGATATCTGAGTGTCTATACATTTCAATTCGAAATATTGAAATTGCAGCGCTGTCAAATAGGCGCGATCCCTAGCACGGGCACCTGTATTCCCTTGTATTCGCGCCCGTACACAAACTCGTGCGGCGAGCAACACAGTGAGCCGGGTTGAGCGATGAATTACGACCGCTGGGCCAACCGTGTTGGCTGCACCACTAAAATCCCGACTGATATATTATTACGTATTATTGCTCCTGTTCGGTTATTTATACCCATATAACATAATGCCACGCGAGATTCCGGGAAGTCGGCGATACGTTACCGGGCCGCGGTTCCCCGGGGATCGGGACCTCATTTTCCACATCGGTCATAACTTAGAACGGAAGCTCTCGCGGCTGTCGGTATCATCGACGAGCTACCCTAACTCTTTGTTTATTTATTGCGTCGTGATAGCAGGTGCCATCGTGGATTACAACAATGACATCCGCAAATTGAAAGATCAACTATGCGACGTCCTTTGTGACGGCGCGTTCATGCGGGTGGTTTATGGGTCATCCTCGAACAATATATGGAAACGTAGAGAAAATGTGATAATTTCACGAAGTTAAAGGGGATGAAGCGAGTTAATATGAAGCTGGGTATAAAGGTGATGATTTAAAGACTTGACTCTTGGAAAACAAGTTCTCCCTCGGGTAACTACATTATTTGAATCGTGTATACACGGGTTGAGAAAGGAATGTCCGTTTATGCGGAACGCGTGTATACACCGTAAAAAAATAAACACGTCCACGAATAACTCCTAGCACTTCATAGCAAACTTGAAGTCTTGGTATCATTGCTACTTCAGGTATGCCAACCCAAACAAGAATCCATCCTCATGCGGCAGCTACGTACTCGAATTTAGAAAATTGAAAGATCGCTATTTTCGACGATCTGTACGGTCGGATGGATGTTATATTGTATTATATTTCAACCCTATTGATTCGCATTCATTGAGTTTAGTATATAAATTATAAATTAACTTCGTTTTATTTATGTATCTGTATAATGAACAATTTTTATATACTATTTTGGATGGTAGACAATTTTTGCGTACTTCAATTTGGATGATGAACCATTTTTATGAACTTTAGTTCGACCGATGAATCATTTTTGTGACTCTAAATTTGGATAATGAATAACTTTTTAAATTTTAGAATGACACTTTTTATATACAAATCGACATAACTCTGTTGATTATTTAAAAGAATGTGAAACTAAGAATAGATATTATACATTAATTAAAAAGATTTGAAATTTTGTATATACTTATTACTCAATAATATAAACTACTTTGGGTAGTTTCTTAAAATATAATTAAATTAACACCATTCTTATCTTGTAAGAGTATTTTTACCTTTATTTTAAGTTATAAAAGTCTATTTTAATCATAGAAACGCATGAATTATTTAACGCATTCATAATATGTTGTATCATTTAATAAATGATAATACATTGAAGTTAATTATTCTGTTGATCAAAACTGAATGAATTAATTACAGGTAAAATAACATATTTGTTCTTAAAGGCAATAAAAGATTGTTATTTCTAACAAATAGCTCTTTGCAGCCTTTTCTTCCAAAATATATTCTCAATTGATAACCGCTATAATTTCGTAATCGAACACTTAAGTGCCCATATACTCAGACATTCATATAATCTAGCATTCTAATATCTGTTCCGATATCTATAGTTGCAAGTATCTACAAATACAAATGTCGGAGCATTTAAATATTTATTCATCTAAGTATCATGAAATACGGAATCACTTAAATGCTTACACATTCAAATCCAAATCCAAATATCTGAGCATTTAGATATCTAAGCATCGAATACCTACAGAGATAAATATATATCCATCTAAATTATCCGTCATTATGGTCAAGTATCCAAATTCCAGCAGTTTGTAATCACACACAAATATCTTTGCACCTAATTCATTAAACACTCAATCGGATATTCCAATCTCTGAATATCTGGAAACTACGTATTCTGGTATCTAAATGCCTAAACGCCCAAGTATACGGATTTAACTTTCGTCTGTTCATGATTTCAAATAAACTATTTTAATTAAACCATCACTTAAGTTTCCAAGAATCTAAGCACTCAAATGTGCGAACTTTCAAATAAATATATTATTATCTATTGTAGATAAATATGTTGTAAATATCTATCCGCTATAGTTCTATTCATGTAAATAGATTTCTACACAAACATCTATTCATATGTTTGTTAAGCGTTTCAATAGCGAGGTATCCGCAAAGATGGACTAAAAAACGTCGTGCGTCCGACAAAAGAAAGGTAAAAAGGTTGAAAGAAAGGTTCGTTTTTCTCGCGAAATAATCACGGAGAGGCAAAAGAATCGGTAGGAAGGAGCTAACAGATGGATCGAGGGGATTTCATAGGGGGCCATGGAACGCACACGTCGATCCCGCGGTTTTTACGAGGAGAGGATCTCCGGCGTTACGACTCGAGATCTTCAAATATTTACTGGAAACGCGGACGTCCTTCCGTCGTCGAGTAGCGGCCCGATAAACGTCGGGGTCTGGCCGCCTCCAGACGACTTCTGGGTTTGTTTTGTGACTTCGTTTTAACCGCACGTGCTATGGAATTCCGTCATCTGGCAACGGGCTGGCCTGCCGGCCCTTTTTCCATCGACAATGGACGGCTTCTTGCTGCGACCAGGGTGCGACTCTATCGACGACATTTCTCTTTTCTTTTACAATGTCCTTTATTTCTTCTCGGTAGATTCACAATTTCCGAAGGACGCCCTTACCGTAACACATGTCCGGAAATCAACCAAATTTCTTTTATTTTCTTGGTAGACATAGACGAGGTTTTCTTGAAGAATATTCAGATATATTGATTTATGTAATGAACATCCGATAGCACCTCCAAAGGGGCCCACAGACCTTCAAAAAGAATAGAATACATAGAAATCTTCGTCTAATTAACCCTTTGCCTTATAATGACGTCTCTCAGGCGTGACGCACACAACCGCTGCAACGCGACAAATTCGACACCGATTTTCACCACGATCGAACTTCGAGCTCAATTTTAATTTGATCCTGTCCACCGATGATCGTCATATCCAAAATATCCCTAACATTCGAGCAATATTTATCCATCTTCGCGTTACAACGATAATTGAATCGCTCCGTGTCACGCACTTGCCGGCAAAATGATAAGTTAAGGGGTTAAAATCCGTCTCTGTATATTTTACCTATAGGTTTTTATAGTGGGAAATGAGCTCCATATTGAGTTTTAATTTAGAGAGTCCGAAGACACTTCGATATTGTACTGTTAAAGGTTATTTCAAGTCATTTCAAGATGACATGCAAGAAAACAGCAGAAATTTTAGAAGTCTTGAAGAAGTGAGTAGGTCATGAAGATATTCTTCGCAACGTATTTGTAGTAATCTTCTATTTCACTTGTATATTTTCAAAATACCTTTTTGCTATTTATTACTGAAGGACACATTTAAGTTTTTATACCTTTATATACTTTATACTTTATACCTTTATATAGTTTTGATAAATCATATCTTTAGATGACTTTTATTATTATATCTTTGGATACCTTTACATTTATTATACCGATAACATAATAAAACTTGAAACGGTGAAAAAACTTAGCTATTCGAATTAATATGGGGATGATAAGAGAACTTTAGTATAAAGATGATACTAAATTCACGATAAAATATTGACGAAGAATTCGAAGTTAAATTAAATATGTTGAATTGAAGATTGTATTTATGTTTATGACATCGTGTATTTTTATGTCTTTATATCTTTCATGATATTAGATTTGTTGGAGAGTTCTGCTACTTGGATATATTTTAATTACTTGGTATAGACCATCCTACGAGCTTCTATGCAACTATGCTGCAATTTTGCTATAGTGCGGAACTGCTACATTGTGATTCTATGCTGTTACATTAGTATCGCCCTATTATTAGTACTATTACAGTACTATATAGTTACCCTAAGCTATTATAATTCCGTGCTGCTATCTAAAACAATGTGAGTTATTACATGCTATTGTACTATGTTCTTACATTCAAGGTAAAACACATATTGCGCCTTGATTTTCTATCATATTTTGTTAAACTAAACGAAAGAACTGTATTTTTTTTAATTGAGAATAATAGGTAATAATATGCATTAATATATAATATATTAATATGTACTAATACGTAATCCAAAGACGTTGATAAAACACAAATATGTAAAGAATAATGATAGAAATGGTGATAGAAATAATATGTTTAACCCTTTAACTTACGATTTTATCGGTAAGTGCGTCAGGGCGATTTAATTATCGTTGTACTGTTAAGACAGACAAATTTTAGTCAAATGTTACGCATACTTTGGATATGGCAATCATTTATGGACGGATTGTAATTAGAATTAAGTTCGCAATTGAATCGTGGTGAAAATATAAGCCAGATTTGTCGCATTGCAACGGTTACATGCGTTACGCGTGGGAGACGATATTATAAGGCAAAGGGTTAATTATAGATAGAATATATTTAAATTACTATATTGTACACCACTGTAATATAAAATATGTTATACCAAACTGCACTATTTATACATATTTCTATGATGCTATGCTGCTATAATGATGTGTCACTATAGCATTACGCTACTCTAATGTCATACTGTTATTTGTATCCAGTTAAATTACTGTGTTCTATATTAGAGTACAAAACTAAAATATTTAATGTACTACTAAACCACTGTGTTGTTATAGTACTATATTCCTATATCAATACCACAGTGCAACTAAATTTGTTTAACTTACAATATGTTGATATTATATGCTAATATAGAATATTTATATTTTGTAAAATCACACACAGTGCCAATTTCATACTGAACCCCCACGCGGAAACTTATTTTCTTTCGCACTAAATAATACTAATACACTTGTGAGTCATTCGTAATAAAACAATACATCACAACAATCGCATTCACTAAACGCTCAAGTACCTGCCAGAAGTAAACTGAAAATGGCAACATGCATCGCGCCAAAAAAAATCCTGTATCTCCGAAAGCGAAGTTGAAATAGAGTTAATAATATATCACAGTCGGTGTACCAAAAATGAACTAAAAACCAATTTCGTTGTGTTCAGAATTTGGAGGCACGGTGAACGAGAAGTTATCGGATTCTGACGACGTGGAGGCTATACGAGACGGGATATTCAGAAAATTCAGTTGTTTGAAGGAGTTTCGGTGGCAAGTGGCCTTAGAGAGGATAAAATTTCGTCGTTTGACCGTGTTCTGCAATTCAAAGGCATCCCACGATGAATAATGATAATCCCCGGTCGGTGGTTCGCGAACTATTTAAGCGTCCCGAAGTAGCATCTAATTCTACCCAGGCCACAATTTGCATTAACTACACCCGGCCGTAACATTGTTCTCATTTCCCCGGGAACGCATAATTTATACATTGGCTATTTTTGAGCGGCCCTGTCGCGGACCGTGTCGATGAACTTGTTCCAAGTCCAACCGGCCAGAATCGGTCGCGTGAAATTCATCGCGTGAATGAATCTTTCTTTTTTCTCTTTCACTTTTTTCGCCAATCCTAAACATCGATCTTCATATTCGAGTCGTTATCCTGAAACGTACAAATTTCGTTTCGCTTTTAACACGAGACAGTGAATTTTATTCCGTGCATTCGCAATATTGATATGATCTTACCCGGTACAAATTTCTGTAAACAACACGTTGCATACTTACATATGTTAGTGTAATTGAAAACAAACCTGTGACTGTTCGCAGTTCTTGTGCATGATATTGCACGAACAAAAGTGATTCTACAGTCGTGGATAAAATTAAGTGGACAGGTATCATAAATAACAAAAGGTTAATTTAATTTAGCTAAGAATGTCTATAAATCAAAACTTTATTGTACAATTATATACATTAAATAAAGGTTTTTCAAGTCTATACAAACATTTCACGTCCTAAATTTAAAGTTTATTTAAAACATTGTAGTAAAACAACAATTTTTTACATTTCTGCAATGTCCACTTAATTTTGTCCATGAGTGTACATGCAAAATAATCTGGCGGAAAGAAAAAAATCATGGAATGATTATATAGATCGTGGCGTTTTAAATCTGCGAAAGATCGGTTCACAAATATCGCGTTTGTCCATTGTCTGCTTCAATAGATCAACCATTTTGTATTCAGAATATTGATGGAAAGTTTATTTAGCAATTTCCGTTAAACTTCGAGCATCGAATTGATGTAACATAAACGCTATTTACGGTACTTTGTGCCTGACTTTACATGTCCCAAAATGAAGTATTTCATATGTAACAGCCTGATAATTGGAAACTAAAAAATGTCAGAATTCGGTAATAGTTTCCGCATGATTTATAATGTCGACAATAGTTTTTCTATGCGAAGAAATAATTATGCATCTCGTGAACAAAACCCTTGGTTAAAAACAAATAATTTTCTTGAAAAAATGCAACAGAGGATGGGATACAACGAACGTAACTCGAAATTTTTCCACGCCTGTGGACAGCCTCGTAGCTGGGAAAAATATTGCCGAGATTTCGTTCGTATTGTGCGATCTTTACGGCCGATTTTCGTCAAAACTTTCGCCCGGTAATCCGTCCGATCGTAAAATCCTGCGACGCACGTCACAACAGGATCGTGATTGCAGGTAGCCTCGTTTTCGGTTTGCACTTCTTGAATTTGAGAGTGTGTACTCCACGAATTACTGAGCAGCTTCGTCTCTGAAGAAGGTTGTTGAAATTCGCGGTGCATTCGAGGGTTATTTGATCAAGTTATTGGATACAGAAACTATCATTCTTCGAGAATTATTACATAAACGAGTAAAGTTTATCCGATCAAGATGATTAATGAACAATGAAGCAATTTGAGGCTGCGACGAAAGGTAATACCATCTGTTAACTTATTGCTCCGCGAAAATTGTTCACTAGTTTGGAATAATGTTCGTGACATCAGAAATTACTATACAGGGTGTCCCAAAAGTGTTAAAGGAGCCGGAAATGGGAGGTAGGTGGGGTCAGTCTGAACAACTTTTTCATTTGCAAAAATAATGGACGAGGCTTCATTTTTATAATATTAACGAAAAACACTGATCAATCAAAGTGCGAGAATCGCGGGCCCTCGAAGACAGAAGTGTAGGCCCGAGTTATAATTGGCCGTGGTCGCGATCGAATCGCGTGGCGCGCGATTCTCGCGTTCTGATTGGTCGGTGTTTTTCGTTAATAATTTAAAAATGAAGCCCCATACGACATTTTTGTAAATGAAAAAGTTGTTCAGAATGACCCCACCTATCTCCCATTTCCGGCTCCTTCAACACTTTTGGGACACCCTGTATATATACTTACTGCTATTGAACTTGTGTATATACTATTTGCGATTATAATCACATGTGCTGATTACACAAAATATAATAATTATGATTGAAACTGTATTAGTTAATTCTATAAGATACAGTCGTGGACAAAATTAAGTGGACAGGTGTCATAAATAACAAAAGGTTAATTTAATTTAACTAATAACGCCTATAAATCAAAACTTTATTGCACAATTATATACGTTAAATAAATGTTTTTTCAAGTCTTCAAAAATATTTCACGTTCTAAATTTAAAATTTATTTAAAACATTGTAATAAAACAAAAAATTTTTTTTAAAATGTCCACTTAATTTTGTCCATGAGTGTATAACGTACAGTATAGTTATGACTATAATTATATAATTATTCAAAATTATAAGTTTAAAGTGATAATTAAAGATAGAAAAAATGCAGTCTAATTTTGAATTCATGTAAGCACGTAGCAAACTTAAAAAAAGATATTCACAAGTCGTGCTGAATACATCGGATACTCCGCTGAATATTTAATAGCTGTTCCTACGAAATAAATTACACGCACGTGCATCTAAAACTAACTTATTTTCTTCAATTTAAATGATAATTATAACACTTTCTACTACCTCTGTGCCTACATGTAACGTAACCCTGAAGTCCCATTCACATTTAGACTTGATATTCTTCCGAACGAATGAATACGAGAGAAACAAAAGAAAATGGCAAAAATGGAAAGAAAATGTAAATTATGGAAGTTTTAAAGATGGCGTTAAAAGGCAGTAAAACGGATTCTGTAAAGATACTAACTTTCAGTAAACGCTTGATTCTTGTTACAACAAATGTGGACCGGCAATTCCGGTCGTAATTAACGAGCGGGCGGTTTACGAGTTGCCAAAAAGTAGGAAAAGGTTTCGTAGTATTTTTTTTCTTCTCGGTCAACCCCCTTCGAGCCCAACGGCAGTCCAGGATATTTACATCGGTATATTTAGTCCGACGCCCACGTTCATAACAGTTTATGTCCGCTATCGCGACGCTTTTGTCACGACGAACAAAAAAAATGGCAGCGTGAAAAGGGCGACGCTGACAAAAGAACTGACTACTCGTGTAATTTACACGAAATTGAATTTTTCGTCGAGAACAATGGAGTGTAATACTTCATCTGTATATTCTAAATAGGGAATTTATTTATTTATTTATTGTAATAACAAATATATACCCTTTGAATAATGCAATTCATTATCGTAAAGAACGGAATTTCTAAAGTTTTGACTTATCTAAAGTATTTTGAACAGTTGTTTTGCATAGAATATTGCATTTCATTAAGCCTTAATGACCATTGATTTAAAAATATAATAAATGTAACGCATAATGTAATAAACGTGGAATTACACTTTTTAAGAAAATTTTTATTTATTTAATACTTTTTTTTTTTTTTTTTTTATTTATTTATTTATAGTCGCATCAACCGCTGGTGGGTTATTAGCGACATTTAATATTTGTTATGTATTAAGGAAGTTAATGTTTGGTTAATTTTTACTAATCGAAAAATTAATAGTTTTATTATATTTTGCAATCGCGTAACATACAGGAATTCTAAAAATATAGAAAATTAAATTTTAAGAGAAATGGAAGTTAAACAAATCTATCCTTATTATAAATGTATTTTAAAATTGAAGTTGAACAATTGTATTTATTATAAATAATCCGTTCTGAATATCGTAGAGTGAACATTGAACCTGTACTATGTTTTTATTGCTATTTCTTTGTCATAATGGTTTCTACATAAAAGTAATAACCAAAAGTCCTTCCTGTTGACTCAAACAGACTCAAACAAGCCCCTGTGTAAATATTCAAAAATCGAAGTAAAGAAATTATGTTTTATACTTTTTATTATTGTTAGTGGTGCACGCGTACTTTATGATAGTACCTTAAATGTTGAATGGTAAAGATGTGTCAATTGTAACTAAACATATGGAAGATATACAAAAGTACTTCTAATTACTATTTTCAAACTATTTAATTAGATACATAATTATTTAATAGTTACGGTAAAGAGCGTTGCTTGTTTTCTGAAAAAATGGGACGTCATAAAATTTTTCCTTTTTTACATGTTTACTGCAGCCGAAGTTTTCAGGGTAAATTTACAAAATCGCGCTCTCTATCAACCTGAATTATTATACAAACAATATTTTACGAAAGATATCATGACAAAATACTGCTTCATGGCTACAAAATCATGGCGGTGCGAGTCGTATATCTACACATTTTTGGAAACTAAATATCTACTGCCGTAGTCTCTCTTGGCCAACACACCATAAATTTCCGCCATAGGCCGCAAAACTAATACTTGGAGTATCCGGTCACTAATCGTGACTCTCGAGTGGTTGATGTAAAAATGATACTTGATATTATTATTAATCATTTGAAAGGTGTACAATAGTAAACGTTTCAATGAAAGAAGAATAAATATTCAAAATTTGATCCATCGTCAGAGAAATAAGCATAAGTCCCGTGCCGTCCACGGCGTACACAACACCTGTCCGTGACCGGCATACATACGCCCTCAATTATCAGCCTCAGCTCGCCATTTTATTTCATGGGAAACCCCGTCACGTATATCCGCATCGTGTTACGTATTGTCGTCGGCCCTGCCAGAAAGCATCATTAGAGACGATCATAAATCCATAACAATAAATGGTATGCATCTTCTACGAGCCAATTGAAGAAAGAATATTTAATCATCGCGCAACGGATGCCGGGTCATTTTGACTCTGCTACAAGAATAGCATCTTGGAAATATAATATTTATTTTGTAAACCTCGTGCTAAATGTTCTGCGAAAATAATGGAAATGTAATAATGTGATAATATAACAACGGGATAACACGGTAGCGTAACATAACGGTATGATAGTATTAGGTCGTTCGGAAAAGTAATTTCGTTTCTTTTTTTTTATAAAAATGAGAGACGACTTTTTTTTCTTCTTTTCGAAGGGGGACACTTCTTTTCTTGCTTGAACAGCTTTCTTAAAAAAAGGGAAGAATTCCGAAAATGCTGCTTTTCACTTTTCATATCGGATACGGTAACAACCATAAATTATTCGAACTTATTCCGATTCAAGACTGATTTTTCTCCAATTCTTAGATTTCAAAATTCTGAAATATCATAATTCTCTGATTTCCAAATTCTGAAAAATTCGAATTCTCAGATTTCCAAATTCGGAAAAATCCGAATTCTCAGATTTCCAAATTCGGAAAAATCCGAATTCTCAGATTTCCAAATTCGGAAAATTCCGAATTCCCAGCTTTCCAAATTCTGAAAAATTCGAATTCTCAGATTTCCAAATTCGAAAGATTCCGAATTCCCAGCTTTCCAAATTCTGAAAAATACAAATTCTCAGATTTCCAAATTCGAAAAATTCCGAATTCCCAGCTTTCCAAATTCGGAAAATTCCGAATTCTCAGATTTCCAAATTCGAAAAAAGTCAAATTCTTAAATTTCCAAATTCGGAAAATTCCGAATTCCCAGCTTTCCAAATTCGGAAAATTCCGAATTCTCAGATTTCCAAATTCGAAAAAAGTCGAATTCTTAAATTTCCAAATTCGGAAAATTCCGAATTCCCAGCTTTCCAAATTCGGAAAAATCCGAATTCTCAGATTTCCAAAATCTGAAAGTTTCAAAAACCCAGATTTTCAAATTCTAAAAATTTCTCACAAGCAAGACTGATGGGGAAAAACGAAATGTCTTTCCGAACAACCCAATATAATAGTATGATGGTGTGATTATATGATAGGCGGATGCTATGGGAGGAGATTAATAATATGATAATATGACAATATCATATAGTAATATTATCGATAGATATTGTCGTATTATCAGATTATCATTTTGTCGTACATACATACTACTATGCTGCCATAATACCATACTATTACAGTATCACCATAGGGATGGTTGATACCATCATACTATTAACATATTACGTTAATTACTACGTATTTTATACCCTTCGTGTCCTTTGTATTTCGCTCAGTTACCATCGGCGATGTTGGCGGTTGGTATCGTCATAAACCGCCGGTAGGTGTTGTCAATAAGGTTAGAAAGCACCCACGTGACTTCCGGCGGACATTGATAACGCGATTATACCGCGTTTGCGAGGTAATTTTTCTGCGAGTCGAATCTTTACACGATCTTTCCATTCAATGGAAATCTCGGACAGATTTATCAGAGAAAGAGCGCGTTGAATCTCTACTTCGTTTTCCATCTCGACACGTTTCTACGAATTTTAGCTACACTGTCGGATAAGTCGACAAGGGTGGTAAGTGGTTTATTATAAATGTGTAAATTGTTTAGGTTTTCCTTGCAAGCCCGAAAATTCTAATAATACGAAGTGCAAAAAATCTGTAATTAACTAGTTATTTTCGAGAGAAATGTTCAATTTAGTTGGAAGAAGGATAATTAGAATAGTAGAACAGTAATAATTAACTTTTCTTTCGTACGTGTAGTTTAATATTTAATAGAAAAATGCAAATAAAATAAGAACAATAGGAATGTGTTGTAATTATAAAACTAGTAAATTATAAAACTATTTTATAATTTCTATTATAAAACTATTAATTATAAAACTATTTTATAATTAAACTATCTAATTATAAGACAATTTTATAATTTCTCAAAATGATACAGAGTATAATAAAAAGGAAAATGATTAGTAAAAAGTCATTAAGTATTTAATTTCTAACGTTTCAGATAAGGGAAAATTCAGACAAAAATTTGTTAACCGCAAAGTTCTTATTGTTCCTTTAAATTAGTATAAATTTATTTATTCGAAAAATGTATAAACACACTTTTCAATAGACTATAGCTCTAACTAAAATGAAAGACGTTAGTCATAGCATTAAGTATTTTGTTTAAATATTCAACGACCGAGTGGCATTATTTCATCTACCGAATGGGTACAAATTACAAATCGAATTTATATCGCCGTTTTCAAAACACGTCGGTACAGTTTCCAATCATGAACCAGTTCAATAATTGCGACAACGGAGCCGGGCCTTGTACAAAGTGCGTGTCCTTATATGAATCGATGCTTGATCCTTGATGTCAGTTCGGCTCCTAAAGGCAAATTAAACATACGTCGTATTTTTTTGCATTCCTTATGCAGACGACCGTTGTTTTATTTCCCTTAACAAATTCTCCTTTTCTTGAAATTATAGGCATTTAACCACTTGTTGAAATTGTACGGTTCGCTCGTGACTCATCGTGTAAAATCTCGAATCGAGGTCGATTTATTATCGTTTATACTACAAAAGTTTAATCATTTCATAGTATTTTTCAGAAAATTGATTAGAACCAACTTTGTCTGGAAAAATTGGAAAATATGAATTTTTGATTAGTTTTGATAACTTTTTGATGTGATATATGATATTGAACAATTATAAATATTAATTCAGATATTAATATTATATTGGAAGGATGGATCGTAATAATAGTAAACGATGAATTAATAAATTTCATTTAAGCCGCGAATAATGGAGAAGTGAAAAGAAAGTGATAGTATATGACTAAAAATCCAAATTGTATAACAAAATTACAAAATTTGTACCAAATATTGGAAACATCTTTTGCAGTTATATTTCATACAATTCTTGTATACTTTCTATTGATAGCTTTTCTAATGTAAAATATTTTTTATACAGAAAATTGTACAATTTTTTATTTCTGGTACAAAGCAAATTGATTAATTGATAGCAAACAGTAAAAACAGAGAAACTGTAAAATTTAAAATAAAAGCAAAATATTTATTATGGATAAGAAATAAAACCAAAACCGACATTTGTAGAATAGATAAATAAAAAACATTATTTGATTAATTACGAATAAATAATGTATCACTTATATCTTTAATAACTGATTTACTTATATCCGCACTTACTCTGGCTATAAAATTTCGACACGCATAGAAATAAAGATATTTAAACGAAATAGAATAAAATGAAATGTGAAATGCAAGGAACAGAAGGAAACCGAGTCGCGTTACTCAAAAGCCCATCAATTAGACCCCCATAAAGTCCCGTAGCCCTTAAAGCCATCGTGAAGACGCTGGAAAAATAAGTCACATGAGTTTCCGTGAAAGCAATTCCAGAACCGATGGAATCTCTCTCTCTCCGCTATTGATAGAACCCCATAGACAACGGGCGCGGTCGGTTTTTCCTGAAACATGTAAAAGTTGCACGCACCATCGACCAGTCCAAAAATAGGCGAACGAAAAGCGAGAGGCCAGGGTTTTTATTTATGGTCGTGTTACACCCCTGAAACCGAAGCAGCCACGCGCCACCCCCGATATTCGACGTCCTCTTTCTTCTTCTTTTCCTTCTTCTTCTTCTTCTTTCTTACGACCCACGCTTCACGCCGTTTTACGGGACACCCTGAAGGATTTCTGGCGGTAAAGGACATCGACAAATTTGATCTAACCATGTGATTTCACTTTCAGTTTATTAGCAATTTTTAGTTAATTTGGAGGAATGAATTAAGGTGATTAGAGGAATTGTTAAAGTTGTTTTAATGTAAAATGTTTTAGTTAATAACATAACAAGAGATTTTAAACTATTGTTACAATAATCATATAATAATTGACTTATTGTTGTTAGTAAATTGTAATAATGTCATTTAATGTATCAATACTAATTATGTAGCACATTCCAATATCATATTCATATTAATTATACATATAACAGTTGATTTTTATATAATTAATGACTTATGATGATATAATTAATATATGTATAATTATAATAACTGTATTATTACTTATATTAATCACAATTAGTTACAACATATGTCAGTGATTTTTAATTTAAGTATTTAAAAATCTTTTTACTTTGAGAATTCTGAATTTGAAAATATCTACTTGTACGTTTCAAAATTTCCAGGTTTCTAAATCCCTAAATACCTAAATTCCCAAATTTCTAAATTCTTAATATTATCAAATGTGAAAAAGTAAAATTATCAAATTTCTAAATTTGGAAGTTTGAAATTTAAAAATTAGAAAGTCTGGTATTTCTATATTCCTGAATTTCTACAGTATGTTCGATATTTCTGCATTCCTACTATTCTAAATGTTTAAATGTAAAAATTTGTAAATTTGAACATTTGTAAACTTAAAAATTTTGATCTGAGAAAATGTATAAATATAAAACATTTTAACTATGAAAATTGCAAATTTAAACATTTCCAACTGTCACCAATCATAAATTTAAACATTTACAGCTTCGAAAATCAACAAACCAAAAAATTTATAAATTTGAAAACAAAAATTTCCAAATTTCACTCGCCACTTGTAAGAGTTTGTTTATAACGTTCTTATAAATACAAAATATTTCTTTTGAACGTAACGTTAATAATTTTAGTTCGTGTATTTGTCGAACCTTGCACTTTGTTTATAAGAGTAGTATGTATTGTTTAATTTTCATCGCAGTATTCTTGTACACCCTCTAGATGGTAACGAGTGTTTCGTGTATACATATACTTGAAAATTACACTTATTTCCTGCTGGTTAGAGGATCGACGCGTGACTTCTAGAAGCGTGCCTGATTTCTCGTCATTTCCGTAGGTTTATCCCCAAAAGTGAAGAGGGTGAAAAGATCGACAGCTGTGTCTCGTACTGTTTTCCGTGTTCCTGAAATTTAGCCACGCGACTTCCTCTTCGCCCCAATGGGTTCCTTTAGCCACGTTTTGCTTTCGATTATGGTTGATTATTTTTAAATGTTTTCACGGGGAACGGTTATTTATATGCTCACGTGTTGAATGATCTCCGACGGATCTCCGTTTCTTACATTTAACCATGTTTATTCTTCTGAGTGAGAAATAAGGGAACCGTTTCTAAATGGCGTATTCATATTTTGCAAGTTTAATACCTTAAACAATTTTCAATTTATGAATGCGTAAAGTTTCAAATGTAATAATTTAGATACCTTCGAATTTAGAAATGAAGAAACTTTCAAAATCACAATTCCTATATTTTATAAACTACCAAAATTACAATTTCCAAATTTTTTAAATTTAGAAATTTTTGTACTCTCAAATTTAAAAATGTAGCAATTTTCCAAGCCTCGAATTGAAATTCACAAATTTTTCAAGTTTCTAAATCCACAAATTTCTAAGGTTTCCATATTTTCAAGCTATTGATTCTCTATATCCGACACTTTCTAGATCACACAACTCCAAATTATTTTACCAAATTTTTTAGTAACAAATTTTCCAAATTGCCAAATCTAAAAATTCTTCTTTCCTTACATTTCTATAATTTCTATATACTCAAATTTCTAAATCTCCAATTTTCTAGATTTTTAAATATAAAAATAATCAAATAACTCAATTTCCAAATCCCTATTTCCCGAAATTTCTAACTCTCATATTCCAAAACTTCCGAAATCCTTTATTTCCCAAATCTCTATTTCCCAACATTTCTAGAACCTTCAATTCCAAATTCCTCGAACGCTAACTGTTTATATCCTCAACTTCATTACCTATCTCCAGGTTTTCAATTCCTCAAGAGTCCTTCAATATCGACGAATAAGTGTTCTCTTCTCATCTGATTACCTATTGTTTCTAGAAAAACCGAGTTTTCTTTAGACCAGTGTTTCCCAACGTGGGGCCCACGCCCCACAGGGGGGCAATTTGATTATAGGGGGGGGGCGATTCGAAAATGGACTCGACACGAGTTTAACCCTTTCTCTCCGAGCCATTTAAATGCAATGCTAGATTTCGATGTCAAATTTAACGAAAAAAGCAAATTCTATGCAGCATTCATCGAGCGCAAGGATCTCACTAAATTAAAATAATAAATTAATATAGAAAAATCTTTATTAAAATTATTTGGAATTTGAATTTCAGTTTTTCATTATATGTTTTGAAAATTTACTTACTGTGTTTCGTTAACAATTTCCTAGTGATTTCTTCCTAAAACCTATCATTTAAGTTGCTTAAGTGAACAATTCAATTTTTTAATATTAAAAGTTATGTATGTTACATAGGGGGGCATAAGAATTTCAAAAAAGCTAAGGTGGGGCATGGTACAAAAAAGGTTGGGAAACACTGCTTTAGACGGTTCTGGCGTACGCGACGTCTCCTTGTCTCCGTGATGAAATAGTACGCAGTTAATGTAATTACACGCAGAATACATAAAACTGCACATATCTTATCGATAGCGCCGGTGGCCCTACCCGGAAATGATAGATCTACGGCGTTCGATCTGAACGCGTTAGGTTCGCCATACGATGATCAGTTTCGCGGGTGAAAATCTAATCCAGCGACAACGTGACACGCGTTTCTCTTCACGTGCGGTCTAGCTGGGTCAATCGAGCGTAAATAGGAGTTCGCAATTACCGTCGAGCAGGATCGGCTGTACGGTGACACAATGCAGCAGCTTGTGGCGCAGCTTGCGTGGGCGTTGATTAGGCCCCGCCAAAAGGGGCAGTCGCTCCCGTTTCCAGGGCAGATTATAAAATATTCCGCAGGTAGCTGCAGCGGCAGCAGCTAGCACAGGAATAATGGGGATAATGGTGAAAGGCAGGAGAGGACTTTATCAATGGGAATTGGCGTGCTTCTAATGGGGACGAGACTGGACAATGGTTAGGCAGAGCCGATGGTCCACACTGTCGACGTCCCCACTTTTTGTTTCTCCCTGGTCGACGGTCAGCTGCGAACACCCCCGCAGCTGCTACTCCGTTGTTCGGACCACGATTTTCGTCGAATGCTCTTGGTTTTATTTCCCTCACGACCTTGGACAATCGACTCCCGATACGTACCGTACACCCATTAGGGACACGACACGCGCCACGGGTAATTTTCTTTCGATGAAACGGTTAAATGATATGTACACTCGAGTGCTACGTTCGCCTCCTTGGTACATGAACGCGTGTGTTCGAGATGGAAGTTTTATATTTCTGAACTTTTTTCGCATTTTCCAAATGTTCGTACTTTTCAAATTTTTCAGCTTGTACGTTGATAAGTTTACTCGACTTACAAACTGTAGCATTTACGAATTTTTGGATTACCAAGTCGCATATTTTAGAATTTTCTAATTATCATATGTCATAATACCTTAATTTCCAAAATTCCAAATTTCTCGGTTCTCAGTTTGTCCAATTTTTTCAAACCGTTTAACCGTTTAATTTCTAAATTTCCAAGTACCTAAATGACCAAATTTCCCAGTTCTCAAATTTATCAAATTAGCAAATATCGACTTCTCAAGTTCCAAGATTTTCGTATCTCTAAAATTTTTAAGATTCTTCAGATTTCTAAATTACCAAATATCCAAATTTCCAAATTATCAAATTTCTATAAATGTAAAATTTTAAACTTCCACTATTGTTACGTTTCAATACTTCTGAATTTCTACATTTTTTTCATGTCTACAAAAGTACCTACATTCTCTAATTTCTCGATTTCTAAATTTCTAATTTTCCAAGTTACCAAATTCCCAAGTTTATATAATCTGAATTCTCAAAAACAAGAAATCTTCATATATTACAAAACACAAATTACAATGACAATATTCTAACAAATATATTCTCCAGGCAAAAATTAATATAATTCTGGTGACCACATAATCTATAAGTAATTTAATTGAAGTACTTTCATTAACATTGGCGTGATCGATCACCAATGACTCCAACAGCATCGAGCGTGTTAAGTATGCATATAAATTAATCCACGAAATCACGATGCTATCGGTGGTACACCCTATTAAATCCATAAGACCTTGTTAGACCAAAGTTACGTAACACGCGTTCCTTAGGCAGTCAGATAAATCTCCAGGAAGTTCGAAATCCTTGTGGCTTCATATCTCGCATGCAAAACTAAAGGAAGCTCCTAAAAATGAACTCCGAGCAGGCTGATATTCGAATCAGATATTATGCAAAGGGTTGATGCGGTCTAAGAGAAACCGTCTGGCTATTTGTCTCCGTACAACCCCCTCAACCTCTCCAACCCCCGATGACCAACCCTTGCTCCTAGGTGTGATTAATTCCCTGAACGCACGGACTACGCTTGAAAAGCTGTTAGACACGAAAATCGTGATGGTTGAAATATTCGATTGAGTCGTTCACGTCAAATTTTCTATTGGCTCAGATAGAAGAACACCATATAAGGTTGAATTATTCACCTTCTTTAACAACAAAATTACTGACGTATATTGTACGCTTGTATTGGAATTAAAAACAAAATTAAAAGATAATAAAAGAACGATGATATTAAAATGATTGTACGCGTTAATTCTTTCTCTTGACAAAAATCAACATTCAGTTTTGTAACTTAAAATAAAAAGTGCGTAAAGCGGTTATTTCACCCCTTTGGTACTTTTAATGTTTACGATTCGATGCTATCTACTTATATCGTTATATTATTCTGCGATTCTTAACGTTGTTTTTGATATTTTAATTAAGTAAAGTACTAAAGGTTTTATGGTGAAGGTATCTGATACAACATACAACATAATCTGCTGCAACCACAGGCTTCATATTTTCTAATTCATGATGAAGAATGTTTTTATATCTAGTTTTATGGTGTTATACGATAATATAGGTTGTGATATTCTATTTGTATTTCGAGTTTGATGAAGTAACATTTGAATTTCCATGTTCCTAAACTTTCGAATCTAAAATTTCCAAATTAGTTATTTCGTCATTTTTAAAATATATAAATTTCAGATTTTATTTTTGTATACATTTGAAATTATATATTCGAAATTTTCAACTTTTGAAAATCTCTAATGTGTTCTACATTCCACATTCTAAATTGTGCCATTATTAAAATTGTAAGCCCCTAAATTTTAAATTCCTGTATTTAAATATTTTTATGTTCAACAAAGAATGGAAGCTTTATAATACATAGTTAAGTTGTCTAAGTTCATCTAATTTTAAGTCGAAATGATTTTGTAGTATTGATTTCTGCTATTTTAGAATATGTTCAACAATTCAACATGTGACAATCGAAGATTCGAATATTAAATAAAATAAATATAAATATATATAATGCACTGAGCTCAACGAAAAATCGCACTTTTACAGTATTTCGTTTTTATTTTTAATTAATTTTAAATAATTTGTTAGTATTGATTGTTACTACTTTACAACTTCATGTTTAAAAATCTAACATGTAATAATGTTAAGATCGGTAATGATAATATTCATGAGAAATTTTGTACATTTATAAAATTTCATACCTTTATAATTTTCTAATTCTATAATTTCATAATTTTCTGATGTTATTCCCTTCCAATTTTCTAATTTTAATTCATTGCTATTCATTATTGTACTAGTAATTATTTCTTTTTTATCAATTAACACACGAGAAATATTTGCAACATCTCATTCATATTTTTATAAATTTCTGTATGTTCTGAATAATTTATATTGCTAAAACGAAATAAATCACTACTAGACTGAAAGAAATTACCAAATGTAAAACAGAATAATTTACTAAATATTTTGACGAATATCCTTCTGTCATAAATCAAGTATGCTTTAAAATGAACGATCTTAACAATATTTTCTTTAAACAAAGCTTAAATATTATTAAAGGATGATATTTTCGTGTTAAACAATTTTTATGATGTTGATTGACTACTTAGTATCAATTTATAGCATTTTATTATAGACCAGAACCTCTAAAATTATTCGAACTGTATATTTCTCCTGTAAATTGTTATCTCATTGGAAAATAATGAATTGCACCAGCCAGGTGCGAATAATATATGCATGATTTTCTATTTGCTCAAGATCAATGTGCAGACAGTCTACTTTTCTGGACGAACTTATAAAACGAGGCTATTAACGCCTCGATTTAATTTTATACGACTGCATTATCCGAGATTTACGATACTGCAGCTGCAGTATCTTGTTCTGTTCGCTTTCTTAATAATCGGACTACCTATCGTTTGTATATGAATAATTAACATTTTATTATACATATTTCTACTGACGCTCGTTCCGCGAACGTTTTCGACAATAAAAAGACATCGAACAGGTGAACAACCCTGACAAAAATAATGGTTGAATCATTGGTCGTCGTCTTAGCCCGCGGAAACAATTTAATTGCCATTCTTCGACCATCATAAACGGTACTTGGGGCCTCGGATATGGCCATGTACAGGATGTCTCTAAAATAATATTCTGAATTTTCAAATATAAAAAAATCCAGAGTTTAATATTTATGCTGCTATTATAGATACTGATTGGATTAAAAAAAACGATGATTATTAAAATTTGTATTAAATTTGAAGCTCGAAAAAGGGCTATATACGGGGATCAGATGCGGTCATATTCTGAATGACTGAAATTATATTCTACACCCTTTCAATTCAAATAATGTGCCTAGATTTCTAATTAATGTATTCAAGAATTGAATTAATTAAATTCAATAATGTGGTTATTATCGAAATCGTTATTGTAATTAAGGTGATCGAATATGGCAAAATAACAGATAATTTAGAAATAACATTCTAAACCTTTCAAATAAAAAATCTAGTGAGATTTGCATCTACAGTTCATTAGGACTGAAATGATCAGCTCCAAACAGATAATAACAGTTGTTAAAATTCTTTTATTATTATTAAGCATAGATTTTAAACAGATCTATATAGACTGTATGGCCAATAAAAATGGACGTATACAGAATGATTGTGAAATAACTACCTGAACCTCTTATATGAGGAAAATATAATTATGATCTTCGAGAATTAATCCTATCTAACTGATTCGGAAAGTACTGTGTATATTCTTAAAGCAAAGGATCGTAAAAAATGTACAGTTCCACTTCTTACCGAATTATGAGGTACTAAATTGTGAACTAGCGTATGGCTATATAAGATGACTCTAAAATAACCATTTGAATTATTCGAACAATTTAGGGTTCGTCCGTAACGGTCCTCCTTTAGAGTCAATCTAGTCAGGCGCAGTAAAAATAAAATTACTAAAATTAAACTATTTACATTAAGGTAACACGATCTCGGTACAAAACTTCTTATAGATTCAATTACAGAAGAATTCCGTTGTTAATTTATAATGTATTAAGCTATTAATTATCGAAGTAATTTTCGTGCATGCCAAAATTTTTGAGAAAAGCCGGCTAGTACGATTCAATATTATCCCACTTCGCTAAGCAGTTATGGACAAATATAGTAAATTTTGCTAACTGCTGCCAGATCCGAATGTCTGCCATCTTCGACTAATCATAGAGCCAATCCAAATTTAAATTATACTGCACACATCTCTTCCACTCGAGTTTTCGCCTAGTATTCTTCACGTTAAACTTTATAGAATTATACAAAAATTGATATTTTCAACGAATTGCAAGTAGAAATATGTTTTCAAAATTTTTTTCGAAAAAGTCCTATGACGCTAATATTGCTGTGATTTAATAATGTATATTCATAATGCATTTTTCCAATTATCACGTTATGCAGATGAATACAAATTCAATTATATTTATTGTTAAGAGCTGCGTTTTCAACATATATTATTAACGTCTCGTATGACTCGAAATTTATTACGTCGTTCGGAAAGGAATTTCGTTTCTTTTTTTTTCTAAGAATGAGATACGACTTTCGGGGGATACTTCTTTTCTTACTTGAACAGCTTTCTTAAAAAAGTGAAGAATTCCGAAAATGATACTTTTCACTTTTCATATCCGACACGGTAACAGCCATAAATTATTCGGACTTATTCCGATTCAAGACTGATTTTTCTCCAATTCTCTGATTTCCAAATTCTGAAAAATCCGAATTCTCTGATTTCCAAATTCGGAAAATTCCGAATTCTCAGATTTTCAAATTCTGAAAAATTCGAATTCCCAGGTTTCCAAATTCTGAAAAATCCGAATTCTTAGATTTCCAAATTGGGAAAAATCCGAATTCACAGCTTTCCAAATTCTGAAACTTTCGAATTCCCAGCTTTCCAAATTCTGAAAAATCCGAATTCTTAGATTTCCAAATTCTGAAAAATCTGAATTCTTAGATTTCCAAATTGGGAAAGATCCAAATTCCTAACTTTCCAAATTCTGAAAATTTCGAATTCCCAGCTTTCCAAATTCGGAAAGTTTCAAAATTCCAGATTTTCAAATTCTAAGAATTTCTCACAAGCAAGACTGATGGGGAAAAACGAAATGACTTTCCGAACAACCCAATACTATTTATAAAACATATGCGACCAAAGAATTACTTTTGTATTTAATTGTAGATGTTCCTATAAACATCGGTAATGTAAAAACCACTTTGGAGTCTAAGAAAGATTGATTAATATTTCAAATTTTAAAGAATAAACAAATAATACAAATACTATGTTACGAAGATATATTAATTACTACAGAAAGCAGGTTTCAGTCAAACAAATTTATTCCTTCCTCGAACCAAGTTTAATATTGATGTAATGTACCCAATGAAAATTATTTCATTGCTCTCTTAGAAAGTTGTTACGCCTTCTTTCATGATCCTGCAATAAACAAGAGCAATTTAATGACTCCGCTATCGTTCATTCGAGGCTGTTCTCTTCGTTCTCAATGTATATAGGATACTTTGAAATCACCTTGTACATCGCACCAAGTGAAATAAATGGCCTTTCGGTTCCACTAACAAATCTCTTAGAGGAATTCGTTTCGCATTGTATCGTGAAATTAATATCGCTCTATTTTATGTCCATCAATCCTTTCTGTTTTACTTTTATTCTAGTTTCGCATACCATTCATAAAAGTATCAAATATCGTCATTTTAATATACGGCGAAGAAAAATCACTGCACAACACAAAATTACAAAAGTTTAAATAGAAAATTAGAAATGATTTTAAAAATTAGTTTCGGTTTCGTAGTTAGATCCGATATAAAAATTAAACCACAGTACTTACAGTAGCGGTCAAAAGTTTAAGACTAAATGGAAAAAATAAGTAATTGATTTACTGTTCATAAAAACTATAAATAGTGTTCTACTTTCAGTGTTAACTAATTAGACATTTATTTATACACCTATAAAAAAAAAAATTTCATTTTGATATTTTGCTCAGTAGCGAAGTTACAGAAAAAGGAACGAAGTTCGTATAATATTTCAAATCAAACTACAGTCTTAAACTTTTGTCCGCTACTGTAAGTGACAGAAGGATACTTAAATAAAAATTGTTTAGTTCCATTGATTTTATTTTGAAAGCTTCATCATCGGATCACCAATTTTAATGGAGTTTTTAGAAACATTAGTAAGTTAAGTTTCTTAAAAGTCAACCCCATAGGGATATTTCTTTAGAGAGAGGTACTTGAAAATTTTAGTTTACCCGTTTTTGAAGTTTTTCATAACTTGGACAGGTCTAAATCATCGGGAGGACCAGTCCCAATGACACTTTAGAATTCCGTTCACGCGCATAATTCAGTTTTCAAATGGCAAGTTTAAAGCCAATGGCAATTATCGCGAACCGACTAAACGAGTGGCATTAATCGTCGCTCATTGGACATCGCCAATCGACCGGACAAAACTTGGCTGGGTCAAAGCGTAAATCTTACTAATGGCGTGAACACGCACGCTTGTATGAAAGAGCTTTTCCGAAACCATGCCGTTCATTCGTCCTTTATATAATCGTGAAGCTTCAATTTGGAGGAAAATTACAGGTGCCATTATAAACGTGTAAACCCGATGAACATGATCATCGACGAAATCGAAATTTAGAACGTTTGGAGGTTATTCAGTCAATGGTCGTACAAGAGAAATGAAATCGTTGGCAATAGCAATATGTTATAAACATCTTTTCACATTTTTGAGCGTCGTTCAAGTATCTCTGAAAGTTTTGAATGCGAAGAACAGAAGATTCAAAACTGTACTTTTACATATTTTAATAAAATATAATCAAGTTAAGTATTTGATTGATTCTATAAAATATAATCAAGTTAAATATTTGATTAATTCTATAAAATATAATCGAATTAAATATTGAGTGATTCTATAAAATATAATCAAGTCATATATTAATTCTTTTAAAAAAAGTTTTAAGATACTTTGATTGAGACCAAGTTTTACATGAGTGAAAGTTTTGAAGTTATTAATACTTTTTCATTTTTCGTCTATACATTATTATATCAAGTGTTGTCGTGTATAAACTTCTTATAATGTGGTATTTCTGTGACTTTGTGATGAAATGTATTTGGTAGAGTATTCTACTATTCTTTTGTTCAATTCTAACTATTGAACCTAATAGTTAATAACCTATCAGTAGTCTATATTAGGTCTGGATTGGGACTTCAATGGTTCTGGTTTGGTTTACATTGCACACAGAAATTCAGATTAACTTTGTCTTGATGTATAGTGTTCTGATTAGGACACGCGTTGCTCACACAACCTAGGATAAAAAATGTACTATCTAGAAAATACTTACATCGCTTATAACAATTTAAGTTAGGTCTGTAATGCTCTTGGTTAGGTCTATATAAACCACGGTGATCTATGTTAAATCTGTTATAGCTTACACTGATTGATGTTACATTTATCGTAGTATAAGCACGGTTTATATTAGCCGACAGTGATATGAACTAAGTGTAGTTAACTAAATCTATAGTCGTCCAGGTTTGGTTCACGTTCCTCACGACAGTTTACATCAGAATTGTAATGATGTATGACAGTGTAGGTTAGGTCTGTCACGATCCATAATGTCCCAAGTTAGATTTACTATAACTTACAGTGATCTAGATTACGTTTATTATGGGCGACAATAGTTTAAATGATAATTATATTTGCATCGAGATATATAAATTAAGTATATTATCATTTAGAAATACCTAGGTTAATACCTGGCTAACACTAATTTACTGGTTTCAATTAACCACTCGTATAAGTGAAATTGCTTAAGACATTGGATTAAATTTAATACGTCATAATCCACAGCCATCCATACTTGATGTGCATTACCTACGATGATTTAGGATAGATCTGTCATCGTCCACATACTGATCTAACAAGATCAGTCAAGATCTAACAATTGTAAGATCTTATTTTCGAACCGTATTAAAAGGATGTCCCATCAACCATTTTTCATCGCAGGCATATTAAGTTCATTGAAAGCATCTATGAGAAAGTTACAAATTCCGTACCGATCGCCAAGCATCCGATTAATCCCTACCGAACGGCTTTCAGCATCTGTCAGACGGTGTAACGATCGCAGAACGCGATCAAGTGCAACAATTTTTACGAAGGAAACATCTTCGACCGGTTTCCCAATCGGTCGCTTCGGTTTTCTCGCCCGCGGTGCGTAACAAGCCGACGATCGTGCAAACGGGAACACTTAATTACCGTGTATCGGTGTAAAATCGCAGACCCGTCCAGTCAGATCGTCTCGAGGAGAGAGGCATTCGTACAGATATGCGGCCCACAATCTTATCTGTACACCTCGTAAATAGCGGCCTATAGCGAGGTAAGGGGAATGATCCTTTGGCGCAGGTTCGTTTTACTTTGGCCGGAGTCTATTATGAAGGCATGAGTGCATTAGTGCCGGCAGATTGACCCGTTGGTCAACGGAGCCGTTTAAATTGCGTCCAGAAGAACGGTCACGTGCGCTGCCACACAACGATCCTGCCGCGTATGTGCAGACGCACGAGTCTTCCCGCCTTTTTTCATTCAATACATCCACCGACCAGACGGAGATTAAGTTAACTAAGTGATTCGGTTATGGGTTCGTAAGACCCGTGAACGATCCCCCTGTCACAAATTGCATTACATTAGAAATGCACGAAACATCGTACGTCACGTTACATTATAAATGGACAGCGTTTATTTTTCTTACACGGACTTTTTCGACCGTTTGGTCAATTCTGACGAGAAGATTTTCATAGGAAAAATATAATTACTGAATTTACGTGATTAGTTATTTTGGCTCTTCGGTTTGCGTTTATTATGATGTAATATCATACAATTCTGTTGTATTTAAACAGGAAGAAGAACTTTGGCTCGGTTAAACTCTCTGAAGAATTTAGGTTGTTTTATGTTAGCTTCTAGTGTTTAGCAAACCTTTGCTTTTAGACACTGCTGTATGCTTCATGTTTTAAGTTTGTCACTCGTCTTATAGCACAGTAATTGAGCAACACCCGATAAGTGTCAGTACATTCTCCTAATTATACAAATTAGTATAACAATTAATTATGTGATAGTATGTAAATAGTATTTCATGAACGCGAACATGCATTAATGCAGTGCTCACTCGGTTAATGCCTGATTTAGGTTTTTATATCGTATTATTTTATATATACATTTACATATCGGGTATTTGTTTAGTTAGTATTTCCTAAAGATATGATGTCCCTCTCTTGTGCCTGCATTAACTGGCTTCTTTTTAGATCATACCTTCACTACGGATGCACACATATTTCACTAAATGGACCGTATCTTCGTTATTTTTACGAGCTTTTAAAGATTTCAAAAATGTACTTTACGTTTTGTATATGTCAAGCATTGCCATACGAATGTGTTGATATGAAGATGATATTCAAGGGTTGTTAAATCGGCGACAACTCTTCAGGCTCAATACTGAATACACCGAGATTTCTTAAGATCCATACTGTTCGATTAAAAAATATAACTGATGCGCAAAATCTTTACTGTTTGATTAATACGAAAATGTATAATTTAAATAACAATAAACTGCCGTGGTTACTCCCATCACAATCCGTGAATAGTTCGAACCTATATTTCAATTCGGATCTGGAGATCTCTTTACAGACGAAGAAGACTCCTATTTTGCAGTACTCATGAATAGTTCGAACCTACAAGTTAAAACCAAGTTCTTGAATTAGTTAAACCTTCCGTCTCTAATCATAACCCCGCGCGTGCTTAAATTGTTCTCAACAGAACACCTCGCTACGTGGTCCGTAAGAGCATGTTCCTGTTCATGTTGTCCAAAAGGAAGACGGTCAAACAAGCGCGTTCCTTGTCTGGATTAGATTAGAATTGATTGTTCCCCGTTGCGGCCTGCCTCGGGCCTATTCCCCCGATATCGAATGATTTTTCAAGCGGTATTGGCCGCGGTTGATTCCGTGCACAGAACAGTTCTGATCGTTGCAAATACAAGGGGAGTACACCCCATCGGCGCCAAAGGCCGGCAGAAAGAGCAAACCGCCAAGAAACTCGACCAGGTCCCGCGATTACAAATAACAATAAATTCCCGGACGGAGCAGCGGTAACATTAAAACCCTCTCACACTCCGTGTTGCGGCCGTGAATTGGTGTAACTGGCTGTCCCACGGGCAACATGGCGCGAGGAACGATCATGATTTCAGCCCAGACGAGATAAGGGTTTCGCGTATGACATGCCCAGGCCTGCCCTCTCTCCCTCTTCCCGAGCAACTTCTACTTCTAGACTTGTAAGCAGCTCCAGGCATCGATCGGCCTTCTTTATTCATTTGCAAACGAATAAATAAGCACGTTCGGTCGATAAGATAGAGACCTGTAAATCTGTTGGTTACTTAACAGGTCGCCGAACGATCTTCAACAGCTCCTCCCTCTCGGTTTCTCTCCCGGCGCGGTGTGCTCTGCAAGGTTCTTTATTACTTCATGCCCAGGCGGACGGTGTTTTTGTTCCTGAGCTGCCTTCGTTCGGAGATAACAAAGCCCGGACACGGTTAACGCGTTACTGATCGCTTAACAAACACGCGGATAGCAATAACTCGTTGCTACGAAGCGACGGGATGAAAACGTTCGAGATTTGGCGGGAACGGGAGGAGACCGGGTATCGCGATCCTCGCTGTTGGTTTACAACCGTGATTTGTTAGTTGTCCCGCGGGGAAACTCTTCGTCGCTTTGTCCCACGAACCTGCGCGTTTGTCGGAACATTTTCCATTTGTCTATTCGCCAATTCAAGGAGCATCTTGTCGATCAAAATTCGTGCCATTTACTTTGCGTAATAACTTAACGTTACGATTACACGATGTTTCAAGAATGGTGGATCCTTTTTGAACTGGTTTTAAACGTTATGCTCCTGAACCCACGTGTTACATGATTTACGATGACCCAGCAGTTCCGTGAACGACCTTCTTCTTCTAAAACTCCGAAAGGCCTACACAGACAAGGTCTCCTCGGTTAGGATGCCAGAATTTTTTTGTACTACCCGAAGAACTTTCCAATAAAGTAAATGATTGACAAGTAACTAAAGAAATATGGTGCCGTTGGTACAGTCTGAGAACGCACGTTACTGTTCCGGTACTTTTAAACTTCCGATTTTAAACTCTTCAATTACTATGAATCAAAATATCGGTGTAATTACTGTTTAAAATTGAAGTTATACTATTAGAGTTATAAGAGCATCGCTTCAATATCTTTTCCTTTTGTTAGGTTAACCCTTTGCACTCGAAAATATTTTCGCCGCTAAAAGATAACAATTATAAAATATTTTGATTTAAATGTTTGATGATTTTTTTCGAAGTTAACCTCATTATTATTAACTGCCACTATTGGCTGTTTCCTTGTGTTTATACATCATATGTGCAACACTAGAGTTAGTTAAAAGATAACCTACTCTAAATTATTGTATTGAACAAAGTGGTAAGTGTGGGTCACCTTTCGAGTGCAAAGGATGAAATTATATGATATTAGACTAGATTAAATCGGATTAAATTAGGTTATATTAGCTTACTTTAGATCAGATTACGTTATTTCAGGGATCTAGATAAGTTAATATTGAGTTTGTCTTTTTAATAGCAATCATAGTTTTACATCGCTCAAGGAGCACTCGTCGTCTGAGCAGTCTACCACATAAAACCATCATGGCAATGTGCAGCAACATTGTGTAGGATCGCTTCTACGGTTAACCTTCGCTCCTCCAAGCTATTATCCATAAACATCGAGAAAAATCGATTGCTATTTAACGGTGGAAGAAAAGAAGGTAACCGGTACCTGATCACAGACGGGGCCCCCAACGAAGAAAAAAACTCACCGTTTGTAAGTCATCGAGCTGACAGCAGTCACTCGCGAACAAAGGGGAAGCCGGTCGCGAGGATCGGCTCGCGGGGTGTTGAACGGGATCTCCAAGTTGCAAATATGGCAATCGTAATGGAAGGAGACTTCCATCTTGCGCTTTAGTGTCTACCAAGAGATAGATTAACCGTGTGCAACCGCGGCTATGCCTGCCCTGCCACCCCCACCGGCCGCTCGCGGCCCGTACAAAAGTATAATATGCACTGTAGTCTGTCCTTTTCTTCCCATACCCCTCCAGATTGTTCCGGTACCCCACTACCGATGGGCGATCCGTTGCAGTTCGAGCGAACCGAAGGGAGGAGGAAAGTCCCGCACGGTGGTGGTTCATTAGAAGGCACGAACACCTTGGCCCCGGTGAGAAAGTGTGCATCCACATGCACGCGGGTGCAAGCAGCCGCGTATGCAACGAGTAAGAAAGCGTATTAGGTACGCAGGCATGCGATCCCGGCTGAAGGAGGGCGGTCCGAGGAGACAGGTGCGAGCCAATCGCGGCCCGCCACGTGCAATTTCCCTCGGCGTCTCTCTTTCCACGTTCATTTCTCATTCCTCCTCTGTCTCCCTACCCCTGTTCTTGCCTCCGCGCTCAGCCGCCGCTGCTAACTTATTTAAACGAGACTCGACCCCGTCACTGCGAGTACGAATCCCTTTCGTATTCGGCACCGATGCGCCGTGACTCGAGAGCAACGACCCCCGCAACGATTCTTCGCTCGCTGCTTTTATCGATCGGCCTCCTTTGTACCGCGACCTTGTACTTACTCCATAGGATCCAACACTACTCTTCAACCGATTACGTATCGAGATGACCATGCATCCGGTTCATCGTCATATGTACCCTAATATCGTTGTATAGACAACTGCATTGGCCGATGCAACCATATGTGCCATTTGCCGAAAGGCTCGCATTTATTATGCAGACATTCGTCTAAATTTCAACTATTAGAAAAGTTTTGATGTCAGTTAGCACAAGACACTTTTCTGTTCTAGGTAGCAGATGAAACATTTCAATATTAGCTAGAAAAAGAGACATTTCAACTAGCAGAAGACATGTTTCTATGTTAGCCAACAAAAGGAACGTTTCATTGTTAGCTGGCAAAAAAAGACATTTTGATGTTAACTAGTAAAAGACATATTTCTATGTGAGCTACCAAGAGAAACATTACATTCTTTGCTAGCAGAAAAACACATTTTTATGTTAGCTATCAAAAGAAATAATTGAATATCAGCTAGCAAAAGGAACATTTCGTTAACTCGTCAAAATAATATAAATCCAATTGGCGTAGTAAATGCGCTACACTTTTTCGGAATCTGCAAACACAGACAAGACACGTACAGCTTCTTTATTATCTGATATGTAACATTATTGGTCCATCACGTCACATAATAATACATTGGGATCAAATACAGTAGAATGAAGCAACAGCAAAGACATTTATGTTGTACCAATTAGTATTAATCAACTACCGTGCACTCGCTACACGGTGAGTTCTAGAAATACAGAAGCAAGTCTAGTTTTCTTATTTTTTGGAAGTGATTGAAATTATTACAGCTATAATCGCTCTTTGCAAAAATATTTGTGAAGCAAAGATTTTTCACTTTAATCAATCACAATTGTATCGTTTTTAGTATCCTGTCAGGGTTCGTTTCATACGTAAACGTATAAGATAAATAGATAAAGCGTACCCCTTTGATGCTATATCACCCATGCCAATTTTATGATCTATGCACAGTGTTTCACGGTGTGCCACTCCGTTCTTTAGAAAAAATCTCTTTCTTCGCTCGTAGCGACTGTTCGCACCCTGAAACCTGAGATACAGGCTGAGTAGCAGGGTATTCTTGACCCCTGGAAATTTTCTGGTCCCATCTCGATGACCCACAGGTGTAGAAACGTATCATCAAGCGGGCGCACAACGTCTGTGCAGCAGGGCGTAATGGCGCTCGTAAATCTCGAAGATCCTCGTCAGCGGAGATCGAAGATCTCCTACAGGAAGTGTCTTCCTCGTTGTGAGGCGTTAGCTCCGGGACTCGTGAAAGTCGGAGGAGCATACTGTCAGCGTGGTTTCTGGCGAATTCGTAGTAAAGAAGAGCAGGAAACAGGCTAGCTGCTGTGAATTATGACTTCCGACCCATTTTCGCATTGTCGCGGGGCCCCGGCCGCTCGTTAGGCATCGCTGGCCCGCAAGTCTCCTCCGGTTTATGATTTATTGCCCCAACAAATCATCCGCCGGCTCAAGGTTGTGTCCTCGACAAAAGTCACTCAGCCTGTGCCACGCGGCACCAACAGTTGGTCAAGGCATTGCGCAACAGAGAGCCGAGAGTCCGGGCTGCTTTTGACCTGCCCGACCGGCGAAGGATCTCATTCCGTGTCTGAACCCTCGATGCAACCACCTGCGCCGTTCGCTGCGTTATTGGACGCGTGCCTAACTCTGTTCTTACGATTTTAGATACTATGCTGCTAATATTAATTATTAACGTCTGACTCTTCACGCTTCAACTACGATAAATCTTACACGAATTTTGAATACGCCTCAATTTGGCGTTCGAGTCCAATTATAATTTGCATAGTCTAGGAGTGCTGAATATAGAATTATAGCTGCGATTATTATAGTTAGTTCTCACTGACGCACGAGACAAATAAATCATAAGACATCTGTCTTATGTTAACAATATTTCGTTTGCAACCAAATTCGTTTGACGTACGTACAAACATTATGTCAGTGAAGTTGACTTCCTTGTTCTGTTTACTATTGTCTCAAAATTTATGGTACGAGCAGTTTGTTGTCAACATATATATTTGTCATTGTTTGATTTTAACAATAGATTTACGGAACCCGTCAAAATGACGGATCTCTGATTTTTTATTTTAAATTATGAAAATTAGTGAGAAGCTTCGGTCAAAATATAAGTTATTCTTCGTCGAAATAAAAAATCATTGCGCGAATTATTTCACATTTATTATTTATTTATTTGTATACCTTAGTTTCAATTGAAATATAAATGGCCATTAATCGTCCGTAAGTCTGTTAATCATGCCCGCGAGGGTCTTTTAAAACTGAATTCTCCAGTTAATCGCATAACTTTGATCGTTATATCACCCATATTTAAGGAACGCATGAATTTATACGTGAGTTAAACACACATTTTATGAGGGACATTTTTATTTATCCAATGATAAATGGTTGTATTATATACTTTAAGGTGCAGTCCGTGCGCCAAAAAATGGGTTCTGCCAGAATACTAAAAAGAATACAGCTGCGATTATTTAAAGCGAAAAACATACTTTTCGCTTTGCACATACCTTTGGCGAGGGTAAATAATTTATTACAGCTGTCACACCAATCGGACCGAAAAATAAGGAAAGTACATTACTAAGCTTCTCTCTAAAAAATTCCTAGAGTTCATCTTTTTTTGAGCACGTATACGGAGTAAAGGTAGCCAAATATTATTGGAATAGTCGATTGAGTTTGTTGAAAAAAATATACTTGGCAGTAGGATCTTTTTACGAGTTTAACGTAGACGCTCGAAATATTAAAATCGTAGAATCGCTTTTGTCACACCTTACATTTAACTAATAATAAGAATTAATAATTCCTGCTAATATACGACTGAATATGAAATAGCCGCAATTTAATATTGTTCACTGTAAAAATTCTGATAATAATGGTGTTGATACGAGGCTCATCTTGTTTCATTTTCATCGATCCGCAATGAAATCTAAAATTTATAATGTACCTAGTAGCAAATCCTTGATTAATATACAGTATGGTCAAATTTTACCCTGTGCTTTTTGATCTACATATAATTTCTAGCTGTAATTATTTACTAAACGTTTATTTCGTCGAGAAATAACGTGCTTTTTACTTTTTAGTACGATATAAATTTAACTTTGACAGAATCAAATGTGGCATTAAATTAATACTAAATAATTTATTAGGCTACCTTGTGAATTTAAAAATGTTATATTTCATCGACGTAGAGATTCAAAACAATTATTTGACAGTTAGAATAGGCAATTATTTTAAACTGTTTAAAATTGATTTGTGTAAATCTTAATTTGCTTTAGATATTTCTTACAACCTGGCTGTATATTATCGAGTTCGCTAAGTTTTTCCAGGAAAAATGATGATATAGGAGAAGGAAGATTCGCTATTTGCTAATTGAGTAATTTTTACTATTATACCATGTGGGGCAGCTTCTTCCCATTATATCGCTATTTTTCCCAAAAACTAGATTTTGTATTGAGTATTTGCATAAGCTATATGAATTCGTACAAAATTGGAGAACCAAAATGTTTATACTACGAGAGTTCTTAAATGGTAAACGCAATATTATCGATTATTCATAAATTATCGATACATTAATGACAGTTAATATTGTATGAATTTTAAGCTATAATTAATGTTAATTGAGGTGCCTAATCGCAAAAAAACGTGTAATTTCATTACTGAAATTTATTTTGCTTTGTTCTAACTTTGAACTTAACCTACCGTATTTTAATTTTAGAATTCAAATTCAAACTCTAGTTGAAAATTCAAACAGCTATGAATAGCATCTACTTATTGAGAAGAGAAAATTAACATCGTAAAATATTATTAAATAAATGTCTTCCAAAATGATTGTTACATAAAACCGTCTTGAAAGTACAGTATAAAACGTTTATCACTACTATGTACAACAAAAAATGCATATAATGTAGAGCACAGGAGATATGGGCATAGTTAAACGAGGGCAGAGAGGGCACCTGTCCTTGCGCCCCTCCCTCAGGGCGAAGGAAATGACTGTTTCTCTAAAGGAAACAAATTGCATTTTGCCCTTCCTTAAATGGAAAAGGATTAAAGTACAATTATTAATAATTACTTTGTACGTATAAATCTAATGCGTTTAAGATAATACTGAACCCCTTTACCCATTGCAGAGGATACAGTTAAGAATGCTATCGAAATAAGAATTTCACCCAAGGAATTATTCTTTACTAGTCGAGCGAATTCTGAATCGAGTTACGGTGTCTGGAAGAACAGGTCAGAAGCTGATCGCGAAGCCATAAAAGCGATCGGTGTTCGCGTCCAATAACACGTAATCAAATTAAACCTATTTTATGCCCGGTATAGATAAATCGGTAAAGTCCTATTCAGCTGCTGCACTCGACACGCCCTGTTGTTCCTTTGTTCGAAAAATAGTGACCGTTATCTTCGAAAGTTCTCGATTATCAATCACCAAATTCGGAAATTCTAATAAATTATAGTTTGATCTCGGTCGAAGTTGCAAATTCGGAAACGGCGTTTCACCGTTGTAGGGAGTACAATAGTTATCTTTCCTTAATCTATTAGTTCGAAGAAAAGGCGACTGGAGAAAGCTTTTATCCGAAATTCTATGAAACACGATGCGTCTACTGACCTGGATTTAGGGAGTTCAAAGGTGCCTCAGTATCGTAACTTTGCACAAGAAGTACGTATTTCTTTGTTAAACCTTATTGATAGTATAACTCCAAAAGAGATTAGATCTTCTAAACTCGAAATGTACAAATTTTCCACTTTTTTTCTTATAGTTATGAATTGCACGATTTGTTGTGCACCGGTTACAAGATGACTCCGGAAACACTGAAGGTAGCTGCCAGAAGGCGGCTACTAAAGCTAAAAGAGGATACGTTTCACGCATCTATCGATTCGAAAGAGTAATTGTTTACAGCGACCGCAAACCGAATTCGAAAAGTGAGGAAAGTGTCTCTCGAACTACTACAATGAGAGGCAGACGCAGGATAAGTCTAATTCATAAACGATAAGAGAAAAACTGGCGTAGAATTCTGCTCGCGAGCAGCTCGTAAATTCAGTTTTTAAGCCCGCATTCGCACGCTGAAATGCAAAAAAAAACTCGTCTAGCGTCTAGACGCATTCCTGAGGCCGAACGTATCTCTCCGTTGATCGAGTGGCTCGGTTGTCGCCGAAGGCAAAGCGCGAGCGGGCGAACAAAATCGTGAGCGCGTCGCGTATCGGAGCGCAGCGGCGTGGATCCGGAAGTCGGTTGGCGTAGGTGGGACGCGAGCCGAGAGAGGGATATCCCCGGTATAATAATTAATAACTGGTCGCTGAGTGGTTCGCGCAGGCCCCGCCTCTTACCCCCTGATTTATGAACCGCGCCGCCTTCCTTGTCATAACCGAGTGTACAAGGTTGGCCCTAGTGGGGCGTGTTAGAGTGGGGCGACGGCCGAGCTGGTGGGGAAAGGGTGACGCGTGACGTTGCGCGACGGTACCTACGCCCAGGCCGGTTCTTTACCGAGCGATCAGTCGGTTCTCGTCCTTGCTGGATGACACTGGTCGACTCGCGGACGTCCGGCCGAAACGCAGCGCAGCTTCCACGCGCCACCGCAAGTCGGCGCCACGACTGAGCCTCCTCAGCATCGCCGAGGAGACATGCAGCTTATGAGATGGAGCATCACGCGCCGCCTAGAGTGCCGGGGCAACAAGCAGCCCACCTGCAGACCCAACAGACTCTCGTGTCCCCGATCTTCCGGTACGCACTGACCTTGACAACGGCTCCTGTGCCCGTGCCGAACCTTCGGACAGCCCGCGTCGCGAGTGATTTTTGTTCAGTGATCGCCGGGGGTTAGGTCACGATTCGGTGCCAAGCGAAATGAGTCTACCGGCACGGTCGTTTTCGTTTCACGTCGGCACCACGACATTATTGACACGTTCGGACCCGATGATGGTTTCGGTCCTCGAATAGGCTCGTAAAATCGGTCAGCCGTGCGAATACACGAAGTTCGATAAACAGGAACAACGGTTTAGCTGTGTGCAGAGATAAGGATTTTACAGACGCCGCTTCTTAATGTTGCTCGACCGGCGACGTTGCGACAGTGACAATTTTATTAGTAGCGTATATTTGTGTACTTGGAGGCACCATTCATATACGTGCCGGACTGAACGTGTCAGAGCAGATTTGTGTTTGAGGTGCTTGGTGGTTCACGGTGCCGCTGTATGTTGTATTTGAGGAATATTGGCAATGGTAACACACGCAGGGACTACGTCTGACTTCTTACGTTTTCTTCTTCTCTTTGCATTCTCTTTTTATTCCCTTGTACGACACCGTAAAGGATTAAATCGCTGGTACAAGGACGAACTTTTAGACATTTCTGTGTTAAAACATAAAGTGTTGTAACTTGTAATCTAAAGTCTTATGTATAATAGATCGTTGTTTCCCGAATTATTGGGAGTGAACTATACAGTAGCTCCCAAATTGTTTTCTTAGTAATTCGTCGTGTATCAAATAGTGTACATCGAGTAATTCTTTTTTGAAAATAACTGTCACTTATCGCGACAGAGTTCACTGTATTCAATAATTTTCTTCCGTCGTAAATGTGACCACATATGATGAATGTGTTATGAAGTCTCATGACTTTCGTGTTAAATTGTCAGATAGACACAGCCTCAAAATACGCATACAGTCTTTGAAAGTGGTTCGGTGGTTGACGCACTTCTATCACAGAGTGTTCGCCATATCATGAAAGTGACGAGTTATTCAAGAGATTTCGATTCAACTTGTGGCTTCTTAGGTGATTTGTGCTGTGCATAGACGAGCATTGTCTATGATCGAAAGAAATTTTCTATCGTCTCTTGTCAGGAAGTAACGGCGCACGAAGTTTGTCATGTTCTTCGGCTACAAAACATTTCCAAAATTGTGATTACAGTGAACCTTGATCTAAAGTTTCTACTTAGTCTAGTTTACCCTCGATCTAAAAGTTCAAAGCGCGTCGTACCTTGCAAGTGGAGCACGAAGGTCGGTCAAAGAAATTTTGTTAAAATCCGACAAGATGACGTTCGATCGATTCGAATGCAGTGGATTAACCTTCTTAAAGGGACACGCAAGACACTCACATATTCCTTAATTGTCCGAACGATAAAAGGGTATCAAAAGCAATGAATAACGCTAGCAACTTATCAGGTCCAAATAGTTCTATCTACGAGTTCTGAATTTTACATAAAAAGTATTTATCAAATTGGTTTAATCGCGACACAAAAACGACAATATTTTCCCTGCTTAATCTCCGACCTGTCAATATTTTCGTCGCAAGTCCGCGTGTCGAGCTTGATATCTTAAAACATCATTGGGAACGAACGAGTTGAAACTTGCGAATGATACGGATTTCACGCACCGTGTCGTGGAATACTAATCGTGGAGTTTTTTGTGTCTTATCATTGACACGAATGTGCGTCACTCGTCTCCAGGGACTCGTTCACAGGCTGACACGCTTTTGCCGCCCGATTTTCGGTAAAATCGTGTGTGTCCCACGATCGTAGAACAGAATCGGAGCGGCGGTGATTAACGATTCTGATTCGGTCTCGTGGCGACTAACGTATAATACATTTTAACCGAATCGTTCTTACCTGCAGAGAATCGTTCCAGCCTTGATTCAAGCGTGAAACGAAACCTTATGAGTTGTACGCAATGGGCCGTTAGGGGCATTATCTTATTTCGTCAAATAACGGCTTTCCTCCAGGTCTTTAATTCGCTTTCGATTTAATTCGTACTCCCTTGATCTTCCTCGATTTTTAAGTGAAATTCCTTTAAAACTCGGAGACACGCTTTGTGCGATTCTTTCCGCGATGCTTCGAAGTTTTATCGAGATCTTCGTGTTGCGCTAAAACACTAGACACTGAAATAGCTTTCAGTTTCATTGGCACCGTTGACAGCACGTCACGTAGGGTTTTACGGTGACTTCGATCGCGGCAATTCGTCATATTCATCACGTTCGAACAATAGAACGTTTCGTCTGCTCGTATATTCTACTTGCGCGACCGGAAAATCCAGGTCTCGGACATTTCGCAAAGAGCATTTTCTAGAAATAACGGTGTTGCAACCGTGCGATTGCACGCTGCGATTTGTTTATAAAATTATACAAATGGAGAGTGGACTTTCGATTAGTTGCAAGAATAACGAACGCCTCAGTGGCAGTTGAAAGGCCATCGTTGGACGCGCGTAACTCTTTTAATATGTGAAGTTCGTCGATCAAATGCCTGTCGTTGCATCGTTAACACCTATTAACTGTTTCGTATTCATAAAGCGTGTACGGTATCTGAAACGGGCAACGCTTCTTGTTCATTTTTGCGTTATTAATGCGATACATATAAATGACCTGAACGTCGAATACAAACGATACGAGCATGGCTTCTTCGCATACGAGTTTCGTCTTCGCTGTACACCGCGTCGCTCGAACAGGCTTCTATGTCTCTCTGGTGATTGAAAATAGAAAAACATATTGAATAATTTAATGAGATTCAAATTTGTCAGTCTTCGCTCACGGCGTACAGGCTGCAGGGTATCGTTTAAATAACGTTATTGTATTTCCAATCCAATTTGCCTCGAGCGTGCACGAACGCGCTTAATGTTTCGCCGTGGTGCATCAAAATTATAACCTTTGCCGATGAAACAAGTTTTCACTAGAATTATGATGACATGTTGCAGGAGAGGAAAATGACTTCACGTCGGATGGCGAAGAGAGCGCCGGCGGAGTGGGCGGAGGAGACGAAGCCGTGGATCTCACGGCATCCAGGTCTCACCAGGGTGACGAGGACGACAAGGATCAAGAGGATGCTCTGGAGGAGGATGAAGAGGAAGGTGTGGACGAACAGGACGAGCAGGAGGACGACGAAGAAGGTTCTCGAAAACAGATGCGTCACAGACAAGACGCGGAGAACAACAATAACTTTGTGGAGGGTGGTACGCCCGCTAGCCTGTTCCCACCTGCTGGAACTAGTCACGTCACCCTGGAAGCTCTCCAGAACACGAAAGTGGCGGTTGCTCAGTTTGCAGCGACAGCTTTGGCCGGTGGAGCGGACAGCGAGGCAGCCCTGCAAGATTTGGCGCTGTTGCAAAGCACGTTGTACACTCTTCAGCATCAGCAAGTGTTCCAATTGCAATTGATCAGCCAACTACAGCAGCAACTTTCCATTACACATAACCAGTCTGTGCAACAGGGAACGCCTGAGCCATCGGACAATAAGGAAATATCTCCGTCTCCTTTAATCCAGCCTAAACCTCTGTCAAGTTTGACGTCACCTCCATCGTCGCGACCTCCGAGTCATCAACAGAGCTCTCCAGCTCCTATGACGCCAAATCTCTCTCAGGAACGACCAACGCCGTCGAATAGCGCCTCTCCGTTGAATTTGCCCTTGGCATCGTCGAATACAACGGGCACAGTCGCTACCACCAGCTGTAGTCAGGTGCCGATAGCCCATCAAATGCCACCGCTCTGCTCAATCAGCTCTTCCCTAGCCTCGTCGATAATAACTAATACCGATCCACCGCCGCTACACGAACCAAACACGCTGGAGATGCTGCAGAAGAGAGCGCAAGAAGTACTGGACAACGCCAGCCAAGGTCTGCTGGCAAACAACCTGGCGGACGAACTCGCGTTCAGAGGGGGCAAAGGCTCCCGTCTCTCCCCGTACGATTCAAAGTCCGGTAGCGGTCGCGGGGAGCCGTTCTTCAAGCACCGATGCCGTTATTGCGGCAAGGTGTTCGGCAGCGACTCGGCGCTTCAGATCCACATACGATCGCACACAGGTGAGCGACCCTTTAAATGCAACGTCTGCGGCAGCCGCTTCACCACGAAAGGAAACCTGAAGGTCCACTTCCAGAGGCATACGGCCAAGTTTCCACATGTTAAGATGAACCCGAATCCCGTTCCGGAACACCTGGACAAGTACCACCCACCCTTGCTACAACAAATCGCGTCTGGTCAAAGACCGATGCCGTCCCCGCCGCCGCCACCACCTTCTCACCATCCCTCTTTTCACCCGGCGGCGGCACACGGTTTTTTACCTCCTCAGCCGCCCCTGCCACTCAGTTTAGCCCTGCCCGGTATGCAACCTCTGTACAGATCACCAGTTGTCGCTCATCGGGACGATCAGGACGTGCCGGAGAACCTAAGTAAGCCTGTTACCACTGCCCCAACCACGTCCCCACATTCCCCCGCGGTTGTGTCGAACTCTCGTCATTCCTTTCACGACAATCACCATCACCACCACCACCACCACCACCAACAACAACAACAACAACAACAACAAAAGCAGCAGCTCGAGCAGAGAGACGAGATCAAACTCGAGCAGAGATCGCCTATGCAGGAGCAGTACCAGCATCAACAGCATCCTACCAGTCAGGAAGCCGCGGAGAGGATAACGCCGAAAAAGGAGCCGGAAGAGGCCGAGGATCCGACGGAAGAGGAAAGCGAAGATTTTGAGGAGACGACTAGACGGTATTTAAACTCACCCCAATCGTCCGTTAATCCACCCTCTCAGCCTCAGACCTACGAAGACTGCAGTATGGACAGCAAAATTAGCGGCCGACTGGAAGGGGACGGCGACATGGAAGTTGACGAGGAAATCGAGGAACAGCCTGAAAACCTATCCGGTCGGGGAGCCATCAATCGGTTGCCTCAACATGTCGTTGCGTACCCTGGTGCTTCTCCTGCCAGTAGTAGCGCGAGCAGTGGAAGCCTTCAAACCTCCTTCGCGGGAATTCTGTTTCCAGGACCACCTGCCCATCATCAAATACCCCACCATCCTGCTTCGTCGACCGTAAACCCGCCCGTGGTCTCGGCCAGCGACATGATCGACCCGGCTAAGGATCCAGCCATCTACTCCAGCCTGTTACCGCGGCCTGGCAGCAACGACAACTCCTGGGAGAGTTTGATCGAGATCACGAAGACCTCGGAGACGTCGAAGCTGCAGCAGCTGGTCGACAACATCGAACACAAACTGACCGATCCCAACCAGTGCGTGATCTGTCATAGGGTGCTCTCCTGCAAAAGCGCGCTACAGATGCACTACAGAACTCATACCGGCGAGCGTCCGTTCAAGTGCAAGATTTGTGGCCGGGCGTTCACCACCAAGGGCAACTTGAAAACCCACATGGGCGTGCACAGGGCGAAACCGCCGCTCAGGGTGCTGCATCAATGTCCCGTGTGTCACAAAAAATTCACGAACGCGCTCGTTCTGCAGCAACACATACGCCTGCACACCGGCGAGCCAACGGAGCTGAGCCCGGAGCAAATTCAAGCGGGCGAGGTGAACGAATTCCCACCCGGTTATCCGCACCATCCTCTTGCGTCGTTCCTACCGCAAGGATTTCCGCCAATTCATCCTGCAGGACCAGGCTTCCCGTTAGGCTTTCCTCCAAGCCGGCAGCAAACGATGGAACGACACCCTCAGGATAACGACATAGATATTAAAGAAGAATCCCAGCAACAGCAGCAGCAACAGCAACAACAGAGGTATATCGAGGAGCAGAGCGAAGAAGTGGAGGATCAAGATGACGAGGAAGAAGATCGCAGGGACGACGACGAAAGGTGCAGCATGAATCGTGACAATCGCGCCGATGTAGAGGATGAACAGGATCGCGAGAGCGAGGAGAACGAGCACAAGGATCCTCCTTTGCCCAATTTCTCCACTTCCCTCGCCGCTCTCGAGAACCAGGTCCGAACAATCACGACCACGGCCACGTCCACCTTGGGGAACGCAGCCAGGTCGCCACCTTTTCACCGATACAACGGCAGCGAGAAGAGTAACAGCCCTCCGAATGCCGGTGCTCCTCTAGACTTGACACCGCGAGCATCGTCGACGCCAGCCTCTGTAGCATCGGTACCGACACCACCGCCGCAGCCTACACACCATCCACATCCCTTCGGCATGTTTGCAGGCCTCCTGCAGGCGGTCTCTTCATCACCGTCTACCAGCAGCATAGGAACCAGCGGCATAAATAGCGTCAGCTCCATGAACGCTGTTACTCCAGCTTCGGGTGCCGCTGGACCACTGGCGTCCCTCACCACGTCAGCCGTGTTAGCTGCCACCTCGAGCTACAACCCGCTCGGCCTGGCTGTCGGAGGGCCAGCAGGTAGGCGCTGCTAGCATCAGGGCGAGCTGCAGTTCCTGCTACACCTCCCGATCGATCTGACACGATTCACTGATCCTGACCGCCAGTCTCACTGATTCGTCCACCTTGTCCAAGCTGTATATCGACATCCTGTTTTGTGGTGTAGCCGGACCTAGCACTCCCACCCTCCCGCTTAACATATCTTTTTTTCTATTATCCGTTTGGACACCTCTGTTTCGGTATTTCTTTGTCCATACCTCTGTCATTCTTACTTTTTCATTCTCTTCTTCGAGTCGCTTTTGTGGGTTTTTGTCGGAAGACTCGAAGTCCGCGGCCACGAGCTAGATTTGTATTTTCTCTTCAGCGCGAGAAAAGAAAACGCCCGCACACTGTGGACATTTTTGAATGAATAAAATCTGTTTGCAAAACGTATTGCTGCCTTCACGATTCATTTCACTCCTTCCGTCGCGTCGGGCTGTCGCGAAACGGTCACTGTAACGCCGGCCTTCGTTCGTGGATTAACGATCGTCTCGCGTTCCGAAGCATGATCATTCCAATTTCCAAGCGTTTCACGGTTAGACGAGCTTTCGTATTGTCGCGAGGCCGGTTATAAAAATAACTTTTACGATCGGGCCGCGGGTACAAATTGCTTTCACGGACGTAGAAGCACGCGAAAAGTGTCGGGAAGCAATTGTAAAGAGCCACGATCTGTTACAGTGCGTGGAAACACCACGTGTAACATCTGCTACAAGACATTTGCGTGCAACTCCGCACTGGAAATCCATTACCGGAGCCACACGAAGGAACGACCGTTCAAATGCACTATTTGCGACAGAGGCTTTTCCACCAAGGTAACGTAACTTTTTCTGCAAATTAGGGACGTTGAGTCTCAGAAGTGTTTGCTGCTCGCAAGACAGATAGTAAGGGAAGCCTGCAGTGTTATGGAACTCGGAGAAACGTTATGATTTCGCTAATGGTTTAATTTCGGTATCTTAGTACTTACAATGTTGCGCACGCCTTTCTGATTGCTCGATAGAATAAATTATATCAACATTTTACGTATTTGTTAACGGTAAGGTCGATGAAGGAAATTCGGTTTCATATTTTGCTCGTTCTCCGTTGCCCAAATCACGTACACCGAGCCTGACTTCTGGATTGGGTTTGGCCGCCCGTCTGTACCTTTGTTTTTTTCTGCGATACTTTCAGAACGATGGTTCCGGGCAGCAAGCATGCATCTGCGCGTCCCAACCGTTGCCCGCTAACAGTTCGATCACTTCACCCGATCCTCAGTGCGCCAGTAGTCGAGAAAAAGCGAAACGCAGGCGGCGGCGGCGACCTGAGGAGCGGAAGAGCCGGGGGCGGAAAGGAGCCGGAGGGGGGCGGGGGTTGACGCCTGTCTATCCTGCGATCCGCCTACCCCCGCTGATGTCACCCGCCCTCGGACTTCTACCCTCGGCGCACAGCCTCCTGGTAAGAGCCTGCTGAAATTTTCAGATTGTCCAACAGCGATGATAGCACCACTATGTATCTCGAGCAATTGCTTCAACTACTCGATCATTTTTCCTTTTTTTATTTTTTCGTTGTTTGCTATTCTGTTGTCTGTCCGAGATGAGGCATCGAAGATTGTGCAAAGTGGTGCGATCGATGAAGTGATTGAACACGGTTGTCATTTCGTTCTCAGATATTTAACAAAATGTTTTCTTGACCGCAGGGCAACATGAAGCAGCACATGCTGACACACAAGATACGCGACATGCCGCCCCATCTGTTCAGCGACTCGAAGCAACAGCTTCAGCAGCAGCCCCAAGATCACGAAAGTTCGAGAAGTCCCATGTGCACGGACGATTCGAGTCTACCTCCGCCTCCTCCGCCTCCGCCACCACCTCCACCGATGCCTCCAACCTCCATGGAGCAAACCATTTCGGTGAAAAGATCCCCGTCCGAAGGGGACCTGCCAGCACCAAAGAGACCAGCCAGTAAGTACCGTTGCCGATCAAAAGGAGGCCTGTCTGCTTCTTCATCGAGCATACTTCGAACCGTTCGAGGCTTGGCTTAGCAAAGTCTAACTGCCCCGCTAACGAATCGCACCCGAGCTTCTGTTTAGTTAGCGAGAGTAGCGTTGGCCGGCTTCGCTTACTTGCACGCCTGTGCTTTCTCCGCACCGCTGTTCTGTTTACGGGAGTTCCTGGTGGCAGGTTTTGGTCCCTCTTATACCCACTTCGTTTCCGTCTTCTCTGAAACGCAGACCATTGCTTCGATTAAAGACCCTCCATCGGAAAAAAAGACAAGCTTGAGCCCCGTTAAACATACAAACGTCAGGGTCTGTTCAGCGAAACTGTGTGTGTATTTGCAGGCGTGCCGAGCAAGCACTTGTGCCAGATATGCAATAAGAATTTCTCCTCGTCTTCGGCGCTCCAGATCCATATGAGAACTCACACGGGCGACAAACCGTTCCGATGCACCGTCTGCCAGAAGGCCTTCACCACCAAGGGCAATCTCAAGGTATACACATCATATATCCCCAACTTCCACCTTCTCTCTGTCTCTGTTCTTCTCTATATATATATCTTTCTATCACCTTCCGTCCGCTCCCTCCACTCGTCAACCCGGTATTTTCAAGTTTACTCACTAACACCAGCTAGCTGCTATCGCTTGTACTAACGCTAACGCGTAACGTACATACAGAACCGCAAGCTCGATGAAAGATCAGCGCAACTGACCAATCCTGGACAAACCGTGTTTGACATGATTCCTTTTCTGCTCGCAGGTGCACATGGGCACTCATATGTGGACCAACGGAGCCTCTCGTCGAGGTCGTCGAATGTCGTTGGACCTACCCCCCCTGCCTATCACTCCCAAGGATTCGGAGTTCCTCCAACGACGGCCGGATCTCTTCTACCCTTATCTACCCGCACCGTTCCTTAACGGCGTTCAACAGAAAGTAAGTAACCGCCGAAAATAATTACGCTTATCGCTTCAGTGCGTTACTACTACAATTGCAAATCGTAGCTACTTCCGAAAACCTGTTACACTCCAACCAGAAATTTTGCATATTGCTTTATTTTGTACAGAAACAATGTTTGCGAGCTAAATTTTTTGAAACTCAGAGATGTGTTTATGATTTTAGTGCCGTTTCCTATTTTACCAACGCAACGTGGATCAATATTATGACTTCATTCGGAATATTTTTGGTGTTATAACAAAATTTGATCAGTATTATCGATTTTCGTTATTTATATGCGGTGGATTATGTTTACTCTCTTATACTGTAGTAGGTTGTATAGTTGAAATGGACAAACTTGGCGTATGTTGCGTGGATTATATACTCGAATGTAACGTAGATTTTTTTTTTATAAAGACGTACGTGCTAGTTTGACAATTTTTTTATTTCGACGCTTCAAAATTTCTAAATTCTCAAATTTACAAATATCTAAATTTTCACATATTTTTATTCTTATGTTTTCAAATTCCAGTGTTCGTAATTTCCAAAGTCCCGAAATTGTAAGTTCCCCAGATTGTCAAATACTTAAACCAAAAATCTCTACATCGGCAAGTTTCTAAATGCTCAAGACAACATTCCTTTCAAGTCGTTAAAAATCTTCCCGCGAATATTGTTTTTATGCAAAATGAAGTTATCAAACATGACAGGTTTTTAGATGCTTAGTCTCACTATGAAGTGTTCATGCGAGAATGGTAATGGTTTCGGTAGTGTACGTCGAGATGGCAGAAGAATAGATTTCTTCTATTGCCATTTATTGTCTGTCGGTAACTAATTTGTACTACATCGATCTAGATGAGAAAATGTAGTCTTACATATATTGCACGCTTGATTATTGCACATTTCGAAGCTCTATTTGGAAACTTGTCAGGTGCCTTATATTAAACGAAAGTACATTAAGTGAGCAAATACTGTACCGTTCGAGTAAGATTGTCGATAAAACAAGGATTAGCTTTATCGGCTGTTAGTCTTAATCATTTTGTATGGAATAATTACCACATTTTATATTATTTTTATTGTCATTCGTTTCTTACAATACAAAATCTGACAATTTTACTAAGAAGACAGTTTGTGCTCAAGTATAGCATGAACACTTCATAAAAACTCACGTTGTCAGTGTATTTCTAACTTTTCCACTTTGGCACTGTGTGTAACGGTATTATAAAAGAACGTCTCTGTAGCTCTTTGAGTTTCCAGTGCAAATAGTAATAAAATAAAACGAATGACTTTGCAACTCAAAGGGTTATCTCACCTGCGGCAGACAGCGTAAACATTAAGATCGAGTGTCAGCGTTCGACACGATTAACGATTATTGTCTTTCGTGTTTGTAGGTAATTGCCCACGAATAAACCTAACCAGTCGGCGTGCATTACTTACAGCTGAACGAGATCTCGGTGATACAAAGTAACAACGGATTACCTGGCCACTCGGTGGCCGCCGGAAAGTACGCAGGATTGTTCGGTTCGGTGTACGCGGCCGGTGCCGGATTTCCGTTGGACAAACAGCCAATGGCGGGGACCAACAACGGGCCCCTGGTAGACGGAAAATCCTCGATCCCGTCCGGGTCGATGCTGTTCCAGACGCCATCACCATCCCACTCTCCCGGCACACCATCGTCGAACGGCAGCAATCAAAACACCGGCGGCGTTCCTGCATGGACAGGTGATGCCCTTCAGCATCACTTCGAGAGGGAGGCTCCTACGAGACCGGAGAGCAACTCCACACCACCCTCGGCTCGACTTCCGCCTCCGCCGGCAGCAAGGGGTGAAGGATTGGCCACGTGAAGCCCGACCGGTACATATCTTCCTTCTTCGAGGCTTCATGCTTTCGGGAACTGAACTCCGTCCTGGCTGCTACAGAAAGATAGACAAACAGACGTTCTCGCAGGGCCGGGCAGTGTTTCAGTGCATTTCGAGACAACAAGGACCCGAACGTCCAACGACATATCCACCCGATCCCCGGAAGAGCCAGCAGACACCATGTTCCTATTGTTACACTAGTCTTAAACACGTTAAGGAGGACCGATGGGCCCGGCAGCTAAAGTCCCAACGTTAAGTGGGTCTGACTTCCGGTCCACTGAACGCCCGCGACGTGATTTTGCACGAGGGTTAGACGGATGCGACGCCTAGACTGAGCCGTTTGGCCACAAGACACGTGGCGTCGCGACGTCCCGGCCCTTCATACTCTGACCGTCCATGCGCGACAGTGATGGTCACCTCACTTAGGGTTTATCGTATATTATAAATGTGCGTACAGGATGTCTCGTGTAATCGAACGATCCTTCAACATCCCCGTAACTGCTGACGATGTAAGGAACACTTTAAACAGACGCATTTAGAAATAGTATCCCGAAGATTCGAACACGTTCGATGGCAAGGTATTAAATACTGCGTACCCGATGAAGCGAAGACGCAACAAATTTGCAAGTCCACAAGATACATCTTCGTGCAACCCCGATCTATCGTATTAGGTCCATATCGCTCCCAGTATTTTCTAATATCGTGTATTTTGATGTTCGAGCGATTTTGCTACCTCTCGATGATCGACGCGTTTGAGCAGTGTGTTTATAAACACGGTTGGGACTGAAAGCGTGATTCGAAACATTCGTATCAACGACGATAGCAGGGATGTTAGAGGCGTTTACCTCGCACGATATATCCTGTACAGGGAGATATAAATATATACATAAAAAAGAAGATGATATATATATTATAAATATATAAATATATAAATATAAAAATATTATATGGGTGCGAAGGGGTATGAGTGCGCGAGTTGTATACACGTGCGAGTGCATGCGTCGCTTTCTTTTTTCAAGAAGGTCGTTTTTAGGAATTAAAGAACAAAAATGGCGGGCCCGGCAGCGCCCTCGCTGTGATATGAGAGGAGCAGCCTGCAATCATTTAAACCAATGTACTTATACTTTGTACCATAGTATTATTATTTACACTCGATGTACAGCACGCACCCAGAAAACCCGTGTCTCGTTGTTCTTTTCTATGGAAAGACAGTTAACCTCGATTTGTGTTCCCCCGAACCCCATCGATTAAAACTTCTCTAATCAAATCAAAGCTTAATTCCTTTCAGATCGATCATACATACGTATATATGTATATATAATGACAAATTATTGATTCCAACTAAGATTGGTTTTCTCGTGACTGTTGATTTCGCAGTGGCTCGTATTTTCGACGAAGATCAAGCACGTAATTTCCACCATTTTCACTCCCCCAACCCGTCACTCCTTCGTCGATCACGTGACGCACGATGTTCGATATTTATTGTATAACAATTTGACAATGTGATATTTCACTATATTGTTACGTTAGGGTGTGTAAAATAATTGCAAGATCGAAAACGCGAATGTAGCGAATGATTAATAATAAACTCTCTGATTGATAGAAGTAAACGATTCTTTGGACGAGTCCATCTTTCAATTTTCTGGAAATTGTATAAACGTTCAACTATTTATCGTTTGTTGAGACGGAATGAAACATTTGATCTAGTGGTAAATATTTCTAAAAAAAATAAACAGTTTAACTAGCGGCGTTTATGTTATCTGTAATGAATATTGTTTTGGTTATCATGTGACTGGATATTTTTTTCGAATCATCGAGAAGTCAATTTCATCTTCTGCGCAACAGTATCGCGCATCACGTGATCATCAAACTTAAAAGAAGCGACTTTATTATATAACTTATTATTACGATAATTACAAACTTAACGGGTCGACTGCATTAAATTATATTTCCAAGATAGTCAACGTGTTAATTAAATATTTATCAGATACGTTTCTATCGAAAATGTTAATTTATAATTTTTTAGGTACATATTTTTGTTAAATCTAAACAAAATGAGAATTAGTGTTTCGACTTTGCCTTGGATCCTCTGGCGACAGTTTTGTCCGTCATAAAATCATTTCTTTTTAGTTACAAACGAACCACATTCGCATAAAATCGACTATTGTACAGTTCCGTTTGCAAAGTGAACGATATCAAATTGCATCATTTTTTATTATGTTTTACAAAAAAGAAGTATTTCAAAACCGAATTCGGACTCGTGATTAATGCGCATGCATTATGACCTGTGCGATTGGTCACATACATTAAGTACTCGTGTATAATGGCTTTCCTGTATGTTCTCACGTTTATTCATGAAAACAAGGGGAGACGAAATAGATGACGTGTAAAAAGAACTATGTAAAAAGTAACGATAGCAGCATACGTGTGTCGCAGTAGACACTTGTATAATTCATTTGACTTTTTGCTAGATTAGAATTAAAAAATGTTTCAAAAGCTCCGTCGATTCGGGAATCTCCGAAATGGGGGAAAGTGTCACGTGATCCTGTTCTCGACGGTGACTTTCTGCGAATCAAAAATTGTAGAGAATGATTGAAGACGTCCAAATGCCGATTTTCGAAAATATTTAAATTCCAGTTTTTAGTCTTTATGTGTTAATTTGATAGATTTGATAAGTTTCTACGACAACGAAATGTATTATGACAGGTTAGATTGAACGAAACACTCGAAAGTTACTGAAAATGGCGTCTTCGATTATAAAAGTGAAAATACTTAAACGATTTTATATATTGACATATTGAAATGAAATTCATAGACGATTGTATCAACGGCTGAGCAATATTGTTTGATTTTTTAAATAGTAACTAACAAAGCATATCGACGAAGCATCCATGGAACGATACGACGTTCATTTTGTAAAAATATTAAGAATGACTGCATCACTTATAGTCATTTCATAAGCGAAACAATCTGATATAATTTTTAATTCTGTCCAAACTTCGAAGTTAGGTCCCGAGAATAGGTAAACAGAGACAAAAGTATCCCCATTGACGTAACTGGGATTTTTTATTTGGATATCACGGATTTAGAGATTTTAGAAAGTTTGCACACTGGAGATTTGCACAATTGCTTATTTTAAGAATTTGGTCTTCGGTAATTCCGGATATTCCATAAGGAAATTTGTAAATTCAGAGATTTGATACTTTGGGAATTTGAAAATTTTGAAATTTGAGAATTTGCTTTTTTGTCAATTTTATATAAAAATTCAGAAATTTTGAAATTTTTAAATACGGGGTTTAGACATTTATAAGAAATGGTCGGAAGATTACAATTTTTTTAATTTGTAAATTCGAAGACTTGAAAACTTGGGAATTTGAAAATGTGAGAATTTGGAAATATACAAATTTGCTAATTTAAAAATCGCAAAATTTGCGAATCAGAAAATTTAGAAATTCGGAGATTAAGGATTTAGAAATTAAAAAATGTAGATATTTGGAAATGAGATATGAGGTAGTTGAAAGTTATGGAACGAAGAATTACGCAATTGCAGATTTAGGGATTAGTGATTACTGATTTCAAATTCAAATTTGATTATTTAAAAATTTTAAGATATCCGATTTTGAGATTTAGAAATTTTGAAACTATCGAACATTTGGAGATTTAAAAATTTGAACTTGAAAGCTTCAATATTTGGAATTATGGAAATTTGGATAATTGGACATACAGGAATGCGTGATTCGGAAATTTGGAAATTTTTGAATGTGGACATTTCTAAATTTTTAATACGAGATATCCCACTTCCAATCCCTGTTGTAAAAGTCGAAAGGTTTGTTCTACTCTGGTCTCTGCCCAGTTACGTCAATGAATATTACCCAAGCTAGAGAGGAAAATCAAAAGTTCGTTTCCGGTACGAACCTAACAGTTTATCGTCGAACAACAACGGTCGTATACATATATACATAACACAATTGTAAATAAAAGCAGGTGATAAGTGTAGGACGAGTTCGGTTAGAAAAAAATCGATGTAAATCATTAGTGTGCTACTAAAAAAAAAAATGTTTCTCGTAATGTTAAGTGGGACATTTACACGTTTCAAGTACACAGATGTAGTTTTTAAAAAGTGATGGGAAAACGGGGGGACGGAAAGCCCAACAGCCTATTCCCTGATTGCAAGTCCTGTGAAATTGTCCAAATGAAAAAAGAACAAAGTATTGCTTGTACGATCTTGTGTTTTCTTGTACATATTGTATAATCCATGTATAAACTCGACTCTGCTAGCTGCGAAAACTGTCATTGTAGTTAAATTACGTTACGGATCATTATATCTATATCACTTCAACAATAAACAATTATTATGAGGACCTGCGTTTGTTTTTTCCGTGCGAAAATTTAAGTTTGCAACTGTCAGATATTTTATTTTAATTTTTTAGGGTATAATGGATCTTTCTTTACTTGGAAATTCCTTTAAAATTAAATTTTAGTACTGGATTGCTACGTTTAAAGAAAAATTTACTTCTGCTTTACTTAATTTTCAAAATTGTATTAATTTATACAATAAGTTAACATTTTATTTTACACTTTGTAATTCAAAGCTAATATTATTTAGTAGCACTTTACTGTGACAAAGCAATTTAATAAATTTAGTCTATTGTGTAAAGTTCTTAAACATTTCTAAAATTGCGCTTCCATCTAACAAGAGCAGATAAAAATAACGCGACATATTTTTCAAGACTTCTTTATGTAAAATAAAATACCGATGTCATTGAAAACTTTATTCTATAAATCACTTTTCTGAAGCACGCTATGTTTCTAGAAAGTGAATTTAAAAGTTACATCAATACAATAATTACTTTACTTTTGGGTTGCATATTTTAACCTTGTATTATAAATTAATATTCTTTTACAAGAGAATTATATCAAACTTTCATTTTTATCTAGAGCATTATTATAATATAATTTATAAAAAAGTTATAGAAATCAATAATTTGTTGTACTCATTAATTGAAGAACTCGAAAATATCAAACTATTTTTACATGTTTTTTTTTTAATTTTTGATAACAGGTGAGTCCTGCAAACGATACCACTAGCGCTATCTAATGGCTAGTAATAATAAATTCGACGTCAGACTATCAGAACGCAGAATTATAATTTTCCTTAAAACTTTTAAGGTATTCTGTGGTAAGTAAGATACCCTACTATCTCAAAAGAATTGAAATAATGCCATTATAATTCGTTACAAGTGTCGAAAATGCATATTCAAAAAATTACATTTTATGAAAATGTAATTTTCATTTTATGAAACTAGAAGCCAATGGAACTAAATTTGACGTACCTTACCTTAAAAAATACATAATTATTTTGTTTCAATATGCAATAATAATTTTCAAACATCTTCACAATAAAGCTTGAGAACCTATTAAAAGTGTTAACAAAGTTAAACATCTGAATTAATACAAGTGCGATCCTGATTCAGTTTTATTAGTTCCTGTATTTCACTTCTAGATGGTTAAGCACTTTAAGATCTATAGGAGCTGAGGTAATGGGAATATCGAACTCCTATATTACCGACTCGGATAGGATAACTCAGTATTCGTGTTTAATTGCAGTTCATTATCGGTAGTGGAAATACGCGAACTGTGCGCTTACTTTAACCCACTACTTATTTAACACTAAGAACAATTTTACAGTATATGCTTTAACTTTTATATAAGATAGATAAAAATCCGCGTGACATACAAAACCTGACATTACACCTCGAGAACTCGAAACATAATAATCGAATATTCCGGGGAGGAAACCGATGACCCTCAAAACGGAAATAATAATTTTACCGCGTACAGTTTAGCGGAAATGCACTTTTCGGCGGAAAGGCTGCGCGGAAAAAGTGGTCACCACAGATCCATGAAATGTAATTACTTTAATTCTTGTCTTTAACGCTTTACTTCGCTGTGTTGACTTTATTCTTATTTTCTGGAGATCTGAAGGTATTGTACTTATGTCAATATTGCGTAAAAATCTTTAATATTAGAGAAAAATGTAATTTGCCATTTTATCAGTACTGTCATCCACTGTCAGATGACGCTGGTACTACTGTTTTTGTGGGAATGATGCACAATATTTTGCTGTTCAACTAAACCTTTTACATATTCGCTTGATTCTTTTACACCGTCTACGAGTCGCGTGGGATAGATTATAATAATTGAAGAACCGAATTTTAAGGGGAGGAACGATCTTCTATTTTTGAGTGTGGCGCTGGTGTCTGGTTCCTAGAGTATCAGCTATGAAGCGCACTCGCTTAGATGGCACTGCATAAGTGGTCGCCACATTTTTGTAGAGTCCTGTTCGGGTCATGTGACTCTACCTCACCGATAGACGTGTTCTGAGGTTACTTCGAATTGTAATTAAATTTATTTAGTGTGAGCTTAATAAGCATTATATCTTATAATAACACTATATTAACATTATCTCTTATAATAAACATTATATCATTATAAACTTTATAAATATTAGATCTTACGCGCGCTCGAGAATGAATCTCATTGCGCCCTGTAAAGCGTACTTTCCGACCAAACGGTTGACCGGAAATAGGAGTCACCACATTTTTCAAGGAGTAATCAATATTGATTTTTAATTTAGTTTAATTAATTAATATTGATTTTTCCGGCCTGCTCGATGATAATATGTTTCGGATACCCTGTATTAAGTAACGTCATAACGTTTTAAAACTATAAATAAATGATAAGAGTCGATAAATGCAATAATGTAGTTATATATTAGTTACCATCCTTTACCGCTAGATGACTATGCATTTTAAACTTCATAAAATGCTAATTTTTTAATTTTCGCTTTATAATTCCTTTTGTAAATTATAATAGCATTATTTCACTTTCACTGAGTTCACATATTATTTAGTTCCTTCCAGAAAATTGGAAAAGTTGTTTATTTTTAAAAAAAAAACGAAATTGTATAGTTTTACTTGTATTATCATTTCCTGGTAGATGACGTTTACCTGCACTGTTTTTATAGCCTCCAATTATATGAAATCAAAAAGCAAAAATGATGCTAGTTCGAAATATTAATTCATTATCCTTTTGCGGAGGGTTGAGCAAACCATGCCGTGGGGTCAAACTGCTTACCGTGTTAGTTATTTAAAACTGTCAGCGCATATTTCTACTTAAACGCGATTTTCATTCATAGCGGATCAAGATATCAAATTATAGACATATGTGAGGCGCATATGAGTATTTCGGCTGTACTAGTTATTTCACCAAACGCATATAATGTGATTCTTAGCCATAATAACGCGTTTACGCAGGACACATACAGTCGAGGACAAAAATAAGTGGACACTTAATAAAATACGTACTAAATGAAATATACAATGAAATTAATAGTTGGTATTGCTGCCTTTTGCTTTTATTACCGCTTCCAGACATCGGGGAATACTTTTTATTAAATTTTCAATATAATTTTTACTATTTTTTTCAAATTCAGAGTGTAACATTTTCAAAAAATCATACTTTTTATTTCGCTGCTCCAATTCTACTTTTGTGTCCAGTAAACTCCATAAATTCTCTATAGGATTCAAGTCAGGACTCTGGACCGGTCACTCGAGTAATTTAATATTGGGATCCTTACAATATTTTATAGTTTTCTTAGCAGTGTGTTTGGGATCATTTTCTTATTGGAAGACAAAATTGTCGTTGCAACCTATTCTTGCTATTGCTTCTTCTAAATTTTCATTTAGAATATCAATGTATTTGTCTGCATTCATAATTCCGTCAATTTGTGCTAATGTACCTACTCCATTCCACGAAAAATACCCCCGTACCATTAATGATCCGGCGCCAAATTTAACTGTGGGTGTGATGAATGCTTTTTTATATGCTTCACTTTTTTTCTCCAGACTTGGTGCTTCATTTTTTATTGCCGCAACTCAAATTTGTTTTCGTCGCTCCAAACTATATGTTGTCACAATGCTAGTGGTATATTCACATATTGTTTTGCAAATACTAAACGTTTCCTGATATTAATTTTACTGATGTGTGGCTTTCGTCTAGTTTTACATCTTCTTAATCCAGCTTTATGCAGTCTTCGATTTATTGTTTTTGGTGAAACTTTTAATCCCACTATTTCTACAATACATTCTGATGCAGTCGCTGGATCCTGTCAGCATTTACGAACAATTTGACGATCCTCTTGTATGATGGTACAGCATTTGCGTCCACGACCTCTTAAATTTTTTATTGTATTATAATAGTAAATATTTTGTATACATTTTTTCTACTGCACTTTTGGATACACTATACTTCCAAGCTCTCACACGGTAACTTAATTTTTTGCAGCGGTCCTAAACGATCAAATTGCGAATTTGATTTGAAATTTCATTCGATCTTGTCATTTTGAAATTATTCTAGAAACGTTGTTACTCGGACGAAGGCTGAATTGGTAATAATAAGTTTATTTGGGTTCAGTGTATGTACGTGCAACTTCTGCATAATGTTTGTATACATCACTTGCCACACGGTAACTTTGTAACAAAGTGTTCACTTATTTTTGTCTCCTCATAAATGTCCATCAATTTCATTAAGTACGGCGTGTTAACATAAAAATGCGAACATGAACGTCAATTATTCATTAAATAATGTACACACTATAAGGATATAGAATAAATAAAATTGAAGTTCATAACAGTTACGTTAATTCGATTAAACTTCATCTTTTCCTACTTTCAGTCATTGTGCACTTACTTTTGCCCCCGACTGTAAATACATAAGTAAGTACTTATATGAATCTTTCGGTCCTGCGAGTTGTTTTCGCCAAACGCATATGAGTTCCTCAGCCAAATTGATGGTTTCCGTCGAACGCATATATGAGTTCCTCGGTCAAATTGACGGTTTCCGTCGAACGCGTGTATGTAGGGACAGTCCGCTAAGAATTAATACATCGAAATCTAAAAGTCTTGATTTGTACCTCTAGTTTATAAACATCTATGGTTACTGCTGAAACAGCAGTTAATATAAGTGCTATAATACTTGATAACTATGATTCCAGTAAATGTAACTTGAAAGTGTGATATAGTTTTTGTATTGAATTACGATCGGTAGCAAACCTGTTTTTTACGAGATTCCTCTCCTAGATGTAAAATATGCAATAAAAGTGAAAATTGTAAATTAAAAAATTGCATTCTTTGAACCATGTTTAATATTAACAGTTAATAAAATAAATAATTCACAGAAATCACAATTCCTTTTGTACCATCTTTGAATATTTCCTATGTTCCTTAATTTTAACTTTTAAAAATGGTTACATATGAATAAACACTGTTTTATTATATCAGTATAATTCTTTTGACACAGCTGTTTTACAGATATTGATTGAATTGTAAAAATTTATCAGAAGTTAATTTCCTTTTTTAGAGATTAATAGTGTTATATGTGTCAATATTGACAAATACCAAGTACAGATCTTTAACGAAAGAAATCATTTATTCGGTGCCCATATCATCGCTTCACATATACAGGGTGGGGCAATAACTTTGACCACCTTGAATATTGTCGTTATTTGTAATAATATGACAAAATGTCACCTACGAAACTTGAACGGTGCAAAGGGGGACATATTATGATACGTATATTTTTTACCTGGGTGGAGGCATAGAGGAGATTTGAAGGTCGTGACCATTTTTTTAAATGGAATGGTATGTTTTTTTTATCACCATGTGATGACCGGCGTTGAGACGACTTCAACAAGCTATCGTTCAAGGTCATGCAAGGCCAAATATGGTTTTTAAGTAAACTTACAGATATCATAGAAGGTGTTTGATGTGGTAAAAAATTAAAAGAAACCGGGAAAAAAAGAGCCCACTGACAAAATGAGACACGCTTCATAAAATCGGTACCGTGTAAATCTTGATGTAGACTAATCTGATATGGATGAAATTTATACCGTGCAAGAATTCGTAGCACACTCCTTCTACTGATAGGCGATTCCCGTTCAATCTGTCGGGAACTAATACGTGGATTATGTGCTACAACTGCGAGGACACCAACTTCGCTTCCTTCATCAGTTGCTCTTTTACGACAACTGCACTTACGCGTATCCAAATTCCCGGTTTCTTTTAATTTTTTACCACATCGAACACCTTCTATGATATCTGTAAGTTTACTTAAAAACCATATTTGACCTTGCATGACCTTGAACGATAGCTTGTTGAAGTCTTCTGAACACCGGCTATCACATGGTGATAAAAAAAAACATACCATTCCATTTAAAAAAATGGTCATGACCTTCAAATCTCCTCTATGCCTCCACCCAGGTAAAAAATATATGTATCATAATATGTCCCCCTTTGCACCGTTCAAGTTTCGTATGTGACATTTTTTCATATTATTACAAATAACGACAATATTCAACGTGGACAAAGTTATTGCCCCACCCTGTATTTGCAAATCGGTACTCATTATAATGTAATTGTAACATTTCTTGAAAAAGTAATATTTATTACTTGTAATTCATTTAATTCTCGAACCTAATATATCATTTTAGGTTAAATCATTTTTATGTGTATTACATGTACAGGGTGGTTGGAATGAACTGTTACAACTTCACACCGCTACAGCAGATACACTTTTAAATATTTTGTTTTGTCCAAGGTAAAAAAATAGTTGAGAAACATTAAAGAAAATGATTTAATGTTCATTGCTCGATATAACCTCCCTTTGCACGAATAATTTCATTCAAACGGTGAAAGCATGAATCGCACGCTGCCCGTACGTGAGATTGTGGAATCTTCTTCCATTCCCGGACAAGTGCTGATTTTTGAGCGTCCAAACTTCGATGTTTCATTACATTGACCTTAGCCTCCAAAATAGCCCAAATACATTACATTCAATCATTAAATAGATTACATTCAAATGCTGGAGCTGACGAACGATAATTGGAACTGATGTTCTAGCTAAATATAAAGCAATTACAGAATTACGCTTCAAATCCATCGCTATAACCTTACTTTGAGATGTAGTATACGAAAATGCTTCTGCACGCATATAAACAATTCAATGAACTATAAATATGGCAACTTTCAGATGGATTGCGTGAGCGGATCGACAGATGCATCAGTATGAACTTACTTAGTAACAGATCATTCCAGCCACCCTGTATATTTTAATCTATTCGCGAAATACATACTAACTCTTTGAAATTTTACAATCTTTTAATTGTTTAACAATATACTTATTTGAATAACAATATACGTATTATACATATATATATATGAATGTATATACATATAGTAACAACATACTACTCAATGATATTTTTATTAGCGTACAGGTTGTTAACAGAAACCGAATAAAAAGCAGTATGCACACATATAATACGAAATTTGTAAAATTTTAAATAGCAAATTTCGTGAAACTACAATTGCCGTGAACTTTTATTTATCTAAATGAAAATAAAAATTTTTCAATAGTGGTAAAAAAGTATTTAGTTTCCATGAAAAAGTCATTTCTTCGCAAATCTTCGTAATTAAATACTCTCTTCTGAGTGGAATATAACGTTGGTGTAAATGTTTTACTTAATTCTTTTGTATTTTACGAGGTATAAACATATAAGTAAAATAAGTGGATCAAATAAAAATAATTTGTCCACTAAAATCTATTACAATTTTTCCACGAAGAGATCGAATACAACAAGGTTCATAAATTTTTTTAACAAAAACAATCTACGTAAATTATTTAAGATATAAATCTATACTTTATAAAATATCATATATGTATAAAGCATAGGACTATTGTATACATATAAAGTATAAATCTATACTTTATAACTTAAGTCATACGCTTTTTGTTTTAAGCCACTTGTACAAACAAATTCAATACATTGTAACACATGGTACAGCTCACATCCTATTTCGACAGAAATGTCATGACATTAATTCTTCTTCACACTATGTATGTAACGTATTGTAGATATCAGCGCATTGCTTTAATTAGAACAGCCACTGTATTGATTTAAAATTGGGCACAACTTGTCAAGCTAAAGACTTTAAGACTTGCAAACAAGTTAAATATCAAAGTTTAAGTGTCGTTAACAACAGTCTGATATCTCCGAGAATTGTACACTTTTATTGTGTATACAATATGAATCTTGATTTCTGATGTGCAAATGATAATGTCATCAAATGTTGGGTAGCATAATATTTAATTAGGAACAACCGATATCTCGAATGAATTTACTATGTTATATACAGTGCTACTGGTGCACTCTGCTATTTATTTACTGAGATACTGCGCTATTCCAAATCAGATAAATTTATCACACGGCTACGTTTCCGAAAAAATTAAGTTCGAATGTTCTTCAAGGTATTTATAAAATCGGAGCTGCTTATGGCTACAACGATGATAACCTAACCAATCTATTTTCATGGAAATTTCAGAAACACCCTATATATGGCAGTGAATCGCAAAAAATACTTTACTTGTTTGCCTTTTTCATCAGTTTACATAAATGAGTATTAAATCGCATCGTTAAAAACATAAAAAATGCATGGAGCATTTCAAACTTATGTACAAAATGCCTAATTTTACTATTGAAAATATCTCACTGTTGATTTTTTTATGACGTACGTTAACACTGTTCTACGTAGAATGTTCCGCATGAACAAATCAAATAAAAGGAGATATTACATTCTGTTTCCAAATTGTAGTATGGGCGCCATAAATGTTCGAAGGTCATCGCAAAGTCAAACAGATGGGAGTATAGGATGTGTCCCTTGATGTCACACAATTTTCGTTGGGAACCTTGTAGATATTTAAGTGTATTTAGGTGAAAACAGACACCTGTATATATGTATGCACACCCATTAATTATACATATATTATATTAATTATGTATATAAGATTATACATGTAGATTATTGATGAAATATATGTTCAGAGCAGAAGTTTGAAAATTAAATTTTATTTACATTAGTTTACTTTCAACATCACAAAGTTTTAAACTTTTTAAATTCATAATAATTTTTTGATCCGTTGCAGTGTTATATGAGAAATACTGAATTATATTATTTTATGTACACGAATAATTATTCAATTATCTGTTTGATATGATAAATACTGTGCATGTTCAAGTTTATGTTCATATGATTTAAAGATCATAATAGATACACGCATATTATTTAACTGAGCATATACTTATGTACGTAGACTAATTGTTATTAAATTATTTGCAATTTTTATTTTCATTATAATTAATCATAGAAACGAGAATTAAGTTGTTTTTTATAATTCTAACTTATTTAATTTTTCAAATTTCATATTGTCTCTGTCTCAAATTATTATAATTATTATATTATGAGATATTAAGAACATAAGCTTATTCTTCCTATTATCGTAGAAAAATTGTTTATGAAAAATATGTTTTTCAGCAAACAGTGTAACTTTCGCTTTTTTGTAATGAGATAATTGATAACGGAATCGAATTCCCTGATTAAGTATCATAAATGATATTTTAACACTTCATAAAAGTACCATTTTAATAACTAAATCTAAACAAATATGCTTTGTAACGAAACCTTGACGACATAGCGAAATATTACATAAACTTGCAAGTTATTATATCAACGTGATAAATTATATTAAAACTTGTTTATAGTTAAAAAAGTTGGGATCGCTATAACTTAATGGAGGGTTAATTTCCACATTTACAACATAACCTCTAAAAGTTCATTATCAGTCTGGAATTTTTATCGTTAACAGTAAAATGCACTACGTTCTTTATTTAATGACATTCGAATGTTTCAAAACAACGAGATTTTATCGATAACCAAGATAAGAAGCATTTAAAAATTTTATCTCCTTCCAAAACGTTTCATGGCCACCTGGAGGTTAATCGACACAATAAATCTTTGCTAGTTTATCCATTATTAAAATTTGAATTATTCTTTGTTTTTGCTCAATGCATTTCTGTTCAATCAAATGGATCAACTATTCGGATACTTGAATAAAAACGATGTTTTTCAAAAACAAAAAACTCTTCATGTAAGATGGTCGTTTATTGTGCAATATGCTGTAGATATTTATACAAATATACAAGGTCCCTAAGATTGTTGCAATGCGACATTTACATTATTCTTACTAACACGTGAAAGTAAAGGCACAAGTTAATTGGTTTGGATGAATACAGGATGCGCCAACTGTAGGTACCATATGATAAATGCTTATAAAATAATGAAAACGTAATTAAATAATCCTCAGGTTGCGATATTTATTTACTTTGGTTTATACTATTAAAAAAAATTCATTTTCTGAATACAATATCGGGCAAATGGTCTCCTTTGTGAATAACGCAAAGAAATGCTCGTTTTTGGGCATTTTCCAATAACTTTTTGCAACGTTTCAAGCATTATTTCCGTTACTTCTTTGCGAATTGCATCTATTAGTTCCTGGAGGGACCGTGGTGCATTAACATACACTTTGGATTTTAAATATACAGAAAAAAGTGTGGAGCCGTCTAATCGGATGACCGCGGAGGCCATTCGTAATCGCCACTTTTCGAAATTAAGCGATTCGGGAACAATCTTCTTCTCAACATCGGCCCGAACAACCTGAATGTTCTCGTTGCTGCTCTTTGGACGCTGTCTTGCACTCTCTGCACGGCCACGAACATTACCACTATCACGAAACTTATCAATAATTTTCGATACAGTTTTTCACGTAACGTTAAAATTGCGTCCATACTTCCGCCTCATACCACGTAAAGTTTTGATAAACGAGGACACTTCTCTAAAATATACAGGTAACCCTCCTATAACACGGTAGTTAGGTTCTTAGAAAATGCCGCGTTGTGTGAAACCGTGTTGTATGAGACCCAGAGCAAGTACAAAAATGGGGGTTACGTTCTAAAAACTTATTAAAAACAAATTTTTTTTTTTAATTCTACATAAACAACTTAATTTTTATTAAAAATATAAATGTATGCGTATGTCGAAGATCCTGCAGCAAATGCACTTGTTATTTCTTTTTCATTTGTGTTTAATAGTCCGAACTGTTGCTTTCCGCAACAGTGTATGCTTAACACTAGGTTCATGGGACCCGTAAAAATGACGAATCTTAAGTTTCTTATTTTCAATTGCGAAAATAATTAAAAAGCTTATGTCGAAATGAATGTTAACCATCATCGAGATAAAGAATCTTTCTATAAACTGGTATATGTATTATTCATTGTTTACTTATTTTCATAGTTCATTTTCAATTTAGACTTCAGTGGTCATTGAACTTCCGTAAATCTAGTGTTAAGACGACAGGCTGTTGGATTCCAGTTGGATTAACAACACTTTATTTTATTCGAAGAGAAACTCGATAGAACTTGTATAAGGTCGACTATAAGTACTGACTGTTTTTGACAATGTAGGGTTATATATATAGTGTTGCGGGTAGTAGGTTGAGGTAGGGATGATGGTTAAGGGACAGTGTGACTCAGGGACAGTGCGAGGTCTAGGACGAGTAAGGATATGACTAGTATGTTTGGATGAAGATGAGTCTGTTGTGTTTCTCTGTGACGAGGTGTTTACGGGATAGCGTTGGTCATCCAACAAAGCATCACCGCTGCCGAAGAAGTACAGTGTTGTACAATGGTTTTTGCAATTTTCTTATCGTGTTAGAGCGAAACCGTGTTATACGATGACGTGTTGTAGGATGGTTTCCGCAATTTATGAATCGTGTTATAGCGAAACCGTGTTACAAGATTCCGTGTTGTAGGAGGGCTACCTGTACTTCTACAATGACAATCTGTTGTGCTGGCGTTAAGTTGTTCATGGTGAATAACAATGCTATAAAATAACCTGTCGAATGGCCTAATGTGTTCTTCGAAATGTTTACAAATTGCAATTGTTTTAGCGTTCAACATACAGGGTGTCTCGTAATAAGTGTAAGACCCGTGAAGGGGTTGTAGGGGAGGTGATTCTAAGTAACTTCTTCCTTTGCCAATATGGGGTGTAGGCTCTCGTTTTCGAGTTATTAAGGAAAAACAGCGACCAATCAGAGCGCGCTAATTGTCACGAGAGCGAGGCCCCGAACATACGGCCGATGGCGGACGCGAACAAACAAGTTAGTATCGTGCTATGTTACGTCAAAGTTAAATCGCACATAATAATGTTCAGTTATACATTTTTACGGAACAAGGGATAAGACTATTTTATGTGCGATTTGGGGAAGTTGGAGATTGGGAATTTGGGGACTTGGGAATTCGAGGACTTGGGAATTCGGGGAATTGGGAATTTCGGAAAATGGGAATTCGGGGAATTGGGAATTTCGGAAAATGGGAATTCGGGGAATTGGGAATTTCGGAAAATGGGAATTCGGGGAATTGGGAATTTCGGAAAATGGGAATTCGGGGAATTGGGAATTTGGGGAATTGGGAGTTTGGAGACTTGGGAATTCAGGGAATTGGGAGTGTGGAGACTTGGGAATTCAGGGAATTGGGAATTTGGGGAATTGGGAGTTTGGAGAATTAGTAATTCGGGGAAATGGGAATTCGGGGAATTGGGAATTTCAGGAAATGGGAATTCGGGGAATTGGGAATTTGGAGAATTGGGAATTTGGGGGATTGGGAATTTGGGGAATTGGGAGTTTGGTGAATTGAGAATTTGGGAAACTGGGAATTTGGGAAATTGAAAATTTGGGAGACTGGGAATTTGAAGATTTGGGGAATTGGGAATTTGGGAATAATAATGTTCAGTTATTCATTTTTACTGAATAAGGAATAAGACAATTTTATGAGTGCTTTAACTTTGACATAATATAGCACGATACTAACTTGTTTGTTCGCATCCGCGATCGACCTTATGTTCGGGGCTTCGCTCTCGCGGCTGAGCGTGCGCTATTCGCGCACTCTGATTGGTCGATGTTTTGCCTTAATAACCCGAAAACGAGAGCCTAGACCCGATTTTTTCAAAAGAAAAAGTTACTTAGAATCACCTTCCCTACAACCTCTTTACGGGTCTTACACTTATTGCGAGACACCCTGTATAGTACCTACAGTTGGGGCAGCCTGTAGATATTAAAGTAAACAGAAACTTTCTTCGAGGTCATGTTTCTAATGACTCGAAGATAGTCAAGTTAATCGTTTTTTAATAGAACGATATATTTGTATAACGATAACGAGTTAAGATAAAGAGCAATCCAATGACCTGCAACACTGTGATTTTCCCATAATAATATATTTTAAAGTCATTGAAATTGGCGAGATATGTTCCTATGTACATAGATTTAACCAACATTTCATGTATTAATGTTTAGTAATCAGAAATAGTGTAGTTAAAACCGTGTATATGTGTATGTTTCGTTCGTTACTCAGCGAAGTGATGGATAAATGCGCATACATACACGTGAGAAATGGACATTTCAACGAATACTTATCAGGCAGATATTTAACGAACGTTTAATGACTTCGTTTGAATTCATGAACCACATACTTCTTTGAATATTTCCTCTATTTTTAAATGAATTGAAATAGGAATGAATGAAGTCTTCTCCTAAATGGATTGCAAGTTCATCTTTGTTAACTTGACTCAAGAATTTTGAAGGTAAATGTCTATAACGAATCATAAAAAGGAAAATAAACGTATTGTATTTATTGCTGCAGAAGACTTTACCTGTTCGCAACGTAGGACTACATTTGAACTATAACAAACAGTCGTTACATTCTATCAATCTTTTTCGAAGTCTACAAAAATTCTTTACAGGAAAAAAACGCTGACTTACTGTATACTATTTCTTATCTTCTTTATGACTTACTATAATTGTGTCATACTATTTCGTATGTACAGAGTGATGCAAATCCTAGACAAAATGTTCAACCATATGTACGGATCTATGCATTGTAAATAATATATTATAATACAATTACCGTCAATTACAAATTAAATAAAAGATAAGAAAAAATTAATTAATAAACTGGAGAAAAAATATTATAAGGTAAAAAATATCATATCAAGATATATAAATATCGTCTCGAAAAGGAAGGAATTAAATAAGAAAAGACTATATGTATATGACATTCGAAAAATATATAATGATTAAGACAAGGGATAAATATATGTATAAAAATAAAAACAATTTGTTGGCTAATTCAAGAATTTGTAACTTTTCTACCTTCATTACTATAACTATCGAAATTTGATTCAACAATTCTACGTGTCTTGAGATTAAAACAGGGAATGTTAAATATGTGTTCAAATATTGATTATTGACAAAAGCGACATGGAAGGGCTTACATAGGTTTATTTTATTCTGAATTCGTCAGGGAAAGTTCCATTGGTATCGAAGGCCCAACGACTATGCCTTGTTGTATAGTCTGCTTGTGAATGAAAGGGAATGGGTACGATATCCCTCAAAGTTACATGTGCTAGTCAAATGCTATTAACAATGTATCGAGTGTCAACATATATATTTAGTGACTATAAGAACTTCAATCGTACACCATGCTCGGACAAAGGCTTCCAAGTGTTAATGGTAAAATAGAATGTGTCTAAAATGAAACATTTATGTGAAAAAATCGGTAGTAACATTTTTCTCATATTACTTGTAACTTCAAAATAGGTTTTCGAAATATTAAGTACGTCGTGCTTGCTATTGTTGTCGGCATAATTTCTGGATTTCTCTCGGCGTGCCTTCTGGAAACGTCTATGAAGAATGTGCCATACACGTGCAATTGGTTTTCTGGGAATCTTCCACTTTCAAGGGATCCCCATCATCATTCAGACCTGGAATCAGAGGTAAATATGTTCTTCATAATCCATGGCTTTCTTATTTCATTTATAATATTATCAACAAACACAACAGGTTGGACCTGAAACGGAAGTAAAATTTCATGGCGAAGACGAAGATTTCCATGCGGGTGAAGATAGTGTTGCACAAGAATTTTCAAAGCGTGTACGTGTACTTTGTTGGATTATGACAGGTCCGCAAAATCATCAAAGTAAATCGCAACACGTGAAAGCAACATGGGGAAAACGTTGTAATATTCTTTTATTTATGAGCTCTGTCGAAGGTGAATTATTAAATTTAGATCATATAAAATAACAAGGTCTAAATTAAAAATATATATTCAAAGTAATATCAAATTCCTTTTCTCCAGATATCAATTTACCTGCAATTGCTTTGCCAGTAGAAGAAGGAAGAGATAATTTATGGGCAAAAACCAAAGAAGCGTTTAAATATGTTTATGAAAAGTACAAAGACGAAGCAGATTGGTTTATGAAGGCCGATGACGATACGTTAGTAATTTCTCATGTTTCTTTTCTCCGACAGTTCTTAAGCGTCAAATTCAAAATTCCTAGTAATATACAATAACATTGTACATAAATACCGCCATTTTTATATTTTGGATATTTAACGGAATCACAATAGCACTTGAATATTCAATATTATATTGACATCATGTATATCAGTATTTCCCAACGTGGAGCCCACGCCCCACAGGGTGGCAATTTGATTATAAAGGGGGGGGGGGGCAATTCGAAAATGGGCTCGACACGAGTTTAACCCTTTCGCTCCGGGCCATTTAAATGCAATGCTAGATTTCGGTGCCAAATTTAACGAAAAAAGCAAATTCTGTGCAGCAAGCATCAAGCACAAGGATCTCACTAAATTAAAATAATAAATTAATATAGAAAAATCTTTATTAAAATTATTTAGAATTTGAATTTCAGTTTTTCATTATATGTTTTGAAAATTTACTTACTGTGTTTCATTAACAATTTCCTAGTGATTTCTTCCTAAATCCTATCATTTAAGTTTCTTAAGTGAACAATTCAATTTTTTAATATTAAAAGTTATGTATGTTACATCGGGGGGCATAAGAATTTCAGAAAGGCTAAGGTGGGACATGGCACAAAAAAGGTTGGGAAACACTGATCTATATTAAAACCTTTATCAAAATAATTTTCAGACTAAATTAAATTAACAAATAACGTTCACACTAACAACGCATTTTTAAATTATTTTAATTTTCAATTGCATATTCTATATAACTGTAAGCATTTCGATTTCGTCATTAATTAACATTATTTACATTGACAAAATACATAAAGCGATATCTAATAAAACTGTAATTTTATCTACAGATCGAATTATTTAAATTTAAAACTAACTAATCCATAAAAATATTTTTAGGTACGTGGTAGTAGAAAACCTACGATACATGCTTTCGTCTTACGATCCAAGTTTGCCGCTATATTTTGGCTGTAGGTTTAAAAAATTTGTAAAACAGGGGTATATGAGTGGTGGCGCGGGTTATGTACTTAGCAAAGAAGCTTTGCGAAAATTCGTGAAGGAAGCTTTGCCTGACGAAACTAAATGCCGTTCGGATAATGGAGGTGCAGAAGATGTGGAAATGGGAAAGTGTCTTGAGGAAATAAACGTTAAAGCGATGGACACAAGAGATTCATACGGTCGTGGGCGATTTTTTCCTTTTACTCCGGAGCATCATTTAATTCCTAATCACGTGAATAAAAATTTTTGGTACTGGAAATATATTTATTACGATACCAAAGATGGTCTCGACTGCTGTTCCGATACCGCGATTTCCTTTCACTACGTGTCACCTAATATGATGTACGTTTTGGAGTACTTAATTTATCACTTAAGGCCGTACGGAATCACGCATAACGTGGAAAAACTTGCTGCAGGTCAGTCAAGTACTGTATTAATTAAATACTAGTTTACGTACTATTTAACTGTATTATTTACAAATCTTGGAACTTATAATGAACTTATAAAATGAAGGAATGTATTAAAACATTTTATTCCTTTAACGAATTCAAACATTTGATTAATTCTGACATCAAAATTCTTGAAGGGACATTAAGAAATGCAAAATATGTAAACCATAGCAACTATCTTATTCGACTATGCCCTTCCCTCATACAATTTCTCAGATTTTTGTTATTCACATTCCGCGTTCGTGTCAACTGAATCACCACATGATTCTAAATCGAACCGTTCCGGACAATAGTATACTGGCAGTCAGCGTTAATTATAAATATAAATAAAAGTCAATTATTTTTACGGTGTATAATTTATTAAATTTATTAATTTAATAATTTAATTAAATATGTAATTTATTCAATTTCATTCCACTTTTTTATTATACCACAATTCACTATACATTTGTATACACTAATGGAATACTTTCGTCTCCTCTTATTTTTGCGGTGAAAAAACCGTTTATTTGACATTAGTTGAATCTAGGATACAGCAGATCACATTGAAGGCAACGAGCGTTTTTGTTGCAACGTTGTTATTTAGGAAAGGTATAAATGAACATTTCTAAACCTGATTCAAATAAAGGAGGGTGTTAAAAAATGCCCATTTTTGGCATCGCCTGGAAATGAAAAACTCATGCAGGATCTTTTAGAGTGTCTCCCAAGAAACAAAAAATGTCCTTAATACTTTCCCGAGAAACGATGGGAATCGTTTATGAATATGGGGTGTAAACCATACACGCACACTCATGTGGACGCAAAGTCGGAGCACGCGTTGTTGGATGCTGTTCTCATGTAGCCATGATTTTATGGTACTTTGCATTTGCTCGATTTCAAGCTTCAATTAATCTGCCTGCTGAGTTCCTTACTACTTATTTCGAAGGCGGTTCGATATCCGAAGGAAAAGACGACAAAATGTAAAATATACGTAAATTTCGTTATAATTACATTCATACTTTGTACGTATTTTTGAGAACTTTCCCATCGTTTCTCGGGAAAGTGATAAGGACATTTTTTGGTCCTTGGGAGACACTCTAAAACATCCTGTATGAGTTTTTCATTTCCAGGCTATGCCAAAAATGGGCATGTAACACCTTCCTTTATCCTCTAAACCAGGGGTGTCAAACTCAAAAACTAACTTGGGCCAAATAAACAATGCTTAACTTTAGGTGGGCCGCAAAAAAAAAAATCAATGTTCATAGAAACAAATATACAATTTAAAATGATCCGTACAGTTTATAAATAAAGTATATTATAATTTGATATGCTAGTTTCGTTTCTAATTCACATTTCTATTTTATTTTTACTTTGCGTCGGATATATTGACTGGGCCGCGAGTTTGACACCCCTGCTCTAAACGCCTACAAGAAAAACATGGAAGAAGCTACCTCGACAAACAAACAATAAAAATATTGTACTCGTAGCCTTATCATAACAATCTAACAATAAGTATATAATAACTATATTATTTTATTAATAACTAGTGACATATTATTGTTACTTAAATAAGAACAATGGCAACTACAACCATGAAAAGAAATATTAAAACCTTTAATGGCGAAAATATAGTATTTGGAAATTCAGGATCCGAGGATTTTTAACAAAGTTAAACGTTATTCGTGTGATTCAACCAGTTCCCGATAAGTTAAGTGCGGAGTGGATCGAAGCAGAGAGAACTGCGAAAAATATTATCATCAAATATTTTTCGAGCTCATATTCTGTTTTGCTCAAACAGACACCAGTGGGCGTGAAATTTTAAAAAGTTTAGATGAAACTTATGAGCGTAAAAGTATTGCTACCCAGTTAGCACTTCTGAAAACATTACTAGGGTCAAAATTAGCGGGTGAATTTTATGAACTCATAACTGAATTAACAGCGGCAGGTGCAAAACTAAAAGAGAGTGAAAAAGTGGCACATTTACTATTAACATTACCGTCATCTTACGATGGTGTAATAACTGTTATTGAAACGCTTTCGGAGGATAATTTAACCTCAGCCTTTGTTAAAACTAGGTTACTCAATCATGAGATAAAATTAATAAGTGAAGTTCGTGATTCCAATTTTAATGTGCTATGTGTCGAAAACGAAGAAAAATTTTCGAAGCAGAACAAAAACAATTATTATAAACATAAGACCATATGTTAAAAAATGTCATAGGTGTGGACGCACTAATCATTTGCAGAAGGACTGTTATTACAAAATGCAGTATAGGAATTTATAAAGCCTACATCTTCTGGCAATACATCAAGTTTTGCATTCATGGCGGGAGAATACCAACAAGAGGAAACAAATAGTCAGTACGATTGATTCGACAAGCAGGAATGACGATAACATTCGATGGATAGGTTGTGAAAAGTAAATGTCGAAAGTAATAGTCAAATCATAATATCAGATAAGACTTTAAATAATTTAACTGGTATGGAAACAATTGTAGATAGTGTTGGATAATGTAATGGTCATACATGGGAGATGTACATATGTGTACAAATGTGTGAAGCGTGAAAGAGATGGCACCTCCACTGCCCGGCGAACGTTAAGGATGTGGGTGTGTTTTTCCCCGTAGGTCAGTTGTTAGAGATAAATGTTCACAGTAAATAAAATGATTCAAAACGTAATCCGAGAATAATATGACTCCTGCACATAATCAGCTAGACCAACAGATAAAAATTTAAATAATCGTGTTGTTCAAGCAGCTAGTTTTGAACCAGGAGATTTTAATCCTTTTGTTACTAAATTAGAAAACAGATTAATTATTAACTCTTCTTCGGGCCTAAGCGTCCTAAAAAAATAACTGTGCTGGCGGGATTTTCCTCGGTACGAATTCGATGCGTCTACGAAGACACGTTTGTATTAGAATTTGCCACAGCGAGGTTCTTTGTTAACCCTTTTAGTGCCAGGCATTTTACGGAGTACATGCGAGAAGTGCCACGGGCCGATTTAATATGTGCGCTCATATGAATAGCTATAAGGAACAAAATTCCGAATTCCCGGAGGAATATTTTACTATTTATTCTTCTGAAACTTAAAGGATATGGAATATAATGTTGTGCTGCAAAATTTTTAGGTATAAAATATATTTAATTATAACATTGTTATTTTTAATTTAAGGCCGCCGGGCGGTCGGCCCGCTACAACGCATCGGCCCGTGGCACTTTTCGCATAAAGACCGCGAGCCGATTAATCGGCCCGCTGGCACTAAAAGGGTTAACGTGGCGATTCTTACACGTGGTGATTCTTGCAGGGCGAGAGGCATTTGTTACTCTCCCCCGAGCGAGCCGCTTTCGGGTGTTCGAGGCGTCTTTATTCGTTCTCAAACGCTTGATCGAGTCAGTCAGTAAACGCAATTTTACCAGACCAGCATTTTTATATTATTTCCGCCCACAGACATTTTCAAAACCTTTCATATTTCCTTACACTTTGCACTCGAAGATGTTTTTGTCAGCAGCAGATAGCAACTCTAAAATCTTTTGATTGGAAGGTTTGATGAATTCTTTCGAAGTTATTATTTTTCTGTTATTAATTGTCACTATTAGCTGTTTCATTACGTCTATACATATATCATATATAAAACGCCCTAGATTCAGTTAAAAAATACCTATTCCAAATTGCTGTATTGAACAAAGTGGTGAGTGTGGGTCACCTTTCGAGTGCAACGGGTTAAATGGCACTAGCAATTAGGGCATATCCAAAAAGAAAAAATTGTTAGAGTTAAAGAATAATAAAATTTTTGCTGATATAAAGGAAATAGAGAAAGTAGTCGTAAAAAACAAATTATGTGAAGCTTGTATTAATAAAAAAAAGCACGACTACAATTTAAAAAAGCTAAAGATAAAGCCCATATAAGACGAAGACTATTTATAGTGCATACAGGTGTCCATGATCCAATCACTCCTACTATAATTAACGATAAAAGTTATTTAGTATTCGAGAACACGCATTATTGCGTAACATATTTAGTTGTTCGGGAATCAGTAGTATACATACAAATGCTTTATGAGATTTAGCTGCAAAAAGTGAAACGCATTTTACTTTAAAATTACTAAACTGGTATTGCGATAATATCAGGGAGTACTTGTCAATTAAAATGAAAGATTATTGTGTTGAAAAAGGTACATATAAGCTACCACTTAACACTTAGCTGACCACGGGCGCGCAACGAACTGTACGATTTCCACCACGCTCGAGCAAGCCAAACTGCGCTGTCCACCGCACATATTTCACAAATGACGCGGACTCATATTCGGTACTTGAAATCAAAGAAATTTGAAAATTATTTAAATGGTCAATTATATCTTTCGGTAACAATTTCATTTAACGATTTCACGTATTGTTTATACAAAACATGAAATTAAAAGTATATAACATTTATTTTTTGTCGGTTGTTCAAAAGTGTAGGTAATAGAGTATGAAAATTATGAACATTAAAAATGACTGAAGATAAAAACAACAAGTCATTACTTAAATGAACATTTATTTTAATGAACATTTACTGTTATTTCTGACATTTTTAACGGTATTTTTTTATACCCTAACTTTTATTTTTTAATATTTATAACACCATTAAATTGATGGGTTTTATCAGAGAAACAGTTCGTCATAAGAGAACAACTCGAGGCCAAACAGCAAATATGTAGATAAATAAAAAAAAATGAAACGCGTTGCTAATGACAACGTTGGATATTTCCGCGATCGGTTAGCTACTGACTTACATTGGAACGGGTAGATCTACCCGATTGGTCGCTTACCGATTTACATTGGAAAAGGTAGATCTACCCGATTGGTCGGCTAAGTGTTAACGGTTGCACACACTTCGGAACTGAAATAGTACGTGCAAACGTATGGTGAGGACAATAACAGAAAATATGTAAGTACATACTGGGTATGGTTTATGAGTAGGTGGGATTGATTTAGAAACATTTGTCTTGTGAAAAGCCGTTCTAACGATTACATATTTGTTTAATCTAACACCAATAAAAGCTTTAAAAGAATTTAAAAGACCATCGAAATGTGGCATAATAAGACGCGGCGACATTTGAATCAACAATATTCATTAGATTATAGCGAGACGTTTGCACCTGTTGAAAGAATTTGAAGTTTTAGATTTATTCTGGCATTGACAAATTAGTTTGATTTATTGGTACATTATATTGATCTAAAGACAGCATTTCTCAATGTTACGATGAAAGAAGAAATTTATATGAAAATCGTGGAAAGAATGAAAAGTAATAGTATTGAAGTATATAGAGTAAATAAACCCTGGACTCAAACAAGCAACAAGGTGCTGGTTTAAAACTGTTTAACAAACGCTAAAAATAAAGGGTTTTAGAAATTGTTTCGCTGACAGATGCATCTACAATTAAACATCCGACAAGATTTTGACAAGGAGTCTCGTATTTCTCATTGGAATTCTAATTTATTTCCACAAGGCGCAATTTCTGCCTTACAATCTGGCATATTAAATTTTTGCAAAATTCTTTTAATATATGCACTTTGATCCATACACATTTCATTCGCCATTCCATTCATAATACTTAGGGAAAGTCTTATTTCACATACAGAATTTACTCTTCCTATAGTTTTTGAAGCTATTCACTTTTCCAATATACACCCAACTCTTCTTTTACACAGTAGATACGTTCCTCAGAACAGCGTGCAAAAGAAGTAATAATGAAATCCATATTACATATGTATTTATAAAACAAAAACAATTCATTTTTATTACAAAAAAAATTCAAATTAGTGTACAGTGAAAATTCAATCCATAAGTACAAAACATATAAAAATTCATATTGAAATCAGGAATAAAAATCAATTTTGCAACTATTCATCGCTACTTGATAACAAGCGTACACGTTTATTACGGACTGGACCAAAAATGCTATCATCAGTATATATGTCAGATATGTCTAGCACAATTGTCGGGTTTGATTCAAATGAAGAATTCCGTTAAAAAAGCGATAATAAAATTCGGGTATTCCCCGTAAAGTAAACAAGCCATGAAGTAGACCAAGTCACTAACACATCTATGGGCATAAACCGACCGACGGTTTGTTTACTCATGTACAGGGTGTCCCAAAAGTGTTGAAGGAGCCGAACATGGGAGGTAGGTGGGGTCATTCTGAACAACTTTTTCATTTGCAAAAATGTCGTATGGGGCTTCATTTTCAAATTATTAACGAAAAACACCGACCAATCAGAGCGCGAGAATCGCGCGCCACGCGATTCGATCGCGAGCACGGCCAATTATAACTCGGGCCTACACTTCTGCCGCCGAGCACGCGCCATCCTCGCGTTCTGATTGGTCGGTGTTTTTCGTTAATAATTTGAAAATGAAGCCCCATACGACATTTTTGCAAATGAAAAAGTTGTTCAAAATGACCCCACCTACCTCCCATTTCCGGCTCCTTCAACACTTTTGGGACACCCTGTATGTATACAGGGCATTTCACCTAACTTGACCACCTTAAATACATAGCTTATTTTTCATGATATAAAAAATGTCAGGGAGAGGGAGAATATTCTGTTCGAAGGGGCTAATATGATGGCGGGTCCAATTTTGTTCTCAAGACTATTTTTTTTGTTCAAAATTTCAAGGTCATCGTATTTTTTTTAAATGGCACTACATATTTTTACTACCAAAATCTTATAGCATATAAAGAAACGAATCCAACGAGGTGTAATATGTTGACCTTCACGTGATCTTCAGCGAGGACATTGACCAGATATGTACGAGACCCTGGGAAAATTGAAGGTTGTAAAATAGGCAGAAAGTGCTTAAAAATACTCAGACAAAAGAGAATGTTCGAAAAGTTTAGAAGAAAAGATAAATTAGAAAGAACGTAGTGGCGAACACTAGCACACCTTCATTTACCGTCCTCGCTGAAGGTCACGTGAAGGTCAACATATTATACCTCGTTGGATTCGTTTTTTATATGCTATAAGATTTTGGTAATAAAAATATGCAGTGACATTTAAAAAAAATACGATGACCTTGAAATTTTGAAAAAAAAAAAAAAATAACCTTGAGAACAAATACGACCCCCCATCATATGAACCCCTTCGAACAGAATATCCCCCCCCCCTTTTTCTATCATGAAAAATAAGCGATATATTTAAGGTGGTCAAGTTAGGTGAAATACCCTGTATATAGATAAGAAAAGGAAGCAACTTAGGGGACTCCTTAACCGTTTTAGTGCCACGCAGCGCGATTGCGCTGTTCACGTACTGTGATGAACCGTGTCGCTATTTTTTCTATTAGTTCAGAATGTATCTTGTTGCAAGTCTGTCAGAGTTTCCTCTCCTAATTACAAATTTTCTTTCAAATAATCGTAAACAACCTGCATAATTAGCTGTCTTTTTTTAACACATTGAGTGACAAAATTTATTTTTAACAATAAATGAAGGAAGCGCTATCGCGCTTCATGGCACAATTCGACACGGATTTTTAAAAACCCCTGGTACTAAAACGGTTAATATAAATTTAATACAACCTCAAAGGGTTAAAATTTGTCAAAATTGAAACAATCGAATATCTCGCAGGAAGTAAAAATGGACTTGTTTCACTTTCAAAATGAACGATTCAAGTATCGATATTTGTTGTCTCGAAAAGTATCGATACCGTGTTGTCGATCGCTAGTAACTGGACCAAAACGAGAGGAAGAGACTGATTGCACTTAACTCGCTCGGCGCGCCGCGGAGGTGCCCGAGAACGTGCGCGCGCGCGCGCCTATCGACCAGATCCTCCGTTCTCTCCTCCTCTCTGTTAGACCTCGGTCTCGACGTTTTATGCATTTCGTTAGAATCCCAGCCACGGCAACGCCTCGTCGCAGCCTGGAACGTCTTCCGCGGATCGGGGAACTGGCCGGTCCCCACGTGGACACGTGCGAAACATGAGAAACGAGAAACTGCACGACATCCCACGATCGTGTCCTCCTTTCTGTGATTCAACCTACTGCGAATGGTGTCCATTGCCGAAGGAAGTCGATCGAACGTGTTCCGGAAACTCACTCCGGAGCATCCCCGGCGACTGGGGCTGCCCTCGGCTGATCCGAGGCTTGCTCAGTGAAACACGGAGATTCGCGATGTGAGAGAGGATTTCGAATCGTTTGAGAGGTCGTCGAGTTGGTTTGTGGACTCGGCGGACGAGGATTTTTGGCAAAAACGCGACGGGTGTGTATCGGCTGTGGACATAATCGAAGGCCTAAGAGATTGCCGTCACGTAACAGGTCACTGGCGCTGTGGTGCGTCAAATTTGACCCGTTTCCAAAGATGGATCGTTAAGCATAAGACACGCGAAGCAAAGAGGATGGGCGGACAGATAGAAATTTGCTGGCACCTCGCGTTGCGTTAAAATGCATCGAAACAACAGAGTGGTTGCATTAAAGTGCTCCGAATTAAAACCTTCCTGTTTGCTCATGAGAGTCGAATCAGGGGGTTCATTGCGTTAAAGAGTGTCATATTGAGGGCCATATACAAGTACCAACCACCACGTTGTGCAGTTTTTGCTCGATATCTTGACAATAATCAGACGACCTAGGATCGAGGATCCAGCTTCAAGGACAACGAACATTTATGATTCAGCGAATAATCACAACCTGGTGATTAACGACGAAAGAGATTCGAGGCAGGAAGTACTCCAGCCTGAGTGATCACGTGGACAGCATCTGGAAAAGATATCTCGAGTTTTGAAGCGATAGAACGTGTACTGGAGTACAGTTTTGTGGAAAGTTGCCAGGATTCGGTGCACTTTGCAACGAGACTGATGATGAAAGTCCAGGAAAGGAAACTGAAAGGACCCACCAGCGGTAAGTAGACAGGTTTTTGGTTTCTTAATAATCGAAAGTAGTGAAAATGTGCAGGGTATTCCGAAAATACCAGTCGAAATTTAAATGAAGGCTTGAATTATTTAATGAGTGACGATGGCTAAATATAAAGTTCTGGATGCATTTTTGATTTTGGAAAGGTCGATTAAGAATAGCAACTCGATAGATCGATAGTGGACCATTTTTAACTCAACAGTTTTCATTATGCACGCTTTGGATGTAGATTTATATGCTAAATGTTGGCTAATTACAGTGTACTGCCTACTGCATCGGGAAATGGAGTAATTAAGATGTATTTGCATTTAAGGAGCTTTAGCTCTTCAACTTACAAATATTCGATCTCAGGAATATATAAATATTCAAATTTAGAAATTCAGAAAGAAATTTAGAAAGTTTTAGAATTCTCCGAATTGCCATACTTCCCACATTCACTGATTAACAAATTTCGAAATATCTAAGATTTAGAACTTCTAAATTTTTTCATTTCCAAATTCTGAAATTCTAAATATTCTAAGTTTCCAGCTGTCAAAATACTCAAAACTCTTAAATCTCAAGTCACACATTTAAAATCGTTATATTTCCAAATTTATAAATCACTAAATTCTCACATTTTCAAATTCACAAACCACCAGCTTCTACATTTTTTAAATGTTCAATTCCTAACCTGCCAAAACTTTCAAATTTTTACGATTAAGTAATACCTAAATTCAAAAATTTCGAGTTATTTCATTTCTAAATTTTTATATCCCCAAATCTCAAATTTACAAATTCTAAAATTCGAATATTTCTAAATTCTGAAGTGTTCAATTTTCCAAATTTCCAAATTCAAAAATTTCTGAATCTGCAATTTTTAACATTTTTCAAATTTTCCGTTTTCTAAATTTTGTGATTCTAAATTTTTAAATCTAAAAATAACCATGTTCCTATACTTCCAAATCCACGAATAGTTAAATCCTTAAACTTTCACATTTCCGACTTTTAAAATTTCCAAATTTTTAAATTCCTATAATTTCAAACTACTCAAATTTCCTAAATTCCTCAAAATCTCTGAATTCCATAATTCTCCAGTTTTGCAACTTTCTTATTCACAAACCCTTAATTTTTTAATTTCAAAATTTCCATTCCCCAAATTTTCAGACACCATTTTTCACGTTCCCAAAGTTTTCAAAACCACAAAGGACAAAATTTTTAAATTTCCATATCTACAAATCTTCAAATTCTTAAACTTTCAAATTTCCACCTTTCAAAATTACCAAATTTGAAATTTCACAAATTTCAAAATTCTTATAAATCCCAAAATTATTACAATTTCCTTATTAAAAAATCCCCAAGTTTCTTTTCTAATTTCCAAATTAAATACCATTTTTCACATTTCCAAAATTTCCAAATTTCTGTAATTTCCAATATTATCCAAATTTCCCAAATTCCTAGATCTTCTAATTCTCCAAATTCACAATTTCCTTATTCACAAATCCCCAAGTTTTCAGTTTCCAAATTGTCAAATCTATAAATTTTCTGTTGAAGAAGAAAAGGTGTCCGACACATTCTAATTCCGTGTGCAAAGTTTTTCTGCGAGGTGGGACAGCGCCATCCTGAGCGCGACAAGCGCGTCGCGTATTAATAGTATTACGCACATTCAAAATTCTATTGCGTTTGCGAGCGGTTCGAGTGTATAATACGTAACAACTAAAATAAACTTATTTTCTTTATATTGGAACTCTTCTTCTTTACTCTACTACCACAGCAACATTTTCAAACACAATTTTTCGCATTTTCAAATTTTACAAATCCTCGTATTTCCATATTTTCAAGTTTCTAAATATAAAAATAGCTTAATTTTCAAATTCTCAAATTCGCTGTCCCATCCGATACCACGAGTACCATGAATTGGCACGTGAGGAGGTTGACGCACGTGTTTCGAGTGCCACGACACTGATTAGGAGAAAAGTATGGATGCAGTGACGCACACGCATTTTCGACGATCTATTGGTTCGTGCGGCCACACATACCAGTTGACCCAACAACAAAACAATCAGCAGACGTCTGGAGAGCGAACGAGATAATGCGAACTGCATTTGCATAAATACCGATATACAAGGTCTGTCCAAAAAAAAGGTGACTTTTAAAATTACGCCTACTATATACAATCAATTTCAAATTTTTGTTTGTGTTGTGTTGGTACATATGCCCCCAAAATAAGTTGACAATATCAGCCATTTTGCGTTTATAGTTTATTTTTGACAGATACAAAGGTAAGACGTGTTTTGATGTGTTGGGCGATCGAAAAAAAATGGATCAATGAATCTGTATCAAATTCTGCGTTAAAAATGAAATTAAGTGCCCCGACGCACTTAAAATATTGACTGTGGCATTTTACGAGTCTATTTTGAGGAAAGAAGTGTTTGTACATATAAGTGGTACAAGTTCTTCACAGAAGGCTAAGAAGATGTTGATCAAGACCGAAGAATCCACGCCAGATTCGGTCAAATGTGAAGGTTTTCCTTATTATTTTCTTCGATTACAATGGCGTGGTGCATCATAAGTTCTTGCCAGAAGGTCGTACGGTCAATAAGGAATATTACCTTCAAGTTATGCGCCGTTTGCGGGAAGCAATACGAATAAAATACCCGGAATTGTGAAAACACAAGTCATGGATATTATACCACGATAATGCACCAGTGCACACGTCATTGCTTGTTCGTGATTCTCTGGCCCAAAACAACACTGTAATCACGCCTCAGCCACCGTATTTACCGGAATTGGCCCCCTGCAACCTTTTCCTGTTCCCAAAACTGAAAAGACTCATGAAAGGACGAAGGTTTGCCACGATTCAGGAGATAAAGGTCGCATCGCCAGAAGAGCACAAGACCGTACCAAAAAGCGCATATCACAAGTGCTTAGGGTATTGCAAAAGGCGCTGGCACAAGTGTATCACATCTAAGGGGGATTACTTTGAAGGGGACAAAATTGATTTGGATGAATAAATAAATATTTTTCGAGAAAAATAAAAAGTCACTTTTTTTTTTTGAACACGCCTCGTACGTAGAATATTAGTTTTAACAAAATGTGAAAATTTCTATTGTTTTTATAGCATGTTCAGGAAAGGATTAGTATTAATCCTGAAAATTTTTCTAGCGATAAACACGGCTTAGCACGTGTTAGACGCACTAAGAAATCATAATAACATGAATAATATATGATATAGTATAAATATTACAGAAGAACAATTAAAATAAGTAAACAGCGAATGCTCAATTTCAATTATTCATTGTATGAAAGATTAATATAATTAACACTATTTCTACCACGATTTTGTGTATCCCAGTCCCAAAACTGGTTGGGATTTTAAATTATGAGTTGAACGTAGATAATTTGAGGAATATATTTATTGATACACTGATGTGTATTTATTGGAGATTATTTAATTCATCAAGTTACAAAATATCAGGGTCATATAAGTTTCTTCCTTTTTGTAATACAACACAAAATGGGATAGAGAGATAGAGAAGGTTGATACAGCTGAACAATTAATGCAACGAATCAACTTGAAACTATAAATATTGTGTATGAATGTCTATCAAAAAAGGAAATATTAGGGGGACCGGAAAGTAATGTCGTTTTTTGCAGATAAATTTTTAATACGTTTTTATTTTTAATTAATGATCCAATCACCCTCGTTATCGACAACCTTTTGCCATCTATTGTACAAACTTTCTATGCCGGATCGATCAAAATCAATTAATTTTTGGGCAAAATATCTGCTGAAAACGAATGCACAGAAACGACATTACTTTCCGGCCCCCCTAATAACTTATGGGACACTCTAATATACAATCAATGCAATGGTGTACACTAAAATGCAGCAAGGGAAATTAGCGAATATTAGCTGGCGAAAAATGATATCGCTGAATTAATTTAACAACCATTGTATGAAATGTAAAAAAATTAATTGTGAAGAAACGATTCAACATAGAGAATAATTTTATGTTAAAATTTGAAAGGTGTCTTTTGACACCTCTTGGTAGAAATAGTGTTAAATGAAAAACAATATGAATTTTACAGAAAGCAGTAAAGAAGCTGTAATTTTGTTTGAAAGGAAGTTTTGAGCAGACTCGTACAACTAAATTTTTCACCCGAAAGTCCCAAACGATTATTTTTACATCGTATGCAGAACCTTTACAGAGGAAGGGCGGGGATAATTTTTTTTAGCGACCACGACATTCAAATATAATAGCGTATACGAATGATAACACAGTGTGACACTACAGTTTGACGTCAGAAACCTATTCATTATGCCAGGGGCCAATTTTGAAAGGTTCCCGGCACGGTAGGCGGAGCGATCGCTTATGTCTTTTTTAGTTCAACCTCCTCACGCGCCAGTTCCTGGGTTGTCGGCTTATTGTTAGATCTTTCAGCTCATCATCTGTTGTTGCTGCTGTTATCGTCGCTGTTGACACGCCAATCACCGTGTTATAATATTTTGTGTTACAGCTATACGGAAGATCAGGGATCTGCTAAACACATGTTACCACCACCAAAACCGATCGTGACGGTGGATCGATGGTTACGATAGTAACAGTATCTTTGATTCTGATAAAATTCGTAAATCGGGCGATGCAATATACTCGTATTCGCGGTATCTTTCAATTACTCGAAACTGGTTGACAAGGAAGGTTCCTTTGGCATGTGCGATTACTCTCAAGACAAGGTAACTACCGATCATTTGTGTACAATGATTGTACACAAACAATAATTTCACAATAACTGAAATGTAATATTATAGACATTATATCAAATCTATCATAAGATCAACTTGCGCCATCGCGAAAAACAAATAAAATAATTGATCCGATCATTAAACACTGTCTCTCAACTGTGAAATGTGTATATGTATATAAAATAGATTGGAGCAAGAAAAATTTATTTTACTCCCTCTAAAAAGTTATGATGTAATCAAAACCCTCTTTGAGGCCGAAAATTTTTAATTCAAGCGGCCCTCAAATCAATTTAAAAGTTCACAAAATAAATTTAAAAATAAAATTTTCTCGTACTTTTTTTTATTTATTTAAAACTATTTATTTTTCAATAGTTATCCTTTATATTACAGATATTCTATCGAATTTATAATTTAAATATACTTTTATGAATCTAATTTTAGGCATCAAGTTTTCATTTGCCAAATAATCATTTTTATTACACGATGGATATTCTTTCCAGTGTTGTTGCACTACAATAAATATTGCAACTAATCTTAGTTTTCTATTAAAAATTTGTAAAATTCCTCAATCTATGAAACTCCTTGTTCTGCCGTATCATTAACAACTTGCAAACTTTTACATATTTCTTAACAATTCTTATAAGTGTTATTTAATTCCATAAATTAGAAAGTAACTCGAGGAAATCATGTCGTACTTCGAATTGTTCAAATAAAATTAATGACTTTTATGTCACAGAATCGTTAAGACTTTTTGTAAACAATGAATGAATACTGTTTGGTTCCAAGTAATATCAAAACTTTGAAAAATCGTCAAATAAGTTCATTATTCATAATTAATTAACATTACTTATTATTTATAGATTTCTCTACTATGCAAATGTGGTTCAATTAGCTGTCTGACATTGCTATGAATCATAATACTAATATCCAATTTTATGCAATTTTATGTCAACAACATCTGTAATCATTCAAATTTTAGATAAAAGTCGATATGATAAAAAAATCAATATTTCCATTGAAGAATACATTGAGCGACTTTTTAAATACAAATTTTTGAACTCAAACCTTAAAGGATTCTTTTGCATTATATACTAAATTTTTAGAAACTGAGAGCAAAAAGAGAATGATTTTGAGCCACTCGAACATACAGTCCCTTAAATTTTTCATACTATAACACATTTACTGTGTTACTATACTAATCTAACACAGGATATATATGCGTTGTACAAGAACTGATACAAAATAAGTCATGGCAAAAAAATACAGATAGTGACACATCCATAAATGTTTCGTTATTTTAAAATCGTAAACATTTCACTACATATGGCTTCCATGGGAAAGTGCAATGAGACAAAGCAAGGTTTGTTAAAAAATCATCATTTTTTAGCAATATATGCAGATTTTTTCTATAAAATAGTGATCATTAAATGCTTATGCGTCTGAGTTGCTAAGTAAGTCAATTGTGATGTGCAACATTGAATATTTGCCAAAAATTTATTGGCCAATCTTTTATTGATCAGCATATTTTATGAATATATAAATGAAAGTTGTTATTGGGTTGTTCGGAAAGTCATTTCGGTTTTCCCTATCAGTCTTGCTTGTGAGAAATTCTTGGAATTTGGAAACCTGAGACTTCGGATTTTTCAGAACTTGGAAACCTGAGACTTCAGATTTTTCAGAATTTGGAAATTTAAGAATTCGGATTTTTCAGAATTTGAAATGGTGACAATTTTGAATTTTCAGAATTTGAAATGGTGAGAATTTGGAATTTTCAGAATTTGAAATGGTGAGAATTTGGACTTTTCAGAATTTGGAAATCTGAGAATTCGAATTTTGCAGAATTTGGAAAGCTGAGAATTTGCAATTTTCGAAATTGGAAATCTGAAAATTCGGATTTTTCAGAATTTAGAAGGCTGAGAATTCGGAATTTTCAGAATTTGGAAATCTGAGAATTCGCAATTTTCCGAAATTGGAAATCTAAGAATTCGGATTTTTCAGAATTTGTAAATCAGAGAATTCGGATTTTTCAGAAATTGGAAATCTGAGAATTCGGATTTTCCAGAATTTGTAAATCTGAGAATTGGAGAATATGAAAAGTGAAAAGCAGCATTTTCGGAATTCTTCACCTTTTTAAAAATGCTGTTCAAGCAAGAAAAGAAGTATCCCGCGAAAATCGTCTCTCATTTTCATAAAAAAAAAGAAACGAAATAACTTTCCGAACGACCTAATATTACACTATTATAATTATACAGATCATTTACTTCGGCAATTCCTCACTGATCTCGATAACCTTGAAATGTTGAACTAATGTCACTGATCTGAGGAATTTTTTTTCTAAATATTGTATGTTATCGTTGTTCATTAATATTCCCAAAAAATATCAGTTAAGTTTTACCACTTGTCATGTGACAGAAATGTTATCGCTGTCACTTATTCTTAACTTCTCTTAATTTCATAATGAAATTCTATTGCACACTTATCAGTTAAATAAAGTTAGATTAGATTAGTATATTGATAGAGTATGATTCAATTGGTTGGATTGAAATAGTGTGAATCCTATTATTATTGTTCCCTTATTATTCTACTATATAATTCTGCAATTTTTATTCATCCTACTACAATTAATTATACATTACTCCTCTATTATTCGTTACTCGCTATTTTGCTAATTTCCTGTTTTATTTGAACAAACGCGTTTTTGTACTACTACTATAAAAATAATATACAAATACTGATAGGTGTAAGATGTATAAATGATTAATATAAAATATTAATATTTTGTTTGCGGAATTATGCATTGTCATATAGAAGTACATAAAAAATAGAATTCAGTAAAAAGAAATATTTGATTATTTACGTATACAATGAAATATTATTTTTTATAAAAACAAAACTTTTTGTAAAATAAAAAAGATATCCATTTTTTCAAAACACGGTATTTTCAAAATCCTTTTATGGTTGTATCTTTCCGTAAAAACCGATAAAAGTTTCCAACCTAAACTAAATATTTGTATTTGCAAACATTGAAACGATAAAATTCAGCAAAATATGTATTTTACGCTTCGCACTCCGAAACGACCCGGACGTTACCTACCAACTGTACTCGGTGCCACTTTGTCGCAAAAACGTGCATTTTCGAATCTACAGGCTGTCCCGCAATTATGGTACGAGCCGAAAAGGGGTGGTGGGTGGGGCTATTCTGAACAACTTTTTCCTTTGCAAAAATGACGGATGAGGCTTCATTTTTAAATTATTAAGGAAAAACACCGACCAATCAGAACGCGAGAATCGCACGCGACTTATGTTCGATTGCGACCACGACCAATAAAAACTCGGACCTACACTTCTGCCTTCTAGTGCACGCGATCCTCGCGCTCTGATTGGTCGGTGTTTTTCCTTAATAATTTAAAAATGAAGCCTCATCCAATATTTTTGCAAAGGAAAAAGTTGTTGAGAATAGCATCACCTACCACCCATTTCCGGCTCGTACCATAATTGCGGGACACCCTGTATATTATACACACATGCTTATAATGAGATCCACACAATATATCTTACAATTAGTAATTGTGATATGTGTTGATTTGATTTCTTATGCCACTTCAACAGAAAGCTTTAGGAAAACATACAGTTGTAAACATGTTGAGCTAGAATAAGTTAATGCCTAATAATCGCTAATAAATTTCGATGTACCTTGGGAGGCGCATCCGAAAGATATGCCAGAATTACGATGTCTCCCCAGAGAGCATAGCGGAGTGCAAAATGATTAATTGCGATGGGCGGAAATATCGAATTACTCTTATCATACTTCGCTTCAGATAGTCAAGAGTGACTAAGTCTGACAATGTCAAATCTTTTGTTCCAGGAAATTGAAATCGGTTAAACAGTATTCTGTCATTATCACAGGAACCATTTATTGCGATACAAACATATCTCAAGCTGATTTTTTAATTACTAAGAAACATAAGCAAACGTTCGTCAAGGGATCTTCCTATCCTGACAGTTTCAAAATATGGGTATTTCAGAATTTTTAGAACGTTATTAGAAAAATTATTTCAAACTTCAATTATTTAAAAATTGGTTGTAAATTCTATTTGTCGAAAGATTGCATTTTTTATAAACCAAATGTTTCCATGAGAACATATTTCGATAAATATACATGAAAGTGTGATTAAAATTATTCGTAATCTTCTGAAATTCACTTTACATCATACAAAATTTATACGTATATTACATAAATAATATATTTATACATATAGTTTCCTAAATTAAACCAAATTTGACAACGAGCCAGTACTATTATTATTAATTTGCTTCAATTATTTCATTTCGTTGTTAATTTAAATACCTGCTTTTATTTTTGCAAATAATTGTGTTTAATTTTGTATGTTTAAATCCTGTTATTATTTTCTGTTTCTTACCATATTTAATAAACGCTATGAGAAGACTTATGATTTTGACAGCCTCAAACGTTCCTGTATAATGTTTTTGATACTTTAAATATTAAATCGCAATAAAATACGAAGTCAATTATTGCATTGGGTATATCCCTTTTTCCGTGGATCTAATTTTGTATATTATTCATTTGTTTATTATATATTGAGAACTTAAATATCATTGTATTATAATTAAAAGTTTATTTATTATGCATACACAGAGCAACCGAAATATTTATTAAACTAATCTAAATATAAATTTATTCATACGATATACTCTCATTATTAACAGTGCTTTTAGAATAATGTCTCCATAAAATATTGAGATTCTGCTCTTAACATCTGTTAATTTTACATATAAATCTTAGACTATGTCCTCAGCAAATTTATGTAAGATTAAAAGTAAAATGGAATGAACGATGAAGTTGGCACTTTACCGAATAAACGTTGTGTGGGCGTATTTAAAAATACTATCTTTCTTTATTATCTCTGCTCTCGGCGAAAGCCTATGCAAGAATGTCTGCAGAGACGCATATTCGTACCAAGGACACCCTCGTTAGTATGGTCGTTCTTTAGGGCACTAGGGCCCGGAGAAACTCCTCTGAGGGAGGAAAAGCTCTGAAAAAAGCATATGGCCCGCTTCGACTGCTCGTTGATCTCTAATTTTCTTACATTTAGTAAACTCAAATTATAATAAGTCAATTATAAATAGATTTTAGTTAACTCGTTGTTTCTCTACAGGTAGTGATTCGTGGAGGCAAAAAGGCGCTGGACGATAAGCGCGGCGTTTTCAATTTTGAAATCGATAGTAAGATATACAAAAGTCGATTACGATTGAGAAGATGGCTAATAGGTCTTTTGATCTTTCTATTTGTCTCGTTGGTCGTGATAAATACATACAACACAGACCAATTTCGAGCTGTGCGATATGGAACAATTTTAAACGACACCCTTCAAGGTATTTATGTTAAAAAACGACAGTCAAAATTTACTTTGTTTTGAAAATGTAACTGTAAAGTGAAATAGTAAAGAATTTTTTTGTTTATCTATTTACTGACAGATTAAATGTCTAGATCGGAAGTTGCCAAGGTTTCAATGTTTTTTCCTCTCCATACACATAAATTGTGATGTGGGTATGTTGGTAAGTATGTACAATACAATTTTCCAAAAAGCAATCACAAAATAAGAATAATAATTTTGTACATATAACAAATAAGAAAACATATTTTCTAAATAATATGTTGTGTACAGAAAATGAAAAAGTGAAAAAATATTAACACATTCTGCACTCTTGCAACTACTTCCTTTGAAACAGACATTATTGCACTATATACTTGTTATACAGGGTATCTCAATAAAAAATATGCACACATTGAACATTAATATCGAATGATAGTAAAATTATCGGATGGCATTAATACTGATGATCATCGGTTTAAAGGTTTGCTCTTTTAAGATTTCCAAAGCAATATTATAATAACATATTAAAATTATTTGAATATATATTTTAATAATTATTTATTATATATTTTAATATTATTTATTATATTATAACAAAGTATTACAATGATAACGAAGGATGCATACATTTTATTAAGACACCGGCTATATTATAATAAGACACCTATTAACACTTTTCTAGTAAATGTACATATCGACCACACGACCTATAAAATGTAAATACGTTGACTAGAAAATGTATACATTTATTGAATTAACGCTTTTACTGTAATACATATAAAAGATAATTATGTATACATATATTCTTATGTGACTGTTTTTTTTTTAATCGTATTTATCGACGTACCCAAATCACAATCTCGAACCAGAGGTTACCTCTGAAGTAAAGGAAGCTCTTTAGTATCATTACAATCATGTTAGTCGGGTTTCAATTCTACAAGTACTCCATTAAACATGAAATGAACTTGAGAAACAAATATAGATATACGCCATTGCTCTATAATCTTGGAGAATATTTGTCACTTGATATTTAAACTGCGTGTCTTCATTATTATATGTATAAAATATCTGTTTCATATCTAAAGAATTACACGATTTTACCCTAGATTTATGTTCTTTTCATGTATCAATGTGCAGAACCAATCTTATAAAGATGCCCTACTGTTATTTGTGTTTATTTATAATTTGTAGCGTGTAACTGGTATACCAAAAGTTACAATCTAACAAGTTTAATTGACTTCAACGTTTTATGTTTTCTCAGAAAAGTTGGATAATTCTGGCTTCCTTGTCCGTAACAAGGGTTGTCGAATCCCAGCCATGGATCCTTTCGATTCATCTATCAAACGTTTCATCCGGAAGGAAGAACCGATCTCCTGTGAGCATGGCAACCATTTACCATTGGTAGACTCGAACGACACAGCGTTATTCGTGAATTCGGCAGCGATAAGTCATTTTTACAACAAGTCAGAGGAAATCGACTGCTGTTGGCGTCCATTTTGGCGAACAAAGGACGAGGATAATGCTGTTACGTCAGTAAGACTGATAGCTTTTATTCGTTGCTTCAGATCACGAAGTCCAATTATATCTCTCTTTATATGGTTAAACTAAAAAAGTAATTTAAGCTCCAGAAACAGACGCATTCTCTTGGCCAATGTAATTCGAAATATCTTCCCACTTGTAGGTACGATAACGAATGCTTCAAGTTCCAAAATTCCACGGTCATCAACACAGAATTTGTAAAGGTCGAATGTTCCCGGAACAATGAGGTGATATACAAAGATTACCACGTATTCGTTCCCCGCGTATCCACGACAGAAGAAAGATGCGAGAAAGCAAGAGCTTCCAACCCGAAGAGGGACTTCCTTAACCTGTTGATCGTCGGTATCGATTCGGTTTCGAGGATAAATTTTCACAGAATGATGCCAAATACTGTGCAAGCCTTGCAGAGCCTCGGTGCGGTCGAGATGCTGGGTTACACCAAAGTGGCTGACAACACGTACCCGAACTTGGTACCTGTGCTAGCCGGCCTCACCGAAGGTGAACTTCATGACCTATGCTGGCAAACCAAACAGAAAACTTTCGACGACTGCCCGTTTATATGGAAGAATTTCAGCGCGGCCGGTTATCGGACAGCGTTCGGTGAAGATGCATGTAGTATAACAACATTCAACTACTTAAAGCCGGGCTTCCGTGTTCCGCCAACGGACTACTATCTGAGACCCTTCTGCATCGGTTCAGAGAAGGACATCGGCAATACGCACAAACTGAACGCCAATCTGTGTGTGGGCACCAGAAAGTCGTATGACAACTTGCTGCACTACGCTCGAAAGGTGGCTTCACGGTTCCCTAGGGACCCTTACTTCGGTATGATCTGGCAGTCCAGCTTGACTCATGATTTCTTCAACTATCCACAGTTGGGCGACCAGTCATATTACAACCTGGTCTCCTATCTGTCCAGCCAACAGTTACTGAACCAAACGGCGTTGGTAGTGATGAGCGACCACGGGATGAGATGGGGCGACTTTCGGGAGACTTATCAGGGCAGAATGGAGGACAGTCTCCCGTTTGTGTTCATCGTACTGCCAACATGGTGGAGAGAGAAGTACCCAGTGGCCTGGGCCAACCTGCGCAGAAATGCACGAAGTTTAACGACAGCTTTCGACCTTCATGAGACCCTGATAGATATGTTGTATTCGGAGAACCTGGAGGAGGTGCGGTTGAAGAATCGATATCAAACAATGCCGAAAGAAAACGACCTGCCCCGTGGAATAAGCTGGTTCCTGCCGATTCCTGATTACCGAACGTGCAACATGGCGGGTATAGCCAGTCACTGGTGTATGTGTCATGACAGCATAGATGTGGCTTTGAACGAGGTGAGTCTCATGGACAAGGCTGTGTTCTTGATCTCGGAGCTGAACGGGATGCTGAAGAAGTTCACCCAGTGTGCAGTGCTTAAACTGAAAGAGATTAAAGCGGCGAAGGAATGGAGGAACAAGGGTAATGGGTCGGAACTCGTTGACTATACGATTATGCTTCAGGCGGAACCTGGTAACGGAATATTCGAGGGCACCATACGTTACAGGAGTAGCGATAAGAGCAACAAACTGGTGGGGTCGGTCAGCAGATTAAATGCGTACGGAAAACAGAGCGCTTGTATCGACGAATACAATATGAGACTGTATTGTTACTGCCTCTAGAATCTAGGCCCTGGAACCTAGGATTTAGGTCGATTTTCACATTTTTCTGAAATGGTTTGAATCTTGATGGCCTCAAATGGAATTGTTACGATAGAAAGCATGTAAACGGAATCACACTGTGATAAGATTCTTTTCTTTACAGATTCCATGCTTAAGGAGTACAGCGACTGATGCTAATACGTGTATACTGAAATAATGTTAAGTATTTTATCGCGTGCGTGCGTGCATGTATGTATGTATGTATGTATATGTTTAGTCCACTGTGAGATACATATTTTTAAATCGTTAACACGATGCAGTTTGTAGAAGACAGATAAGCAACTGCTATTTCAGAAATTGAAAATACTTGCTTCTTGTGTAACACCTTTTACAAAACATAAGTAACATTATAATAGTGAATTTCGTTTTCGTGAATACAAATATACAGTTAATGTATACAGTTTTATATATGCTGTCGTACAGTATACTAGTGCCAGGCAAATAGAACATTTGCCTTAGGTCATACATTGAAAGAGTTACATTTTGTAAAAATTAAATAAACTGTTTTGTGTTATGTTTATCTTCGATTTATGAAAAGGGTACACTATTCAAAAAACGCTGGTTGACTGAAAACTATAAGAGTGGATTATATTTACTAAATTTGAGTTACTATTATGTTTGACTTAGATTTTGTTGAAATTTTGTTAATGTAACATAGCATTGAATAATATAAAAAATTTTGTATATAATGTATAATTATTATGATTATATTTACATATTTGTTATTTTTTATACATGTAAATTTCTGAAACTAATTGTAATACTTCATATTATTACAAATTGTACTTCATAATTTTATTAGCAGAAGTTTTCCATTAAGCCTAAATATGTTACATAAAAAGAAGTAACTTTAACTGCTTCCGATTAGATATTTTTAGTGACATCGACTGTTACCCTAACATGCTATTGGTGATTCTGTTATGGTATAATATTGTAATTAGAAACCATTGTTTGACAGCATGTACGTTGTTATGACACTACAATTACCACACATTGTTAATGTAATTGAATCAGTTTTACTTTTTTATTATAATGGTTCCATTTAAAAATAACAAAATAGTCATAAGATAAAAACATACAAACTTTTATAGTTGAATTTGTAATTTATATTTGAAACTTATTTTTCCACTCATGTAGAATACAGAACATAATTTCTCTTAAAAACATTTATAAAAACAAAATAAACTTAAGATTTCTAAAAAAATTATTTATTTTTCCTGTAAAATTTGTAAAATTCTTTCCTGTTACTACAATTACCTATATTATATGAATGTACTTATATATATATATTTGCAACTTTTTTACACACTGGACTAAAATTTAAAATTTATTAAATATGATGTTTGGTTCATTAAGCTTATTAAGTCGCAAATTTAAAACTAAATATGAAAACACAAATATCACCTAATTATGGTATAGAGAATTATTTTTTTAATTACTAGACATTGATTTTCCAATATTAATATGTTTATTTAATCTGTGTGCTGTGATATATGCCTATGAAATGAAAATCGCTTATGAAATACAAACCACAAAACAGAATTAGTAACAAATATAATTATTTAAAAAAAAAATGTCTTTTTAAAAGTTTGATAACATTCGCTTAATTATAAGATGCAGTATATTATTAAACGATAACTTAATAGTAGCAAAATTTGAAATTCAGATGATATCAACTGAAGCATACATAAAACTGAGTTTGGAAACCTTTTTATTAACAATTTCTTAATATGGTCTTATTCAGTTATGGCATATTTGAAACATTTTTATGAACTAATTTTGTATATAAGTAATGTTGATAGGTATAAGTATATTGGAATTATGATAAAAATACAAAAATTATCATTTATTTGTAACCTTACTTTTACGGATTAACAACAGAGAAAATACCATTCAGAAAACGATAAAATATTAAAACACCTTCTGCTGTATTTGATAGTTTGATTCAAGTGCGAATAGTCAAATATGTTGTAACAGGTTAAAACTATCAAAAAACTGTTTCTACAAAAATTGTTTTATTTAAGTGGACAAACTGTGTGGAGCAACTGATGTTTCGATAGGTAAAGTGATGGTGGAGATTTTGAAATAAAAAAAATGCTTTTAACTGGCACTCTATATTTTTCTATTTATAATGTTACAGTGAGTGTTAAGATCAATCCAATGTGTTACATCACATCATTTCTTTAATTACAAAGACAAATTTTTGTGAATAAAATTGCGTCAGTGTACGGAAAATATCTGCAGCGTGATGTACAACAATCCCCCTTTGAGACGGTGCGTTGCAGACAATATTCTCCGTGCATACTGACACAACTTCAATGGCCAAAATTTGTCATTCTAATGAATGGAACAAGATCCATTATTATATTATACATGGAAAAATATACAGCAGCAAATGAAATATCATTTGTTCCACATAATTTGTCCACTTAAATAAGTTCTGTAGAAACAGTTTTTTGACAGTTTTAACTAGTTATGAGATATTTGACCACTCACAGTTAAATTGAACACCCTGTATACGAAAATAATGAAAAAATCTTTGTAAAATACGAAATAATGTATAATTTAATGCAAAATTTTTACATTTTTATGTAAATATTTGTACATTTTATTGTAAGAAATAATGACAGAAAAATTGTACCACAATACTTCGCTAATCATATTTGATTTTGAATAATGACTTCAATATTCAAACAGCAGTCACTGAATTATATTTTCAGTAATTAAATGCAAATTTTTTGCTCATGTAAAACACTCATACATCACCCATGCGTATTAAACATAAAATAACTTACTCTGTTAAATAAAATGCCCAACCATTGCTGTCATTCATACAAACAGTTGGCAATAGTATATGTATAACCAGTCTCTTATAATCAAAGAGGAAGTTTATATACCTGTAATGGCTACTATGTTATACTACATGTATCCATTTCAACTGACCTAACAAATGGGTACCAAACCTGTTGGTATCCGTGTTTTAAGGAAGCAAAAAGTCCACTTGGTACAGAAACACACGAGTCATCAAATTCACTTCAATTATATGCACACTTTATAATGTCACTTTGTACATACATTACACTTAATGTTCTTAATTTCCACTTATTCCGTTATAAATTCGATTGACAGACTCTTGTTGAAAGAATTTTTTAATTTCTGAAACACAAAAATAAGTTAATAATGTACAATAAAAAAAATATACAAAGGTGACTCACCTTCTTTTTGTGTATTCGTAAATTGTACTTCGGGGAATGCAACATCGAATGTGATGTATAAAATGCCATGGAGATTATTATTGTCATAGTTAGGCATTCCTTCTCCTTTTTTTCGGATACGTGCACCTGGTTTGGTCACTTTGTCTCTTTGAATAGTTACTTTGTGGCCATCCAAATGCTCTATGTCCATTTTGAAACCTACTAAAGCGTCCTGCATGGATATAGTGATGTTTGTGTATAAATCATCACCAATTCTTTCAAATACAGAATGTGGTTCTGTTCGTATTCCTAGAATTAAATCTCCAGGTTCTCCATCCAAATGTGGTTCTCCTTCTGCAGTAAATTTAATCTCTTGACCATCTACCATACCAGGCTCAACTTCAACCTCTAATACCCGTTCTTCCGTAACAAACTTAACGTTTGGACACTCTGAACATATTGACTGCTGAGTCATATGAAACCTTCCATTTCCTAAATGATGAGTAACAATTTCTTTTCTACAATTACATTTTCTAGTTCCTTTTGCTGCTTTCATAACAGGCTTCTTTCTTGTTATCTATAGAAAAAGTTAAATAGTTTATAACCATGTCATTCCCATTTCATATAACTACTAAATACCTACCTCTATGAAATTTCCACTATATAATTCTTCTAAAGTAACTGGTAGATCCATTTTTATATTGGAACCTTTAGGGACTTCATTCTGTTGTTGATTTTCTCCACCAAAGTAAAACCCGAAATCACCAAAGAAACTTGCAAAAGGATCATTATTATACATCATTCCATCTTTCTTTAAGCATTCTTCTCCACATCTATCATACATTTCTCTCTTTTCATTGTCTGAAAGAACTTCGTAAGCAGCACTTAAATCTTGAAACTTTTGTGAAGCATTTGGATCATCTTTGTTCTTATCAGGATGTAATTCTTTTGCTAATTTTCTATAAGCTTTCTTTATTGCATGTTGGCTTGCTGTTGATGGTATGCCTAAAATGGCATAAAAATCTCTCCTGAAAACCACAAATTGTAGACATTATTTATAATTTATTACAAAGTACAAATTGAGGATCTAATGTTTTAAATAATGCAATATAAAGTAATATTATTTATTGGCATTTATAAAAACATAAATACCAAATATTAAATAAAAAGAAAATAAAATCTACTTAATAGAAATATTTAAGTATTTATCAGTCACACATTTTTTTATAATTCATTGTTGTACATTTCAAAATGATGGGTTGGCAAATGGTTTACAGAATAAGAGGTTATAAAAATAAATTATATATTTATCAATAAATAAGATTTATCAGAAAAAAATAATTTGTTTACTCACCCGGCTACAGCTAATATCATACATATTGTTAAATTTATGAATAAAGACAAAATTAACTTTATTGCTGCCATCCTAGCAGACGTTACAACAAACATTGGAGCTTAGATCGTGGGTGCTCCGGATTGGTGCATCAATTCAATTCATACGACTTTAATCGACGATATCCGTGTGTTTGGACTTGTTTACATGTAAATATTTCAAAATTTTCTAAGTGAATATCTTTAATTATAACTACAAATTTTTAAAGTGACAAGAGTTATAACACGTTTTAAATCGTTGAAGAATAGGACAAATATTGTAGTAGTACCATTGAAAACTGCACTTATTTCCATTTGATTATAAAATCCATCCCCTCTCTTTTTTTGCAGCTAGTGAAGCAATCATGTGACAACTGATATCATGTATTGGAGTATCAGTTACAGACCATTGCAGCCTCGCGGGAAATGTCAAAAGGGTGGTGAATGCTGTAATAAGGAAATTGTTAGTTTAATCATGTCAGTATGTAAATTCCCTCAAGTACTCTTGCACGAAGATTCAGTGAAAGAAAGCCAATCGAGAATCACATGACAAAAACGTTAATTAAAATAATCATTGTAAAAAAAAATTAAATACTCATAGGCTATGCACACTGCTTTATCTGTCAAACATTCCACAAAATGGAGAAACACTTGCACTTGTGGAGGGGTGTTGACAAATTGTCATATACTTTTGGAGACAAACCAAATGGCATCATTTGTAGATTGGTTGCAATTAAAGATTACATTTTTGTAGCAACTACCACAAACAATTTATACTATGGTGAGGTATCGGTTTTGGAAAACAGCCCTCCAACATTGGTTTTCAAAAGAGCTCAATTTGAAGTCGTTGACATAGCATCCAATTCGGATTATTTATTTATCGTAGATAATAATGGACATGTATTAAAAGTAAATCCCCAAGATATGAGCTTGGTAGATACAATAGTCCTAAAAGAGGAAGTTAAATGTTGTAGGCATGGGTAAGTTTTGATTTTTTGCAGAGGTTTCTAAATTATAGTATTTTATTTTCCTTAAACTTATACTTCTTATTTATCTGTTACTTACTAAAGTAAACTGTATTATTATAGATATAAAGAAGAAAATGAAAATATTAAAGTAAAATCAATAGCTGTTAGTGATCAAGCCACACTCTTTGTAACAGAAAATGGACAACTTTGGGCTAGTGGAAATCAGTCAGAAATAGATGTTAATAGCATAGAGCCTAAGAAGGTCAGATTTTTTGAAGGTAGGACAGTATCTGCTGTTGCATGTGGTTCTAATTTTAATATAGTCGCTGTTAGAAAAACAACAAAAGGTATAAAGGATGATACTGATAGTGAAAATGAGTTGGAAGAAGAAGTGTTTGTAAACTCTTGTCCTCAGTGTCTAAACACTGTATTATTAAGTCCTACAAGTTTGACGTCATCAGATACTTGTCCAACTGGACTTCATGCACAACAATTTAGTGAAGATCGATCAACCAATTCTATTAGTTCTCTCTCCATTACTAGTAAAGAGCATAATGCTATTTCACCAATAGATGATGTTAAAAAAAAGGAACATTCTGAGGTAATTGAAAATGGAGAGTTGTGTACTAATAATCTCGTGGAGTCAGACAAAGAAGAAAAACGAAATGTTATTTTTATAAACACTGAAGTTGCAAGACAATTTTTAACCAGGCAATTATCTTGGGTTTCATCTTATGGAAGTGTTAAAGAAGACATACCCTTGGACAATGTTGAGAAACCAACTAGATTAATTAAACAAAATGTATCTAATGTAGCTAATTTAGTGTATGAAGGAGTAAAAAATGTAGGTGGTAGAGTTGTTACATTATCAAGACACATGAGTGGAAGTTCGGATATAAATGAATTCAAAGACGATATCAGGGAACAATTTGAAGAACAAGGAGAAGAGTATTTAAAACCAGCTGGTACTAGTTTAGCATTAAGTTTACGTTGTGAAGAATTTCCTTGGTCATCTAGCACCGGTTCTTCAGAACATGAACTGTCTCAACAAGGCTTAAATGAAAGGATTAACACATTAACTCGTGCTGGGAGTAATATCCTATCTACAGAATTGTGGACATGGGGTGATATACAATATGGACAATTAGGAACTGGAGATCTCATAAAACGCTCACGGCCAGTATTGGTAGCAAAACTTAGTAATATTGGACTCAGAAAAATTTCATGTGGTGCATTTCATGTACTTGCCTTAACATTAGATGGAAGAGTTTTTGCTTGGGGAAGGAACAATCATAAACAAGTAACATTAGAAACAAGTGTACATCAAAGTACACCTCAATTGTTCACTACTAAATTATCTCTTAATGAGAGAGCTAAAGATGTGGCAGCTGGTAGTTATCATAGTTTAGTCATGATGCACCATGGTTTATATTTCATGGGACAATCTAGGTAAATAGTTTCATTATGATCAATATAAATAAGCAAGTAGAATAATGCAAGCTAGTGTTATCTGTTCACTAAAGTTGTTAATATGGTTTCAGTAAAGTTGGAGAAATGTTTCATCTTAACATTGAAACAAACAATGAATGCAGTCCTAGGCAAATTTTTAGTTCAGGAGAATATAGTTGTTGCTCTGTAATAAATGAACCTGAAATAAATATTTCTGAGGATTGGTTAAGCGATCAAATCTTCTTGGAAGAGATATTGATTGTGTATCAAAATTTAATTAAACCATTCCAAAAGAAGGGAGGTGCTATGCAGGAGTCAAATGTTTATGAGACGTTATGTCGATGTTATACAGAGTTATTAAGTTTCAGTGCCTTGAACGTTACTAGTTTATGGGATTATTTTAATCATGTTGGTGAAACATACGAGGTAACAGTCGTTGCCAACGTTGAGGAATACGTTACTGTGTACAGATATTACTTAAATGCAGTATGCGATGTTATTTCTTTGAGTGGATTTACATATATTGCAAAAATAATTGAAGTGCCACAAGTAATAACAAACTTATTTATAGAAAAGTTAAAAAGCAATGAAGTTAAAAAAGTTACTAATGAAATTGTTATCACAATGGCATTACAATATCCACTGCATAAACTAAATAGGTAAATATTTATAAATACAATTATGTTCATAGTAGTAGACTGTATTAAGTTTGGATACCATTTTCTAAGAAAGAATCAGTCTTTGAACGTTCAAAATTATCTTTGACATAGAAATTAGAAATTCAAATTATTCCCACGTATACCACATATATATGTTATTTTCTCCTGATATATAATAACAAAAGTTATGTTCTTATGTAGATATAAAAACATGATTTTAAATTTAATAAAGTGCAATGGTACACGAATGGGTGTAGAACGGTTACAGGAAGCTTTAATAAAATGGGAACAAATATGTGATGAACAAGAGAAACGTCTGAAGCAAGCAGAAGCTACCAAAGTATTTTGGGAAAGTTCTGGTAAATTAGGAGAATTATTAAGATCTCCTGATAGAAGACTTATTAGAGAATCTCGAGCTCATCCTTTGTCAATACTTAATTCTGGACGATTTTCTACGCATTGGTTTGTTTTGTTAACGGATATATTTATTCATGTTATTGGTACTTCTCACACAGTACATCATCTTCAAACATTATGGATAGAGCCTTTACCTGATTCTGAAACAGTACAAGTAAGTTAAATGAAATTAAGTAAAAATTTAAGAAATGTTCGTTAATATCTGTTATATAAGTTCTGTACATATATTTTCTAGAATGCTATATCAGTGATCGCTCCAGAAGATACATTTGTGTTATATACACCAACACCTTCTGAGCGTAATGAATGGTTATACGCTTTACAAAATGCTATAAAATGTAGTCTACAAAGGGTTATTGGACATATACCTCCAATAGTACGTTCTAGCTCATTTCTTTTCACAAAGCACAGTGTTTTCAAAGATGCAAAGTATACTGGTTCGTAAATCATTGGTAACAGTATTGTACATTCTAAATTCTATGATATTTTTTGTGTTTTCATGTTATCATGTAACATCATTAATTGTAAAATTAAAGTATTTTTCTCTGGAAATTTATTTGTACTTTTAAAATTAAGTACTTTTATGTACTTTGTAAGTTCATTGAAGTTATTGAGATTTATTTGTAATTACTGCATTCATAGTAATCAAGTTTTTGTAATGGTAAATTATATGATGTTAACCACAGAAATAGAAATTGGTGCAAAAGTCTTATCAACATAAGATAACAGTTTGTCCTTTATAGGACGATGGTTAAGTGGTAAACCACATGGGTTTGGAAAATTAGAATGGCCTGATGGACGCATCTATGTAGGACAATTTCATAAAGGTATTATTCATGGTACAGGAAAAATGGAAATTCCGGCACAGGGTGTGTATGAAGGACAGTGGAAAGATGGTCAACAGAATGGATATGGAACAATGAAGTCAGTTTTTTAAGTATCTACTAATGGCCTAAAATATTAAAATATGTAGAATATATGATATTGAAAATAAAATCTAAAATACTCTAGATATAACAACGGAGATTTTTATGAAGGATATTTCAAAGATGGGTTACCTCATGGGCATGGTGTTAAAAAAGAGGGTCATTTTATGGCATCTGGAGCATCTGTATATATTGGAGAATGGGCTGCAGGTGTTAAGCAAGGATATGGCATTATGGATGACATCATGACAGGTATAATTTTATAATGTAATTAAAAATAAAGTTAAAATTAAGTATTTATTATAACGAATATAAAGATCTATTAATATAGTTATAAGAAAAAAATATGTATTAAATATTATTTGAATTGTAGGTGAAAAATACTTGGGCTCATGGAGTAATGGCATGAAACATGGTTGTGGTTTAATTGTAACATTAGATGGCATTTATTATGAAGGTGTTTTCATGCAAGACGTTTTAACGGTAAATAATTAAATATTTTCCCAATTTTAATAAATTAGAGTTTGAAAAATAAAAGTAAAATATTTTTGAATTAAGGGTCACGGAGTTATGGTATTTGAAGATGGCACTCATTATGAAGGTGAATTTAAATCAGCTGGAATTTTTTATGGAAAAGGTATATTAACATTTAGAAGCGGTGATCGATTAGAAGGTAATATGAATGGTGCTTGGAACGAAGGAATAAAAGTTATTGCAACATTACACATGAATAAAGCTAGTGGAAATACGCAAACTGATTCAAAACCGATGTAAGTAAGTTACCTATTAATCGTTATTCATATTTTGATTAGAATGTTGTTCTTTTTATATAGGTCATTTGGTAAACTGTGTGTATCACCAGATCAGAAATGGAAAGCTATATTTAGACAATGTTATCAGCAACTCGGTATGCCTGAGTCAAATTCAAAAGTGACTAGTAATAATGAGAAATCAATAGAAACTCAACGAGTTTGGCAAAATGTTGCCAGTATAATAACTAAATCACGTCAAAAAACTGTACAACGAAAAAAGCTGTTAACTGTTGCTTCAATTGGTCAAGAAAAACGTAACGAAGCAACTGATGAATTGGACAAAATCCCTTGCTTTGGAAGAGACAAGCTTACTACTCAAAGTTATAACGAAGTTCATAAATATTTGGTGAAAGCTTTTGAAAGTCAACATCACCCGTTAGGTGCTCTTTTAACAGAAGTTGCTACTGTGTACACAGCTACATACGGTGGTGTGAGGGTTCATCCCTTATTACTTAGTCATGCTGTTTCTGAACTTCACAGTATTACTTCAAGAATATATGAAATAGTTACTTTATTGTTTCCGGCATTGCCACGAGGTGATAAAGAATACGTACTAGAAACGGAAGATGGGGAAGGAGGGTATGTGTTAATATTAATTTTAATATCTAATTTATGTTATACTTTTTTATTAATTTTTTAGGCAAGTTATAAGCGCCGCTGCAATACTTCATCCGGTACTATTACCTCGAGTACATTCAGCGCTTTTTGTTCTATATGCTTTACACAATAAAAAAGAAGATGATGCTTATTGGGAAAGATTAATGAAATGGAATAAACAACCGGATATAACATTAATGGCTTTTCTAGATATTGACCAGTTAGTAATATCGTTAATAGTTTAAATAAGTAAAAATTATTCATTTTATTTACAATCTTTTAATGAAATTTCAGGAAATTTTTGAAAAATGCAAACGTAATAAATTTAAACGAAAATGGATTACCATATCAAAGTGAACCATACTTCAGCGAAGCCATAGAAACTTTGCAGCAATTGAAAACTACGTTTTCTCCCCTAGAGAAATTGTTAGTTGTTAGAAATACATTTGAGCAAATGACACAAGTAAGTTAATAATTTATTATTTATTTTCTTATTTTTTAATGACTTCTTTGCACATTATAGGCAGTGCAAAAACAATTGGGTCCTTCATATTTATGGACAATGGATGAATTGTTTCCGGTTTTCTGTTTTGTTGTTGTACGTGCTAGTGTGCTGCAATTAGGTAGTGAAATACATTTTATAGAAGATTTCATGGAACCATATTTGCAAAATGGAGAACTCGGCATCATGTTTACAACTCTCAAGGTTAGAAGTTATATCTATTAAATACCACTTAAAAATAAAAATTTTTAAATATATAACTCTTCTAGGCAAGTTACTATCAAATATTGCAAGAGAAGATTAATGTAGGGGACTGAGTGTATAAAGAAAAATAAATTGTCAAAAGTAAGTAACAAGATACAAGTTTTTGTGCATATTATGAAAAAAATGTGAAAATGAACAAATCATAATTGTATAAACATGCATTAAGCGACAAAAAGGTAAAATTTAACTGCAGCAGTATAATGTAATCAAATATTAGACATTATAAAACAAATATTCATGTGTTATGACTATTAAAAGTAATTTAAGATGTTTATTGTTATTATGTAAGTTATAAATATAATCATGTTAAATTATACAGAACGAGGAAACAGTATGGAGACACTTCGAAATTTCACGGTGTTCGCCCAAAAAAGACCAAGGTCAAACCTAATTGACGTAATTTTTAACAAGAAATTCAATGATAACCTTGAATTTGACTATAAACCTCATTTCCAAGGTCATTTTCAGGACAACTTTGACTTTTCAAACGAAAACCCCTATTTTCAGTGCCTGAATCGGGAAGAGCGGACAATTTTACTTTCGTATATGTGTTAAGGTCTGAAGTCAACATGATCTCTACGAATCAAATAGAGGTCAAAATATGCTAGGTGACAGTAGTGCGGTTTAGTCAGGACAATCTGATTAACTTTAGAAAGTTAATCTTGAAACCAAAATTCCAGAACATCTCGTGTCAACTTTTCTATAATGAAAATTTTGATTTTAAACGCTGGAAATTTAATTTTGAATCGATTTCAACTATATTAGTCTCTTTTCTTACAAATAAATTGTATATTGATTAACAAATTCATTTTATGAAATTTAAAAAACAAGTTATTTGTTGAAATAAAATATCTACGAGTAAAATACTTGGTCATTGTTTCTAGGTAGCGCCAAAAAGGGATTCTGTGCTTAAAAATCAAGATCTTTATTCAAAATAGGGTTAACCTTGAAATGACATTGCAGTTTGATTTTAAGATGTATCACCATAATCAAATCGTTCTGACTAAACCGCATTACTGACACCTAACAGATTTTTGACTTATGTTCGACTTATAAAGGTCACGTTGACCGCAGACCTTAACACATATTCGAACGTTAAATTGATTGTCTTTTCCGATTCTGGTACCAAAATTCCAATTTTGGTTTTGGATTTTCATTTAAAAAGCCTAAGTGGATCCCAAAATGACCTTGAACATGAGGTTTACGGACTATTCCAAAGTCTTTTTTTGGCTGAACCCTGTGAGATTTCTAGACGTTTCCATACTTCTCCCTTACCCTGTATATAACTGCGTATAAAGTCAGATTATAACATCATAAGTAAGTAGTGGAAATACTTGCATATCAAACTGTTCTATAAAATCAATATTGTACAGTGTATATATGTCTATGTTCAAATCAACAGTATATTAATTTATTTCATGATTTTGATATTACTGTAGCATAATATCAATATGATTTTGAGACAGAAAACGTAAACGCTTATTTATTTATTTGCATCATTTATATACATATTATGAACTAAATACAGCAAAATGTCTACTATTGTAATTTTAAATGTCACTTATTTCATCTGTACTACTTGTTTTCAAATTTACATGTTTGAATGCTCATAACAAATATCAAATTATACATATATGACAAGAATGCATTTTCCACATCTGTTCACAAATTAGTATGCAATATAATATAACTCTTGAGCTTATCTACTGCCATGAGTATTATTTAACAGCATTACAACAGAACACTAAATAGTGGATGATATCAAAGCATTTAATAAATATTAACCAAACGCAAAAAACATGTAATATTGTTATGTTACCATAACAATATTCTGATATTCTGTGCAATATCATAAGAATAAATGCCATATAAATAGGAATGATTAGAATTCTGTGTTAATGTACTGTATGTACATTTTAAATATCCCATGTCTGTTTGATGTAACTTTCAAATATACATATACATGTATTAGATAAACAAAATTGTACACAATGAAATAGTATAAATAGAAATATACTTTATTTAATATTATGCATTGTATGTGTATGTAATCATTAAACCTTAACTTAACATTATATAAAATTATTTTCCACTGGAATGTTCTTTTAAAAAATAAAAATATAAGCAATGATTAGAAAGGTGAATCTATAACAGGTTTAAATATTTCTTCTCCTATTCTGTAATATGATGAATATATAGAATATATTAAAAAATAAAAGTTAGTAAATTTATTTTATCTATTGTCTTTTTTACAAATAATACTATCATTTAGAAAATGCACATTTCGTAAAACATGTAAATAATTGAAAAGAAATATACATATATTATAAAGAAAAACTAAATTAACTATTTATTTTACAAGTAAATCTGAATTATAAAAATATTATAGGGATATACATAGTATATCCTTCACACTGTATTTTTTTTTAAATGAAAAGCAATTCTCTTTCAGCTCTATTCCGTTTCGTTGACGTACTAAAAAATTAATATTAAATCCGAATTACTTTATATATTTGTTAAATAACAAATATTTAATGGTAAAAAATACCATTTATGAAAAGAATTGTATATTCGTTAACATTAATCATTCTCCATATTACGTTTAATGATCATTAGAATTGTAAGTAAAACATTTGATATAATTTTTAAATACGTCACAGTTGATAAAAATGCATTTATAAATATGAATGACGTTACCAAAAGTTAAATTACATCATATATAAGTGGAATACATACCACATAATGAAATCGCGATGCTATGTATCGGATGCTGGTTTATTTACTTTTTTTCAAAATTGAAAGTAATTTTTTAATTTAGGACCTGTTCATTTGTTCATAAATACATAATTGATTTATAATATGTTTTAGTGAAAACTTTAGAATTCAATAATACAAATCGTGATGCGCAGATTTTAGACAACAGCATGATCGCGAAGCAAGGTAGCAATTGTATCGTTACACTTCTTTGCTCTAAAATTGCACGTTTGGAAGGTGTATATTAACATAATTACGTTTAAATTTGATTGTCATAAATATGGAAGTAGTTAGAAGTGTATGGAAAAAGCCCCTTTTGGTGTATAAAGTCGGATTACGGACATCCTTTAGAAATAGGTATATGACGAGAACATATAACCTAAATCTTATTCTATACTTTTAATGATTCCTTGTAATAGCTAGGATTAATATTAGAATATAGAGTAACAATTTTACGATATTACCTTTTACTGGATTTTCATATTTTATTTTTATTCGCAAATACATAGAATTAAAACGAATAAGACTATTATGTCGGGTTAATCTTACATGTCATAAGCGTTAATTTACCGGTATTTTATTAATTTCTCAGTAGATTATTAATTGGCTGTACAAGAAAATTATGCATCGTTGTAATTTTTATGAACAAATTATTTGTTTTTTAATCAATTCTTTGTGTAAAATTAATTATAATTCTAGAAATATATGTTGCTTCATATTATGTATGAAAAAGGAACAAGAGATTTATGAGTTTGTTATTACAACTTTCAGAGAGCTGTATGCATAGTAAAATACGTTTTCAGTCATTTTTAAACTTAACAAATTATTTATTATTTTGAATTAATAAATTATGTAATGTTATAAGAAATTAATCCATCATCTTAAATTTCTAATATGTTATAGTACTAACATATATTGTTTTTATTTATGTCTATATAATGTATTTTATAGTAACAGCAGTAGTTCAGCATCAAAGGTAACAAAAAGAGTGGATGTATCCATTAAAGACGATGATTTACGAATATCAAATACAGATATAGATTACAGTTCACAAAATGATGTAACATTTAATGCTCTTGTTTCTACTGAAGAATTATTAGCTCAGATAGGGCTGGCAAGAGAATTTGCAACTGATAGCAAAGTTGAACACCCTTATGTTGATAAATTAAAAAGGGTACAGATGATCTTATTTGATTTGAGCCATGCCATATCAAAATCAATACCTGGAAAAGGTAAATCATTTGAACATAAACACATTAATGACTTGGAAGAATGGATAGCAGAGTATGCCAATCAACTACCTCCTCAAGAAACTTATATTATTCCGGTAAAAAGAAATTACATCTACTTCCATTTTATTAAATGATTTGTCTTTATTTGATTCCATGTATTTGTATTAGGGTGGTGGCAAAGCTTGTTCCACGCTACATTCAGCTAAAGCAATATGTAAACGTGTAGAAAGAAATGTTGCATCTTTGGTTCAAGAGGGTTCATTAAATAAAGAAGCACAAATATATTTAAATAAATTACAACACTTCCTATTAACAACATCACGTATCGCAGCCAAGTGTGATCAACGTACAGAAAACATATATATTCCTAGGGCAGAAGTTGAAAAGCATGAGGCAAATTAAAATATAAGCTGTATCAGAAGAATCTATAGAATAAAAATTGTCAATATCTTTTTTAGATAAATAATAATATATGCATACAACCAAATACTGTATGGAGAAATTCTGCAGCAATGTTAATGTATATTATAATGCATTGAAAACATAAATATGTTGTAAATATTTTTTAATCAGGTTATGCATCAATTATTGATTATATTGTATTATTTGTATTAAAAATGTACATAGCAATTACAAGACATATTAAGTAGTTCAAAGTTTCTAATAATGTATAGTAATAAGATGCAGTGTTAAATTGCGACAGATATATTTCGTCCTTTGCTGAATTATTGTGTAGGACAACTATAATTAAAAAAATGTTCAGTTACTTTCGGTAAATAATTATACATAATTTAATTAAATTTCAGTTGATAATTTATTAAATAACATACCTCAACATGTGTTATAAATATTTTACAGATATTCAGTTTATGCACATGACAACAATTTATTAAATAGAAATTCAACACTTTGTACTGAATTTTTAACTATCTATGTATAGTAGAAAATATTTTGGAAAGAGAAATTGTTGTAAAATAATGTATAGTCCTCAACATGGCAATAAAACCCATAAAAGTTAATATATTAAATTATATTGAAGAGTTGCAACATTATAATGATTAGAAAACATTTAGTTCAAGTCAATATTTATTCTAAAACTTCATCTCCTTCAACAACTTCTTTTAAATTAAGTAATTCCAATAATCCAGACCCTTTTGTTTCAGACCTAACTAATTCACTTATTTCTCTATAATGACCAGGATCAATTAAACAAACTAAGTCTAAGGTTCCATTATCCCATTCTTCTGTCTCTACCTTGGTTATTAATTTGATTATTTTATCTCTTAATTTTTTGGCCTCCTTGCCAGAAACCAGAACTCTGAGCCTCATCTGAGCTCTTTCTAACGGCATTATAGCTTTTAATTGTGGAATTACATCTAATGCTTGTTGTTTTGCATTTCGATTGGGCTTTACAGAAAAATGCACATCTTTCATAGCTTTCTCTATCATAGTTACGGGATATGGACGTTTAGTTTCTGGATTAACACATTTATCTGCAACAGTTGTCGCAATGTCTTTGAACATGCAATCTAATGCAGAGTGCCGCTCCTTGTCAGAAACTTGAAGTTCTCCCTTTGTTAGGACCTCTTTACAAATTTCTGTTTGATTGTCTGTACCAAAAGCTTTTACAAGATCTTCTTTTTTTGCTACCTGACCCTTTGAAACATTTATAAATACTGTATGTGTCTGTAAAACTTCATCAATATCTTTCTCTCTGAAATGTAATATTGTCAAATGTAATATCACAATTATTAATTAACCGCAGCATCGAACTGCACGTAAAATGGGCTTAAAAAGCCTTTTTGACAAAATACGTCAAGGCAAAATAAAATTTGTAGGTTATATGTTAAAGTCATATTTATAAAGTAATATGTGTCTTTATTTTTATGAATTGTCAGACTTACAGTTTATTCCTCCATGAAACAACTTTGTTTCTATAACAAGCAATTTCAAATCGTTTCCCTGCTTTTTTCATACGAACTACTGCAACGTTTGTTAATCTTATTTGATTCGTTGGTGTGAAAATTTTTGACATTTTTAATAGTAAATATACATATAGCACTAATATTTCTTTAATAAAATATAAAACGCACTTCGAAAAATTACACACAATCGTAGTAAAATGTCGACTGTATATCTTACATGTTTTTATAGGTTGGAAGCGTTGCACAGTCTTGCAAAACGATTTCGAACTTTCGATTTATAATCGAATCGCTGAGAACCAACTTCCCTTGTATCACTGATAAATTTTGAATATTACATGACTAATTTGTATGAATTTTCTTTTGCCGCAATTGTACTTTAAATAATCCGTTTCAGTGAATTCGTTCATACAGAATGTTTAAAAATCGAATAAAATGTATAAATTGAAAAACAAAATAATTCATGCACAAATACAAATACATTTTATTTACGTATTTATTATATTTATGCGATAATCAATTCGAGTTGCATTATGTTCATATTTATATATAAACATATGTTACTTGTAGTTAAGTAATTATTTTTATTTGAAGAGCTGTAAATTTAAAATCATAAACGTACTTTGCTAAATAGTCTTTATACCAATTGCGTTCACAGTAAAACGCGTTACATTCACTGGCAGTTATGCAACTATGAGAAAACTATAAGAAAGAAGTTTCATACATTTTTCATAATGTGATAAGATTTTACATATTAGGTACTTAGAATTGACTGCCAAAAGTAACTTGTTTCTAATAGTTACTAAAATATACAATTAAAAATTTATAATTAGTTATTCCAATTACATTTCGCAAATTTAAAAAATTAACGCGGGAAAAAGTACAGTAATGACGTCATTATACGATAAGCAGAATCGCGGGATGCGCACGCCGTGGTTATACGCATGCGCAGACTGCCCGCTACGTTAGACTGTATCGAACATGGCGGTGACGAGCGTGATGCCGTTAGAAGTGCGTGAAAAATGATCGTTTTTTCGTGGTCCAAACGATCCGATAGTTTTTACGCGTGTGCATAGTGACAGTGAGTGTTATCTTCAACATTTTAACAACGTGGGAGATCCTTATCATGGCATTGGTCACCGTACAGCGGTCTCCAAGTGTGTCTAATTCCCCGCAGAGTTCGGTCAGTTTTCTTGCTTTGTGTCGCTTTGTCGATACCTACTGTCAATTTTAGTTAGAAATGCGTTATTTTAAAATTCGCTTTTGACACCGTATTCAGTATCATAGTTGAAACACATCGTAAACAACTGGATAATGTTCGTATAGTCATTTCGTATTTGGTGTATTGACAGCCAATCGAAAAAGGGAATCGTGAAAATTCAAATTTCCTATACCGTGTGATAGTGAATGAATCAAACTCGTGACTGCGAGTTTTCTGTGAACACAGTAAACAAAAATTCGTGTTGACGTTTCTCTGTCACGATAGTAAAATATAACCCATAGGGCGCCCGAGTTCGCGGTTAATCATTCTTAATCGCGTCCTTTATCTAATACATTTAAACGCATTTTTACATCATCGTTTATCTTTTGCAGAAAGATAATTGGGGTTATTTATTAAACGAGACGATTTATTATATGCATGAGTTGTTACGGTGACTATTATCTTTCACTTTGCATGGTTCTGTAGGCGCGATCGCATATGTAGGACGAATTGTTGATAAAAGATATTAAATAGAATCGTTTATACCGTTCTTTCGAACTAAACACTTTCTCCGTAAATTTTTTTCCATTCATAATTCGCAAAATCAATTGAATTTTTGACAATTGATTGTTTCGTTTGTACACTTTGCTAAAAGATAATAAATTATGATCAGCTGACAGGAAACGAAATATGTAATACTCACAGTAATAAGGAAAGAGTTCTAATGAATTTTCGCGTTCTTTCTCGCCAATTTGTTAACGTTGGAGAGCATGGTGGCAGTGTTACCGATTGTTTATGCACACATTGCGTGCCTTGTACTTATTCGGTGACGTCGTGATGTTATTAACCACACTCGGTTCGCGCTCTTCGATGAAAGAGGAGAGTTGAAAAAGAGAGCGAAAGGAACACGTGGTTTTCAGCGTAGCTGTAGTTCTGTGAACGGGCGCCGTGACTAGTGCTTTTGTTTTCTCCGATCGGTCGAATTGTTTTTAATAAAGACATTGCTTCCGAATTGTTCACAATTTTCGTTTACTTGGGAAAGTGGTTATGGTTGCAGAAAATGTAAACTTTAAAAAGGTTAAATTTCTAAATCAGTAGATCCCTATACATATTTCTATGTATATTCGGATATTTATATTCCTAGATCTCTGTATTTCCAAATCCCTATATTTCCAGACCCTTATACCTATATATGCTCTACATACTCGAATTAACCCTTTGCAGTCCTATGTCGAGCATGGCTCGACATTGCGTTTCTTTTTGGATCGTAGAAATAATTCAGATAAATAGATTGTTTGAAGATGTTTACATTTCTTTGTCACTTTTAATAAATTAAAAGTATGTTTGTTACGCACCCCGCATTATCGCAATACATTTTATTGTGAATTCATTTCTTGATCTATTTTATAAATTAATTATGGAGCTGTAGGTAAAAAAAAGCACGGACTGCAAAGGTTAAAGGGGAAATTTAGAAATTTTCAGATGAACTGAAAAACGAAATTGAGAACTTAAAAATTTTTACACTTGGCCATTTACAAATACGAGAATTTATGAATGTGGAGGTTCGAAAAGTTCGAGGTTTATAGGAGTAGAGAATGTAGAAAATTCGGAACTAAGAAATGTGAAAATTTGAGACCTGGATGTCTGATAGTTTTGTAAAATTGGATATTGAAAAAACTTGAAAAGTGCAAGATTTTTAAATTTGGATATTTACCACTTCGATCAGTTTTGTTACTATTTGTGTTAGCGACATATTGATAATATTATCAAATTATTCACAACAATCCGATTGTTCATATTTATCGATAACGATGCGCCTTTGCTCGCTTGAAGGGACTCGTACGGTATCGTACAACTAATACGTATGCAATATGAGCGTAACCAAATAAAATATTTTTACCAATTCAATGATTATTTAACACGTTGACTGCCACATGAAAGCCGTTGAAAATTGCATTAGTTAGTATTTTCATTTTGAACGAACCTTACCAGCATGCTCACCATACTTTGTTATATTTGTTCTTCACACATCCAAGTAACTAATGCGAGTATTTACAGTTAAAAAGGTGAACAAATTTGGAATAATTTGGCTATTAAATCTCTACAGGGTGTCCCACAATTATGATACGAGCCGGAAAGGGGTGGTAAGTGATGCTATTCTGAACAACTTTTTCCTCTGCAAAAATATTGGAAGAGGCATCATTTTTAAATTATTAACCCTTTTAGTGCCGGGCGCAAAACGGGTGCCTATGCGCGAATAACCGGCCGAATTTGACAAATATACAAGAGTTTGGAAAAACGATCATAAAAATCAAACTACAAATGATATTTACATGATTGAAATTGCAAAGCATTCAGAACGAAATAGAGAATAATGCAATGACACTAATTTTTCAATATCGATTGAAAATCATATGAATAACATAATTATAAATCATTACAAAAAATATAAAAATTGAGTTCTCTCTTTCAAAACGTTTTTACACATAGGAAAAGACATCGTTTCATCATAACTTTATATAAAACACTTAGTACGCATATATAATTTGCATTTCCAATTTATTTTGTAAAAAAATTTATGATGTTTCACACACAAAAATAAAAGATAACTCGATGGTACAGTGCGGGCGACAAACGGATTTTATCTGTTACAAGATAAGTGGTCGGTGTAGGTAATACAACATTGCTGAAACAAGATTATAAATATATTTATGATATAATTTTGTATATTATTTATTATTATAAATAATGGTATTTAGTTATCTGGCTACTGCAAATGTGTAACATTTCCTTATCATAACTCACCCAAATCATTTACTTAGCATCGATGTATACTGATGCATACACCGTGTAACCCTTTATAGCAATGATTACAAATTCAAATTCAATTTTTTACCATTTATTCAATGATTTTCGGTGTTAGGAGATTATTTAGTGTCGAGTTTCCATCTTATCGCTCCAGCGTAAACAGAGTCTTGGCACTCACCGGCGTAAAATATGTAAAAAGTCACACCCAAACCGGTTTCTAAATTCTTTTGCAACAAAATTAGATCATTTATAGATCATTTATAAAATTATTTTGAGATAGAGTTCTCTCGCAATGCGAATAGTAAAGCGCTACAAGGTGCGGACCGATATATCGGCTCTGGCACTTCTCGCCAGTGCAGCAAGAGCCGATATATCGGCCTCCGGCACTAAAAGGGTTAAGGAAAAACACCGACCAATGAGAGCGCGAGGAGGCAGAAGTGTAGGCCCGAGTTTTAATTGGCCGTGGTTGCGATCGAACATACGGCGCGCGCAATTCTCGCGTTCTGATTGGTCGGTGTTTTTTATTAATAATTTAAAAATGAAGCCTCATTCGACATTTTGACAAAGGAAGAAGTTGTTCAGAATAGATCCACCTACCACCCATTTTCGGCTTGTACCATAATTGTGGGACACTCTTTATAGAAAGGAGAGTATTAAAAAATGCCCATTTTTGGAATCGTCTGAAAATGAAAAATTCGTGCAGAATCTTTTAGAGTGTCTCCTAAGGAACAAAAAATGTCCTTATTACATTCCCGAGAAACGATGAGAAAGTTGTCAAAAATACGTTCAAAGTATGAATGTAATTATAACGAAATTTACGTATATTTTACATTTTGTCGTTTTTTTCTTCGGATATCGAACCGGCTTCGAAATAAGTTGTAAGGAACTCAGCAGGCAGGTTAATTGAAGCTTGAAATCGAACAAATACAAAGTACCATAAAATCATGGCTACATGGGAACAGCATCCAACAACTCGTACTCCGACTTTGCATCCACATGAGTGTGCGAGTATGGTTTTACTTTTATATACTTTCAACGTATTTTTGACAACATTCCCATTGTTTCTCGGGAAAGTGATAAGGACATTTTTGTTCCTCGGGAGAGACTCTAAAAGATCCTGCACGAATTTTTCATTTCCAGGCGATGCCACAAATGGGCATTTTTTAACACCCTCCTTTGAGTGTCACCCACATATGAAAGCACTATATATGTAATAATACTTTATTCATGTGATAACAAAAGAGATTGCAAGTGATGTTGATTGCGCATCTAAGCTAGTTTCTCCAGATATTGAGTTCATCCGTGGCCCTAGCCTTTTTCCACATGACAAAGAAGCCATGCGTCAAGCCTCTTTTGCATATAAACTTGATCAATTGAAACGTGTGCGTCAACCTTGAAAATTATCGGTTTTTCTTCCCCCTTCGTGGCCTTTTTACTTTCAGATGCGAGTTCTTAGGAATCGATACGATTTACATGGTCATAAGAATTCGGTTTTTAATATTTTACAATTTGGAATTTTGGAAGTTACATATTTTGAGAATTAAAAAAATTGAGAATTTCTTAACTTTACGAATTCGGTAAAATCAGAAATCTGGAAATTTTGTAATCTGGGAATGTAGGAATTTGGAAATTTAGAAATTTAAGATTTTGGGATTTTGCAAATTTGGAAAAATGAAATTTCTAAAAATTGAAAATGCGAAAAAAATTGAGTGATGTATAAAATTTTTCAATTCCAAAATCGGAAAATTTGGAAATTGGTGACTCAGAAATTTAATATTTCGATATGAGCGAATTAATAATATACACATTTTGGAATATTGGGATTTGAAAATGAAAAAATTTGGAAACCTAAGATTTATGGAAAATTGAATGACTTAGAACGTTTGAAATTTGGGATTTAGGATTTGGAGATTCTGGCATTAGAATTTGACAAACTTGGAAATGTAAGAATTTGGAGTTTCGGAAATTAGTCCATTTGTAGATTTGGAATTGTAGAATTTGAAAATTTAAAAGAAAAACTGAAAATTTTTTAATGAGGTAATTGTAGATTTGGAACTTTACGCTTTTGTGAATTTATGAATTTGAAAGTTTAGAAATTGAAAACTGGAGATTTGTGAATTTGAAAGATTGGGACATTTTGGGGATTAGTGAATTAAGGAATCTAGAAATTTGAGATCATATGTATTGCAAAATTGTTTAATTTACAAATGTAGATTTTTTTAGTAATTTGACAACTTTTAAAGTTTGAAAATTGGAAAATTTGGTATTTGGAAATTTGCAACCGTTGGAGCTTGCAAATTTTGGAAATTTCAGAACTAGGAAAATGACGGATGTTTCGAAATTTTTTAATAGAAATATTTCGATATTTGCAAATTTCAAAATTGGTAATTTGTTCGAGGGTTTTGAAACCTGAAAATTTGAAATTTTTGTGGGATTGATATTTTTGGAATTGGGTATGTGTGTCCTTGAATACTAGGAAACGTGGAAATTTGGATTTTTGTACTTTTGGATATGTCGAGATGTATTAATTTGAAAATTAAAAAATTAAAAAATTAAAAATCTGGAAGACTTCAGAACTCGATACCTTGAAAATGTGATAAATTTGAACATTTCTAAATGTATTTCTGACTTCGTATCAGACACTTTTTATACGAGTTATGAAACTTGATTGATAACGTATCATTTGTGTCTTATACGGTTTTCCCATTGTATGTATTTGTTGTCGCATAATATGTCTTACAGTAATTATTCGTTATAAACGATGACGCACTGTATGTATCTTGTGGTAGTTACACATTGCAACATGCACTACATGTGTTTTTTAATATGTAATTTTAATTCCAAGCGTGTCATATATTATCGATTAAAATGTAATCGATAAAGCACCAAGCGTGTCCCTACAATAACTTATTCCGTGTAAGCGAAGACGCATCGGATGCGTCATATAGTGCTCACTGTAGAAAGCTACATAGTATGTGTGTTGTGCAATATGTACACTCGCGGACAAAAAGATAGCACACGCGTACATACTGCTAAAATTGTTAAGGAATATTTTTTAAACGAAAATATATCCACTCTTCAATGGCCGGCATGTTCACCTGACCTTAATATAATCCCTTAATCATTGAACATTGCTGGGCAATGCTTTCGCAAGCAATGTATGCTGAAGGCCGACAATTTTCGAATATAAATGAATTAAAAACTTGCATTACAAGTGAGTGGGAAAATTTAGCTCAGGCGACAGTTACGATACTTTTGTTTCATTAAATATATATAGTTGTGTTATATGAAATATACAGGGTGTCCCAAAAGTGTTGAAGAAGCCGGAAATGGGAGGCAGGTGGGGTCATTCTGAACAACATTTTCATTTGCAAAGATGTCATACGAGGCTTCATTTTTGAATTATTAAGGAAAAACACCGACCAATCAGAGCGCGAGAACCGCGCGCGCTCGGAGGCAAAAGTGTAGGCCCGAGTTATAATTGGTCGTGCTCGCGATCGAATCGCGTGATTCTCGCGTTCTGATTGGTCGGTGTTTTTCGTTAATAATTTAAAAATGAAGCCCTATACGACATTTTTGCAAATGAAAAAGTTGTTCAGAATGACCCCACCTACCTCCCATTTCCGGCTCCTTCAACACTTTTGGGACACCCTGTATATCTTTATTTTTCAAGTGTGCTATCATTTTGTCTGTGTCAGATTATGCGTTTCCCTCCCAACTCGGAGGACTTATTGAAGTAAAGTCAGTCTATGTTCAGTTTACATATTCACGAAAGCTACGTTTTCAATGTATCTTAAAATTTCCACGCTAGCATAATTTTAACACGAGAAATTAAAGATAGCACACGCGTGCTATCTTTTTGTCCGGGAGTGTATTGTAACTGACGATGCATCGTGTGTATCTAACATATTCAATCCAACACATTTCGTAATGCGCCAGGTGTGTCCTGTACTATTTATTCGTGTAACCTATATATCGTATGTGTTATAACCTATTTAATGCAATTGACGACGCACGATGTGCATCATGGGTACAATTTTGCACAGGGTCATAAATCGAACGCGATCGATGACGCACCATGTTCATTTTATAATGAAATTGATATTATCAGTCGGTACTTAAAAGGTTGTCAGGGAGATAAGACCGTACAAAGCTCGTATAATGGAAAAAGGTGTGCACACATTAAAAATACAATTTTTCCTATTAGCATCAAACAGTAAGGATAATTCATACAGGGTTTAAAATTAAAAAGAGAAACATTAGTAATGTACGACCAAAAGCAAATCTGGATTTCATAACGCAAATATGTATAGCAATCAAGGTGGTGGAGGCAACTGGTCCATCGATTTTTAGATTTTTAGGGATTTGAGAATCTGGGGAGGCTTAAGAGTTTCGTGATATAGAAATCTACTGATTTTTGGATATTAGGTGATTTTTGGATATTTATCAATCTAGGAATTTGCGATCATAGAAATTGTTGTATCTAAGAATTTGGAAATCTAGGAATTTTGTCATCTGCGCATTGAGAGATTTGGAGATCTAGGGAGATGCCAATCTAGGGACTTTCTGACCCAGGGATTTTTAAATCTAGGAATTTGTGAATCTGGAGATTTGCAGAGCTAAGAATTTTGGCAATCTGTGGATTGAGAGATTTGAAACTACGGGAAATTGCGAATTCGTGGGATTTAACCGTTTGAGTGCCACGGATCTTTTTTGTTTCCTAATCGAAAATTGCCAAACGGCGCAATACATAGCGCTTGTCGAATTCCGGATTCAAAAATGCCGAGAAGCGCGATAGCGCTTGTCATATTCCCCGTCCAAATATGCTAAGGAGCGCGATTGCGCTGTTTTTTTATTTATATACAATAAACCTTAATTCCACACAGAGTGTTTAAATCATATAAATAAAAAAGTATTATATAAAATAAATAAATAAAAAAACATCGATAGAAACCGAGCGTGTTGCAATTGTCAGCCTCGCAGCTTAGAGCGCTGGCACTTTTCGAACAGAACATAAGAGGCGCAAAATCGCCGCTTGGCACTCAAAGGGATCTAGTGATTTGGAGAGTTAAGAATTTCAGGATCTAGGAATTTGACCATCTGAGGATAGAATGATTTGGAGAATTATGTATATACGGGTGTAGAGATTTGAAGATCTGCGGATTCAAGTATCCAAGAATTGTAGCATCTAAAGATTTATAGACAACAGGACTTGAAATCTTCAAATTAGGATATCTGGAGATTCGAGATTTTGAAATTGAATTATTCAAGAACTTGGCAATGTGAGAAATTAAGAATTTGGGTATTCAACAATTTGATGACTCGGAAATTTGTAAATATACAAATCTGCGAATTTGAAAATTTCGAAAATTATAGAATCCGAGAATTCGGAAACTTAACGATTTCAGAATTTGGCAATATGTATGTATACATTACATAAAATAAGTACCCAGAATTTGTAAATAAAACCCAAATTGCTTACTTAATCATCCAAATTTAATTTGTCGCCTTCAAAGTAGGCCCAATTAGAAGCAATGCACATACGCCAACGCTTCTCCCAGTCTTCAAAACACTTTTTAAACGCTGAAGAAGGTAGCGCCTTCAGCTCCTTCTGCGAATTTTCTTTTATGCCCTCTATCGACTCAAAACGCCTTCCCCGAAGGGATAATTTGAGTTTCGGAAATAAAAAAAAGTCACACAGGGCCATATCCGGTGAATACGGTGCTTGTTCGATCACATTTGTTGAATTCTTGGCTAAAAATTCGCATACCAATTTATATTGCTGATGAATCACAAATAATTTATTATAACAGAACTGTCAACATTAATTTTTATGGAAAATCTTCATTTTTAACAAAAAAAAAAAAAAAAAAAAAAAAAAAAAAAATAACAAATTTAAACACTGAATTCAACTTTATTACTTTTTTTAGTTGCCAAATCGATTAACTCCACCAGACACATAAAAATTGTAACATTATTGACGATTATTTCTTACCTATTCTTTCTTATTAATTTTGTATACTCTTAGATGAAAGTTATATGTATCTGTATTTATGCATTTTACAATACACATTTGAATTTATATTATAAAGGGAATTTTAAAAATCAATGTACATTATTTCGTCGCATTTCTCGACTTCTCATTTTATGGAGTTAATCGATTTGTGCACTGAACGGCTCATATTGTGATCAAATTTAGCATAACAACTGAATACAATGTTGCCTAGTAACACACAAAAATTTGTTCCAATACATGCACTGTGGGATATGAAAATGAGAAATTCGGGGAACTTATTTTACACGATGTACATAGTTGAGAATTCAACAATTGTCAAATTCGCGCGTGTTTCCCTGTCTGAAGGAAGGCTGCGTCGCACTCGAGTGCGCGTGCCCTAATAACGAGAGAAACATGATACAAGTAGAGAAAAAAAATTGCAACTCCGGTGGATCGTCGTATAACGAGACCCTTGGCCTCGAATAGGTTTAAGAGCACGTGGCGTACATCGGCATCGCCGCGAGTACGATTCGCCTTGAAAGTCGCGATTAAAAAAGCCACGGTTCTATGCGTCGTCGTGCCTCGTGGTCTTCTTTTCAACAGACCAAAGCTTCTATTTTAAGGCCGAACATACAGCCGGTAATGGAAAATTGCGCTGCGGCATTAATAGCGGCTGCTGTTTCATGTCCGTGCACGATGAATTCCCTAGAGAAATTCGAGAATACCGGGTGTTAGATAAACGTGGGACATTTTCTTGGGTATTCGTTACAAGTAATCAAGAACATCTACAGAAATGTATACAGGTAACTCTCCTATAACACGGTAGTTAGGTTCCTAGAAAATGCCGTGTTGTATGAGACCCAGGGCCAGTACAAAAAGGGGTGTTACGTTCTGAAAACTTATTAAAAACAAATTTTTTTTTTAATTCTACATGAACAACTTAATTTTTATTAAAAATATAAATGTATGCGGATGTCGAAGATCCTGCAGCAACTGCCCTTCTTATTTCTTTTCATTTGTCTTAATAGTCTGGACTGTTGCTTTCCGCAACAGCGTATGTTTAACACTAGGTTTACGGGACCCGTAAAAATGACGGATCTTAGGTTTCTTATTTTCAATTGCGAATTGAATTAAAAAGCTTATGTCGAAATGAATGTTAACCATCATCGAGATGAAAAATTTGTCTATAAACTGGTATATGTATTATTCATTGTTTACTTCTTTTCATAGTTCATTTTCAATTTAGACTTAAGTGGTCATTGAACTTCCGTAAATCTAGTGTTAAGACGACAAACATCGCTCTAGCCGGAGAAGTACAGTGTTGTACAAAGGTTTTTGCAATTTTCTTATCGTGTTATGGGATACCGTGTTGTAAGAGGGTTCCCGCAATTTATGAATCGTGTTATAGCGAAACCGTATTATAAGACCCCGTGTTGTAGGAGGGCTACCTGTATTTCATCATATCGAATCCGTTTCGTAATTGATACTGCATTTGTAAACTAGTCAGTATTAGTATAAACTGTTGAATAATTAAATATGTTAGGTTTAATGACGGGACATTACTTGGCATTAAAAATTGTCACTAATCATTAACTATATCAATTATTTTGGTTCAGCATGTATCCTGGATGTTTGGATTTAGAATTCAAACAGAGTCGCATATTTTGTTATACTGTTCCTCCTATGATTTCATAATTTTACTAGATTACCATGCTACTGCTTCATTACTTCTATTATGTAATCATATTACAATACTACTGTTCTTCTATTTTGTTATACAATTTATGATTTCATTATTTTATTAATCTACTATTTTCCTATACTGTTATGTTACTATTTCGTCGCTATTTATTACTGTTCTACTATTCTTTTGTCTTTCTCGCGTTAGTAATTAGTTTCATGCTTCTGGTATACTATTATTTGACTTTTGTACTATACCAGTGTATTACTAAGTTCTGATTTCAGCATTATATTATACTTCTACTCTTCCTTTTTACTATACTGTAATAATGCTGTAGTAAGCTTCTATTGCTATGTACTATTATTTTAATCTTTTACTATACTAATATATATACATTAATTTTTTATTGTAGCATATTACTGTGCTATCATAATAATAGTCTATTCCAATATCCTATTGTATTACTATACTACTGTACTTCGATTTTACTATTTACAGTATGTAACTGTACTACTATGTTATTATTTTACTATACCGTTATTTTGTTACTTTATCGTTCTACTATCCAACTATAACGTTAGTGCTCTATTATTATATTATGGTATTATTGTATTGTTGTTCTACTATTCGCTTATTTTACAATTTTTTATATAATACTACAGTGTTGCTGGAATGATTTGTTACTAAGTAAGTTCATACTAATGCATCTGTCGATCCGCTCACGCAATCCATCTGAAAGTTGCCATATTTATAGTTCATTCAATTGATTATATGCGTGCAGAAGCATTTTCGTATACTACATCTCAAAGTAAGCTTATAGTGATGGATTTGAAGCGTAATTCTGTAATTGCTTTATATGTATTTAACTGGAACATCAGTTCCAATTATCGTTCGTGAGCTCCAGCATTTGAATGTAATCTATTTAATGATTGAATGTAATGTATTTGGGCTATTTTGGATGTCAAGATCAATGTAATAACACATCGAAGTTTGGACGCTCTAAAATCAGCACTTGTCCGGGAATGGAAAATTCGACAATATCACGTACGGGCAGCATGCGATTTATTCTTTCACCGTTTGAATGAAATTATTCGTGCAAAGGGAGGTTATATCGAGCAATGAGCATTAAATCATTTTCTTTAATGTTTCTCGACTATTATTTTCCCGTGGATAAAACAAAATATTTAAAAGTGTATCTGCTGCAGCGGTTTGAAGTTGTAACAGTTCATTCCAGCCACCCTGTATATTATTATTACTGTCTTTACTATATTGTTATTGCTATTGTTATATTATATTATTATTATAATACTATGTACTATTGTTAGTCTGTTATTGTACTCTCTTATTATGTTATTGTATTACTAATTTATAGACTTTTCACTTGACTGTATTACAAATTTATTGTATCTCTTTTTCATTTCTCACTTTAGTACGGTATGATTTTGTTGCATAACCGTACTACTATTCCACTATTTTATAATGCTATTATTTTATTATTCTCCTTAACTTTATATCGTCACTTGTAGTCTCGTAACAATATATTTGTATTTAATATTGTCGTGAGTTATGTCACCATACGTTTTATTGCCTCGTATTATACGGCCACGCCTTATATCGTCACGCATTATATAACCATGCCAAATAGTGCCATTACATTATCGCACGTTATGCTGTCATGCATTGTGTAGCCACACTATGATGCATTATGTAATCATGCGTTATATCGTAACGTGATGTATATCCACGTGTTATATGGCCCCGTCGTAATCATTAATTGAATAAAACAAAACAAAATTATTTAAAAATTTTGAAGCATCATATTATAATTATGATATGTATCACTTTCTGCACTCGATATAATTACTACATTATTGGTGGATTGTATGAGTCATCAATTAGTGTTACGTAGACCTAATTTACACCGAAGTTAGGTTTGTCAGAAAAACTTGTAAATGGAAATTAACGACAACTAAACCAATAAATACTTCGAATTAAATACCGGTTATTACCAGTTCATATTAAGTCGTACCTTTTCTCATTGTAATCGCAAAAATGTCAATAATCTATTGGTGATAGTTTCATAACAAAAGTATTCAAAATATTATATATTGATAATAATTTCGTAATAAAACAATCAAAAATTTAAGAATTTCCCTTCTTAATTTATTTTCAATAACGTGTAAATCAGTGCATAATAATTGGTGTATGTAGTTGCTATTAAAATGTTTAATGCTTCAAGACAATATCGCTGTGCCAATCTTTCGACAGAGAGAGTACCGTGATTACCGATGGAAACAGTTGTCCAACGGAAACGAACAAACCGATAAAGGCGGGTTCGTCTATAATGGATTCGTATTTGCATAAGATAATGCAGCGTCGCGTATATACGAAAAGGGTTACTCTCCCTTACGTCACCGTGGCAATCGCTTCTGCATTATTTGCAATTCAACGTCGCTGAAGGGTTTCCCTTTCCGGTAGAACCCCTTTTGTGGTAGGAAGGACTACCGTGGTAGAAGCTTGATTTACGATATAATATTGAATTTGGATATATGCAAATTTGTATATTCGAGGATATAGAGATTTAAAAATGTTGGGATGTAGATGGAGATTTGAAGATTTAAACATTTGCGAATTTGAGAATATATGAATTTAAAAACTTTAAGTTTAGACATTTTACAATTTATGACATTTGAAAGTTATAAATTTAAGAATTTTAGGAAGTATAACTTAGGAGCAATTGAATAAAACAAATTTCGTATGGTACGAGATCCGATCAAATATGAACGAGACTTTTCTTTCTGAACTTGTTTGTTTAACCCTTTGCGGTCCTATGTCGAGTGTGGCTCGACATGGCGTTTCTCTTTGATCGTAGAAATAATTCGGATAAATAGGTTGGTTCAACACGTTTTCATTTCTTTGCCATTTGTAACAAATTAGAAATATATTTGTTACTCGATCTGCATTATTAGAATACATTTTATTGTAAATCCACTTCTTCATCTATTTTGTAAATTAATTAAGGAGCTGTAGGTAAAAGAAATTAAGGACCGCAAAGGGTTAAGGGAAGAGGGTTACCGTTTCTAGAATGCATTATTAGGAATGTTTGGAGCGTGGAAAGTAGGTCGTTATCCGGTTCAGATAAGTTTAGTGATAGTTTTCGCGATGTCAGAGCAACAAGTGCATGTTTCAGTTGTGCAAGGCATAATTATTAAATTTCTTACCCACGAAGATGTCAAACCAATAGAAATTCTGGAGAGTTTGACTGCACAATGCAAAGACCAAAGGCTGTCAAGGGCTCGCGTGTTTGCGCGGTGTAAGAAATTCAAGGGAGGACATAAACGGGTTGAGAATGCGAAACATGATCGCCGTCCTCGAACCAGCATCACGCCGACGAACATTCGCACGATTCGTGACCTTCTCGAAGGCGATCGACGGCTGACAATTTCCGAAATTGTACAATAAATGCTGCATATTACATATTGTGAGCTGTTGAGGGAGGTAAAGGTTCCAAAAGACGTGATCAATTGATTCGAGACGCCATTCTCCTTCACGATAACACCTGGCCTCATATTGCAGCTTTAACTTGCCAAACCTTAGAAAAAATGAGGAGGACACCACTTGATCATCTTCCCTACAGCCCTGATCTGTCGCCATACAATTTCCATCTCTTTGGACTGCTTCAAGAAACACTAAGAGAACAAGGATTTCAAGACGATGCAGCGGTGGAGGACTTTGTGTGCAATTGGCTCCTGACACAACATTCTTCATTTTACGATAGTGGGATCCAAAGTCTACCAATCCGCTGGGAGAAACGTATTCCTAAATTAGGAGATTATATTGAAAAATCATATGTGCTTGGCAATTTTATTACACGGGATAAAATTATTTTAAACATAAAGTCCGGTTTATATGTATTTGATCCGCCCTCGTATTTCCCCCTTCGCAGGAGGGCAGAGATGCAAACAAACATACAGGTGCATACATACATACATCTACACACCACACACTCGGCCACCAACGGCTCTTGTCCTTTGTATGATTTTTATTTAAAAAATTCCCGACAATGGCTTTTTTTTTTTTACTTCTGGAGCGGCGTTACACCTTAAATAGAAATATGTATCGCATCAGCGTCAGTTGAAAGCCACCAATTGCGCCGACAACGTAACGACGCTGTGCCTTTTTTCACCTCGTACGGCTCCTTAAATTTCAAAACAAAGTCTCTTGTTAACACCAGGCGTGGTGTCAACATTACGGATCATCACTCGATCGCCTGCCTTATACAGAGTAGCTGCCCGATGATGCAAATTACAGCGACGTAATACCTTTGATGGCCTTAATGACAGGCCATATACCTGTTGTAAGCGCTTCCCCTTCCTCAGGGAAGTTTCTCCGGGTCCAAATGCCCTAAAGAACGACCATACTAACGGGGATGTCCTTGGTACGAATTTGTCTCCTAAGACATTCTTATAATGGGGTCATTCCACGCCAAATCGATCACTTTTTGACCTCACCATCTGCGATTTTGTTTTAATCATAATATGTTATAGTCTATGTGAAATTAGGGGAGGTTTAAGTCATCATTTTGCCGATTTCGAATTTGTTAAGAAATTACAAGCCTTCAAAGTTTGCAGTTTTTGCCCATTTTTGCGAAAACGAATATTTTATAGTAGCCCAATTCTTTATTCGAAAGGATTAAAATTAAAGAAATTTAAAAAATGCGTAAGTAAAGTGTATTTTCACAAAAATGGGCAAAAACAACAAACTTTGAAGGCTTTTAATTTCTTAACAAATTCGAAATCGTCAAAATGATGACCTTAAACCTCCTCTAATGTTACATAGACTATAACATATTTTGATGAAAACAAAATCGTAGATGTTGAGGTCACAAAGTGATCGATTTGGTGTGGAATGACCCATATGCTCTATAAAGTCTTGAAAAACTCTGAACGCGAATGACTATCCTCTGTTCGATATCACTCGGCTTGGGCGACTATAGCCTCGAAAATAACTGCGTAAATCCGAAATGACTTCGTCCGATTTTGTAGTCTTATACGGGAACAATCGTTCACATATATGTATATTTTGTAAATGTGTCAATAATCGTGAACACGTATTTATTGTCGGGATTTCTTTAATGGAGCGTAAATGATCCAAATGAACAGCGTCAGACTGTAGAGCGCCTTGCGACACGTTATGGAGGTACCCGTCCTGTTTGCCGTAAGGCAGTGAGAACTCGATACATTTTAAGCAACTCTCGATGTGCGCTTTGACCTTTTCTCGCATCTTCGGGAACCAATAAACGCGCGTTAAATTCTCGAGTACTTTATCTACGCCGACGTCCCCATACGCGTCGCGGCACGTGAGGATCATGTTACCTTCCATCTTACCAAGGACGTAAAATGACAACTTTTGGTTCTTCACTTTCTTATACACTAGACCGCATACTATGGCCAACTGTTTTTGTCGCAAAGTAATGTTTTCACGGGCCGGACGCAATATTAAAATTAAAGAATGTTATTTTTTTAACACTAGATTTACGGACGCTCAGTGACCACTTATGTCTAAATTGAGAGTGACTCAAGATCAAGATTCTTTATCTTGATGAAGGTTAACATGCGTTTTGCAATAAGTTTTTTAATGATTTTCGTAAGTGAAAATACAAAATCTACTGTTTGTAAACAAACAAAATTTGATTATGAAATTTGTTTATAAATAATTGTAAGTAAATCAATACAAGAAAGAGCATAATAAAAGTTTTCATTCTTTATAACGGAATGTTTTATACAAAATATAGAAGTATCGAGAACTCGTTCGATTAATTACTGGAAGTTAAATGCTAATATTGAAAAATTGTTCACGGCCCGTATGTTGGCCATGCCTACACTAGACTACAGTAAATCCTCTCACAGTTCAACGGAGGCCGGAATCGAAACTTTGCACTGTGAGAATAGTGGAAGCGAAATTTAATACTCGGCCGCTGTCCTTTTCTCGCCGCGGCTCGGCTTTGCCGGCGGCCGAAAAAACAAACCGTTGCTGGCTCGTCAATCTAACAAGTGAAATGCATACACATAGTATAAGACGGTGAGACATTTAAATGTCCGACGATGTCCCAACAGAGTTTGCAGTACGGGAATTGGATCGGGGGATATGTTGCAAAGTGAGAATTCGGTGTGTGTTTTCGAACAATCGTTGACTACGTGACATCTCGGAATCAGTCAAGCGTTAAACACGATCGGTTACCGAACGACGAGGATCGAATATCGGTGAGACACATACTAATGCGAGCAAAGAAAAAGATTGCAATTTTCGCATTCCCTATTATTTTTTCATGAAACTTGGACGATCGTATTCGTCAGGTTTTTCTGATTAAAATGATACCCAACACGATATAATTACGATCATAATTACCTGTGTAACAAGCCATAAAAGTTTCGGACGTTACATTTACGGCAAAGATACAAATTCCTTAGATTCGAACGTCCGAAAATTGTATGGCTTGTTACACAGGTAATTATGATCGTACTTATCTCGTGTTTGGTATCATTTTAATCATAAAAACAAGATGAATACGACGGTAAAAGTTTCATTCACGAAAATCCAAAAATAAAGAATTTTGCTTTTTGAATTTAAAAGACAGAACACGCAGGAATCTTTCATGTTTGCCGAACGTCTCGAACCTCAGTCCCTCTTTGTTTTTGTATCGCTATCCTTTTCTACGTTTGGCTCACTACAAAGAATGTAGTACGAGACGAACATAGGCACAGGAATGACGCACACATAGGCGCAGGAAGAGATTTTTTGCACTGTGGGAGGGAAACAAGTGTTGCACTGTGGGAGGATTTACTGTATCACGTAATTCAAACGATCGATCTTCGCCGATCTCCAGTTTATCGCGGATCACGTTTATCTCCTCGTCCTGACTCTGCTTTAGTGTAACAACCTCTTCAAAACTATTGCCTTCGAGAATTAAAACGCTATTAGACTTACTGAAGGCTTCAACATGTTTCATTCTGCCCCCGGAACGATGCCCAATGACAAAGACATACGCCTGAAAAAGCATAGCCCATCACAATATTCGTGGGTTTATAGTTTGCTTGCTCGGCGTCAAACGGAAGTTATCGCAGTCGGTTAAAATTTTAAATTGTATTCCTGATAAATACTCGTGGAATCGTTTTAGTGAGTAGACCGCCGCAAGGCACTCAAGTTCAAAGCTATGATATCACGACTCAATCGGAGTTGTCCGTCAACTAAAGTACTCTATCGGGAGGAATTCACCACTACGTTTTTGTAATAACATAGCACCAAAGCCGTTGAAGATCGCGTCGCAATGTAACTCAGTGAACAATTTTGGCGAATAAATCGCTACTGTAGGCTATGCAGGCACACGCAGACTTTTAGGCGTTCTGTTAAGGCCAACATTGCCCTTACATTTACAAAAGGTTTTGAATTTCTATATAGCTATTAGCAATAAGACCGTCGTCCTATCGAATGGCCACGGACCGGTTGCAAAACTTGGAATATTGGTGAGTGGAAGGGACCCGAGTAGGGCGTAAACCTTGCGTCCCTTCCACAAATTTGTAGATTTTTACGTAGCCAATTATAACAAGTCACCCCCGTCGGGTCTACCCGACCGAGGTGACATCGAAGAGATATCGTAGAATCTTGACCAGTTGAGTTGAATCATGGAAAGATAGTTAAGATACATATTTGATAATGAATAGTTGGAAAAGTCGGTTGACACAAATAGACAGTTGGAGACACATAATACAAGGATAGTTGAATTCAGTAGCTGGAAAAGTCGGTTGACACAAATAGATAGTTGGAGATAAATAGTTGATAATGAATAGCTGCATTTAGACATAGTTGACCTATAGACAGATAGTTGAAATGTATAGCAGATAGTTGGAACATAGTTGAATTATAGACAGTACAAGAATAGTTGAAACATAGATAATTTGTATAGTCCCCATCACATCGGGTGGTCCTTCGAGATTGTTACAATAAACTTAGTCGGCACACCACGTGCAATATTCAACAAAGCTCGAAAGAATTTATTTTCTACCACGAGCGTTAACACGTTCGAAAGCTTCGTTTTCCTCCAAAACGAATTTGAAACTATTAGGTCGTTGCAATTGAAATTACCGTTTTTTCACATTTGAAAATTCCCGCATTTCTAGATCAATTTCTAGATAATATCAAAAATACATGTCGCGTACATCACTTTGCGTAATAATCTTATTGAATATTTATGCTATATGTGAATCAAAATCGATTTTCTTTTCACCGTGGAGAAACAGGATACATATTCGTATAATTTACTTGCACGAGTACAAACTTGGGCACACTGCGTCTGAAGCTGCTAAAACCATAAAAGCTGCTCTTGGCAAAGGTACAGCTAACGATCGGACCATTAGGCGTTGGTTTGGAAAATTTCACTCCAGTGACATGAGTCTAGAAAATGAGCCTCGTGGTCATAAGTCAGCAGCTATGGAAAATTCAATTCTAAAAGAGATAATTGAAAGGGATTTTTGATTAACTGTTCAGGAAATCGCGAAAACAACCAATATACAATATTCCACTGTCTCCCGGCATCTGATAGCCTTGGGAAAAATAGAAAAGTTAGAGAAATGGGTACCACATCAACTGACTGAAAAAAAACTGCACCGTCTAGAGATCAATGCTAGGTCATATGTTAAAAAACAAACCATACAAAAATTAGCACAATTGAAGTGTGTAATTCTGCCTCATCCTCCTTATTCTCCTGATCTATCACTTAGGAATTACCATTTTTTCAAGAACCTAGATGCTTTCTTAGGTGGGAAAATATTTAACCAGTTAAGTGTGTTTGACGACTATATCCGTCATGTAGATGTGGCAGAATTTTGTGTCACGACGAGTATATTCCTAAATCACAGCTAACTGGTTCACCAAAGAAGTCAATATTAGTAATAAAATTGTCTATTTTATAAAATAGACCCATCTTTATGGCCCAATATTTTAACACTGTGATTGACCAGTGTACTTGCAAAATGCAGCACAATAGTTAACTGTGCTGTAAAAACTGCAGTTGTTGGCTTTATTGCCTCTCGTTTATTAGATTTCTGCCAAAAAGGCATTTGAGCACTTGTATCGCGATGGCAGAAGTACATTGATGTCGATGGAAATTATTTCGATTGATGGAATATAAAAAAAATTTGAAAAATAAAAGTTTATGTCGAAAATTCAGAAACGGTCATTTCATTTGCAACAACCTAATATTATGTTTTACGATGCAATAAAGAGGTTTCGCCACGCAGGAAAACCTATCGAACGGTACGTGGTATCGCGTAGTTTGCCATTGCATCTGCGTGTTCTTTACTCGGACTTATGCCCTTTTTGTCGATCGAGTACCCCAAATAACTAATCTCGGTATACAAAAACGAACATTTGACGAGAGGGAAATTCAGTCTACGCTGTCGCGCTTAATGCAAAGCTTCAGAAAGGATCCGAAAATGCTGGCCGATATCCTCTGTTGCGATTAAAATGTCCTCCTGATACAACGAGATTCCATTCGGTCCTATCAACGGTCTAAAAATCTTGTTCGTATATCTTTGGAAGTCGCGCAGGACATTTGTTAGTCCGAACACAATAGTCAGCCATTCGTACTGTTCTAAAGGGATTAAGAAAGACGTGTAGCATTGCGCACGTTGCAGGTTAAAGCTAAAACGGCACGGACAATGCATCATACATTGTACATATTAGGTTGGTGCATATGAAATGTCGGATTTTCTGTACATGTGAACCTTTATCACCATGTTTCCCTTATGCTTTCGATTTTGGCACAACCTCTTTCATAGTTGTACTGTCCATTGTCATAGTCACATTTCAACAAAGAAGATTTTCTTAAAAGCGTTTCCTTTTGTTATTTGTTTTGTATTTTGTACCGACACGAATTCAGCCGATATTCGTGTAATTTTTTTATACGAGTATAAATTTGGCAATAATGCTGCAAGAGTTACCGGCAATATAAACCATGCGTTTGAGGAAAAAAATGTAATCGAACAAAATGTGCAGCTGATTTGAGAAGTGCAAACAAAAATTGAAAATTGAATACCCATCACTCATTAATCGGCATCTCCGAGACAACACTTGGCCGCATGCGTCGCACAAAACGATCGTGAAATTAAATGAGTCGAAGTTTGAAATTTTTCAACACCCAGGTCATATATCAGATATCTCGTCGACTAACTTTCATTATTTTAAACATTTAGGACTGTTTTCACTGGCTATACGATGTGAAAATGAAGAGAGTCTGAAAAATTCAATATCAGAGTTTATTGGCTTCAAAGATCAGAATTTCCTTAATACAATCATTTATATATTACAATCTCGTTGGGAAAAGTGTACTTAAGCAAATGGATCATATTTTAATTAAATAAACGGCTTTTGAAACAAGATATGCAGTTTTATATATTCACTTAAAAATTCGACATTTCATATGCACCAACCTAATACGTTATACAGGGTGTCCCAAAAGTGTTGAAAGAGACGGTAATGGAAGGTAGATGGGGTCATTCTGAACAACTTTTTCATTTACAAAAATGTCGTGTGGGGCTTCATTTTTTAATTATTAACGAAAAACACCGACCAATCAGAACGCAAGAATCGCACGCCATGCGATTCGATCGCGACCACGGTCAATTATAACTCGGGTCTACACTTCTGCCTCCGCGATTCCCGCGCTCTGATTGGTCGGTGTTTTTCGTTAATAATTTAAAAATGAAGCCCCATACGACATATTTGCAAATCAAAAAGTTGTTCAGAATGACCCCATCTACCTCCCATTTCCGGCTCCTTCAACACTTTTGGGACACCCTGTATAAATGTACCAATACCAACATCCTCGTCATCGACAAACACTGTACCAGATTTGCTGTATTCTTCGGGGTCCTTTTCTTCGGGCCATCCTTAACGCGTTGATTGACGCGGAACTCAACGTGTTAATCAGGTGGTCGAGACTCCCGCACGCGAAGTACGACCCTATTTGCCGCCGCGGCTGGCGACGACCCGCGGAACGGTGTCATAGTCGCAACCAGTTGGTACATCGGCGTTGCGGTCCATTGGTTGGCGCTTCCGTGCGGTGGGTCCCGACTTCCCTCCTCTCTTGGCGGCTTCACTTACTCGAGTCCTGATATCCCGGCCGAAACATAACTTCTCGAAACGCTTCCAGTAACTGTACTTTAGTTGCAAAATTTTGCATGCGCAAATTGCGCAACCGCCTATCCGGGATGTCATCAATTAAATCATTCCTGATTTCGCTTTCGTCGATGAGCACTCTATTAGCCAAAATGACCTTGGCATGCAAATTCCAACTTTTTTCCCGACGTTCTAAAATCCGTTCAGTGATTATTATAGTGTTTCTTGTGCCGATTACGAATCTGCAATCCGTTTTCCTCGTGCATGTACAGTTTTTGAGTAATTTGATTTTGAAAGAAAGCACATTTTTGAAATGCACATTAATTTTGTGAGGTAACTATAAAAGGTACTAAAATTCTGTTTACATGCACAGATTCTGTAGACGTTCCTGAATAGAACGGGATCTGTTTTTTATGCATTCAATTGCAATTTATCTTAAATATTTCAGGGTCCGGAAATAGAACCACCTCGGTGTTTTTCCTTTCAACTTGATCTTGATTAAAATTTTCGTAGCATCGTTGTCAAGGAAGTACGTATGATGAAGCATCTCGACTTGTTTACGCCATTTCAAAAATGTATTATCCGTTCCCGTGAATTCGCTCAAGAGACCCGAGATGTTGTTGATGTTCATGTTCGAATTTGTCCTTTGGTTGTTGGCGAAGACGCTTCGCGGAAAGTACTCCCTCTCTTCGCAGAATGAAACCGAATCTTGAATTACAATAATCCCTTTTCTCCCATTAAAAACTCTAATTCGAGTCGCGTTATGAGAGGTATTTCGTTTATCGTGGCAGCTCTTTCGTCCAACGTCCGGAGAATATTTTATGATAATTCCTGCTCAGACGATGCGCTGATGAGATTGGTGACATTTTCATAAATACCGGGTTCAAGCTCAGTTAATATCTGAATTAATTCCGCTTGTAGATACAGTAAATCCTCCCACAGTGCGACACTCGATTCCCTCCCACAGTGCGACACGTCTCTTCCTGCGTCTATGCGTGCGTCGTTGCTGCGCCTGTGTTCGCCTCACTCGAGCCAGTCCAAGTGTAACACGATACACTCGCCGCGGTCCCTTTGATGCGGGCCGACAGATCTCCAGTTCCAAATTTACCAATATAATTTTTTAATATTTATAGTTTTTTGACTGCAAATTTTGTTAACATATTTGTGAGGTTCTTCCGATCAAAATGAGACCAAACACGATATAATTACGATCATAATTACCTGTGTAACAAGCCATACAAGTTTCAGACGTTACATTTACGACAGATATGAATTCCTTAGATTCTAAAGTCCGAAACTTTTATAGCTTATTATACGGGTAATTATGATCGTAATTATATCGTGTTTAGTATCATTTTAATCAGAAAAACGAGACGAATACGATGGTAAAGGTTTCATTCACGAAAAACCAAAAATAAAGAATTTTGATTTTTGAATTTAAAAGACAGAACATGCAGGAGTCTTTCATGTTTGCCGAACGCTTCAACCTTCTGCTTCTCTGTCTTTTCCACTCGCCGTCCTCTTTCACGTTAACAACTTTAATCACCCGTTACGTACGTAATTATTAACATAATTACATCATGTTTGGTGTCATTTTAATCAGAAAAACCTGACGAATACGATGGTACAAGTTTCATGAAAAAATAATAGGAAATAAGAAAATTGCAATCTTTTTCTTTGCTTGCATTAGTATGTGTCTCACCGATATTCGGTCGTTTCGGTAGCCGATCGTGTTTAACGCTTGACTGATTCCGAGGGGGATCCCCCCAGCAACCGAGCCGCCGAGTATTAAATTTCGCTTCTCCTATGCTCACAGTGAGCAGTTTCGATTCCGGCCTCCGTTGCACTGTGAGAGGATTCACTGTAGCCCGCAATGTTTTTCTACCTTCTTCAACGTCGTTACCGTGTAGCTAGTAGATTCCTTTGTCGCCATCTTAGAACCGTTAACTATCGATTAGATGAACGTACTAGACCACAATTGCAATATAATTACAAATAACGACAATTAGTCTATTATAATAATATGGCGAACTTCGGTCTTTCTAACTAATGGCACAGAACAAAAACTCAAACACAACGGAATAAAAACTGATAAAATTCAAACGACATGGAGTAAGTTTCAAACAGTTACACGCGCCACGTCTAACAAAGAGAGTGCAAGGTCTTGGGGTCATGGATTTAGTTCAAATTTTGTAGGGTGGTAGATTTAGTTTCTCAGTTGATAAAGATATATGGTTATAGGGGCCACTATCCAATAATTTTTTAGATATTTGCAATTGAAGATGCAGTTCACTCGTTAAATTCAGTTCTGTAGCAAATGTTTACACGTAATGGGTATAGCGCAGCAGCAACGGTTCGGTGTTTCCGATCGTTAGGAGCCGGGTTTGAGGCCGTGGAGGGTGAATAATTTTTTTCTTTTTTTACGTCTATTTTTACATATAAAGACACATAATGGAGTTTAAAAAAATTGGAAATGAAATGTCTTTAATGACTAGAAACCTTACAAGAGTATATTAATATTTATTGCAAACCAATAATCTGCGTCACTAATTTATGAATGATCGAATAAAATTAATTTTATGCGGTATTACTATTTCTATTTCTCTTTTCTATCTTCTCGGTATAACCGTTTTCAACCGGCTGGCGTCCGTTGTGCCTGTTCACTAATTCGCGACATCTCGCAAGGACAGGGGGGCAAAGATACAAACAACACAGGTACAGTAAAGACCCTCACAGTGGACCGGAGGCTGGAATCGAAATTGTCCACTGTGAGAGACATGGAAGCGAAATTTGATACTCGGCGGCTCGGTTGCTGGGGGGATTCCCCTCGGAATCAGTCAAGCATTAAACACGATCGGCTACCGAAACGACCGAATATCGGTGAGACACATACTAATGCAAGCAAAGAAAAAGATTGCAATTTTCTTATTTCCTATTATTTTTTCATGAAACTTGTACGATCGTATTCGTCAGGTTTTTCTGATTAAAATGACGCCAAACATGATGTAATTGCTTTAATAATTACGTACTTAACGGGTGGTTAAAGCTTTTCACGTGAAAGAGGACGGCGAGTGGAAAAGACAGAGATGCAAAAGGTTGAAGCGTTCGGCAAACATGAAAGACTTCTGCGTGTTCTGTCTTTTAAATTCGAGAATCAAAATTCTTTATTTTTGGCTTTTCGTGAATGAAACTTTTACCACCGTATTCGTCTCGTTTTTCTGATTAAAATAATACCAAACACGATATAATTACGATCATAATTACCTGTGTAACAAGCTAGAAAGGTTTATTTGTATCTCTGCCGTAAATGTAACGTCCGAAACTTTTATGGCTTGTTACACAGGTAATTGTGATCGTAATTATATCTTGTTTGGTCTTATTTTGATCGGAAAAACCTCACGAATATGTCAAAAAAGTTTGCAGTCAAAAAAATATAAATATTACAAAATTATATAAGGGACCGCGTCGAGTATCGTGTTACACTTGGACTGGCTCGAGCGAGGCGAACATAGGCGCAGCAATGACGCACGCATAGGCGCAGGAAGAGACATTTTCCACTGTGAGGGACAACCAAGCAGTCCACTGTGAGGGCCTTTACTGTACTTACAGTCTATCACCCAGGAATTGGCGCATCGACTCATACGTATTTTCAGTAGTTAGATCTTATTGGTTTGTGTGGTCACTCACACCAGTTGACCCAAAGAATATAAACAATTGGCAGTCGTCGATCGCCGATCGGCATCAAGTTGGGAGGATTCACGGTGAGGATAGACGTACTTCTTATTTTTCATTTCAACCTTCTCGCGCGCCAATTCCTGGGTCACGAGTTGTAGATACATATGTACATACGCGCACTCGGCCACTAATGGCTCTTGTCGTCCTCAAATAAAAATATTGTATGACTACAGAATGTGTAATTTTAATCCTTTGAGGATTATGGAAATGGAAATTTAAAAATTTTAAATCGACTCGGCCTCGATATACGGATATACCATGAAATGTCAGGTCGAGTGTGAAATTGAGGTATAATTAAAGCACAGAATCGATGTCAAATTTAAATTTAAGAAATCGATATTCGTTCAGTTGTAACACTCTTTACAGTGGATTTAGAAATTGAAAAATATTGAAATATGAAAAATTGGAGAATTTGTGGACTTAAGAATTTGGGAAATTTGAAAGTCTAAGTTTTCAAAATTCCATACTTAATCTCCCAAAATTGAAAAAAAAAGTGGTGGGAGGATCTACAAGTTCTTAGCCAAAGGCTGCCTACGTTCCATCTGATTCTACACGCTAGTAATATATAAAAAAGTACTAGTAATAAATGCACTAGAGCCGTGCGTATCACCTAAATTGCAATGATGAAGTGAGTGGTAAATCATACTAGTAGTAATTGAAGTGTTAGAAATTGGTTAATGTTGATGTTATTGTAACGATGTGGCCTTGGTTACATTGATGAAGCAAGTGATAGAGTGTAATAGCACTAATTTGTATAACGGTAAAACAAGTGGTAGAGTATATGTAAGTATCAGCACAGGAAGGGTTGTGTGTTAGGAGAAAAACCTAATAATTTTTTGAATGAAGTATCTTTTGAAAATAAAAAGCTATTTTTATAGAAATGTATTGCTATTATTTTAATATTTTATTCTTCACTACTTCATCATTCTACCGCTTTTACTATATCACGATTGCACCACCTTATTCCGTGAATTCTACTGTACTACTGTTCCACTATACTACATTTTATTATTCCTGCACTCATTATAGTGAAACCTAACAATCTCTCACAAAATTAATTAATTATTTGAAACATAATTGAAATGGAGGATTGACGCAATTATAAATAAAGGTAGATAAATTCACTATAATTTCGCCTCCCGTATTTTTCCTAATTCTGTCTAGTTTTATGGTCAGTAAGAACGAATTAATTTAACATCAGATTCTTTTTTCTTCGTCTAACATCGATGTCTCGTTTATCACAATTTACAGAATTTAAACTATCCTTAGAGAAATTAACTCTCGTTTTACGTATATTTAATAACCATTTATAATAAAAGTGAAACGAAACTATACAAATAAATAAAAAATGGATAGTACGTAAATCAGCTTATAAAATGATTCTTTATCTCGTTGAAGGTTATTATGCATTTTCACAAAAATTTCTTAATAATTTTTGTAATTTGTGATACGAAATTTAAAGTCCATCATTTTTACGGGTTCCGTAAATCTAGCCTTTAACCAGTTAACTGTGGCGCACACTTTTGTGAGTATACTCGTCAATAACAGATTAAGCGTCACTGTTAACCCTTTGCAGACCGTGCTTTCTTTTACCTATAACTCCTTTATTAATTTAGAAAATAGATCAAGAAGTGGGTTTACAATAAAATGTATTGCAATTATGCAGGGTGCGTAACAAACATATTTTTAATTTATTACAAGTGGCAAAAAAATGAAAACATCTTAAAACCAATCTATTTATCTGAATTCTTTTTACGATCCAAGAGAAACGCGATGTCGAGCGTGGCTCGACGTTGGACTGCGAAGGGTTAAAATATTGGATCAAAAAGATGGGTCTATTTTATAAAATAGACAATTTTATTATTAATATTTACTTATTTGGTGAACCAGATAGCTGTGATCGAGGAGTATACCCGTCATGACACAAAATCCTGCCACTTCTCTATGACGACTATACTCGTCAAACACAGCTAACTGGTTGAAGGCGTGCCATCCCGACCGGGAGTGTACGAGAAAGAAAAGGTAAACGAAGTGGGTATAGTCCTCTTTTACTTATCTCTCGGTGTCTGTCATCAACGTTTGCCTTATCTCATGGCAAACTGCGGCACCCTGAAGTTCCAGGGCATCTAGTGGCCGCTTTTGCTGTAGATGAAAGATGCAAGTACACGTACATTGATTCAGTGACGCCCTGGCAACCGATACCACCATTGTAGTTGATGTCGAAACAAGGAATCTCTGCGTTTCGAAACGATCTGCGTCACGCGATACCGAGGAAAATGCGATGCGACGAGAGGTAGTACCTCGGGGATGACTAACTCCTGTAGCCCCTCGAGCGAGGGAGCTGAAAGAGGGTTCGGGTCCATGTTTCCCATCGCATACAGGGTGTTTGAAAATTATATATCACTACCACAGCCTTATTCTATTAGGTCGTTCGGAAAGTTATTTCGTTTTTTTTTTTTATGAAAATGAGAGACGATTTTCGGGGGATATTTTTCTTTTCTTGCTTGAACAGCATTTTTAATCAGTTAGCTGTGTATGACGAGTATTGTCGTCATGGAAAAGTTGCAGAATTTTGTGTCTCGACGAGTATACTCCTCGATCACAACTAACTGGTCCAGCAAATAAGTCAATATTAGAAATAAAATTGCCTATTTTTTAAAATAAACACATCTTTCTGATCGAATATTGTAACAGCGGCACTTATTCTGTGATTGACAAGTATACTTACAAAAGGGGACGCCACAGTTAACTGGTTAAAAAAGTGAAGAATTCCGAAAATGCTGCTTTCCACTTTTCATATTTTCCAATTTTCAGATTTCCAAATTCTGAAAAATCCGAATTCTCAGATTTCCAAATTTGGAAAATACCGAATTCTCAGATTTCCAAATTCTGAAAATTCCGAATTCTCAGCTTTCCAAATTCTGAAAAATCCGAATTCTCACATTTCCAAATTCTGAAAAATCCGAATTCTCAGATTTCCAATTTCGGAAAATTCCGAATTCTCGTTCTTCCAAATTCTGAAAAATTCGAATTCTCAGATTTCCAAATTCTGAAAATTCCGAATTCTCAGCTTTCCAAATTCTGAAACATCCGAATTCTCACATTTCCAAATTCTGAAGAATCCGAATTCTCAGATTTCCAATTTCGGAAAATTCCGAATTCTCGTTTTTCCAAATTCTGAAAAATTCAAATTCTCAGATTTCCAAATTCTGCAAAATCCGAATTCTCAGCTTTCCAAATTCTGAAAAATCCGAATTCTCACATTTCCAAATTCTGAAAAATCCGAATTCTCAGATTTCCAATTTCGGAAAATTCCGAATTCTCGTTTTTCCAAATTCTGAAAAATTCGAATTCTCAGATTTCCAAATTCTGAAAATTTCGAATTCTCAGCCTTCCAAATTCTGCAAAATCCGAATTCTCAGATTTCCAAATTCTGTAAAGTTTTAAATTCCAAGAATTTTTCACAAACAAGACTGATGGGGAAAAACGAAATGACTTTCCGAACAACCCAATACATCTTCTGGATAGAAGATCAACATCCCCGAAAGAAAATTGGCACGAAATTGACCTTGATCTTAAAGGTCAAATTTCTTGGCTGTCGAATAGTACAGTACTCGTCGACACGATGAAAAATCTTGAAGTAACCATTGCTTACAATTGAACCGTTTTCTTGAAAAATAATACCATTGTTCTATAGAATAGTGTCACTCGTGACGCACGCTACAGTTCGAATGTGATAAACCTGATTCGCATTTTCACCGTAATCGACTTTTGCGTTCAGAATGTGCTGGACGTTTCAATTTTCTTTGTTCTAGTATTGTGGTAACAATTAGTCAGCCGTGAATGATGCAGCTACGTAGAATATTTTAGCTGAATGAAAGTTGGTAAATCGGTGTGGTGTGATATTGAGGATATCACGTAATGCAGAGAGTGTCAATCTCAAAGAACACAATTCTCTATATAAGAATTTGATAATAAGTATTATTCGCAGCTTTGTTTTTGAGAAAATTGATTTGGAATGTTCGTGATTAATATTAATCACGCGCTTTTGCCTAATTTTGATCGAATAAGTCATGTTTTGATCTCATTGATTCACCAACAACGAAACTTCGGCACTGTTTTTGTAGAGGACGGTCTATTTCAACTCATAACCTTGAAACTGAAGCTAACCTTGTTCCTTGAGGATTTTTTATCCTGTTGGCGAGTACTGCACGATACGATAATGAATAAATTTTCGTTGTGTTGCGTTAACCCCCTGTCTACCAAGCGGGTCCATTGGACCCGACTGTATGTAGATATTGCAGTTATTTAAACTTTAAAAATTCTTGGGATCTTGTCGTTGCATGACTTCGTTACTTTTCTTATTTTTTATATTACTTGTAAAATTATTAAATATACAATAAGTTCAAAGTGAATAAATATACCATATATTGTACACGGGTCCATTGGACCCAGTACGGTAGATAATGAAAGTTTTTTTTACGGTAGACAGAGGGTTAACCCTTTGCACTCGAAAGGTGACTCACACTCACCACTTTGTTTAATACAGCAATTTAAAATAGGTATTTTTTGAAAAAATCCGTAGTGTTGCACGTATGATGTATATATACAGGGTGTCCCATAAGGGTTGTAACATCCGGAAATGGGAGGTAGGTGGGGTCATTCTGAACAACCTTTGACTTTGCAAAAATGTCGTATGAAGCTTCATTTTTAAATTATTAACGAAAAACACCGACCAATCAGTACGCGAGAAAACGCGCGCGCTTGGAGGGAGAAATGTAGGCCCGAATCATAGTTGGCCGTGGACGCGATCGAACATATGGCGCGCGCGATTCTTGCGTTCTGATTGGTCGGTGTTTTTCCTTAACAATTTAAAAATGAAGCCCTATACGACATTTTTGTAAACGAATAAGTTGTTTAGAATGACCCCACTTGCCTCCCATTTCCGGGTGTTACAACCCTTTTGGGCACCCTGTATAATGAAGCAACTAATAGTAGCAATTAATAATAGAAGGTTAATAACTTCGAAATAATTCATTACACCTTTTAACCAAAATGTTTTACAGTTTCTATCTGCTATCAATAAAAATATCTTGGAGTGCAAAGGGTTAAAAGGAAACGTTAAAAATGGACCGTTGCATGTCTCCGATAGTACGTGTCGGAGCCATTCGGAACAATTCGGCAGTCTTCGATAATTTATGGCGCGCGAGAGCCGGTTGCCGGCCTCCGGCTGTTGGCACGTGTCGATTAAAGGAGATTGAACAGACGTATAGTAAAGATGCCGAGTATAAGTTGTTAATAAATTGTTAAATTGAAGGAGAGGGTCGTGGAGTTCATGTCGAAATCCCAACAAGTTATAGTCACTCGTTCGACAATTTTCTTTTTTTTATAGATTTTTATAGAATTAGAGGCACGCAACAAAGATGTAGTGACATGTAATTCTTAAACACCCTGTACTTTGCATGCACTGAATGCTCCACGGCCTACCAAGTGCACTCACCGCCCGAAAGGGTAGTTGCATTTTTCTAACGCGTTCAGAGGGGCTGAATTCGACGGGGGACACGGGGCTATTGATTTTAAGGGCTCGTTTTATGCGTGGCATGCTTAACGTTACGATATCCTCGCTGTTTAAGCAATTTTTTTTCACAAATTGTGGAGCTGAAGAGCGGTATGGAACATTGCGGGTACTCTGTACAGAGAGGAACATGTGGCTTCGTTAGGAAAAGTGTTTGTATATTGGAAAAAATTTCATATCAGTTAAGTTTAATTTTGGGAGGCCACATATGTGGACTTTAACTTTCTAGAATTACTAAATTAGAACATTTCCGAATTGGCAAAAATATAATTAGAAGTTTAGTTTTAAATTTAGATATTTAGACATGCAGGAATTCGAAAGATTCAGAAGTTCAAAAATTTGGAAATTGAAAGTTTTTAAAATTTAAAAATTTTTGAATTTATAGATTTCAAAATATTTAAATCCTCAAGATTATAAATGTTCGAACTTAGAAGTTTAGAGATGTGGAATTATCCAAATTATAAATTTCAAAGTTAGTAGATTCCACAGATTGGAGACTCCGAAGTTTCCAAAATTAAAAATTTGGAAGTTTGTTATTTTAGAAATTTTGAAACTTGGAGACTTGAAAAGTTGAAAACTAGAAAGTTTTGAAATTTGCTTAGTTGATTACTTGGAAATTCGGGCATTCAGGCTTTGAAAGTATAAAAACCTTGAATGCTTAAAGAATATAAAAACTTGAACACAGGTGATTCGGTTATTTGAGATTTCGGTAATCTGCAAATTTGGAAATTTAAGAATTTTGAGACTGTGAAAGTATAAAATAACAAACATTAAAATGTGGAAATTATAAAATTTGGATCTTTATGAATATAGGACCTTGAAAAATTGGGAATTTGAAGACTTTGACAGATAAAAATTCGATAAATTGAAAATTATGAAATTTGAAAATCGAATATCTGAAAATTTTTAATCTATAATATTTAAAAATTCAAGAATTTACAAATTTTTAAATTTGACAATCGATAACTTGAAAATGTTGGAATTTGGAAACCGATAATTTGAGAATTAAAAAATTTCAAAATGTTAAAGTTTAGGAATTTCCAAATGTTCAAGTCTACACATCCGTTACTGAAAAGAAACCTACATTGTACCGTAAATGTAGCTAAACCATCGAAAAGTTTACATAAGCTTCTTGATTTCGATAAAGGGTTTAGCGTTCAGTGTCTCTGTTATCATCGTCGCTTGATGACTGCAGTTTAGAAATTATCGCACGACGACCCGCGGAAGGCAAGTAAAATATTATAGTTGACACTTCTAACCGCAAAGCGTAAAATCGTTTATCAAAGGCCGCCTTAACAGGTGCTTGGCTGGCGCTGTTCTGCCTTCTTTCAGCACGCACACTCGAGTGTGCATTGGACACGTGTGTGTGCACGTGTGCCTCTATTCAGCCACGTCATGACGTGCTCTGTTGATAAAACAACCTGCATTTCGTAATTGACGATCTTCTTCATTTTTCAGTTTTTCTTTTTATTACGACTTCATGGACGATTATACTTACGCAATTGTATGCAGTTGACTTGTTTATTTTTTGCGTAAATTATGATAACGAAGAAATTAGCTGGAGTTTTTCTTCCGGATTTTAAAGATTTATGTGCGTGTAAGATGTTTGACATTGAGTAGAAATTTTTTACTGTTAAAATTGTTTTTTTTTTTTTTTTTTTGTTTTTTTAAAGTTGAAATATACATTTTATGTACCAGTGTATGTGTCATGCACTAATGAGCGCCGATGAGTAGTTAATTTTTCAATTTGAAAATTTGGAATTTTTCAATTTGTAAGCTCATTAGTTTTTAATAAAGAATTTTAAAGTTCTTAACCCCTCTAAGGGTTCGTAAATTGCTACATTCAGAAGTTTTCACATTTTTGTTTTTAAATTACAAATGCTATAAATTTCCATATTATAAAATTCTGAAATTGTCGAAGACTCGAATTTCCAAATCTCTAAATTTTCGAACTTTCGAATTTTGCGACACACACATCCCAAAATCTATACATTTTCAATCTCGAATTTGCCAAATTTTTAAATTGCCAAATAACAGCATGTGCAAATGTTAAAGGGTCTAGCCGAAAAAGGTAGTGAAATGTGCCCTTGAGTCAAATAAGAAACCCAATTCGTCAGTCGATAGCATATCTAAAAAAAACATCTCACACCAAGTTTCAACCCCCTATCTCATCCGTAGGGGTAGTAAAAGGGAAAAAACGAAATTCCGGTTTTTGGCCTATTTTGCCTATTTAATTTCATACAAAAATTCTGAAAAAATTCTGAAACATTGAAGTCCATATAGCGCATATTATAGAATTTTTTCAGATTTTTTGATCACAAATTGTGGTTGTGAAAAATCAAAAACCGAAAAAAAATCGGAAAAAATGCGATTTTTTATTGAAGATGTCGAGGTGCTACTTTTATATAAATATGGTAGTTAGGTATTGGTACAACTATTGTCCCCTAATTTTTTCAGATTTTTCGGCGAGGTGCGTCGTAGTTAAAAAAATCAAAAACTGATTTTTTCGCGCGAAAAACGAACTTCTACTTCGAATTTTTATGTCTTTTTCCGATAAAATGTGTATTAAGTAATTTGAAGAGGATTCACGTTCACACAAATGATTATGGATTACAACAATGGAATTAGCTGAATTAATTAATTTTATATTATGTACTTATATACTAAAACGTTCAACCGTTTTCCAAGAACGTCGTTGGCGCAGCTGCTAAGTCTCCTGACTGATAAACCGCTGCATTCTCTTTTTGGCGCTGGTTCGATTCCGCCCGAACTAATTTTTTTTTTTTTTTTTTTTTTTTTTTTAAATTATTAAGGTCTTTTTATTCTGATTATATAGCAATGGATACTACTGATTTAAAAACATTTCTAATGTATCTTAGGAATATTTCAAGGTTTGTTTTTTTTTCAGTGGGGAAAGACTACTGTGGGAGTCCTACATTAATCGCAGACTACCCACTAAAATATTACTACGACACATTGGAAATGTTTTTAAATCACTAGTACCATTGCTATATAATCAGAATAATAGGAAATTAACAATTAAAAAAAAAAAGAAAAAAAGACCTCTATTACTTAGTTACCAGAAATGAAATATTTAAAAATCGGACTGATATATTTACTCAACAGAGAAAATATAAAATCGTAGCACAATTAAGATGTATAATCAAAATATTCAGCAATTATTTTTATATGAATTTGAAGTTGCCAGTTTTACAAGTTAAAAAAAAAACAAACCTTGAAATATTCCTAAGATACATTAGAAATGTTTTTAAATCAGTAGTATCCATTGCTATATAATCAGAATAAAAAGACCTTAATAATTTAAAAAAAAAAAAAAAAAAAAAAAAAAGAAAATTAGTTCGGGCGGAATCGAACCAGCGCCAAAAAGAGAATGCAGCGGTTTATCAGTCAGGAGACTTAGCAGCTGCGCCAACGACGTTCTTGGAAAACGGTTGAACGTTTTAGTATATAAGTACATAATATAAAATTAATTAATTCAGCTAATTCCATTGTTGTAATCCATAATCATTTGTGTGAACGTGAATCCTCTTCAAATTACTTAATACACATTTTATCGGAAAAAGACATAAAAATTCGAAGTAGAAGTTCGTTTTTCGCGCGAAAAAATCAGTTTTTGATTTTTTTAACTACGACGCACCTCGCCGAAAAATCTGAAAAAATTAGGGGACAATAGTTGTACCAATACCTAACTACCATATTTATATAAAAGTAGCACCTCGACATCTTCAATAAAAAATCGCATTTTTTCCGATTTTTTTTCGGTTTTTGATTTTTCACAACCACAATTTGTGATCAAAAAATCTGAAAAAATTCTATAATATGCGCTATATGGACTTCAATGTTTCAGAATTTTTTCAGAATTTTTGTATGAAATTAAATAGGCAAAATAGGCCAAAAACCGGAATTTCGTTTTTTCCCTCTTACTACCCCTACGGATGCGATAGGGGGTTGAAACTTGGTGTGAGATGTTTTTTTAGATATGCTATCGACTGACGAATTGGGTTTCTCATTTGACTCAAGGGCACATTTCACTACCTTTTTCGGCTAGACCCTTTCAATATTCTTGCATTTTTTAGTTAGAATGTGTTAAATTTATCGGTAATGTTACTAACTGATATTGTTTTGCAGGATTCAGGTGCTGGTGCACCAGCAGACGATGACGAAGCGGCGAGGAGCTGTAAAAGGTGAGTTCTATAAAAGATAGTAATATAATCTTATCGATAATCTGTATTTGTAGATTAAAATGATTACAAAGATGAGTAGCATAAGCCCTACAGAACGAGCTATCAATCTGATATTGATAATTTGGTCCAAAATATTCAAGTATTATAATTACAGTAATTATTTCATATTACAAAATAATGTACTAATAATTACTGTAGAGGAATATAGAAATAGTAACTACATAATTACAAAGTACTAATTAGAAATTTTAAATATATAAAAAAATTTAAATAACCATCACAGGTTCGAAAATTAAAAAAGTCAAATAATTTCATTATAAATTAATTAGCGTTATGACAATAATTACAAATTAATAGGAATTATTCATAAGAATTGTAAATCTTGTAAAATGCAAGTGTCAGTGTATGAATTTGAAGAGTACAATCACTTTCAGCATGATAGAAATTACAAATTTTAAATGGCTGAAATTTGTTAAATAAAAAAGTTATTTGTTTTATCTTGTAATACATCCAGTATTTCAATTGGGTGGGAATAATTTAAAAAATGTAAAATACATTGCAAATTATTTGCAAATATATTATATATTTTACATAAGTATTGCGAAAATGAAAAATTCATTGCAAATGGTTTACATACATATATACATATGTATAATGATTTACATATACACGTATACAGTCCTGGACAAAATTAAGTGGACAGGTATCATAAATAACAAAAGGTTAATTTAATTTAACTAATTATGCCTATAAATCAAAACTTTATTGCACAAATATATACATTAAATAAATATTTTTCCAAGTGTACAAAAACATTTCTCGTTCTAAATTTAAAATTTATTTAAAACATTGTAATAAAGCAAAAAATATTTTTACATTTCTGCAATGTCCACTTAATTTTGTCCATGACTGTACATATATATATTTGATATATTAATTACAAAAATGTGAAATTCATTGAAAATTGTTTACATCGGAAATATACTACAAATATACACGTATGTTTAATACACTAATTGCACAAATGCAGAATTCATTGAAAATATATGGAATATACAGGGTGTCAAAAGTGTTGACGGAGCCGGAAATGGGAGGTAGGTGGGGTCATTCTGAACAACTTTTTCATTTACAAAAATGTTGTATGCGGCTTCATTTTTAAATTATTAACGAAAAACACCGACCAATCAGAACGCGAGAATCGCGCGCCACGCGATTCGATCGCGACCGCGGCCAATTATAACTCGGGTCTACACTTCTGCCTCCGCGATTCCCGCGCTCTGATTGGTCGGTGCTTTTCATTAATAATTTAAAAATGAAGCCCCCTACGACATTTTTTCAAATGAAAAAGTTGTTCCGAATGACCCCACCTACCTCCCATTTCCGGCTCCTTCAACACTTTCGAGACACCCTGTATAAATAATATTTTATTTTTATAATAATATTTTGGTGCCATTCACGAATGGTTGATATGAGCATATCAGTGATATATATAGCTATAATAAAAATCCGTAGTCGAAAAATAAGTATGACATTGATGTTTTTTACTGATTCGTGAAAATCCATGTGATGGGATTGAAACCCATTAAGTTCGGTACACAACGCCATTAGCTGCCAGTTTCAAAGGAACAACCAAAACGCGTTTATCCATCAGTTCGTGTAAGTTCAGTCCCTTAAGGGCCACTATTCCGAATCTTCCATCGTAAATATCATAGCAGATATACGAACGCGAACGTGTACACGTTTACGTACTTTGGCTTACAACTTCGATAAGATCGAGTTGCAGGTTTCTGGCGTTAAAACTGGTTAAAGCCGCGTCCACATTGGAAATTGCTAGCTACCTTAGTAATTTCCTGTTCACTTTTCAGTGCCAATAATACACTGAGCAACAAAATTAGCGCAACAAGAATTTTTATCAAAATTTCACTCAACTTTAAGTAATCGTAACACCACCAAAAAGGGTCACATCTTACAAATTCTTTTTTCATTTTAATGTTTGAAGTCTCTACTTTGAGCATAATTTATCGCATTTGACTTGCGCCTTTCCCCATTTTTCGTGGAGTTATGATTACTTTCGATAAAGGGTTTTGTAAAGGGTCAGTTGTGATCATCTGAACATTTCTATCGAGATTTTACAATATCGACGACCCGCGGCGACAAGAGAAAAAAAATAACACCACATGGGCAGGGGCATACATATCTCTGTGCATACTTTTACAGTTAAATAATAGATTTTGTGATCCCACTGTATTCCTAAAAATTTCAATCCTAAACACGAAAACATTAAAAAATTATTTAGGTGGCCCCGAACTTTTGGCATGGACTGTATAAACATGGTGACACAGACAGTAGTGGTAATTAATCCTTTGCGCTCGAAGGACTTGTTACTCGCTATTCAGTTTAATACAACTTGAATTAAATATTTTTAAACTAAATCTATAATGATGTACATATACTCAGCGTAGAAGCCTAATGAAGCAGTAGTGACCAATAATAGAAAAGTAGTAATTTAAAAAATCTTCATTAGCTTTTCAATAAAGAAGGTTGAGAGTTACTGCCATTTCTACAGGAAAAATATTTTTAAGCACAAAGGATGATATTAGAGAAATACTAACATCAAAGGAATTCTTTTCAAATCGAACTTTTCAATTAGAAAGTTATAGTGTCGTTACGTAGCAGGACTGGTTTCAGCTCCAGGACATTTACCTTGTAAAGAAAGAACATGGGACTGAAAAACGCATTCTGGCCAGAAGCCACTTTTTCGGTCCCTAATAGAAAGTCTACTACTTGTCTACATGATAGAATATATCGATAATATATTGACGACGATAGAAGTTTGACCAATTTACTTTTATCTCTTCTTCTATAAATGCGATACATATTTCATATTTCGCCGAAACACGCGAACATGAAAGCATTAAGTTTCGTTATTGAAACATTTTGTTTAATTAGTGGATCTACAGACCAAGCGCCTTGCTCGAATTTGAATCTGTATTTAAAATTTAGGGTGCCTACTGTAAATATACAGTATACACCCAACTCTTTTTTTACACGGTAGATACGTTCCTTAGAAAAGCGTAAATTTGGGGAAATGTTCCACAACTTTAAAAAATCGTGTGAGATGAAAAAAGTCTAAATATATTCCCAAAAAACCGTGCAAAATAAGTAATAGTGAAATCCACATTACATATGTATTTATAAAACAAAAACAATTCATTTTTATTACAAAAAAAATTCAAATTAGTGTACAGTAAAAGTTCAATTCATAAGTACAAAACATATAAAAATTCAAATTGAAATTAGGAATAAAAATCAATTTTGCAACTATTCATCGCTACTTGATAACAAGCGTGCACGTTTATTACGGACTGGACCAAAAATGCTATCATCAGTAGATATGTCAGATATGTCTAGCACAACTGTCGGGTTTGATTCAAATCAAGAATTTCGTTCGTTATTAACGGCCTTTATTGTTTTTTTTTTTGTTATAAAGTCTGTCATTAGCGGCTGTTTTCTTGGTTTCTTAAGTTGCTTATACAAGGTGTCCCGCAATTATGGTACGAGCCGAAAAGGGGTGGTAGGTGGATCTATTCTGAACAACTTTTTCCTTTGCAAAAAATGACGGATGAGGCTTCATTTTTAAATTATTAAGGAAAAACACCGACCAATCAGAACGCGAGAATCGCGTGCGACTGATGGTCGATCGCGACCACGGCCAATTAAAACTAGGACCTACACTTCTGCCTCCTAGCGCGCGCGATCCTCGCGCTCTCATTGGTGGGTGTTTTTCCTTAATAATTTAAAAATGAAGCCTCATCCAATATTTTTTCAAAGAAAAAGTTGTTGAGAATAGTATCACCTACCATCCCTTTCCGGCTCGTACCATAATTAGGGGACACCCTGTATAATTCTTGATATCTAGCTACACAAAACTTAAGATTAAGTTGAAATTTTAATGCACGCTCCATGTCAGGATCATGAGTAAGAAAATGTTGTTCGACACTGACAGTGTAAGACACTGTCAAAATTAGAATTAAAAAAAATGTTTTAGGGATTCGTGCTAGAACAAAAAATTCGCGTCAAAAAGTGTATGTGGGATCCTGCCTTTCCTTCAAATCTTCCTAAAGAATCTTTTGAAAGCTAGGATCCGCGTAAATGAAATAAAAGACTCGGACAAAAGAGTTTAACAACAAAACGTAAGAAATGATCCAACGCTGCCTCGTCCCGTTAATCGTATATTCTTGTATTCTTTTAAAATATAATCGATTACTATTGATTCTTCATTCTCTCACTCGCTTCAGTCTCCACACTTCGATTACTATCGATTATATCGTTCGTTTCATTCTCTCACTCGCTTCACTCTCTCGCTCGCTTCACTCCTTCGATTACTATCGATTACATTGCTCGCTTCACTCTCCACATGTATTTATTCTTATTGGTGAACCGCGTTATTTCAAAATCGTGTAAAAAACGACCGTGTAAAAAAAGAGTTGGGTGTACATAGGACAAGAACGAGATTTAGAGATTTTAAAGTCGCGCCAAACGATTAAGTGTGTCTGACATTATCGAAACATACACCAAACCCGATTATTGTTCATTTGACAACGACTGACGTCAATGGCGATGGTGTATTGACGTCAGCGATGAGTTACAGAGCTTTTAACGTGTTTCCGGTCGATTCTGTGTATCAAAAATTATCGAAAACGACCCCAAAACACGCTTTTTTAACGATTCGACGTCGCTCGAAGTCGATGACGACATGTTTCTGACGTCAGAATGCCGTCAATATCTATGCAGCACAGTTAGGGTATCTCACGAGTCTGCCCTAAAATTTACAAGTTTAACCCCATAACTTATCATTTTGCCGGCAAGTGCGTCAGACGGAGCGATTCAATTATTGTTGTAACGTGAAGATGGATAAACATTGCTCGAATGTTAGGGATATTTTGGATATGACGATCATCGATGGACAGGATCAATTTAAAATTGAGCTCGAAGTTCGATCGTGGTGAAAATAGGGGTCGAATTTGTCGCGTTGCAGCGGTTGTGTGCGTCACGCCTGAGAGGCGTCATTATAAGGCAAAGGGTTAAAAAGACTTAAAGTTGCTGCCTGCGAAGAAGCAAACTGACAAACGAACAAATGCAGATCGAGTCGTTCCAAGAACCTCGCGTTCTGCATTAGCCCGAATATGTATGTAGGTACTTATGTTGCAGGAAAAAGGAATTCATATTTCTGAAATGAAGTATATTGTATTATTAATAGTTTTATTAAAATTTTCAAATTTGGAAATTTTTTGTGCTTTTATCATAGCAGCAATTCAGTGACTTTTTACATGAGAGAAATCTGTGAACTTTCCCGAATACAACGATATAAATTGTTATTGCATTGTAAACATTTAAATATGTTTAAATAATGATCAAAGTAAGAAAGACACCGAAAACGCACCAGTTTTCGTTGATATTTTTCAATTTATTTCAGAAACTATGGGTCTAGGTGAAAATCTGAACATTGTGCGCGATAGAACAGACATTTCTGCTGCAGCAAGTATCGAGCGAAGTTAGAATATCAGTTTTGCTTTCATTTTATAAGAAAAATAGTTCGGCAAAACACGCGTCGCTGCCAGTGGTACTCAATGTTATATCGCGCCGCGCCGTTCAGTTCTTCCGTTATACCAGTGTTTCCCAACGTGGGGCCCTCGCCCCACAGGGTGGCAATTTGATTATGGGGGGGAATTCGAAAATGGACTCGACACGAATTTAACTCTTTCGCTCCGGGCCATTTAAATGCAATGCTAGATTTCGGTGCCAAACTTAACGAAAAAAGCAAATTCTGTGCAGCAAGCATCAAGCGCAAGGATCTCACTAAATTAAAATAATAAATTAATATAGAAAAATCTTTATTAAAATTATTTGGAATTTGAATTTCAGTTTTTCATTATATGTTTTGAAAATTTACTTACTGTGTTTCGTTAACAATTTCCTAGTGATTTCTTCCTAAAACCTATCATTTAATTTTCTTCAGAACAATTCAATTTTTTAATATTAAAAATTATGTATGTTACATGGGGAGGGCATAAGAATTTCAGAAAGGCTAAGGTGGGACATGGCACAAAAAAGGTTGGGAAACACTGCGTTATACCAAGGCAGTAGGCATTGAGTACCGCTGGCAGCGACGCGTGTTTTGCCGAACTATTTTCCTTAGAAAATGTAAACGAATGTGAATTTTTAACTTCGCTCGATGCTTTCTGCGGTAGAAATATCTGCTCTATCACGTGCTATGGTTACATTTTCACCTAGACCCATAGTTTTTTAAATAAATTGAAAAATATCAACGAAAACTGGTGCGTTTTCGGTGTCTTTCTTACTTTGATCGTTATTTAAACATATTTAAATGTTTACAATGCAATAACAATTTATATCGTTTTATTCGGGAAAGTTCACAGATTGTTCTCATGTAAAAAGTCACTGAATAGCTGCTATGATAAAAGAACAAAAAATTTCCAAAGTTGAAAATTTTCCACTTTTTTTAACATCAATTTTCTCAAAAACTGTATGACCTAGACAGAAACGATATTCAGATTCGTATTCAGCTCGCAAAAATCTATAAGAATATCATAGTGACGGTTATGAAATCATTTGGCTGTTGTAAAGTATAATTTCTTTGTCCTCAAAAAAGAGTTGTAATTTCAGAATTCTATATTTTCATATCTCCGTACATTTATGTCTCTCTATTTCCACATTTTTATGTCCCTCAAATCTATATAATTTCTAAACATGAAATGTTTCTTCTTCCCGTCTAGAAACCTAACAGCGCAACTCCGTATCCAGGCATTTTCGTGAACACCACAAATATTCATGAAAGTTCATAAATGCCTATGTCCGTGAAGTCACCGTGCGACTCGTAATTTCCTCACAAATTTATGGGTCCTCACGGCGTTGTACATGTACAGATCTCGTACAACGATTAACGAGTTAATAACGCGGCGACGATCGAAAGTCAACGTCCGTCGTTTTCAGGAAATAACCAGAGGGACTGTTACTTAATCAAGCAGACGAGTTCCTTTCTGGGAATAGGCTCGTCCCGGTTTCCTCCTGCCGGCGATAATTCAATTAAACCAGCCTCGCGGCTCGAGGAAAGTCTCGTGCGAACTTCCTCGAGTTCCCCTGAGACGTAAACATTCGATAATTTACAGGAAGCGAGTGTCGTCTCTTTTTCTTAGCTTAATCGTTCGACTTTCTACATTGCCTTTTGCGTAATGTTCGCGAATCGTGGCGACGTAATCACGAGACCCTCTCCTCGAATCAGGAAAAACACCGGAAACCAGCGAACCTACACACTTTTCACGCTTCCGTCAATTTGTTCACCGCAATATCTCACTAATTTAATCCTGCTATTTTCTTACATTTGTGTTTGAGCATGTTACTAAAATTGTGCTAATGATATGAAAAAAATATTACTTTAATATATTTCGCATTAAGATTCTATTACTGGATTTTGAATTATAATGGGTAATTTGATCCCTTTCAAAAGGTCACATTTAAGTTGCACATTTATCTTATATTAATTATACATTAGGAATATTCGAATATTGGGATATGGGGATATGAGGATTCGGGGATATGGGAACATGGGGATATGGGAACATGGGGATATGGGAACATGGGGATATGGGAACATGGGGATATGGGAACATGGGGATATGGGAACATGGGGATATGGGAACATGGGGATATGGTAACATGGGGATATGGGAACATGGGGATATGGGAACATGGGGATATGGGAACATGGGGATATGGGAACATGGGGATATGGGAACATGGGGATATGGGAACATGGGGATATGGGAACATGGAGATATGGGAACATGGGGATATGGGAACATGGGGATATGGGAACATGGGGATACGGGAACATGGGGATACGGGAACATGGGGATATGGGAACATGGGGATATGTGAACATGGGGATATGGGAACATGGGGATATGGGGATATGGGGATATGGGTATATGGGAATATGGGGATGTGGGGATGTGGGGATATGGGGATATGGGTATATGGGGATGTGGGGATATGGGGATATGGGAATGTGGGGATATGGGGATGTGGGGATAGTCGGAAACATAATCCAGAAACCTAGAAATCTGGGAATTTAAGAATTTAGGAATATACATATATAGGGATATAAAAATATAGAAATATAAGATTTCTACATCACGACATCTAGAAGGTTATGGACCTAATGAAACACTTTAACCCTTTCGCGCCGAGCGCCGCATATATGCGGCATCCACTTGACGACTTGTGGGTACGAGCGTCGCATATATGCGGCATCCACTCGACGACCTGTGGGTACAAGCGCCGCATATATGCGGCATCGAAATTGTGGCGACCACGTATGCAACGCCATCTAAGCAAGTGCACTTCGTAGTTAATTGTTTTTACATATTTTGAAACAAAGAACAATGATTGTTTTATTCAGCACAGTTCCTATTTAAGACCTAGAACAATATATATACAGAAACCACGCGCACTGTGCATATTTTCGGCGCGAGTTTCCGTTCAGGGACGGTACTTCTGCGGACGGGGAGCTCGGCGCGAAAGGGTTAATTTAATTTAATTTAATTTATTGTTAAAAATTTAATCTACTCAGATTTCATTTGCTCCCAATTTATTTTTCTTTGCAGTAATTTAGACGTATAAAGCCTATATAAAAATAAAATGAAATACATTGAATCAAATGAAATTGATTTAATATCTCATTAACTCCGATTTTATGTGTCTTTATTGCAATTTATACCTATAAAGCCGGTGTAAACATAAAATAAAATGTATTTCATGAAACTAAATTTGTTTAGATTTTATTTACTCCCAGTTGATTGTCCTTTGTTGTAATTTACTGTTATACAATAAAATGTGTATAAAAATAAAATAAAATTTATTTAAGGGGGAATCCTGCTTTAGGAGCCCTAAAAAAAGCGTTTTTGGTGGAATTTTTTTAGAGCAGAAAGAAAAGAGTAAGCCTAGTCAACTTTTTAGATAATGTTATTACATATTTAAACATGAAAACAAAATTTTTGTTAAAGAAAAATATTCAAATGCAGCCGAGTTTTATGCACATTTGTGCAACACCTTGGAATTGTAGTCTCCAATCGGCGGGAAAGATGCAGTTCGTAATTTTCGTTTGAAGTAAAAAACCAAAGAGAATTTTAATTTTCATACATTTTTCCTCTAGATGAACTAAGAAAAACCCAAAACATTGTGAAATTGTAAAATTTTCTCATGTTTGAAAAAAAATGTGCCTTCTTTAGGAAAAAAAAGTCGTTTCAACTTGCTAAAAAAATTGTTTAGAATTATTTTTCGTGAATCTTTTTAGTTCAAATAGAAGAGTATATAAAACTGAAGCTAACAAGCCTTGGTCCGGTTTGATTGATCCTCTAGTTTTGTTGCAATCGCGCCCGCCAAATCAGAAGAATCGTAAAAACAAAAACTCGAGAAAACCCAAACTTCCGCGAGCAACCGCCGTCCTCCCTCATGAGGAAACCCGTACAATTCAGACGGCACATCGTGCATATATAGGAGGGCTCGAATGCATCCTAACATACACAGTCATTTTACTAATTTAAAATATTGTTTCGAACGACCATTGAACCTTTTCAGGTACATTTGACCGAGAGAAGTAGCGCGCGCTCCAGTTGCTCGGACACTCTTTTAGTGCTGTATCTTTGAAAGTATTGTGAATTAGCCTCTATAACTTTGGATACATATTCTTAGATACATTAACAATAAATTTAAGCAGTAAAAAAAAAATCGATTTTTTGAGCCGTCTAAAGCAGGATCCCCCCTTAATAGAACTACTTAACGAAATTAAATTTAGTTATATTCCATTTACTACTAGTTTATTGTTCTTTGTTGTAATTTACTGATGTAAAACCGGTAGCAATAACCTTAATTCCGTTTTAAGTACAACTTGCGATGATTTCATGCAGCTGCTTGATGTAGAATAATCTGCGATGAATTACCCGTATCGTTAGCATTTTTTCACTGAAGGTAGCGAACAGCTCAGAACTTTCAACGATAAGACAAAGAAATCATCTTGGGCGACTGTCTCATTTATTATGCATGTGCATGTCAAAATCGCTTTCATAGAAACCGTGCCAGTTTTACGAGGACTGATTTGAACGTTATACGGATGAATTTATTCATCGTCTGTGCTATTTATTTGGAACAAGTTCACCATACGTCCATACAAGCTGCTTTTAAATCTGCATGACATTTATGTCGTTTGTATTATTGACGTTCTCGCAAGTAGGTTTATGAAGTAAATTATTGTGAACATTATCGTCCTTTATGTTGCGATACGTACAATTCTATTGAGCGCAACTGGACCAGACCATAATTCTTGAACTATACTGGGTGAGACTCTTAAAACCGGCCATCTGAATGACTTGATTGCTATTGGTGATAGGAAAAAATGAATCAGTCCAAAATTATTTGGTATCGAGGGGCTGATCATCCGATGTTACCAGTTTTTTGATAGGTGGAGGTGTCAAGGAGATACGAAGAACATCTATGCTTTCTTTTAAATGAAACGGTAGAAAATTTTTTATTTACATTATGATAGAGTGTTTCAAGACAAATACAATGACCTATTGTGGAGGTCATTCCTGTTAATATGATTATGATGCAAAATAATATACTCTGAGGAAATCGTCAGTGATAGAAAATGGTATATGAGAGAAAATATTCTATTAAGCAGATATGAATCATGTCAAGTGAAGAAGCATCCAGGAATTCTTGTGTCGGCCCTGTATTTGGACATATTTTAAGGTTTTTAGGTAATTTGGGAATTTGGATATCTCGGAACTTTTGAATTTGAGAATTATGTTATTTGAATATGTAGCGATTTTGGATTTGGGAATTTGAAATGATAATTTGGGAATTCGTAGAATTTAAAGTGTAGGAATTTGGAAATTTTTTAATTTTTGTTCTTGAATTTGGAAATTGTGTATTTGAGGGATTCAGGAATTGGAAATTCGATAGTTTGAAAGCTTGAACATTTTATGATGTAAGGATGCCCTAATTTGTATATTTGGAAATTTAAGAATTTGAAAATTTGGAGATTTGGAAATTTGCAAATTAAAAGTTTTTAGAACTTAGGAAGTTGAAGATGTGAGGATTTGAAAATTTAATAGTTTTGAAGTTTGGGAATTTAATAATAGCGTTTTAAGAATTTGAAAATTGGGAGATGTGTAGGTTTAGAAATTTGGGAAACTTCGTAGTTTCAAAATTGGGGAAATTGAGAATTTAAGGATTTAGAAATTTGATAATTTGAAATTTAATAAGTTGAAAATTTGGGAATATGTTAACCTTGGAGTTTTCAGATTATATTGTTTGATAGTTTGTAAATTTATGAACTTGGACAGGAATTCGAGAATTAGAAGATTTTGAGAATTAAGAAGCCTTAGATTTTGAAATCTATAATTTGAAACTTTGGTGGTTCATAGATATAGGAAATTTGAAAATTTATGCTTTTGACATTTGGAGATTCAGACATTTAGAAATTCATTGCAATAATTATATGTATAAAAATATTGAGATATAATGTTAATGCAACTACGATTTTAATAAGTATTTTTTATTGAAAAAAGAGGCAGTTTATACAAAAATTAAAGTAAATCTTATTTTTCTTAAAAAGCAAAAGTACTGTAATCTCATGGTTTTAGCATTTTAATATATTCCAAAGCCTCAACATCTCGAAGTTCAAAAATTCAAAAGTTTCGATTGTCCAAAATTCTAAACCTAATATTACAAAATTTTGTAATCTCCAACTTGCAAAATTTTGAAACTCCGCAGCTCTGGAATTCTGAATCTCTACTTTTCCGAACTTTCGATATATCAGAGTACAAAAGAAGCAGACTCTACTAAGTTCATTGTTTCATGGTTCTTAAATTCCAAGGTCCTCATGTTCAAACATTTCGAAGTCACACATTTAAAAATCTCTGATAAAAAACTGACGTTTCATTATGCTGAAACATTAAAACTATCCAGTTAAAAACCCTAAAATTTGTAACCTTTTACAAATTCCAATATTCAAAAATTTACGAAGCTCCGAATTTTCAAGGTTCTAATATTGCAATATAACGAGTTGTCATTGCTTTAATATTTTGAAATTCCAAACACAAGAGGATCCAATATTCCAATATTTAGAAATTGCAGGATTCCAAAACTCCAATATCCTAAAATTCCGGTATTCCAAATTCCAAAGCTCCAATATTCAAAAATTTCTATATTTCAAAATCCTAAAATTCTAATGTCCAAATTAATAAGTTTTTAAATTGAAAAATCCTACAGTTTCTTTGTCGAAAGATTCATCGCAATCTACTCTAAATCCACCGGTGGCCCACTCTGGATCAACTGGTGACCCACTCTAAATCTTTTGGTGACCACCACCAACTCGTGACTAACTTTCGGAAATCCACGTCATAGATCAAACGAGAAGTTCGATATAGAAGAGGGTCTTCGTGTAAAAACAGGACAGATTTATGAAGGTGCGAGAACGAATGATCACCTTACCGGCAGTATGTTACTTATAATTGAAGCTGTCTTTAGTATAATTCGATTTGACCGGCTGCATACGAACAAAACGTAGATTATTTATGCGCTGTTTATTTTCGCAAGACGCCCAGTTCTCGTACCTGCTGGTTTCCACTCATCTTTTTGCGATAATTAGAATACACCATCCGAAGGAATTCCGGATAGAAAGTTCAATGAAGAAATACGACCGTGAATCGCGATTTACCCTAATCACATATTCAATTTCCTAAATTCGTTTTATCTCCCGCACCTTATATGATTAATTACCGTTTCACGTGACGCGAAAACGTTTGCAGTAAGTGTTCCTGTTATCGGACATGCAGGACGTCCTATTTTGTTTTACCGACAGGCATTATTATGATATTCTATTCGTAAAAATAAAAGAAGGATGTAAGAATTCGTAGATTTGAAAATATAAACATATACAGTCATGAACAAAATTAAGTGGACATTGCAGATATGTAAAAAAAATTTTCGTTTTATTACAATGTTTTAAATAAATTTTAAATTTAGAAGGTGAAGTGTTTTTGTAGACTTAAAAAAACATTTATTTAATATACAATTTATATATTTAATGTATATAGTTGTGCAATAAAGTTTTGATTTATAGACATAATTAGTTAAATTAAAATAACCTTTTGTTATTTATGATATCTGTCCACTTAATTTTCTCCACGACTGCATGTGCCCATAATTATGAAAGTGGTCTAAGTCAAAATTAAAAACAAAACGAGTTTATCAGTGACTTCGCACCACATTACTTTAAACTAAATTAATTCAATGCAATTTTTGCGATGTCGTCAAAAATGAATCATTAGATAGTGGTCGTTGTTTCGACATTATATGGAATTCTTTTAGTGTTCATTATGAAAGTGGTCTAAGTCAAAAATTCAAGAAAATTGAGTTTATCACACCAAAGATATACGGAAATATGCATCACAACTAAACCCTCCAGTGCTTCAGGAACATTTTAAAAACTTCAAACCTCATGATACAAGCCTAAAATGATAAAAATGCAGCACCTTTTACAAATAATTAATAAATGTTCATCAATTATTTCATTGAAATTATTGTTTCTAATGAAACTCGTAGTTTTTGATTGCTGTAAGTCATCTATATGTGATTTAGTTAATTTTGAAAATGGTCTAAGTCAATTCAAGCTTTCAATTTTCATTAGTCGAGACTAATAGAATTCTATTTTAAAATGTTGCATGATATAAAAATATTTTTCAATCCATTCAAATGTAATCCATTAAATATCTCAGAACAAGAAATTTGTGACTTAGACCACTTTCATAATTATGGGCACATATACGAATTTGAAAATTGGAAATTTTATTATTTGAAAATATAGACATATATAGAAATTTGAAAATTGGAAATTTTAATATTTGGAAATATAAACATATATAGAAATTTGGAAATTTGAAATTTAAATATTTGAAAATATAAAAATACGTATATTTAACACTTTGATCGCCACGTCATCCACATATGGGTGACGCTTAAATTTCTATATAAATCAATCATCTATTTAGTAAGAATTTGTTCACTTATGTAATTGGAAACACTAGTAGTAATTACTCCGATCTATGAATAATAAATAAAGCAATATATTGTGAACATATTTGGTAGGATTAGTTAATCATAAGCCAACGTGTTAAAAATGCGGAAATTTGAGAAATATAACTATTTGGAAATTGGGAATTTGGAAATATACAAATTGAAGAATGTAAAAGTTCACGAATCTAAAAAGAGATTTAAAAAATTTGAAATTTCAGAATTTGGAAACTGAAAATTTAGATTCTATTTGAAAATTTGTAAAGTGATAATTTGGTGATTTCAGGATTTGATAAGAAGGGAATATGCGAATTAAGAAATGTGGTAAAATAGAGATTTGGAAAGTTTATAATGTGGGGACTTGAAATCTTGCAATTGAACAATTCTTCAATTTAAATCACGGATAATTTAAGAATTTAGAAATTTAAAAGCCTAGAGATTCGGAAAATTTATAATTTGAAAATCTAAAAATTCGAAAATGTGAAATATAAAAGTATTCATATATCAAGAAATTAAATTTTTTCTGGCAACTGTATCCTATTACTTTAATCCTTGCATTTGTTGTAAACATATTTGTTCACATTTCTGCTAATCTTTACTTGAACTAAACGATGATGAACATCTTATTGTATTTAGTAATTTCTTGATCATTCGGACGTAACCTTGTCAGGTGCATTCAAAAACGAAATCGCGTTTTTATTTGTCGAGTCAACGAGTTGTAATGGAAGGTATTGTTTATGAGAGTGCAGACAAAAGTGTCCTGTATTCTGCGCGAAAGAAATAAAATTTCACCTGAATCGAGCACGAAACTCACGGATACCATGACAACAAGAATTGCGGTGCACTTTCACGTTCCGTATGACCTGTCGCCAATTCAATACTCGACCGCAAACTTACTAGCGACCATTACGATTACACGGTGGATTATTTTCGAAAAATATCATGTTATCGTTTAGCGAAATTATATTTTCTCACTAAAATATCGTACTTTGCTGTGACGGATATGGTCGGCTGTACAATAAATTTTTACATTCTCTAGACCAGTGTTTCCCAACCTTTTTTGTGCCATGCCCCACCTTTGCCTTTCTGAAATTCTTATGCCCCCCTATGTAACATACATAATTTTTAATATTAAAAAATTCAATTGATACGCTACAGAAGTTACGATGGGCCATTTAGGTGCGAACAACTGCGTTGTTTAGCGAGATTTTAAAACGTCCGAGGTTCCCCGCGGAGCCTGCCGTCTGTCGCAGGGAGGCTTACTTGACGACACCAAACACCCAGTTGATATTTTGGTCACGTCAAGCGAAATTATACCTAATAATTATTTACCGAAATTATTAAAGAATTTGCTTTTTTCGTTAAATTTGGCACTGAAATCTAGCATTGTGTTTAAATGGCCCGGAGCGAAAGGGTTAAACTCGTGTCGAGTCCATTTTCGAATTGCCCCCCCTTATAATCAAATTGCACCCCTTTGGGGCGTGGGCCCCACATTGGGAAACACTGCTCTAGACGATTTGATTCGCACTATGTGACGTTATTACAGTGTTTTATATGCTGATTGCCCGTCTTCAAAGCGTTGTTCCCCTACCTACACTAGTGGAATTAATTCTGGACACTTTCAAATCTTTCCTTAAATTTCGCACTTAATCAAATTATTTAATGTACAGGTTGTCCCAAAAGTGTTGAAGGAGTCAGAAATGGGAGGTAGGTGGGGTCATTCTGAACAACTTTTTCATTTGCAAAAATGTCGTATGGGGCTTCATTTTGAAATTATTAACGAAAAACACCGACCAATCATTCAATTCGTTAATAATTTAAAAATGAAGCCCCATACGACATTTGAGCCGTTTATTTTGAAAGTGGCATAAGTCACTTTTTCAAAAAAATCGAGTTAATGGTAACACTAATTACAATTGAACGTTATCTTTTCATTTTTAAAAAATTTGCAATCAATAAGTTGAGAACTATTGATATTTGTTCGAAAAAAGTTTTGCTAATTAACGGTATAACAAACATGTTTATTTATGCAAATGAAAAAGTTGTTCAGAATGACCCCACCTACCTCTCATTTCCGGCTTCTTCAACACTTTTGGGAGACCCTGTATAAATGTTTATATTTTATATTCTAATCAATGTTTTCTAATTTTTGGGCGTAACTATAAACATTATAGCTTACAATAAAAATATTATGGTATAAATTTAGTGCTCAAACATGAAACAGAGAATTTTTATTCAAAGTGTCCAGAATTAATTCCACTAGTGTATGTATCTTTGAGAAAGGATATACAGGGTGGTCCATTTATCTTGAGGCAGGTTAATATCTATTAAACAACATATTTTTAAAAAAAGTGTTTCAGATAAAAGTTGTTGTGTGTCAGGGGGCAAATTGGATGGTAGGAATGGATTTTTTCAGGAAGTGCTCCTGAAGGTCATGCGAAGGTCATCTTTATTTTTTTAAATGGAACCCCCCGTTTTTTATTTTACTACCATATTCTCCAGGAGAAAATAGGTAACTTTTGTCCGAAACATTTTTTCGTAGAGTGTCTACTTTCCGAGATAAGGTACTAAATATTTATTCATTAAACATTTTTATTTATTATTTAAGAAGGTATTCAAAGTGTTGATGGCGATGATGAAAGTGTGGGGGGCCATGCTGATTGGTTTTTCGCCAAAAATTAGAATCCAATCAACAGATTCTCTTAAAAATTGCCACTACTGCCCATTTACAATAGACAGAGGATGCAGGGGTAGTGGCAATTTTTGAAAAAATCTGCTGATTGGATTCTAATTTTTGGGGAAAAACCAAGCGAAAATTTCATTATTTGAGAATGTGAAAATTTGTAATCTGGGAATTTGCATATTTGGGGATTTGAGGGTTTAAAAATTTGAAATTTCAAGCATTTATGAAATTAAAAAGTTCGGAATTGGAAAATTTGAAAATTCAGGAATCTGAGAATTTGAAAATTTAATAATATTAGCATTAAAAAATATCAGAATTTCAATATTTGAGGCCTTGAGAGTTTTGCAATTTGAAGATTTGTGCATTTCTGAAATAGGAAAGTTGAGAATTTGAAAATGTGAATATCTGGATATGTGGAATTTGTATATTTCAAAATTTCATATTCTAGGAGTTTGTGAATTAAATCACGTGGAAAATATAAAGTTTAGGAATTTTTCAATTTGAAAATTTCATAATTTTAGGATTTTATAAATTTGCGATACAAAAATGAAGAAACCGAATGATTCGGAGTTTGCATGTTTAGGAATTTGGCAACATTCACAATTTTTGAAATTTAAAAAACTCCGAATTCATAGATTCTTATATTTAGAAATTAAGAAATTTTTGAAATAGAACATAGGAATCTAGTAATTAAAAAATCTAATAATTAATAATTCTGATTTTTGAAAATTTGTGAAATTCTGATAGATATTTAAGAATGTGGAAATTCGTGAATATAAAACATCGAAAATTGAGAAATGAAGTTTATACCTACATTTAATCTCTAAAAGGCTAAAATGCTTATGCGACATTAAATAAATAAAAGAAAAAAAATTGCTGAAAATAAGGTCGCGACCTCTGTCGATTGCAAGAACGCTCACAACTACGTAAAAAGAAGTTGCACAGGTCTCATTCTCTGAAACTCGTTGTCATTATGTTTCCAACGCGTACAAATGTTACTAGTGATGCAATAAATATTTATAGTACCATATTCGCAAACCTCTCTCATGTAACCGTGAAAAGATAATAGAATAACCGTTGGTCGTTTTGTTTTTCGAAGATTGTTCAGTTAATGACACCCTCTCGAGAGGCAATCATCGTCGGCTCTCCACGATATAATAACACCAATCTTCAATTCCAACGTGACAGGGGAAATCTCGCAAGTAGGATCTTGTAAGCGTCGCCAGGCTTGCGTTGTCCGCGTACAAATCGCTTAAGTTTAAGCATTCGACGATTTTCACTTTTTTTTAAACGTTCGATCGCTGTGGAAGTATCAGGTGAAACGTAGAAATATCCCGAGGAGCTGGCAAAGAATTCTGACGATCCGTCTGGAAGAACGGAGCCGATCCAAGGTAGTCCACCTTGAACGGAATTCTCGGTCGTTCGTAAATTTCACTAACAAAGAGCCCGCGACTGCGTGTAGAATAATGACCGGACGTTGCATGTCTTTTCCTTCGTTAACGATGCTGCTCGGACAATACCGATGCTATTTTGCACGAGTAAACAGCGTAAACTCGGAACGCTTCTTGGCTTCTACGTTCTTTGATGCCCGATGAAAGGGAATATTAAATTCGCAGCTGCCGTTACGTGTTGGGACACCTTGTGCGATCAACGGCTAACAGAAAACCTTTGGTACATTAGTACCTATGAATGAAACGTTTTTCGTCCTTCTTACTAACACATCACTCAATAAGTCTGCGGTCTAACTATTGGGAGTACAAATTAGTTCGGTCCGTTTTCAAAAGGTATCTCTGGCTGTTATAAATGTTTCATAGCAACAGCGAATTTCGATTGTTTCAGAGACGTTAGGCATCTGCCAATAATATTCAGTTCATATCGCTTTGAGTTTCATTCAGGAATCTTGTTTTTTACCGTGTTCAATATGTCAAATTTTGTGTTAACTAAGCAGCATTTGCGGGAGGTTTTAGTTTTTTACTTTAATTGGAATAAAAGTGCAGCTAAAACGCATCGAATCCTTGTGGAAGTTTATGGTGACAATGCTACAACTGACAAATCATGTAGCGAATGGTTTCGACGTTTTAAAAATGGTGACTTCAGCGTTGAAGACAAACCTCGCTCTGGACAGCCAAAGAAGTTCGAAGACACGGAATGCGTTCGCAATGAGGAGTATCTGGTGGGACCAAAAGAGTGTTATATACTATGAACTGCTGCAACCTGGCGATTCCATTACGGGTAATAGATATGGGCTACAATTACTTCGTTTGAATCGTGCATTACGAGAAAAACGGCCGGAATACGAGCAAAGACATGATACGGTTATTCTTCTGCATGACAACGTTCGGCCACATGTCGCAATAATCGTGAAAACATATTTGGAAACGATCAAGCGGGATATTTTACCGCACCCGCCGTATTCTCCGGACATTGTTCCTTCTGACTACTGGTTGCCCGACGGATACAGCAGGATTTGGCAGGTCACAGGTTCACTTCTTTCGCAGAAATCGAAAATTGGCTCCAAACTTGGATCGCCTCAAAAAACGAGCCATTTTTTCGAGATGGAATTCGAAAATTGCCTGAGAGGTGGAAAAAAGTAGTAACCATCGATGGACAATACTTTCAGTAATCTGTTTCTACAGATTGTTCTGTAATAAATGCATTTTTTACCATAAAAAAACGGGACGAACTAATTTGTACACCCAATGAAAAAAAGAAATTCTTTTTTTTTAAATTTCACTTTATTCATTGACATACTCTTCTCCAAGAGTGACACATTCATTCCAACGCTCTTCTAACTTTTCTATGCCTCTTTTGTAAAACGATTTGTCTTTACTCTCAAAATATGCCTCAGTTTTGACAATCGCGTCTCTATTCGAGTCGAATTTCTTTCCCTGCATCATCTTTTTGAGATCTGCAAAAAACCAGTAGTCGCTGGTGGCCAGATCTGGAAGGTACAGTGGATGAGGAAGCAATTCGAAACGTAATTCGTTTAATTTCTCGATCGTTTCACCGATTGTCTCGGTGAAACAGCACTTTTTTCTTTTGGTCTGGTATGAGCAAACGCGGCACCCACTTTGATAACAACTTAGGCATGCTTAAATTTTCGTGTAAAATTGTGAATACACTACCTTCTGATATCTTTAAGGTATCAGCTGTCTCTCACAACTTCATTTTGCGGTTTTCCAAAACTATTTTATGGACTTTTTTTACGTTTTCTAAGACAACTACCGATTTTGGGCGACCAGAGCGTTCAGCGTCAGCGGTGTTTGTGCCGCCGCGTTTAATTCGGTATACCAGTCTGTAATCGTGTAATTCTCTGGTGCAGAGATTCCATAACACTTACCAAGCCATTATTTGGCTTCAACAGTATTTTTTCCCATCAAAAAACAGTGTTTAATCAACACCCGCGACTCTTTTTTATCCAATGTCTTGAAAATTGCGAAACTGGCGTCACTAAAACGACTGTAACTTCTAAACTAATTCTCAGAATGTTATGAAATTTTGACACGTACTGTCTGAAGTTTGCTACTATCGATGAATTATATCGTTTTGACAACAGCGTTGTCATTTATTTGTCAGACCGGAGACATATTGACTGACGTGATATTTCGCTTCATCCTTTGCGCTCGGGAGGTGACTCGCACGCGCGGCTTAACACTGTACTCTGGGATATTTTTGTTATTGGCAGGTACTTAAAAAGTTTTATGAAGTTTATCCATATTATTAGTCTCCTTTTCGGGAACAACGTAACCGATTTTATGTTTCACATTTTGTATTACAAAATTTTGTTTCGATACTTCGATAAGTCGAAATTTCTGTTATATTTTATTTAGACAAAATGGTTATACGAATAAAAGTAATTATTTTTGTTATTTATTTCTACCGAAAATAAATTTGTACCGAGAATAAATTCGTACTAAACACGATTAAAAATTAATTTGATTTTTATTATTTTTCCGTTGTATTTAATATTTATATTAAGAATGTTCGAAATAAATTAATTGAGTTACTTTGCTTGTAAGAAAACTTCTAAATTACCTGTTACACATATGTGCCCATAATTATGAAAGTGATCTAAGTCACACATTTCTTGTTTCGAGATATTTAACCCTTTGCGGTCCTATGTCGAGTGTGGCTCGACATGTCGTTTCTCTTTGATCGTAGAAATAATTCGGATAAATAGGTTGATTCAAGACGTTTTCATTTCTTTGCCACTTGTAACAAATTAGAAATATATTTGTTACGTAATCAGCATTATTAGAATATATTTTATTGTAAACCCACTACTTCATCTATTTTGTAAATTAACTAAGGAGCTGTAGGTAAAAGGAATTAATGACCGAATAGGGTTAATGGATTACATTTGAATGGATTAAAAAATATTTTGATATCATGCAACATTTTAAAATAAAATTGTATTAGTCTCGATTAATAAAAGTGTATTGTGAACATGAAATTTTGTGTGATTTTTGTACAGAAATGACGTTTCTAAAGTTTGAATTAACTTAGACCATTTTCAAAATTAACTGAATCACCTATACATGACTTACAGTAATAAAAAATTACGAGTTTCATTAGAAACAATAATTTCAATTAAATAATTCATGAACATTCATTTATTAATTATTTGTAAAAAGTAATGCATTTTTATCATTTTGGACTTGTATCATGAGTTTTGCGGTTCTTAAAATGTTCCTGAAGAACTGGAGAGTTTAGTTATGGTGCATAATGGAAGTAATTTGATATTTCTGTATATCTTTGGTGTGATAACTCAATTTTCTTGAATTTTTGACTTAGACCACTTTCATAATTAATATTGAAACAACAACCACTATCTAATTCATTTTTGACTACATCGCAAAAATAACAATGAATTAATTTAGTTTAAAATAATGTGGTGTGAAATCATCGGCCAACTCGTTTTTTTTTTTTTTTTTTTTTTTAATTTTAACTTTGACCACTTTCATAATTGCATATATGCAAATGTCAAATTTAAGAATCTTCAAATTGAGAAATCTAAGAATAGTAATACGTACGTAGTTTAATACACAATGAATTATATTGCAAAATTTCTAAAGTACAAGACCTTTCTCCCGTTCTATATATATTTAACTAGGTTTTACTAAAAATCTAAATTTGAACATAAATATCCAACTTAAATCTTTTTGCTACTTCGCTTGAAGGAAGTATAAAAATTCAATCCGTCTTTGTAATGCTTCAGGCTTTCAGTGTCGCTAAGCAGGTGTTTTAATTTCTATTTATATGCAGATAATTAACAGGTAGAACAATCGCGTACGTCGCAATTAATATTTCATCAGGCGACTAGGAGGAACAAAAAAAGTATAGCGGACTGTTGTTAACCATAGCACGTATACGAAGTCGTTACTACAGCGTATAATTCCGATGCAGGTGGTCAGCTTTAGTAGCGATTAAAAACTCGCTGAAAGAACGAAACTTAACTGTTATGTTATTAACATTAATTGATCACTGAAGTTTATTTACATAGCATTCGTCTCTTCGTTCATAGTTCTGTTATATATTGCTGTTCTTTCTTAAGTATTATTACTAATGCAAATGATAATTTCATATTTGGCGCGAGATTTGCTTCGTTAATTGCGCATGCGTAGTACGATCGGTTCGTGGAACCGCTCACGTTCGAATTCTACAGGTTGTCCCAAAAGTGTTGAAGGAGCCGGAAATGGGAGGTAGGTGGGGTCATTCTGAATAACTTTTTCATTTGCAAAAATGTCGAATGGGGCTGCATTTTTAAATTATTAACGAAAAACACGGACCAATCAGAACGCGAGAATCGCGCGCCACGCGATTCGATTGCGACCACGGCCAATTATAACTCAGGCCTACACTTCTGCCTCCGAGCAGAATAATTTAAAAATGAATGTCCGTACGACATTTTTGCAAAGGAAAAAGTTGTTCAGAATGACTCCAGGTACCTCCCATTTCCGGATGTTTCGTTCGTTTTGGGACACCCTGTACATATGGAGAACGCATTGCTGAAGCACCATATATATTCCACCAAGATAATGCTGCAGTACATACTGCTAAAATTGTTGAGGAATATTTTTTAAACGAAAATATATCCACTGTTCAATGGCCGGCATGTTCACCTGACCTTAATATAATCCCCTAATCATTGAAAATTGCTGGACAATGCTTTCGTAAGCAGTGTATGCTGAAGGCCGACATTTTTCGAATATAAATGAATTAAAAACTTGCATTACAAGTGGATGGGAAAATTTAGCTCAAACGACAGTTAAAAAACTATACAAATCTTTACCTAAAAGGATGGTGGAAGTGATAGAAAACAAAGGAGGTTTCACAAATTATTGAAAAATATAGTTTGGTACATATATTGTTATAAGAAATACATATACTTTTGTTTCATTAAACATATCGTTGTGTTATATGAAATATACAGGGTGTCCCAAAAGTGTTGAAGGAGCCGGAAATGGGAGGTAGGTGGGGTCATTCTGAATAACTTTTTCATTTGCAAAAATGTCGAATGGGGCTGCATTTTTAAATTATTAACGAAAAACATCGACCAATCAGAGCGCGGGCATCGCGCGCGCTCGGAGGCAGAAGTGTAGGCCCGAGTTATAATTGGCCGTGGTCGCGATCGAATCGTGTGGCGCGCGACTCTCGCGTTCTGATTGGTCGGTGTTTTTCGTTAATAATTTAAAAATGAAGCCCCATACGACATTTTTGCAAATGAAAAATTATTCAGAATGACCCCACCTACCACCCATTTCCGGCTCCTTCAATACTTTTGGGACACCCTGTATATCATTATTTTTCAAGCGTGCTTTCATTTTGTCTGTGTCAGATTATGCGTTTCCCACCCAACTCGGAGGACTTATTGAAGTAAACTCAGTCTATGCTCAGTTTACATATTCACGAAAGCTACGTTTCCAATGTATCTAAAAATTTCCACGTTAGCATAATTTTAACACGAGAAATTAAAGATAGCACACGCGTGCTATCTTTTTGTCCGGGAATGTAGACCCATTGCCCTTCGTCTGTTCTGATACGCACAAAACGATGAATCTGCGCGACAAGTTTTCGAAGCAGACGAGTCGTCGTTCGATGCAACCCCAGACAGATTCAGGTAGCCGCAATTCCGCGGCATTAATCGGTGTTCCCGTAAATGGCATGGTTGCCAGGAACAGGAGGTAAATGGTTTCGTACTCGTAGAAAACGCGATCGCTAAAAGCGGACTCGTGCGAACTTGCGTGAAGCAGATTAAACGCGAGCGTGCTCGAGAGAGAATAACACCTTGCGCGTCTTATTGTGTTCGAGCATTTACGTAATCGTGACTGCAATTGCCGTCGCACTTTCTGTAATTTCTCATCCCTTTTTTTGCCGCTTCTTACATGCAGGGAACTGAAAATACGCGTGTATACACTCCGTTGCAACGCATGCCTTATACGAGGACGAAGATGTGCACTTGACCATCTGCTTTTATTTACATTTTCAAATTATTATTCTACAAATTTGTATATTTTTAAATGTTTAAATATTATTGTTGTAACAGCCAACTTTACAATTCTTTATTGTTAATATAATGTTATGAATACAGCGAATTACAATGCACAAGAAATATGAATTTGAGAAATAATAGCACAAAAGAAACACTTTAATGGTAACAAAATCATTAACGCGTGGTTTGCCTTTACAGTCACAGATCGGAAGAAGAAGTAACGCAAAAAAGTAACTTAATGAACATAGCGCAGAAAAACAAAAGAACAATAGAGGGAAGCGCACCTATGTTTACCCCAATCAATTACGCGGTTTATTCAATTTTAATATTCCTAACAATTATAATTTGTCAACTTTTAAATGTTTAGATTCTCATACTTTCGAAACCCAAGGTTATCAAATTTCTGGACTAGTAGGTTAATGAATTTTCAAATTATCAGTTCACCAATTGATTGTGCTGAAATTGTTATATCAATAAATTCCGCACTTACCAGTTGTCCAAATTCTTAGTATTTTCAAATTTTCAAATTTCTAAATCTCTAAATTTATAAATTATCAAGCTATTAAATTGCCTTGTTTTCAATTCCTCAAATTACCATATCTCCAAATTTCCCAGTTATCAGTTTTCCAAACTCTCAATAATACCAAATTTTCACATTTCCAAATTTCTAATTTCTCGAGTTTCGAAGTTAAAAAATTTGAAAATACTCGAATTCCTCCAGATTCCAATTTTCAACATTCTTAAAATTTCAATATGTATTTCCAAATGCCCAAATCCTCAAATTTCAAAATTTGTTATTTATTGATTTAACAAATTATTATAGTTCCCATATTCTCGATTTATACGAAATTAAATTACGAAATTTCCAAGTCTCAAACGTTCCACTTTCTAAAAATTATCAAACCGATAAATTTGCAAATTCCTCCAATTTTCAATTTCCAAATACTTAAAATTTAAATGTAATCCATTAAATGTCTCGAAATAAGAAATGCGTAACTTAGACCACTTTTATAATAACGGGCACAAATGTTTGTAGAAATTTGATTGTCACCCATATGTGCCCATAATTATGAAAGTAGTCTAAGTCAAAATTAAAAACAAAACGAGTTTATCAGTGACTTCACACCACAGTACTTTAAACTAAATTAATTCAATGCAATTTTTGCGATATCGTCAAAAATGAATCATTAGATAGTGGTCGTTGTTTCGACATTACATGGAATTCTTTTAGTGTTCATTATGAAAGTGGTCTAAATCAAAAATTCAAGAAAATTGAGTTTATCACATCAAAGATATATGGAAATATGCACCACAGCTAAACCCTCCAGTTCTTCAGGAACATTTTAAAAACCTCAAACCTCATGATACAAGCCTAAAATGATAAAAATGCATTATCTTTTACAAATAATTAATAAATGTTCACGAATTATTTTATTGAAATTATTGTTTCTAATGAAACTCGTAGTTTTTGATTGCTGTAAGTCATCTATATGTGATTCAGTTAATTTTGAAAATGGTCTAAATCAATTCAAGCTTTAAATTTTCATTAATCGAGACTAATAGAATTCTATTTTAAAATGTTGCATCGTATAAAAATATTTTTTAATCCATTCAAATGTAATCCATTAAATATCTCGGAACAAGAAATGTGTGACTGAAAGCACTTTCATAATTATGGGCATATATATGGGTGACATGGCGGTCAAAGTGTTAATACACGTATCAATAATAAGAGGCAACAGATTTGTAGACGTGTATGTAAAGTTCGTGTCGAAGTGAAATGTACTCGTACGCGTAAAGGTTAAAGTTCAATCGATCGCGAGGTTTTCGATTTTCTACCGCCACCGTCGATAACTAAGTAAGTATGTACATACGTGGCTGCGCATTCATTGATTTTTTTTTTTTAGTTTGTAGCTCTCTTTAGAGTTCATTCACCTTCGACTCGTTGCGGCCGCAGCTGCCGCTAGATTCTTCTCTGTGCTCTCTGTTTATCGCCCACTTGTCAATGGGCTCGGTAACGAGACGCACAAAACACTCGCGATTTATGTTTCTATCGCAGACGCGAATTTTTTTCGCTGACCGGTTCGAAAGGTCGCGTGCGTTTCCTGTCTATTGCGATGCGCTGCAAAATATCGTCGATAACTTCCAGAAGGTAAACGTTCTAATGTTTCAGCCAGTTCCGGTAACGCTGTACAACAAATTTTGACCTTTTCGATTTTTCTTGACCGCCACTATGAAATTCTTATAGATTTTTGCGAGCTGAATACGTATCTGAAATCCGTTTTCCTCTGGTACGTACAGTGTTTTAGAAAATTAATGTTAACAAAAATTGCAAATTTTCAACTGTGGGAATTTTTTGTGCTTTTTCCATAGCAGCTATTCAATAGCTTTTTGCACGAGAGAAATCTGTGAACTTTCCTGAATAAAACAATATAAATTGTTATTACATTGCAAACATTTCAATATGTTTAAACAATAACACTGTCCAACAAATTTTAACTTTTTTCCGATGTTCTAAAATCCGATCAGTGATTATTATAGTATTTTGTTGCACTGATTACGAATCTGCAATCCGTTTTCCTCTGGTGTGTACAGTTTTTTAGAAAATTAATGTTAACAAAAATTGCAAATTTTCAACTTTGTGAATTTTTTGTGCTTTTATCATGTCAGCTATTCAGTGGCTTTTTATATGAGAAAAATCTGTGAACTTTTATAAATAAAACGATATAAATTGTTATTACATTATAAACATTTCAATATGTTTAAACAATAACACTGTCCAACAAATTTTAACTTTTTTCCGATGTTCTAAAATCCGATCAGTGATTATTATAGTGTTTTGTTGCGCTGATTACGAATCTGCAATTCGTTTTTCCCAACACGTACAGTTTTGGCGAAGTTTGATTTTGAAAAAAAAAAGCACATTTTCGAAATTCAAACCAATTTTGTGAGGTAACTATAACAAATTCTGACCTCGCTTCGTTTCGCGCGTTGCTATTTTGCTTTTGGTATCGTAAAAAAAACGACGTTTCAACTTTCTTTAGGTGCGTTTTAAACGTGAAAATCTGCTCTATCGCGTGGTAAGTTCGATTTTCCACTACACCCTTACATTTTGAGATAAACTGAAAAATGTAAGTAAAAATTGGTGCAAAATCGGTGTCTCCCCGCGTTTATAGATTGTTTAAACAGGTTTAAATATTCAGGATGCATAAAAACCAAATACCGTATTATTCAGGAAAGTCTACGGAATCTTTGGGTGTAAATAAAATTTTAGTATCGTTTATAGTTACCTTACAAAATTGTTTTGCATTTCGAAAATGTGCTTTTTCTTCAAAATTCAATTTCTCATAAACTGTGCGCGCATGAGAAAAACGGATCGCTGATTCGTAATTAGCACAAGAAACATTATAATAATCACTAAACGGATTTTAGAACGTTGATTGGCTGTTAGACAGTATAGTTTATCATGATCGACTAACATCAAGATATAATTGCGTTTATTCGATTAAAAGTTAAAATGTGACATAAAAAGTAGCGACTAAAAAATCATTGAAAGTATATAAATACACTGAGCAACAAAATTAGCGCAACAAGTGTTTTTACCAAAATTTCACTCAACTTTAAGTAATCGTAACTCCACCAAAAATGAGGAAAGGCGCAAGTCAAATGTGATAAATTGTGCTCAAAGTAGAGTCTTCAAACATTAAAGTGAAAAAAGAATTTGTAAAATATGACCATTTGTACGTGCTGGCGAAAAACGAATTGCAGATTCGTAATCAGCGCAAGAAACACTATAATAATCACTAATCGGCTTTTTGAACGTCGATTGGCTGTTGGACAGTGTAATCAAAGTAAAGAGGACCCCAAAAATTCACCAATTTTTGCTGATATTTTTAAATTTATTTAAAAGATCGTGGGTCTAGGTAAAAATCTGACCATCGTTCGTGATAGAACATACATCTCTGCTGCAGAAAGTATCGAGCGATGTTAGAAAATCAATTTTGTTTTCATTTTATAAGGAAAATAGTTGGGCAAAACACGTGTCGCTGCCAGTGGTACTCACAGTGTTATAACGCGCCGTGCAGATCAGTTCTTCCGTTATACCAGTGTCTCCCAAAGTGGGGTCCACACCCCACAGGGGGGCAATTTGGTTATGGGGGGGGATTCGAAAATGGACTCGACACGAGTTTAACTCTTTCGCTCCGGGCCATTTAAATGCAATGCTAGATTTTGGTGCCAAATTGAACGAAAAAAGCAAATTCTGTACAGCAAGCATCAAGCGCAAGGATCTCACTAAATTAAAATAATAAATTAATATAGAAAAATCTTGATTAAAATTATTTGGAATTTGAATTTCAGTTTTTCATTATATGTTTTGAAAATTTACTTACTGTGTTTCGTTAACAATTTCCTAGTGATTTCTTCCTAAAACCTATCATTTAATTTTCTTAAGAACAATTCAATTTTTTAATATTAAAAATTATGTATATTACATAGGGGGGGCATAAGAATTTCAGAACGGCTAAGGTGGGGCATGGCACGAAAAAGGTTGGGAAACACTGCGTTATACCAAGGCAGTAGGCATTGAGTACCGCTGGCAGCGACGCGTGTTTTGCCGAACTATTTTTCTTATAAAATGTAAACGAATGTGAATTTTTAACTTCGCTCGATGCTTTCTGCTGTAGAAATGTCTGCTTTATCACGCGCTATGCTTACATTTTCATATAGACCCATAGTTTTTTAAATAAATTTTAAAATATCAGCAAAAATTGGTGCGCTTTTCGGGTCTTTCTTACTTTGATCATTGTTTAAACATATTTAAATGTTCACAATGTAATGACAATTTATATCGTTTTATTCAGGAAAGATCACAGATTTTTCTCGTATAAAAGGCCACTGAATAGCTGACATGATAAAAGCACAAAAAATTCCCAAAGCTGAAAATTTGCAATTTTGTTTAACATTAATTTTCACAAAAACTGAACGTGTCAGTGAAAAACGGATCTTAGATTCGTACTTAGCTCGCATAGATCTATAAGAATTTCATAATGGCGGTCATGAAATCATTTGGCTGTTGTACAGTGTAATTAACAATTCATGCGAATTTCTACTTATGATAATGTCTGCTTATTTTTAACGTTTAAACTTTAGCGAAATATAGTAGTGAAATGTATTAGCTTTATATAGAAATAAGTGAACGGTTTATTTTAAAATAGTGGGGCAAGTCTATCTGCTGTTATTGCGAGATATTTGAGGGTTTACGTTTCAACAAATTTAAAAATATTGGTAAACATTAATAAACAATTTTTTTGCATTATGTGGCCTTGTATAATTAGATAGTGTTTAAAGCACTGGCTAGAAGAAATGGTTCTATTATATACAAATGGACTTGCTTCATTTTCAAAATTAATCAATCTTTAATTGTACAGATAATATTTTAGGTCTGACAACCTTTTCTTAATTTCAAAAAGAAAATAATGTGCAGTTTTGTATAAATATTAATTGATTTGATGAGCTAAGATAACAGTTTTTAAATATTCCAGCAAAAATATAGCATAACAATAAACAATTCATTTTTAATAATATGTTCAATGAAATTAATAATTTTTATTACTCTATATGTGTATTTTCAAGTTTGTTTAGGATTTAACATTTTAAGATATTCGTGATGAACGGCAAGTATACATGATAATAAATACATCATGATCTTGTATTTGTCTGATGTGGTCGATCTAATTGTTTTCATACAAAGAAGGTAGCTTTATATTTCCGAAATTAATTGGTCCTCCTCCTGTCAGTACAGAATAAAATTATTTTTATTCCAATGGAAGTAAGTTTGAAAAAAGAATAACCGCCAAATTTCGGAATTTTAGGATATCATAATGAGGAAATTTGGTTATTTATAAATCAGGAAGTTCGAAAGTCTAAAAATTCAGGGGTTTGAAAATTTGAGGATTCGAAAATTTTTAAATTTAAGTATTTGGAATCTTGAAAATTTAGGAATTTGAAAATGTAGAAACTCAAAATTTGGTGAGTATAGAAATTTAACAATTCGAGATACTAAAGATTTGTAGTTTGAGAATTTGGAAATTTGAAAATTCAAGGATTTAGATAATTTGCAATTTCAGGCTTTCATAGTGAGTGAACATGGTAATTTGAAAATGTGAAATTTAAAAAATTTAGAAATCTACAAGTTTAGAAGCTTGAGGATATAGCAATTTTGTAATTTAGAGTTTTGGCAAACTTGTAATTTGGGGAGTTGGAAATTAAAAATTTAAAAACTTGGAATTTTGAAAATCTAAAAGTTTGAAACCTCAAAAATTGAGATATTACAAATTTTCATTTCCGAACATTTGAAATTGTCCAATTTTGGAATTCATAATTTCGTGCAGCATAAATAATTACAAAAGATTGATGAATCTCTAGAATTCATAAGCATTCAATTAAAAAAACTGCATAGAACGATTACATATTTCAAAAAAGTATCGTAAATAAATTGCTGTTCTACATGTAATAAATGTAAAAAATTGATTGTATCTACCAATAGTTGCTGCAGTAGCAAAATTAGAGCCTATAATTTACCCTAATTATATTTGATATAACAGTTCAGTTACTTCTTCAAAATACAAATACAATTTTGATTGATCATGTATCCGGAAAGGAAGCAAAAAAGAAATTGAAAAGACGTAATGTATTCTTTGTTGACGAAATCCGAGTAGTCATCACCGGATTCTTGGAGAATTGATACTACTTTCCAAGGATTTCAGTATCCATTGCACGGCAATCTGTAGAATCTGCGGACTACACCATCGTAACGAACACCTGGCTGGAAGGTTGTGGTCTCTTCGATTCAAATAATGATTCATCGGATTATTGCAGATAAGATTGTCAATTTTTCGTCATTTGCAATATCAGCACATTTATACGAGGTGTATTCACTAATATTTATTATCTCTTTTATGGCATTTCCAATAATTTGTTAAAAATAGTCTTTTAAACAAAAGTTTGTTCATTGATGATTTACTGTATATTCACATATTAAGGTTTTGTTATATAATTTTATCAACTTTGAAATATAATACATGGAAATTATTAGATTCTTCAACTTGTGATTGTACACATTTTCAAATTTGCGAGTTTATAAATTTATGCAGTTTGAAATTTACAAATGATGAAATTGTTTAATTTATAAAGTAAACATTTACAGATTTAAAAATATTACAAATTCGAATTTTACCAGCTTTGTAGTTTCCGAAACTTCATATTTATAAAGATCGATATTTCATACGGGGTTGTCAGAGATGTATTATATTAGCACGTCATAAAATATTTTACTTGTAGTATTACCCATATTTACACTCATGGAGTTGCCAAGAATCGTAACGCATGTTAACACTATGCCGTCCGCAGATCTTACATAGATTCTTCTGTTTGACGCTGGCAGAATAGCATGGAAATTTTTGATTTTATAAACAATTTTTCTAAAATATCTAAAATGAAGATATGTCCCTCAAGCATTCCCGTATTCTATTCTTACTTAAATAAAAACAACGCTATAGTTAGTTTTTCGGCTTTTAACACCCAAGAAAGATAGTTTAAATGCTATTTCAGTTCTTTAAATGTGGCACCAAAGTGATACCAAGGGCCGCAAAAAAAAATCAATGTTCATAAAAGCAAATATACAATTTAAAATGATTCGTATAGTTTATAAATAAAGTATATTATAATTTTATATGCTGGTTTCGTTTCTAATTCACATTTCTATTTTATTTTTACTTTGCGTCGGATATATTGACTGGGCCGCAAGTTTGACACCCCTGCTGTACGTTATACATACTGCTACGCGTGTAATTGTTACATGTGAAATTACTATGCGTTATATCACCACGCGTGGAAGTACTACGTATTATATTGCCACGTATTGTATTTATATCTACATTATATTGTCACGGCCTACATTTATATATTTGGAATTGTTACGGGTGAAATTGCCACTCGCAGTGGCAATGCTTCACGTTATATGGCCACGCGTTATATTACCGTTCGTGGACTTGTTATGTGTAGAATCATCACGTACTATATGTGTATACATGTATATTACGATGCGTGATACCACTATGCGTACAATCAACATGCCGAATTGTTACGTGTTTTATCGCCACTTATGACATTATTATTTGTTATATTGCTGCACATTATATTCCCACTCGTAGAATTGCTGTGAATGATCTTTATTGACCATCGTCACGTTTTGTCATTCGATAAACAAATTAAATTCTTCGTATCATTGCTCTCTTAATGAAATTTGTTTACAAAACAAATTACTATATAAATCAGTCATTTTTGTATAAAATAAATGACTTTGTAAATACATATATATATTCAATAATTTATATCACAAAAATGTGTAATTATACTTATTAACAAAGCGTTTAATAAGGGGACAATCTTCAAAATGATAAATAAATTATTATAACTGCGATATTTTAAGATTTTTAACAATGTATTATTTTAATTATTATTTTTCGTAAAATCCAATAAAATAAATGGTAATTAATGAAGATGTCTTCGCCGATTTATTTATTTATTGCAAGTGTTACAAAACAATCGGCTCAATTAACGCAATAAACAAAGTTTTCTATTTTCTCTTTCACGAACGCTACCGGTTTTTTCATAAATCACCGAATATTCGCTTAGTTCCGTGTCAGCGATTAAAGTGTATCGTCAATCGCCAAACAAGCGATCATCGATTGCGTCGCTTGCTGCGTGGAAAGAGCAAAGGGTTGAACAAGGGGGAGAGAAAAGAGGGAAACATGGCAGACGATGTTGCGCGGCTGAGTGGATTAGTGATCGAGTTAGCGATCAGACGAGCTGTTCTTTGTCTACGTTTAACGGCTGTTAAACATTTCTGACCAACGACCGTCTGTTGGACAAAAAATAAAGAAGCAAAAAGAGGAGAAATAGTTGGTTTACGCCTTCGCGAATGCACACTTTTATGAACACAGAACCGCTGGGCTGTATATCTGAAATCTCTGAAGCTGATTCTTGAGGGTGAAACGCACGGTAGAAAATCTTCAAGGTCTTCCTTTGTATTTGTGCGGGCGGATCAATGTACTGAATATTTTTAGCGAGGCCTTGAATTTTTTTAATAGTTCATCCAATGAGAATTATTTATTGAGCTTTAGAGGAGGAAAAACGCGAAGTGTAATTGAGGTAATAGGCAATGTTGATATAACATGACGTTTTTTGTGGCTTTGTAGTGTATGATCGTTAGCGAGATATTTGTTTGATAAAAAATATTTAATTTTGTATCTTTTCAAGGAGTACTCTGTCTGTATATTCACACTGACAAGTACCATGTAATAAAATTATTCGAATTAAAGTTATGGAATTTAAAATTATAGTATTTATAATATTATATTCTTATAATGTATCACGTGTACACTCATGGACAAAATTAAGTGGACGTTGCAGAAATGTAAAAAAGTTTTTTGTTTTATTACAATGTTTTAAATAAATTTTAAATTTAGAACGTGAAATGTTTTTGTAGACTTGTGAAAACATTTATTTAATGTATATAATTGTGCAATAAAGTTTTGATTTATAGGCATTATTAGTTAAATTAAATTAACCTTTTGTTATTTATGATACCTGACCACTTAATTCTGTCCACGACTGTATAATATTACAATGTTTATTTAACATCGGAATATTATTATAGAGTAAATTTATAAACCAACAGTTTTGTAAAATAGATATTTCACATTTATAACATTCTACTTCGCAAATAATATCATTAGGTTAATAACATCAATTTGTTAATATGAGTTAGTAGTTTTACAGTTGCGTTTTAAGCATTGCCCTCATAATGGTATCAAAGTTTAATATTGTCTCCAAGTCACTATCACCTGCCATCGATCGACGAAGTGTTAACAACCCCAAAAAGGAGTATAGTTTTTCTGGTCACGTATCGCAATAAACATGTCCATGCGAATCGTTTTTCCCCTTGATGCGACGTTTCTTATCTACATTTCGTGAGCTTATCCTCAGTCCCTCGTTTCCCGATTTATTCCGAATTGCGATAAGAAACAAATGACCGCTTGATAAGGGGCAAAAAAGAATAACATCAACGCGCATGCTCCTGTATACAGGGTGTACACAAATTGATAGTAAAAAAAGCGGCACATTCTATAGATGTAAACAAAATGACTGTATCAATATGTCGATAACTCATATGAATAATATTATAACTTCAACATAAACATATACCGGTCATAATATTGTTCATGTTAGGTGTTGATATGTTCTGTATAAATTTGTAAATTTATCAATTCTGGAATTTCCAAATTTGAGATCATGGATATTATGTAAATTTGAAGAGTTTGAAAGTGAAAAATTTGAAAATTCGACAGTTTAAAAATGTGTAAGTTTTGAGGGTTGGAAATTTAACAATTTGATATGGTAGAAATTTAAGAATTAAAAAATTTGAAGATATAGTAACTAGGAGATTACAGAATTTGAAAATGAAAAAATTTCGAAAATTAAAAAATTTGATGTTTAAAATATTTCCGAGTTCTGTATTTTGTAGTACAGAAATTTGACAATTGGAAACTTAAGAGTTTACTTGCATTTTTTCTTGAGGATCAAATTTTATTGTCACACGTGCAGTTAATACATACGACATTGTTGCGTACAGAATTATCACGGTACTGTATTTCCGCGTATTAATTTGACGCGTGTACAATTGTGACGCATGAAATTTCCCAAGCGTTAAGGTACTACTTAACAAAATTGCCTTATATGAAATTCTACGCATGAAATTACTACACGTTATATTGCCACATATTGTTTTTGTATCCGTAGACCTGCCAATCGCAGTTCGCTGGCTGTAATCACTATGCGTAGAATTGCCTCGCGTTATATTACCGCGGATTATTTTGGACGTATAAAATTTCCACTCGTTATATCGCTACGAATTGGTGTGCGTGAAATTGTTATGTGCGAAATGTTTTTGCCCCATATCTTCTCCCGTGGAATTGTTGTACGTGGAAGTACCGAATGAAATGTTAACATGTGAAGTTACTACGCGTTATATGTATCATCATTCTTTGTTTTTCCACACGTGGGATTGTCACTCGTCATATTGTTTTGCATTCTATTAGAGGTTGGGGAATACCTTCGTAGCGTTCTTATATTTTCTTTTATTTTACAACGATTTTTTTGCTGTTTGACAAACTGTATAATATTCATTCGATAGAGCTCTTTCTGCTCTAAAAAACTTAGCGAATTGTTGAATACATAATTGATTAACACTAGATTTACCAGACTAGTCATAATGACTTACAATTTCAATTCGAAGTTCCTATTGCATGAGACATTTCTTTAAAGTAAATAAATACTTACTTTTTATTTAAAAGTAAATAAAGAATTGAAATTCCACCAACCACTTTTTCTAAACACCAGACAGAATAACTGGTTTTGGTAGAAATAGGTATACTCACATACCTGTTATTATATTATATATATAATTTATTATAATTATTATATATATAATTATAATTATATTATATGTATATAATTGTATACATATATATATAATGTACCAGTGTATTATATATACTGGTAAATCTTTTGTTTAAATAAGAGCCTTTGATAAAAGCGCTACGAACTTATTCCCCAACCTAATATTTCTAGACTTGGAATTGCTGCAGGTGGAACCGTCACACGTTATATTGCCACTCGCGGAATTTCTACTCGTTATATCCATCGCATTCTATGCCCACTCTTAGAATTTCCACGCGCGGAACTGTCGTGTGTTACATTCTCGTGCATAGAATTTCCACTCGTTATATCGCCTCTAATTCTATTTCAAGTCTCGGAAGTGCTACGCGTGATATTACCACGCACAGTATTACCTCGCCAGGAATTTTAAAACCGCTTATTTTTATTATTTTTCCTGTTGTATGCCCGTCATAACGGATTGATTAAAAAAAAAGTATCTGAATACATATGGACGTCGCATATCGATAAGCTAATCATTTGTATGCAGAGTATTCGAAGAGTCCTAAACGCGTTCTCCGAAACACCCTGTATGTACATACAAGAATCGTAAACAGAGGGCGGAAATGTGTTATGGTGCCATGGAGTACACCTCCTTCCCTTCGTTTTTCCATGTTTCCCCGCTTTCCTCGATCGACCGACTCGCATTTCGGTCCGGTAGGTTAGGTTAGGGTCGCCACGGTTTGTCGGGCGCGGTTAGGCGGCGAGGGGCGGAGAGAGACAACCGGCTCCCACCGTTCCACGATTCGCTTCGCACTTCAGTTGCCTCGCGTACGTCGAACCGTGAACGTCTATTCTGTCTCGGTCCCTCCAGTCGTCGGACACGTTGCGCGTTCGTCTCGTTTTAAAATCGCGTTCTCCTGTCCCCGAATAACCGTGTGTGTCGCAAATTCTCGACCCTTCTTTACCGACTGTGAGAACAGTGACGTATTCGCGTGTGAATTTTCGGAAATGGTGCAAAGATGTTCTATGTGAGTGGTTCGGTGTTTGTATTCGACGAATGATCGAGTTCCATGACTCGCGGAAGAACTTTATGATCGTTGCTCTGTGGCATGTGTTGACTTGATGGTTTTCGAAGGCGTCGAGATGCGGAACCCGGGGTTCCTTCTCGAAGACGCCCGACACGGATACATTCAGTACATCAGGTAAGATTTCTGTGTATCTCACAGTTTTCGAATGCTCCTTTTGAGAACACGTTGTTGGTAGCTCACCTAACCTAACATCGAACATCTAAAGATTTTACCGAAAGTGTAAATATTCGACTATGTATCCGCAGCAACAAGGTTTATTCTGAGAAAATTGTTTCACTAACAATTCGCTGTTTTATTTTCAGTTCAGCGTACGACCTTATGTTTTTTACGAAAACTGTATTTTATGGAATAGTTTGTTTCATATCAGTGATGACAATTTATTTGAAAAATTGACAAAGCTAGAAGGCAGTTGATGACAAGAACGTTGTGTTAAAAACAAACCGAATCAGTAGTCTATACATGTTATCAACCTGATTTTTAAGTGTGCTCTATCGAACTTTCCTATTACAATTTATTTAAACATTTATCATGAATACGAACAACGTCGTTTTAAAAAATACGGACGAGTCTTGAGTTAGGTTAGGTATATTTATCAACCATATATTTTTAAAAAGGGTCTCGGAAAGATGCGAGTTAACGATTTTTTGTTTTTTTTCGTGTTCTGATCGTGGAGAATCATGCGAGCGGAAAAGCCGCTTCTTTGTACACGCGTTGTGTGTTCTGCAGCGATGTGAATAGAATAATGTGTCATAAAGCAGACGCGAAGTGTGTATTGTTCTCGGTAAAAATCGATATTTCATTCGATATCGATGTTTCTCAGTTTTAGCAACGTTTCAAATAAATTTCCGGGTAAAGGATAGTGTTTCTGTGCGAAACGAATGTTTCTTAATTCTGTATCCGCATTCAAACTTTTATAGTCACGTGGTAGTTGCGTAATTTTAAAAAAAGAGCAAATTTTATTAGACCATACTATTGCTTGTAATTAACGGTGATTGTTATTATTAGTCATTTAAATTTTTCCGTGACGAATGATTCACCTGTTGGTGTTTTCTTTGAAGCGACGCGAACACAGCAAATAAACAAAAAAGTTAGGTTAGGTTAACATACACGAGGCACGAGATAAGAGAAACATTCATATATTACATTTTGATGTTATCTGATGAAAAGATTGACATAAAATATTATATGTATTTTGTATATGTAATAATAGGCGCATTAAATATGATATTTTAAAAAGTTGCTGTACTATAAAACCGGTTTATTTTTGAGGACGAATGAGATAATGTGGAAGATGATCACTCTCTGTAGAAACAGTGGAGTACAGAGTTTGAAATACACGTCTTGTTTCGTTCTTCTTTTACTACCAGGAGATTTATTTTTGGAAATGGCATGAAAATTGCAGATGCCGGTTCAAGCGATTCTCTTACCAGCTTTTACAGAGGTTCTCCTCTCCATCATACGTTTAAGAAACATCTCACGTACAGTGGCTCTTATTAATATTCGGACACCAGAGTGTTCTATACATAATTAGTCTCTACATTTATCCAGAATTAGATTAACAGATTTTTTGTTTTTTGTTATAATAAACTACACTCTCTTTTCAATGGGAAAGCAAATTTTATTTATTCGAATTTATTTGTTTATCGCACAACAAATAATATATTAAGGAATATATTATTCGTTCGTTGCAAAAATATTCGGATACTTGATATTTAGCTGTATTTCTTCATCAATATTCTTCGTACTTAATATTGTTTACAAACATATGTTAAACTAGAGGTAGATCATTCTTCGAAGAGTCAATTGCTATTCGAAAGACGTTGCCATCAGTTCGAAATTTTGAACATGTGTACAAAAAGCAAAAATACTTCGTTTAATGTGGGACAATTAGTCATTTTTCACCGTTAAAAAGGAAAATCTTATTGGGAAGTCGGTGTATTATTAAATTTAAGCAAGGGTACCGTGGCAGATATTATACGTACAGTGGATCAAAGTAAAACTCGGACATTTGCATATTTTTGTTTTATGAGTAGATAATTAGTGTAGAACACGAATTAAATGACCGATTGAGTGACTTTTAATTAAACAAAACTACTATCCCACGAAGTATTAAGATTCAAAGAATTACACAATATAAATGTATTTTTTATGTAGAATCATTAAATCCAAATAGTGTTCAAATATTTTTGCGACGTCTGAATAATACATTTTTCAATATATTATTTGATATACGATAAACAAATAAATTTAAATGAATAAAATTCGCGTTCCCATTGAAAAGCGAGTGTAGTTTATCATAACAAAAAATCTGTTAATTTAATTATTGTTTAATCTGTTAATCATTGTAAAATTTGGAGAACAAGATTTCATATTATATAATCATATTATATTTTGTCACAATCGTTCCGTAGCGGAAGGGTTAAAATTAGCTGTACCCTTTTTTATTTGGGAATATCAACCCCTCAGAATTTTGGAATTTATTAATTAACGCTAGGTTTACGACACGCGTCACAATGGTGCATCTTAGATTCGTCATTTTAAATTACACAAATTGTTAAGATGACTTTGCCGAGACGGAGAATAATTTCTAAATTGTTTTACATTTCATCCCTTGTATGTTTGCCGTTGTGCCTTATTTTAAATCTAAAGCTAGCACATCGGACGTCAGTAAATCTTGTGTTAATTAAACAATATTTCCTACACCTTGTAGAAAAACAGATGTAGACTAGTTCAATATACAGGGTGTTTCGTGTTTTAATGGTGGTGTTTACCAGCAAGGTGGTTACTTTTCATGTCAGCTGACTTGAAGCAGCAGCTGCAACGCTTTTGTAGCATCGCTGACTGAAAGGGGACCCTCGAAAGCAATTATTTTTCAAAGAAGTGAGCCGTCGAGGTGGCTAGCTTTTTGTGCAAGCTTTCAATTTCTCACGGTAGCTGCTTTAAATCTTTCTTCTGTACCGCAATTGTCGCTTGCTCTAGTTCGGTAATTCAATCATTCATTTATTTCTGTTCTTCTTCTTTCCGCTGCTGTTACATTCTACCTCAATCTGAAATTTGTTATTTCGAACCAAGAAATGTACATTCTAAATGTAGTTAACTTACCAGTAAATTTTAACGAGAATATTTTTTTGAATTATGATACAATAAAAGTATGATATGCGAGATTTTCACAAATTTGAAAATAGATATTTAGATTTTTAAATACTAAAAATGATGTTATAAAATTGTATTTCAACCTTGGGTAATTTTATGGTTTATAACGTTTATTTTATACTTTCAGTTTTTATCTTTTTAATCATTTTCACTGTGTTATAATTCCAAAACATTGTTCTTAAAATAAATTCTATTTCTACTGTAGACCTAACCAACAATACTATTTCTAGATTATTAAATATTACCGATAATTAGTGATAACAATACTAAAATATAATAATGTTAATAATCGTTATATAGTAATTATATTACTGACTAATTATAGTTTGTAGAATTTTCATAATTATGAATAGTATTAAAATTGTGAAAACATATGCTATATTATTTTTGTATTCATACGTTATCGTCGTTTTCATTAACAAATTGCAGTTTTGAATTTCTGTAACATAGAAATTATATTTATTTTTAAAAAATGATACTAATTTCCACTATTAGCAATTATTTAATAATTTTTTTATTTTTTAAAATTTCAATAACTTGTTAAGTTTTCACTATGTGCACTATTATTTTAGATAATAATTGTAATTTTGAAGTACGTGAAGATGTTGAAATATTAAAATAACATCTTTTACTTTGAACTTAAAAAATAAGTTATTTTTACTTCATCCGAAAGTATGAATTTCAATTTTCTTTATCGATAATATTAAATATTATAAAATGCATTTTTCAGTTATTTAATCTATTATGTTGAAAGTGTATTGTTATTTCAGAATACTTTGTAATGCTAGCAAGTAACTGTAGTTTTTCGTAAATAATAGAAATCAACTGAATTGGTTAATCCAACGAAATACTTGCACAATAATGTACATTACTTACTACTATTTATTATTACCTTCGAAAGTAAATGTCTTGTTAAACTCTCGAGTATATTCGCTTATAAGTTTCACTGGTTTCAACATCGCCGCAACACAAAGTCGATCATCGTTACTGGCCAATTGTACAGCAATGCGGTTAACTGTTGCTTGGATACAGAAATCACAACACGAAATACCCGATTAGCTAATCAATTACGTACATCAAATCCGTATTACTTTCGTTACTCGTTTATTCAGTAGAAATGTAAGAAATGTATAGTTGGTAATAAAGGTAAAAACATTCAATGTAATAGTGTAAAATTTTTAAGAATTCTTTTAAACAGAAAACTTCCAATTTTTGAAGAAACCTTCGAATTTGAACTCTCATTATTATAGATAAATCTTGTGAAGTATTAAATGCATTTAATATTCATATGCAAATTATAACAATTCACAATTATTACAACATTGGAATTAAAAGATTCTAAAGTAATTAAATATGTTTTCAAGATTTAAAAATAAATTATTTGTGTCTTTATTTTAAAAGATTGTTTATAAACTTAATTCTGAAATTATATTGATCAAATCCCATTTTTATTACTTTATCGTTGAGAGAGAAATACTTTTTTGACTGTTTAACATCGTTCGAGCTTTTATCGTCATAAATATGAAGTTTATTTCAACTGAAAAAATGATAAAAATATATATGGGGATTTTGACAAAAAATGTTGATAGGATTAATTAATTAGTTATTGGAAATTTCATATTAATTTTCTGATGTGTTTTTTCTGAAACATCTTTAGAAAAATCATTTCTGAAATAATTGTCCAAATATGATTTTAATTGTATTGAAAGTATTGCATGCAAATTGTGTTTAAAAAGTAGTACCTTTTGAACTATTTAAGTTCTGTGTAATACGTATAAGATTCAACCTTTTTGAAAAAATTATGATAAATATAACATAATATTACGAAATCTGACACGAAACAGTTAAACATTTAGTTAATTAATTACTGGAAGTGCATGAAATGGACAATAAAAAACGTAAAAATTAATAAATTAATAAAGATGTTGAGTTTTTTATAGCACAGCAATTTTTTATTTGATTTATTAAATACTTTAATTGCATTATAAAGAGATAGTTTGATTTGTTTCAATTTTGAAATGATAATTTGATTTGTTTTAAATATGAAAAGACAACTTGATTGGTTTTTGTTATGAAGATATGATTTGATTTGATTTAATTATAAAACAATAATTTGATTTGATTCTGATTTATTTTAATTTATTGAAATCGTCATATTAAGTTCAATTAAAATTTTCATGTCACAATTTCAAATCAGATAAACAATTGGATGATTATTAGAATTTTAAGTTCAGAAATAATTATTTTAAGAAACATTCAAACTAAAGTATAATGTGATGTAACCAAAGTTTATAAAAAATATAATTTAATAAACTATATTATAGTCAACAACTGAAAAATTTACAAATAGTACAACAGAATAAATTATACTGGAATCGATAAATGTAACAAATATGAATGTTCAAATATTTATGTAAACTTCACATACATATATTGTACCATAATAATTTATATAGCAGTCAATGAACATTATCCGTATAAATATTTAAATATTTATCTAACATTCATAGATAATATACTATAATAAATTTCACAGCACTCAATGGTTATAGTAAGTGTAAATATTCAAATATTTATTTAAAAATTTTACGTGAGGTTTCAAAACAAATTATATACTAGTCAGTCATTATAACAAATATTTCCATTTAACAGTTTCGTATAAAAAATGGGAAGAATTATATAATATCAAATGCCAATATAATAGAAACATTCATTTTGAAAACCTTATCGAAAGTTATAACACGGAAGGACACAATTACAATTTATCGTAATATCAATAATTCATAGATTTATATAATTCCATTGATTTCAATTTCATTCGTAATTGTGTATACAGTTCGTTCTGTCTATTACTAAGCACGAAATGAATTTAATTACGAAGGAAGCTAATAAATTATCAAATATATTACGTTCGTACCATAATAAAAGGAGTGTGTAATTATGTTTCGTTACGGTGTGATTGTAACTTTTTCGCGTAATAGATTGTGTAACAAGGAATTTCCCGTCACTAATGATACCAACCAAATTGATAAAAATAATCTGATTAGGAAGAAGTTGAAATAATACGATATAACTATGTTTCATAATATCGTGCTCGTGGTTTATACTTCCTGGTTAGACAGCCTGGCGCCACACTCGGTCGATATTGTCATCAGCGTCGAATTCATTTTGGATGTCATTATATTTCCCCTTCGTTCGCCCAATGGTATAATCATGCACGCAAAACTCCGTACAAACTAGCAGATCTACAGGCCAGGTGCCTAATTCGAATTCGAATGTGTATTTAAAATTTAGAGTACCTAGTGTATAAACATACAGGGTGTCCCACAATTATGGTACGAGCCGAAAAGGGGTGGTAGGTGGGGCTATTCTGAACAACTTTTTCCTTTGCAAAAATGACGGATGAGGCTTCATTGTTAAATTATTAAGGAAAAACACCGACCAATCAGAAGGCGAGTATCGCGCGCGACTTATTTTCGATCGCGACCACGGCCAATTAAAACTCGGACCTACACTTCTGCCTCCTAGCGCTCTCATGGGTCGGTGTTTTTCCTTAATAATTTAAAAATGAAGCCTCATCCAATACTTTTGCAAAGGAAAAAGTTGTTGAGAATAGCATCACCTACCACCCCTTTCCGGCTCGTACCATTATTACAGTAGACATTCACACGTAGAGAAGAACAAAAATGAGAAGAGATTTTTAAGTCAAAATGATTTAATTAACAATGATTCAGTGTGTGCTAGGTTTAGCTTACATTTTTCCTGTTAATATCAGATATAATTTTTGTGTACTTCTTCATTTCTATTAATAACTATAAATTTCTTTTTTTTAGTTATGTGAAAAAGTAGGTACTTTCTATATTCTTCCATGTTTATATATACAATACATATTTATTATATATATACTTCCAACTTCCTATATTTCTTAATTTCTACATTTTCAAATGTCTACATTTTACAGTTTCTAAATTCCAAATTACTACATTCATAAGTTTATACACAGGGTGTTTTACCACTCATGGTAAAGCCTCACTGGGAAACATAATTTCAGGGTGTAGTAGCTGGAGTGATACTGATCAATTTTTTCCTTTGCGAAAATACGGTTTGAGGCTTCGTTTCTGAATTAGTAATAAAGGACACTGACCAATCAAAACGTTCAGACACGAAAGTAATGGGTTCGAGCGAAGGGGTTGATCGTGGTCGTGAACAAGCGTGTAATTTTAACAAATTAATTATTTGCTAGTAATTTAAATTTAGCCAATCGAATTTGTTCGATATTTGTATTCGTTATGCGAAAGGAACAAGGAATGAAATATCGAAAATTCTTGTTGCTTGTTACAAAGATGCAGAAATATAATTTTCATTTTCTAGAAAAGAAAGATGTAAGTTACAATTGTATACTTTCACATCTCTATAACCGCATTTATGTTGCTACATTTCCTCATTCCTGTGTCCCTCAAATCTTCGCCTGTATCTTACTTCCATCCCTTTTGAATTTCTGTAATGTTTTATTCATGAAAGTCTAAAAATTGTTTCATCCCACAACGAACGAAATAACTGCTACTGGGAAAGCACGAAACAATTTCAAAGTTGAAAATATGTAACTTTTGCACAAATTAGTTTTTCAAAAATTGCAACTATTGTAACAAAGTGATTTGCATTTCACAAATTACTAAAAATGATTATAACTTATTAAAAATCACTAAGAATAATTAAATATTGTCAGCTTTAATTAAATTTTATATAGTTTCTTCAGATTCATTTAATCGCTCTAAGTTTGTTAATAACATTGGTTAAAAAAAATATGATCGTAGGTGCAAAGCCTTTTATTTGTTTTATTAATACACATCAATTATAATTTATGTACTTGTGTAAAATGACTACTTGTCTTTGTATTTATTTTTCGTGAAAAAATAATTTAAATTTCTGGAATAAAATCTTGTTTTCTGTTGATAGCTTTGTTAAGAGTAAGATATAATGAAAAGTGTGCTAAGCACAGCTTTCGTTTGTTTTACTAATACCTATCAATTATACATTATGTATTCATCTAAAATAATTATTTTCCTTAGCATTCATTTTTCACGGAAAAATATTCCAAATTTGTAGAACAAATTTTGTTCTCTTTTGATAGTACAATATGATTAAAATGAAAATATTATTCAAAATTATGCTATGTACAACATTCATTTGTTTTACTAACACCTATCAATTTATAATTGAAGTACTCATGTAAAATGGCTACTATTTTCTTCCCATTGATTGCTGATGAAAAAATAATTCAGGATGCTGGGGTAAATACTTCCTTTTTACTAATAGCTTCGCACAAAAATGGATATGATTGAAAGTGTGTTAGCTGCAGCTTTCATTTGTCTTATTGATATTAAATATAATTTGAAGCGAGAGCAATTTTAACAATTGTATTTGATTAACTTAGAAATGGTTGAAAGTATAATTACCGTAATTGTAATTGTGGGCGTGCACGAAACTATCTATGAAGAGAAATCATTCTGTGATTAAAAATGACTTTTTCATCCGGAATTTGTTGTTCAGTTAAATTTATTGTTCGTTTTAAAACATATTGGAGATGCATATTATTTTGCAATACGAATGTAATGTACACATATGCTTTCTGCTTTTTGTAAGCATTTTACAATGTTTTTATAATATAGTTCGTTCATCGAATGGGAAATTGAAAATCTCTCATTTTCAAATCATAAATTTGAATCTAAAAATAAGGCAGTTTTCACAATATCTCTATATTTATCATTACGTAATGAAATATGTTTAATTTGTTTCTAAGACTTTGCAATTTGTAATATCGTTTAAAATTGTCAAGTCGTAATTTTTGTAAATCTTGAAAAGTTATGAAGGAAGAACATACTTCATAAGATTTATTTATCTTATGCAAAGTTACTGTAATTCTCGTTTTGGAATATACTTCTAACATAACATATGTGTATTGTTTGATGTATATGTAGTTTAATAATAATATAACAATTTCATTAAAATTATAGTTGATTAATACAGTACAAAGTCAAGGACCACCTTCTAATTTGTAATTTTCAGTTTTAACTTTATTAATTAAAATAGAAGTTAAAGATAATCTTACAATTTGTTAAAATCATTACAAGTTTAGGAAATTTAGTACCATGAAATTTGGATTAATTTTGAGGAAAGTTGAATACTTGGATGTTAAAAATCTTTTAATATTTGGTGGTTTGAAAATTCAAATATTTCGGAATTTTTATTCGACTATTTTGAGTTTAGAAAACTTAAAAACATGGAATTTGAGAATTTGGTAATTTGGGAATGCATAATTTTAAAATGATTACATTTAAAATTCTCCAGATTTCAAAATTTTAATCATCTGGACGATTAAATCAAAGTTTAGTCATTTAAAAATCTGCGGAATTTGATAACGTTAATATTTTAATGCTTACAACTGTTAATATAACATCGGTTTATTAATGTTGCGTGTGATATACAGTCGGGGACAAAAATAAGTGGACAGTTACTGGAAATAGGTGAAGATGCAGTTTAATCGAATTAACATAACTGTTATAAACTTAAGTTTTATTTATTTTATATCCTTATAGTATATACATTATTTAACAAATAATGTTGTATACATTACTTGCCTCACGGTAACTTTGTAACAAAATGTCCACTTATTTTTGTCTCCTCATAAATGTCCATCAATTTCATTAAGTACAGCGTGTTAACATAAAAATGCAAACATGAACGTTAATTATTCATTAAATAATGTACACACTATAAGGATATATGTGCCCATAATTATGAAAATGGTCTAAGTCAATTCCAACTTTAAAAACATTTCTGTACGAGAATCATACAAAAATTTCATGTTCATAATAAATTTTCATTAATCGAGACTAATAGAATTCTATTTTAAAGTGTTGCATGATATAAAAATATTTGTTAATCTATTCAAATGTAATCCATTAAATATTTCGAAACAAGAAATGTGTGACTTAGACCACTTTCATAATTATGGGCATATATAGAAGCAAATTGAATTTTGAACCTAACAAAACTATATTAAGTTATCTTCTGAATATTTGTCTGCAGCTGACGCAATCTCAAATTGAAACTTGATACAAGAAAAATTTATTCTACGACTTTAATTTATTCACCCCTAATAAAATTCTGGCTGTACCGTTCCCATTTTTGGAACAGCCTGTATGAAAGAAACAGCCACGAAGGGCAATGCCAATGTGCCAGCTTCCAAGCAGCAAAGGACTTGGATCTCGTGTCGCGATTTAAAATTGTGAGAAGTTGTGAGCAGGTAGAAAGAAGAAGCGGGTTCCGAACATCTGTCGGATCTTCGTTTCGTGAAACAGGGGACCGGTTCGGCCTTCAGTTGGTTTCCGTGAGACGCGAAAGTCTTAACTCAACTGAAGGGTAGCACGTGTACGCTTGAGTGCAGCGTTAGGGAGCGTTTACATTATGCCAGTAGTCTCGTCAGTAGGTAGGCGAATTTTTGCGCGTCTTGCTTTGTCTGTACCAGGTATATCGTTGGAAAGGAAAATGGCTTCTTTCCTTTAACAGTTTCTTTTTCCATCGACGGACCTGGGCTACAGGCAAATCAAGAACCGCAAAAATTCGACCACGATACACTGGCAAGCGTATTAGCGTTAGTTATTGGCATAATGCAGACGCTCCCTTAACCCATTCGAGACCGATTGCACACCGTGTGTGCAATGGATTTCCGAGGCTATAAGACAGCCTGCACACCGTGTGTGCAATAACAGTAATGAGCAATTATGTTATTCCGAGTAAAGTTGTCGTCGAGATGAGACTTGTTTTGAATTCATAGTATCTGTAAAGTATAGAAAAACAGATTTTTGCATTGGTTTTATTGCGTACCAAAAAAAAAAAAACATTTTTTGTGGATTTCCGAAATTCACATTTTAGTTTCGCTCCTGGGGACTGTGTTCGAAAAAAATCCCCGTCTCGAATGGGTTAAAGAGGGACCTCTATGTAGATGGTGTCAAAAAGTCATTTTTTTTTATATAAAAAGTTACTTTAAAGACTATACAATACGAAACGCATTGGTATTTAGAGTAAAGTGCAAAGCTATTGTTGTAAGAACCTATACAGGGTGTCCCAAAAATACTGAAGGAGCTGAAAGTGGGAGGTAGGCGGGGTCATTCTGAACAACTTTTTCCTTTGCAACAATGTCGGATGAGGCTTCATTTTTAAATTATTCAGGAAAAACACCGACCAATCAGAACACGAGAATTGCGCGCGCTCGGAGGCAGAAATGTAGGCCCGAGTTGTAGTTGGCCGTGGTCGCGATCGAATATACGGCGCGTGCGATTCTCGCGTTCTGATTGGTCGGTGTTTTTCGTTAATAATTTAAAAATTAAGCCTCATCAGACATTTTTGCAAAGGAAAAAGTTGCTCAGAATAACCCCGCCTACCTCCCATTTGCAGCTCCTTCACTATTCACGGAAAATAAATACAAGGTATTGCTAAAAATGAGAATACTACTTAACGCAACTTTCAATCGGTTTCGTGTGGCAATCATCGTGTTAAGCTTATCACTGAGCAGGAACAATTGTAGAGCGAGCTGTGTTTTGTCACTTGTTATCGATTTTGGAGGATTCGATATGTGTGTTCGAAAGTATTCAAGTCTTTCAGTTTAAGAATTTCTAAATACTCATACTTCCGAATTGTTTAATTATCAAATTTGACAATTCGAAACTTTTAATTGCAAAATGACAGTGTTTATAAATTTGAAAATTGTAAAATGCTGAAGTTGAAAAATTCTTAATTTTCCACATTCAAACTTCTTAATCGCAAAATTCTAAAATTGATAAATTTGTATACTGTCCAATATTCAAATTGCAAAATTTTCAAATCCAATTTTCCACTCCTAAATACATATATATTTTAAATTTCCAAATATTCAAATATCAAATTGCTAAATCCTTAAAACCTTCAAGTTTCTGAGTTTACAAATGTGCAAACTCTGGGATTTCCAAATTCCAAATTTACAAATTAACAAATTTTCAAGATGATGAATCTTAAAGTTCTTAAACTTCTAAATTTACAAATTTCCAATATTTTAAAGCTCGAAATTTTCAAATTGTGATATTTCGACATTGTCGCATTACCGAATTACAAAATTGAAAAATTGCAAACTCCTATGTTAGATCATGAACGGATTTTTAAAAAATTCAAATTTTTTAATTTCCCAATGCTCATTTCTCAAAATTGTTAAATTTAAAAATTCTTAAATTCCCATGATCAGAATGATCAATGATCCCAATGATCAGGCCCCTAATTTATAAACGTACAAACTTCTAATTTTACTGCAACGTTCAGTTGCCAAGTTTTCCAATCTCTAAATTTCCAAATTGCAAAATAGCAAAGTTGCCAGATGTTCAAATTCCTGTAATTCCTGAAACACCCAAATATTTATAATTAAAAATGTTCAAATCTTCAAATTTAGAATGTGCTAAATCGCCAAAGTTTCAAATATCTTATAAATTTTCAGATTATTAAACAGAAATCGTTTCTTCAGAAAATTTGGAAGTTTTCAAACTTACGTGTCCTTGTCCAAAGGAAACTTGCGTTGCAGCCATGCACACCTGTCTAGACGCTACTGGCATTTCTTTGTTGTTACGACGCATCCGGCGCACCATTTTTCTTCTTGCTTTTCCCCCATAGAATCGAAAGGCTACGGTGGCCAGAATCGTCCCCATCAGACTTGTGCCGCGTTCGCCATTTTCGCTCTAGTTGGCCGGCTTCCAGAGACCCGCCGATCTGCTCTTTCTTTCTTTCTTTCTTCCTCGAGTGGGACACTTCATTTTCGCTGGGTAAACGTCGCTTTTCCTGTTCATCACTCGCGTTACGTCATAGAAACGGTGAAAGCGATGCTTCTGATGCACATAGTCTTGACGCTTATGGAAACGCGTTTAAAGCCAATGTTCCAACTTCCACGTACACCCACCCCTCGATTTACGCGGAGTATCCGTCCCACGTGGATTCCTTTTACGCGAATGAAATTCTCCTGAATAAATTCAATCAGTACAAAGGTACAAACATTTGAAATAAAAAGAAGCACATATTAATTTTTAAATATTCATTTCAAATAGCGTAATTGTTATAGGTTATGGAAATAATGCTGACTCTTTTATAATGAATAAATTATATACTATAATAATATCTTTTATAACTGAATTATTACGAACATTTTGGTAACTCTTATGTAATACAAAAATACTTTAATAATACTGGAAAATCAATTATATGAGGAGCCTCGTGGTAACGCCTCATGGTCTCTCGGAAAAGCGCGCGAACAGAAGAGAATCGCGGCAGAAAGACCCCCGCTTAGGTCAACAGTAATAAAAACAATAATTGTATTACACGTGCTTGGAATATTATTTGTATCCCGAAGTCCATATATTCTGAAATCACTTTATTCCGAAATCCTTACTTCAGATTTGTGAATTTTCTAATTTGGTAATGTAAAAAATTTGATAACTGGGGTATTCGACAATTTTGTTAGTGGCAAATCGGATATTTGAAAATTTCAGAATTTGGGCATTTGCAAAATTGTAAAATATGGCGACTTGAAAATTTTAGTAGCAGAAATTCGGAACTTTGAAGTTTGTAAATTTGGCAATTAAGATGTTTGGTAAATCGAAAAATTTGGATATTTATAGTTTTGGAAACTTAAGAATTTGTAAATTTGGTTATTTGAAAATTTATAAATTTATTATGCGGAAGTTCAAGAGTTGTGAGTTTTCAAATCACAGAGTTTTTGTAATTTTTAAATTTAGAAATTACAAGACTTGAAAACTTAGGGTTCCTACATTTGAGAAATTTCAGAATTTTTAATTTTGTGCAATCGAAAAATCGAAAATTGGGGGTTTTACAAATTTGGAATTTCGAAATAAAAGATTCAGGAACTTAAAATGGGAAATTAACAAAATTGTAATAACTGGTATTTGAAGGTTTATGAACATAAAGTTTATTCCAATAAATATTTATAGATATATTATAAATTTATATATTTGCAAATATTTAATATTCGGTTACTATAGTTGTAGTAGTTAGTAGATCATTGCTCATAAATGTATATAACATCCAATAACTACAATAATATTCGTAAATACTAATAAGTAATTACATATAATTAGTACCAGTTATTGTTAGGTTCCGTTTTTCAGTGATAGTCATGTTAAATATAGTCATAATTAGTATGCAATAATTGTTATAAATGTAGTGGCTGTCTATGTATATGTATGTATGATCATTTATACCAGGGGGGCCAACATTTCGCATGTCATGCGCCAATTTGGTAGAAAGCGAATCCCGATGCGCCAAAAAACTTTAACGCCTTTTACAAGGGTTCAGGTAAAGTGAGATATTGATGGAATATACTCTGCTTAGGATGAAGAAAGAGTTACTTAATCGCACAACAGATATAAATTATAATAAGAAAACTTTAGCACGTATCTATAATGTCTTAACTGTTCTTTTCTAGAAAAAAAATTTCTTTTGTGCGCCAAGAAAAACCCTTCAATGGGTTTGGCCACCCCTGATTTATACCATAAATACTGATATAACTAATGATATAACTACGTACATCATTTATCATTGCACAACTATAGTCAATCATAGCGTTCAGTATTTAACGTGTATTAAGTATAGTTATGTTTAGTAATGAAAGGGTTAATGGTAAAAAATCGATCACGTCACGTGGCAGCGAGCGAGCGTAACATTGGATTCGGTAATACCCGTGCCACGTGCCCGGCACAGTATAGATTTGATATAAGCGAAAAAGTCATCCCCGCCATAGGGGGAAAATCCCTCGGGACGCCAAGAACCGCGCGCACTGAGAAACGTAACGTGACCCGGGTTGTAGTATATCTTTGAGATAATATACATACAGGGTGGTCCGTTTATCTTGAGACAGGTTAATATCTTTTAAGCAACATACAGGGTGTCCCATAATTATGGTACAAGCCGGAAACGGGTGGTAGGTGATGCTATCCTCAACAACTTTTTCCTTTGCAAAAATATTGGATGCGGTTTCATTTTTAAATTATTAAGGAAAAACACCGACCAATCAGAACACAAGAATCGCGCGCGCTCGGAGGCAGAAGTGTGGGCCCGAGTTATAATTGGCCGTGATCGCGATCGAACATACGGCGGGCGCGATTCTCGCGTTCTGATTGGTCGGTAGTTTTCCTTAATAATTTAAAAATGAAGCCTCATCCGACATTTTTGCAAAGGGAAAAGTTGTTCAGAATAGTCCCACCTACCACCCCTTTCCGGCTCGTACCATAATTGTGGGACACCCTGTAGGTCTAGGCGAAAATTTGACCATCTTTGACCAGAAATTAACGTTATCCTTGATTTTGATTTAATCAAAAATTATATTTTTATTCATGATGAGAGGAAGTTTTCGTAACGATTGAAAATTAGTCGTTAATTAAAAAAAGTTCTTAATTAAAATTAAATGTTAGTCCCTAATTTATCTGGAAATATCTAAAAGTTTAATTTTTAATTAGAAAATCATTTAATTGTTCATTACAACTCAGTTTGTAATTCAAATGTATTTAATTATTGGTTAAAATTTAATTAATTAATTCTTAATCAAGTAATTAGAAACTTCAAAATTTTACTTATCTTTTGTGTCGGTTAGCCGTCACTATAATTTTATATACGTCGCTTTAAATCGCTTCTACGTTTAGGTGGTTCTTTTTTTTCATGAATTATATTATTTTTCAAATTTCCAACTATATGGTATCAATTGATATTTTTTTGCAAACTAATTTCGAATACTTTTTAATATTTTAATCTGCAATATTTGTCAACAAATAAATAAATGCCATTCTGTTTTTTCAGAATATTTGAAAAAAATTATTTTTAATATATCCAAAATAAATGAGGTTAGTAAACAAAGACAGTTTGCAATAAAATATTAAAATTGTACTCTTTTCTACATTTTATATGTAAATTATTTATTTTTCATAAAATGTCCGAACATTCACGTACCATGAAACTGTGCTAACCTGTTGTTTAAAATGCATCTACTATACATCGCAACATTACGTTTGAATAGAAATTGTTTATACACATATTGTCAATTTCAATAAATGATTCATGTTCTTGAAAAATAAGCAAAATTATATACAAATCGTCCTTTTCTATTTACAATAACAGAAACAGAAGCTATGTAAAGTCCAAATATTAACGTGACTGTATTTCTTTTTGTATAAGTGGACCTGTAAGTAAATAAACAAACTAAAATTAACGAGCATTTGATTGTCAAGAATTGCTCGACGAATTCCCTCGGTTGGAAAGCGCGACAACCAGAAACACCGCGATCTTCTCAGGGCTAATAATACAGCTCGCTGCGTTGAAAACGCGCCCACGCGTCGCAGCTTTACAGTTCTAGAATCTCGAAATGATTTTAGTATCTTATCGGACCTGAAACTAATCGCGTGTCAGTTCTTAATTTCGTCTTCAAAAAAAAAAAAAAGATTCGCCAATTTCCTCATCCGCATATAGCTCTTCGAAAGTTACCAAATTAATAGTAGTATAAATGACAAATAAAAATCACTAAATTTTCAATTTTTTGAAAGTAATATCTCGAAAGTTTATTATTATATTGATCCACGGACACTTTGTGATTTTTAGTAGAAAATTTTTCGTTTTGTGGAAAGTGTATATTGGGATCAGATATTGTGAAGTGTTTTAGAAGTTGATTGTTGTTTGTTGAGGGTTTTTTCTAAGGGTGCATCATTACGGAGAAGTCTGAAGAAGACACCCCTGCGACTGAAAGTGCAGGGGTACCTACCATCTGTGTGAATGGCTACGTTGATAGGTATATACTTGAATAAAAATACATTTGTGAGGTTGTTTATTTGTTTATGAACATAGAGGGTGCGTCAATTGTAGGTACCATATGATAAATGCTTATAAAATAATGAAAACGTAATTAAATAGACTTCAGTTCGCGATATTTATTTACTTTGGTTTATACCATTATAAAAAATTCATTTGTTGAATACAATATCGGACAAATGGTCTCCTTTGTGAACACCGCAAAGAAATGCTCGTTTTTGGGCATTTTCCATAACTTTTTGCAACGTTTCCGGCATTATTTCCGTTACTTCTTAGCGAATTGCATCTTTTAGTTCCTGGAGGGATCGTGGTGCATTAACATACACTTTGGACTTTAAATATCCCTACAGAAAAAAGTGTGGAGCCGTCAAATCGGGCGACCGCGGAGGACATTCGCAATCGCCACTTTACGAAATTAAGCGTGTTAAGGCCACTAGTGCCCTTACATTGACAATAGATTTGGGATTTCTAAATCTATTATCCGTTAGTTCCATTAACAGTTCCGTGGCAGCCATAAACTCAGGAAGCCCTAAAGACCCGCTCGTTTTCCATGTAGTTTTTCTAGTTATTGTTCACATTTGGTCGTCAGATTGATATTTTTCCCTTTCGAGCTCGTTATTTCTAGCTTGGTTAGTTAAAGTCAGCGCGCTTCTTGATCTTTATTACCTGCCACGGTCCAGGAGCAAAACTTGAAATATTCGCGAGTGGAGGGGCCCACGTAGGGCGTCAACTTTGCTGCCCTTCCACAATTTGTACATTTTTACTTAGCCAATTAGAACGATGCACCCCCGTCAAGTCCACCGGACCGAGGTGACATCGATTAGATATTATAGAATCTCGACTGTAGTTGGAAAACAGATACATTAGTTGAATTATAGTAACACCAGTAATAACATAGTAACACATAGTTGGATTGTAGTTGAAATATAAAATAGTACAAGAATAGTTAGTTGTCACGCATAGTTGAAACAAAGAACATAGTAACTTGTATAACTTAGAACTTAGTAACTCGCCATAGTATCGAACATAGAGATTTTGCATAGTCCCGAATACTTCGGGTGGTCCTTCGAGTTAGTTATTGTATTTTGTTGGCACAAGCGTGCAAAACGCCTACAAAGCTCGAAACTCCCTCCTTGGGTAACCACTAGTATTTAACAAAGCGATTCAGGAACAATCTTCTTCTTCTCAACATCGGTCCGAACAACCTAAATGTTCTCGTTGCTGCTCTTTGGACACTGTCTTGCACTCTTTGCACGGTCACGAACATTACCACTATCACGAAACTTATCAATAATTTTCGATACAGTTTTCCACGTAACGTTAAAATTGCGTCCATACTTCCGTCTCATACCACGTAAAGTTTTGATAAACGAGGACCCTTCTGTAAGATTAATACGTAATACTTAGTTTTCTTGCACAATGCAAAACGTCTCTTCCTGCGCCTATGCGTGCGACATTGCTGCGCTTATGTTCGCCTCGCTCGAGGCAGTCCAAGTGTAACACGATTCACGCACCGCGGTCCCTTTGATGCGGGCTGACCGATCTCCAGTTCCAAGTTTAACAATATAATTTGTTAATATTTATATTTTTTTGACTGCAAACTTTTTTAACATATTCGTGAGGTTTTTCCGATTAAAATAAGACCAAACACGATATAATTACGATCATAATTACCTGTGTAACAAGCCATACAAGTTTCGGACGTTACATTTACGGCAGAGATACGAATTCCTTAGATTCTAACGTCCGAAACTTTTATAGCTTGTTAGACGGGTAATTATGATCGTAATTACATTATGTTTGGTGTCATTTTAATCAGGAAAACGAGACGAATACGATGGTAAAAGTTTCATTCACGAAAAACCAAAAATAAAGCATTTTGATTTTTTAATTTAAAAGACAGAACACGCAGAGTCTTTCATGTTTACCGAACGTCTCGAACCTCAGTCCCTCTTTGTTTTTGTATCGCTATCCTTTTCTACGTTCGGTTTGCGTCGTATCCCTCTTCAGATTGGCTTGAAAACTCATACCAAATAGTGACAGTGCGTCGTATCCCCCTTCAGATTGGCTTGAAAGGACATACCAAATCCGTGACAGTGTGTCGTTCGAACATCGTCGGACATTTAAATGCCTCACCGTCTCAGCGACGGTTTGTTTTTTCGGCCGCCGGGAAAGGCGAGCCACGGTGAGCAAGGGACAGCCACCGAGTATCAAATTTCGCTTCCAGTATGCTCACAGTGCACCGTTTCGATTCCGGCCTCCGCTGCACTGTGCGAGAATTTACTGTACTGTAAAATAAACGCGTATAATAACGACTTGTACAATATCGCTAAATGACTATGTATTCTTTAAACGACAAAATGTGGGCGATGTCGCGTTGTCAATGATTCCCCAAAGAATGCCCTTCCTCGACACTGCGAAGGCTTTACTGCCCCTCGCCAAAACTCAAGGGCCTCAGTTGTTTACTGCCCTGACGTCACAATATCGGGTATCGACGTCTTGGTGGTCATCGCGCTGGGACCGTATGCGTCCTATTTCCAGTTCAAATGCAGGTCAATTTGGAATTTCCTTACACTTCTCTAAAATATACTTCTACAATGTCAACCTGTTGTGCTGGCCTTAAGTTGTTCATGGTGGATAATAATGGTATAAAATAACCTGTCGAATGGTCTAATGTGTTCTTCGAAATGTTTACAAATAGCAATTGTTTTAGCGTTCAACATATAGTACCTACAGTTGGCGCACCCTGTACATTTTTGTGTGTATAAGATGTTTATGTGACGTAAATAAGAGTATACTAACATGAAAGATGAAGACAACAATCAAACAGATACACATTATTTGACCAAACACTGAATTTCCTACATTTGACACCCTCTAAATATTTTTAATTCGTAAAACTGGCAGTGAAATTAAATAGAAGTCATTGGAAATGTGAATTATTCAGAAAAGAGGGGGAATTTGAAAACTTGAAGAATTAATATGTTGAAAGCTTGAACATCTGAAGACTTTAAAGTTTGACAATTTGAAGATACAGGTTAAAAAATCGGAGCACTCCGGAACTTGTACAATCTTGAAAATTGTAAAATTAAAAAATTGTACATGTATCAATGCGAAAATTTTGAAATTGGAAATTTGAACATTTGGAAATATAGAGATATAATGAAGGTTTTGAAATGTAAATATTGCAGTGGTTTGCAAACTGACGATCTTGGAGACGAGTTATATTTCATTTGTTTTTTAATATTTTTTCATACAAAAATTTATATATACATCTTAAGATATGAACTTTTTGATAGTGTTTTGAGAATTATTAAAAATATTTATTAAAAGAGCAAAAAAAATTCTTGAAAATCACGTAACTGTTCCCGATCCCAAGTATTGGGTTGGGGAATAAGTTCGTAGTGTTTTTACATTTTTGCGATTTTCTTTGTTGTTTTTGTTAAGCTCGTGAGGCACCCAGGCTCCCAATTTTTCGGCAAATCCCATTGAATGAAGATGATTGAGAATCGTTTTATGGTCACAGTTCATTTTTTCGACCAATTCACGACTTGTTTGGTGACCGTCCTCCTTCAAAAGTGCTTTGAGACGCTCTTCGTCGAATTCAGAAGGTCTTCCGCCGCGGGGCGTGTCGTCGACGTCAAAATCGCCATTTTTGAACTTTGTAAACCATTTCCGTGCTGTGGACTCGCACATGACATTTTCTCTGTATACTGCAAATTGCAAATATATATTGCAGATGTCCCGGGCTGCTTCAGCAGCTTTTTGGCCCCGCTGAAAAGCGAAGAAGAGCAAGTGTCGATAATGTTGCTTTTTACCTCCTGGATATTACATTTCTAAGGCTCAAAAGTAATAAAAAATGAAATTACTCAAAAAGACGATTAGCACAGTTTTGTAGAGCAGAAAGTGCTTTGACGAATGAATATTATACATACTGTCAAACAGCTGAAAATCGATGCAAAAGAAACGAAAATGTAAAAACGCTACGAACTTATTCCCCAACCCAATAGATATAACCCCTTAACAAAGTTATTGCTTACATATTCAAATTTATTTAGATCGTTTCACTTTCATATCCAATTACAATAATAATAGCCAGCGACACGAATCAGCATTTGCGTAAATTTGCCGGTCAAGGATGTGTTAACAGGTAGAGAATTTCAGGGCCAGAAGTATACAGAATCTGTAAAAATGACCGGTGAAATCATATCTCGCTCTAGTTTACTAAGAAGGTCGCGTCGTTTAAAGTTAATTGCCCTCCGTTACGGCTGCTGACCCCTTATCGCGTGAAAGTGTTCGTCACAGCTGTTGATAACGAAGATTACGAACAAGACTGTTGCCAAAGATAGATTTTCAGGTTTCTCTTTTCTCCGGTTACATGCGTGTAATCGCTACCCTCGCGAAAGAGAAACTTCCTATTGTGTCGTACACCTAAACGGAAGCTTCCGTACATGTTTCGAGGTAGCTGATACGACTTTAATTTCTACAATATAATATTAGGTTGTTGCAAATGAAATGACCGTTTATGAATTTTCGACATAAACTTTTATTTTTCAAAACTTATTTATATTCCATCAATCGAAATAATTTCCATCGACATCAATGTACTTCTGCCATCGCGATACAAGTGCCCCAATGGCTTTTTGGCAGAAATCTAATAAACGAGAGGCAATAAAGCCAACAACTGCAGTTTTCACAGCACATTCTTCTTTAACCCTTTGCGCTCCGAATTATATTTCTATTTTGTTACCGACAGCTCCAAAAGCATTTAAGTTTTGTGATATTCACTCGTTACAAGCATTTAGAGGTTTCCTGGTGTATAATTTTCAGACATTTAGTAGATTCGTATATGCTGGGTAACAGTAAATTGATTCGATAAGAACCAATGAATTTATTGGATGTATACAAAGATCATATAAAACTAGTACTTGCGGCATTTGTACCGAGAGGTCTCTTGCTTTATTGCTATAATATTGCACTAATCCAGTAAGCTCTCTAGTGGGATAAAGCGACAATTAAAATTAAATGGAGGAGGTACGAATGTGCAACATCTATCTGTTTGTATTGAAAAAATGTCGAGTGGGACTCGACAAAGGAGCTGCTGGGATAAAAACCGATGTCGAGCCACACTCTCGACATCGCAATTTTCTTGGATCGTAGAAAGAATTCAGATAAATAGATTGGTTTGAAGATGTTTTCATTTCTTTGTCACTTGTAATAAATTAAAAATATGTTTGTTATGCATCCTGCATAATTGCAATACATTTTATTGTAAACCCACTTCTTGATCTATTTTCTAAATTAATAAAGGAGCTGTAGGTAAAACAAAGCACGGTCCGCAAAGGGTTAACCCAGTGTTTCCCAATCTTTTTTGTGCCATGTCCCACCTTAGCCTTTCTGAAATTCTTATGCCCCCCCTATGTAACATACATAATTTTTAATATTAAAAAATTGAATTGAAACACTACAGAAGTTGCGATGGGCCATTCAGGTGCGAACAACTGCATTGTTTGGCGAGATTTTAAAATGTCCGGGGTTCCCCGTGGAGCCTGCCGTCTGTCGCAGGGAGGCTTACATGACGACGCCAAACACCCAGTTGATACTTTGGTCTCGTCAAGCGAAATTATACCTAATAATTATTTACCGCAATTATTTAAGAATTTGCTTTTTTCGTTAAATTTGGCACCGAAATCTATTGCATTTAAATGGCCCGGAGCGAAAGGGTTAAACTCGTGACGAGTCCATTTTCGATTTGCCCCCCCTTATAATCAAATTGTCCACCTGTGGAGCGTGGACCCCATGTTGGGAAACACTGGGTTACCAGTTAACTGTGGTGCTCCATTTTGCAAGTATACTTGTCAATCACAGAATAAGTGTCGGTGTTAAAATATTGGGCCATAAAGATGGGTATATATTATAAAATAGACAATTTTATTCCTAATATTGACTTCTTTGGTGAACCAGTTAGCTGTGATTTAGGGGTATACTCGTCATGACACAAAATTCTGCCCCATCTACATGACGGATATAGTCGTCAAACACACTGAACTGGTTAAATATTTTTCCACTTAAGAAAGCATCTAGGTTCTTGAAAAAATGGTAATCCCTAAGTGATAGATCAGAAGAATAAGGAGGATGAGGCAGATTTACACACTTCAATTGTGCTAATTTTTTTGTGGTTTATTTTGTAACATATGGCCTAGCATTGGTCAATCACATTTAAATAGCAATATAATAGAGATAAATATTTAAAATGATTAACTAATACAATTTCCTTTGCTATACATTAAGAAATATAGAATCAACACGAGTGTATACTCAATTCTGCGACTAGCTGTATGTGATCATTCGCGGTGTTCTCGTTGCGAGTCTCTTGTCACAGGGTGTGCGAAACAAAAATTGACGCCTTTGTTGCCGAGCACTGCATCGAAACAGTCGTTTTCTAGTAGAGTATGAATGTACATTATTATCAAGCCCGTTTTTGTTTGTAGTAATCTACATTAGTAACAGATCACAACATCAGAGAAGGATGTGATGTATACATTTATTATCATACATACAGGGTGTCCCACAATTATGGTACGAGCCGGAAAGGGGTGGTAGGTGATGCTATTCTGAACAACCTTTTCCTTTGCAAAAATATTGGATGAGGCTTCATTTTTAATTTATTAAGGAAAAGCACCGACCAATGGGAGTGCGAGGATCTCGTGCGCTTGGAGACTGAGGTGTAGGCCCGAGTTTTAATTGGTCGCGGTCGCGATTAAACATGCGGCGTGCGCGATTCTGGCGTTCTGATATTTGTCTATTTGTAATTAAAGTATAATGCCGTTTGTTACAGCCTAAGCGAATGTTATTTCGCTGGGAAGGGTGCGGCCCTGGTTCTACCCCCGAACGAAAGGGCCAGGCCCTCCAGAAGGGTCTCCACGGCAGGATGCGACATTCAACAACACTTGCAGTCCATGTTCTACCTGCTCAGACCAGAGGAAACCCTCAAAATGGTAAGTTTTAATGCCCCTAATTTGTTTGTACTTCCAACAACCCTTGCAGTACAGTAATTTATCATCCTGCGGTGTACTGTACCATATACGATATAAGAGACAGTGTAACGAATGATATTTTCTGTTTTATTCTTGCGGAATATCTGTTTCACGTGCATTGCTTTTCAAATAAACTAATAGTGGAAGTATAGTATAGTGTAATTATAATAATAAACTAGTAATTTGGAATCACTTGTAAAGTAGTAATTTGGAATGAACTAGTACGTCTAAGTTGTAGAAATGCATTTTTATTTGAAGTTGCTTAACAAAAAGAACAATGATTTTTATTCGGAATATTATTTACATTACAAAATTACTTTATCCCGAAACCACTATATTTTGAAATTACTGTATTCCGATTATTTATTCCGATCCTAATTATTTCGAAATCACTATATTTAAAAATTCTCAAATTTCGAAATTGCTATGTCCTGTAGGCCTTTAACCCCGAAATCTCTACATTTGCAATTAAAATTAAGTATATTAGATTCGAATTAAAATATATTAGCAGCACAATGAATATAAAAATTAAATTATGAAAATTTCTATGTGAAATTAAGTATTAAAAATTTTCTATTAAAATACATAAATTGTAAAATAAATCTAATAAAGTAACAAGTTCGAACATCACAGTAATTACATGAATATCTTCCTTTTTACCAATAAACAAGATAAAATTAATTTCGAAGTGACTTTAATTTAATAAATATTTAATATAATTATCACATAGATACCACGTACTCTCATAACAGAGTATGAAACGATTTTAATTCATCGTTTGTTATGAAGTTTAAACGTAAGATTATATTTTTACATCAGTGACCCGCTTTGTTATTAAAAAAAAAAAGTTCGTAATTTATTATAGTTTCTATGTCGGTTAATCGTGCGCAATGGATCGAAACACGTCCATGACATTTTACACGAAGTAAAGTTCAAGGATATAAATCTATTTTATCCGGATCGATACCTCGAGACCGAGAATCATTTGCCAATCCCAGGTTCTCGAAATTGGCAGCTGTGTTTTTATTGAGCCACGTGTTTTTGATGGTATATTCTCATCATTGACGTTAACCTCTCGATTTAGATGTACTACACATGCTCTAAATTTCCAGTTTAGCGTGATCGATGGAGAATAAATTGACCTAAATAAAAACAAGTTATAAAAACTTACATAACTTGAAATAAAATTTCTCATTTTTTTCATTTTGACGAGTTGGATTGCTTTTCATAAAAAAATATTAATTAATTAATGTATGATACAATGCTTCAAATATTTGATATTGTACAGTAAATAAAGTTTAATATGAATTGTTGAAGTAGAAAATGAAATTGATTATTTCTTCATTTTAATGAGTTAAATTGTTTTTTTTTTTATGAAAAATGTTAACTAATTGATGTGAGATAGAATACTTGAGATATTTGTAATTGTAGAATAAATAATTGTTTAACTTATGAAATGTAAAATATTTTAATATAAGTTTCTGTAATATAAAATTACATTTCTTATTTCTATATTTTTTTTTATGCAGAATATAATACTTCAAATATTGGAAATTATAAACAGAAATTATTAGAATATAAACAAATGAAGAGATGAAACAATCTCTTAAGGAGAAATTGGAGTTGGAAAAGTTATTTTATAAAATATTTTGGAAAACGATTTTTTTGTATAAAATTAAATGAAGATCAACTTATTTCTGCTTTAATTTAAATTTGCTCATCTATTTCAAATTTGTATTTATACAACTTGTCTGAACTATTTATATACGAGCATAGTTCATGTACTAATATGAAACTTGTATATTATATATTTTTGTAAAACAAATGTAACTGTTTAAATGGATATTCAACAAATTTATTAGTTTAAAAAAGATATTAAACATCAGTATATTTTACTAGTACAAAATTAACGAAATTTCACAACAAAGTGAGCTAATATGTATTAGGCTTATTTTCATAGTAAATTTACTATTTTTTTTATCAATTCAATATTTTTAATTTCTGTGCATACATAAATTTTCTGCAGGAATAAATTAATCATTATTACTTTTTTTAACAAATAATTACATGTTTAAAAAATGTTAATATATACGTAAACCTGTTATTTAAAGTAATATAATATAACACATATACTAAGTACAATAGGCAATAAATATGAATTAGCTACAAATTTTAATTTTAATTTTATAATAAATATTATTTAGGGCCGTATTTTATAGAGATATTCGATGATACTTATCAATGTTAATTTTCAAATTTAAGTATTGATTATTTTCAATAAGAAAAGATTTAAATATTTCTTCAAAGTTGATATCACGTCAGAATTTTATTGAAATCGAGCTATACTACTTAAACAATGCCCTTTATTGGTGTTGGAAGAAATACTGAAAATGATGTTATAATTATAAACTTATAATCGAAATATTGCGTTGCTGAGAGAAGTTGGCACGGTTATCCTGTCTAAAATTACTGTATTTTATTATGTGGTTCACGTCGTCACTGCAGAAAGTCCGAAAGCAGTGTAAACAACCGACAAGCATGTATTCACGTACGTGACGTCAAGTAATCCTAACGAGAGCAACTGTTACAAGCACTGATTGCGAAATCTCTTCCCTACGTGGCTTTCTATGCGTGGAATCAAAAGTGATCACTGCATTTTCGAAAATGTGTTACAATTCTCGATTTTCGTTTTCCAAAACGAATAAATAACAATAGTATAATTTATAGTCTGTAACATTTAGTTCCTAAATTAACCGGCGTGTTAATAGTTTTTTGAATAACAGTATGGTTAGAAATGCACTGTTCGCCTACAGTAAGTTGGTACGTGTAGTAATAGGATCCCCATTCTTTCTGATTGTCAACTTATCAGTTGCGTATAGTGCATGTTAGAAGTTGCGACAGTGATGGAAGTTATACTTGTGGACATTGATTCACAAGATTTAGTACCTTGAAATTTCTATATTCTTTTAGTTTTAAATATATACGTTATAAATATTCAAATTTTGCACTTCTCAAATTCCAAAATTGCGAAATCACAAATCCTCTAATTTTTCAGTATACAAACTTCAACTTCTTAAATTTCAAAATTAAAAAATTTTCAAATAGCGCACTAAATTGTTGAATCGTCAAATAGCAATCGTTCACATTGTTAATTTTTCAATTTTTTAAATTTCAAATTCTCTAATTCTAAAGTACCAAACTTTTAAATTCCTAAATTCTTAAACATTTAATTATTAAATTTCAAATTTCCAAATCCTCAAATACCAAGCTTTGAAATTTTTTAATTTTCAACTTCATTAAAATCATCGAATTTTAATTGTTTGCATCTAAATATTCAAATACTGAATTTTCCAGATTTCAGTACTCTCTAATTTCTAAATACACGGATCAGATTTCCAAATTTTCAAATTCCATAAGTTTTAAATTCTTAAGTCCTGAGATCTGTAATTTTCGTAACCTAGTATTAAAAAATTCCTAATTTCTAAATTTTCAAACCTCGACATTGGTATCTCTCTATATCCTGAAATTTCTAACATCTCAAATTGAAAATTAAATTTACTTATCGTCTACAATTATTGGTGTCAATGTAATAAAATGTCCATAAAATATCTCAGGTTTTGCTTTAAATATTTGGGTAACATTTTGAAAAGTTTTACAAGAAAAATCGTATACTTTCCCGGTAAATAAATTAGAAAACTTAATTAATAGTGTTCTAATGAGACTACTATCTGTGCTACATAATGGAAGAACGTATACGGGGTGTCCCAGAAGTCGACGTCAAGCCGGAACCGGGTAACAGGTTAAGTCATAATAGTTATCAGAAAAATATAAAAAAAATCTAAGTCACATATTTTAAAAATTATAGACATTTCAAAAAAATCGAGAAAATCTATACCCTGTGACGGTCTTTTCTCTCCTGTTACTACAAATATTGACTTTTTTAATTACTTTTTTTTTGTTATGTAATTCTGAATACTGCTTCTCTAAACCCTGGCCAAAAATTTAAAGTCAACTGCTCCGACTTGGAAGTAAATGTCACTTTTTGATCACTCAGGTAAAGAGTGATCTCGCAATGAGCATTTGCTAAGGGCGGTTCTTGTCCACTTCCTTTCAATTTTCTAGAACCAATGAAAATACTTTAATTTTAACTTAGTCGTTTGTCCACCCCCAGCAGCATGCCAAACCCCACTACATACTTTATTCTGGAGAGAACATTATTTTTTCTCTCCAGCAGATTTTCAATAACTCTCAAAGAGTACACATCAATTTTATATTTATCTTTTAAAATCCGTTGTCAGTTTGCGAGCTGTTATTATTGTTCTTAAGTGCTATATCAAGTTGTTAGTTTTAATAAAGCACAAACATTTTACCCCGGTCAGTTGTTTTGTTAATTTTGTCTTTCGAGTGGATTCACTGATTCCACGACCTAACTACACTGCCGCTCAAAAGTAGGTGGACACCTACCATGTTCCTGGACTTCGTGATATATAATGTATATTTTTATTAACAAACAAAATCACTAATTCATCAAATAACTTCATTTTTATGCACGACGACGATACGAAGCACATGTCCGCAATATGTAGACATTATTTGCAGCAACTACGCGAGAACTATAAATTGCAAATAATGACATGGCCAGCCCAATCGAATCCCATAGAAAAACTATGGAGGACAGACAAGTTCGAAAACAGTGACCCAAATTCGAAGAACATTTCTGGAAGAACTTATTGATACTAAAACAATGAAACAGTTAATAGTGGGGTCATAAAAGCACGCGGCGGATACGTAGATGAGAAGAAGGTACAGTTATGTTTTATCATTGTAACATATTTAACGAATTATTATTAAAATGTATTCACCGATCATGCACGAACCGAAACACATACAAGGTAATCGAATTTGCCGAAGACATCGTAACTTCTTTAGATAGTTGAAAGAGTCAAGAAAGTGTCCACATATTTTTGAGCGGCAGTGTACTTCGTGGTTCATTTAATTGAATCCCGAAGAACAATACGACATACAGTCAGCCACGTGACCTATGAAAAGGCTGATCAGTTCTTGCTGTTTGAAAGAAATTTGCGTCTGTCCGTAATATGTTAGTCTGTTTCGAGCATACTCGGAATACGATATTGCATCACTGTTATAACTCACCGCGCGTGATAGCCTTTCGCACAGTCCGTCCTCCGACACAAACACTGAACACAAATTCTTCCGGAACGTTGTCCATGTTTCCGGGTTATCTTTCCGTCCTTCGTACCACTTTTTGGCAGTGCCGGTCACCCCATGGATAATCTTTATGAAACGGGAAGTCTTTCGGTGATCTTTTTAACGATATCGCCCCACTGGTACCCGTCTTCCTCGAGATCGGTACACCGAAACTCGGGATAGCATCCGCGATTACTTTATCACTTGTTGGGGACATAGCAGTCGGAACCGTACCGGACGCAAGCATTTCTATAAAACGACGGAAAACTTTGTCAAACGAAGGCAAAGGAGATGTGCTCGGCGCATCTTCCATTGCGGACATGAGTTTAATAAAATTAAACGAATCCCACTTCTGATGTTAGAAATTTATTATGTTTTTTGATTGGTGCTCACACGATCACGGTTCTGGGTTAAGTGTCATGCCGTTTCTTATGGTCCTCTTAACGGAAGATACAATATCCTCCCCACTCCGTGGCCAGATCCTTCCCGGACATCCCTATCGCTATGCACGTGCCATGCAGTACCATGACGTCGGGTCATCGGCTACGGGACACGAGCCTTTCGGCGATGGGCAAAGGAAAAGCTATCGACCTCTAATTGTAAGATTTGCGACTCTTAGAATTTGTCGCAACTTCAGCTATCGGTTACTGTCGATTCGACCCGATGACAGACACACACTAGTGGAATCAATTCTGGACACTTTTAAATCTTTCCTTCAATTTCGCACTTAATTGAATTATTTAATATAAAATTGTTTATATTTTATATTCTAATCAATGTTTTCTATTTTTGGAGCGTAACTACAAACATTATAGCTTACAATAAAAATATTATGGTATGAATTTAGCGTAGCAGTATATACACTCATGGACAAAATTAAGTGGACATTGCAGAAATGTAAACAAATTTTTTGTTTTTTTTTTACAATGTTTTAAATAACTTTTAAATTTAGAACGTGAAATATTTGTGTAGACCTTGAAAAAACATTTATTTAACGTATATAATTGTGCAATAAAGTTTTGATTTATAGGCGTTATTAGGTAAATTAAATTAACCTTCTGTTGTTTATGACACCTATCCACTTAATTTTGTCCACGACTGTACATATTCTGCCCAAACATGAAACAGAGAATATTTTTATTCAAAGTGTCCAGAATTAATTCCATTAGTGTAAGTCCTCGGTATCGGTAACACAAGAATCCTGCAATACAGATCAGAGTCCTTAAAATGTTCCGTGCCTAGCCATTTTTGCCTGACTTCTTATTCAGGCCACTTGATATTTTCACTAAAGACTCATATATTTTGTCACACAATATTTTATTACATTATCAATATATTAGTAGCTTTCTTGTTTGGAGTAGTCATAAATTGCGTTTTGTATAATGACTCATTCGTTTGGTAGAAATATATATTGCAAAATTATATTTATCATAAAATACATGTTTCCAGCGCATTAAATAAATATGACTGCGTGTACCACTGGTGGTACACATGGCCCCCCATATCTTCTAAAGTTCCATATTTCCAATTGCCTTAATTATAAGATATTTAAAATTTCAATTTCTCAAATTTGCAGATTTCTGAATTTCTACATTTTCAATTCATCAAACACCCAAAACTTCGCACCTGCTACACAAATGCTCCAAGGCATGTTCTTCCAATTTTAGAAAACAATAGATGCAAAAGGGTTCAATAAAATGCGCGGCACTACATTCTAAACATTTTCCTTTAACCCTTTACAGTCGATCGGCGACTCTCGCTCGCCATTTGATTCAGTGCAATAATGTTTAATAAATAACTTTCAACTAAATTTGTAGTATTACGTACGTGATGTTTGAACACAGTGAAAAAGACAATACACCTAATTCTCTTTTCACACGAATTTGATTTAACACGAGTTAAAAAGAAAAAAAATTTCTCTGTTTACACGAATTGTTTTGTTTTAACACGATTTTCAATATTCAATATTCTATGAATTATTTTCTTTTTCTCAAAGTATAATTTATTTTTTTTATAATATATTTAATGAATTAAAATGTGTAAGCACGAAATAAATTAAGTGAACTCTAACACTAAGAATTTTTTAATATTGTTTACACCTAATTCTCTTTTTACACGAATTTTTTTGTATTGGTAATTAATAATAAAAATATGATTCTTTCAAAAAAGACGATCAAACTTTTTAACTAGAAAGTTTTACAGTTGCTATTTGCTAATGGTAAAAATACTTACAAATGCAATACCCGTATACGCACGAAACTTGCTATGCAAAACCTGTGTTTATTTTATATTCTTTTATATTCTGAAAAGTGCAAAAATACACACAAATGACATTGTGTCGCCTGTTTCAACACCAATATATCGTCCCGCTTCTCGTCACGGCGAATCAAATTTCTCCGAAATTATCCCAATGGCTGTCCGCAGTCGATAGAATGTCGTCCAGATCGGAGATCTAATTCGAAAAATGACACATTTGATAGACTGTGTCGCGTCCAGCACGCGACACGCGCACAGCGACCTGGAATTTTCCACGTGGGATCGGCCCCGAGGCACCGGTGTCGCTGGAACTGTCGCAAAGTGGGCTAAAGGCGACCCACATGTGCGGGTCGCCGACGAACGCGACGCATTGAGGTCGCGGTCGATGAGAAACGAGCGCTTCCGCTAGACGACTCAAGACGCGTTTGTGCTTTCAAAAGATTTTAATCTTTTCCCATGCATTTTCATGGATCACTAACAAATAATAGATATCATACACATTTTTCAACCACGGATTTTTATTGTACACTGCGGTGTCATAACTATAGCACCACCTACTTTTTCAGTTGTTCTATAGTTCAGAGAAAAAATGCAAACAATTGACTGCCGGAGCTGAAATGATATAGGATGCAATAAATTTTACATAAAGTCTCATCGAAGTTGCTCTTCTATACGAAACAATATACACTATGCAACCGACAGGAAGACCGTTTTGGCGGTTGTCCTGAAACATAAGACATACGCGATCGCTCCTCCTACCCTCACCTAGAACCGTCGAAATTTGACACCGATTGACGATCGCAGACTACTGATTGTTTACGGTCTTCGGGTCAACTAGTGTGCGTGACCGCGCGACCCAATAAATTCCGCCGCCAAAAATGCGTGAGACTCGCTGCGACCATCTTTTTTTTTTCGGCCAATTACACTGTCCAACAAATTTGAACTATTTTTCGACGTTTCAAATAACACTATGCGATTATTATAGTGTTTCTCGTGCTGATTAAGAATCTGCAACCCGTTTGTCTCCAGCACGTACAGTTTTTGAGAAATTTGATTTTGAAAAAAAAAACACATTTTTCAAATTCAAACTAATTTTGCGAGGTAATTATAAAAGATACTAAAATTCTGATTATATCAGACGATTCTATAGACTTTCCTGAATACAACGGTATTTATTTGTTATGCGTTCTGAATATTTAAACATGTTTAAAAAATCATTGAATGCGAAGAGACACCGATTTTGCACCAATTTTTGCGTATATTTTTCAATTTATCTTAACCCTTTTAGTGCCGGGCGCAAAACAGGTGCCTATGCGCGAATAACCGGCCGAATTTGACAAATATACAAGAGTTTGGAAAAACAATCATAAAAACCAAACTACAAATGATATTTACATGATTGAAATTGCAAAGTATTCAGAACGAAATAGAGAATAATGCAATGACACTAATTTTTCAATATCAATTGAAAATCATGTGAATAACATAATTATAAATCATTACAAAAAATATAAAAATTAAGTTCTCTCTTTCAAAATGTTTTTACACATAGGAAAATGCATCGTTTCATCATAACTTTATATAAAACACTTAGTACGCATGTATAATTTGCATTTCCAATTTATTTTGTAAAAAAATTTATGATGTTTCACACACAAAAATAAAAGATAACTCGATGGTACAGTGCGGGCGACAAACGGATTTTATCTGTTACAAGACAAGTGGTCGGTGTAGGTAATACAACATTGCTGAAACAAGATTATAAATATATTTATGATATAATTTTGTATATTATTTATTATTATAAATAGTGGTATTTAGTTATCTGGCTATTGCAAATGTGTAACATTTCCTTATCATAACTCACCCAAATCATTTACTTAGCATCGATGTTTACTGATGCATACACCGTGTAACCCTTTATAGCAATGATTACAAATTCAAATTCAATTTTTACCCTTTATTCAATGATTTTCGGTGCTAGGGGATTATTTAGTGTCGAGTTTCCATCTTATCGCTCCAGCGTAAACAGAGTCTTGGCACTTACTGGCGTAAAATATGTAAAAAATCACACCCAAACCGGTTTCTAAATTCTTTTGCAACAAAATTAGATCATTTATAAAATTATTTTGAGATAGAGTTCTCTCGCAATGCGAATAGTAAACCGCTACAAGGTGCGGACCGATATATCGGCACTGGCACTTCTCGTCAGTGGAGCAAGAGCCGATATATCGGCCTCCGGCACTAAAAGGGTTAAAAAGTAAGGGTCCAGTGAAAAATCGAACTATATCACGCGATAGAGCAGACATTCACCTTTAAAAAGCACCCAAAGAAAGTTGAAACGTCGTTTTGTTTACGATACCAGAAGCAAAATAGCAACGCGGGAAACGAAGCGAGGACAGTGGTTCGTCGCGTCAAAGCCGTGGCTCCGTATCCCGCCTATGTTAGCGCGATGCAAGGTACGTTCCCTATGGCGTGAGAACCACTGTCCTCGCTTCGTTTCCCGCGTTGCTATTTTGCTTCTGGTATCGTAAAAAAAAGGACGTTTCAACTTTCTTTGGGTGCTTTTTAAAGGTGAAAGTCTGCTCTATCGCGTGATATAGTTTGATTTCCCACTGGACCCTTACTTTTTAAGATAAATTGAAAAATATACGCAAAAATTGGTGCAAAATCGGTGTCTCTTCGCATTCAATGATTGTTTAAACATGTTTAAATATTCAGAACGCATAACAAATAAATACCGTTGTATTCAGGAAAGTCTATAGAATCTTCTGATATAATCAGAATTTTAGTATCTTTTATAATTACCTCGCAAAATTAGTTTGAATTTGAAAAATGTGTTTTTTCTTCAAAATCAAATTTCTCAAAAACTGTACGTGCTGGAGACAAACGGGTTGCAGATTCGTAATCAGCACGAGAAACACTATAATAATAGCATAGTGGCATTTAAAACTTTTTTTGGCTGTTGGACAGTGTTACTGCCGTCGCGTCTGAACGCCTGGCCAAACCTCCTCACCGGACTTCTTGTCGGCCGCATAGTGTACTTATTTTACATAATGTAGTGTGATTTTTCGGCAATAAGTGATCTTGAAAAGAGCAACATGCGTGTATGTACTTGATGTATCGTAAGGTGAATGGTCTTGCGATTCTGCGTCGATCGAAATAATCCGTATGTACGAGAAAGATTGGAATTTTTCGTGAGAGGTCAGAAAAGGTGACATGACGAGGACAATAGTTCCCACTTAACCCCCACTCCTGTTATCGACCATCTTCTCATTGCGTACGATTTCGACAGTTACGCAATCGTAACTCCCATGCCTTTCACGAAAAAGCGAACATCGATTCGAATAGGTTTACAGTTACCTTTTGAACGAACTCTGTTAACCGCGAAGCACGGCCCGACAGTTTCACTAGTTTTATTAACGCGTTGACTGTTCCGGAAAACAAAACGCGTTTAAGGTTTTAAACGGTCTACGTGTACCAGATTTTCTATCGGGTCATTTTGGCCTAATGCAGTCGTACTTTCTAGCATGAACTCTTGTACTCGTATCGTTGTTTGAAATTTTATTAACGCGTTAACTGTTCCAGAAGTCAACACGCGCTTAAGGTTTTAAACAGACTGCGTGTAACAGATTTTATCGGGGCATTTTGAACTAAAGCAGTTACACTCTACCCTACATCTGTAGACGTGTCGTTAGTTGAAATTGTATTACGACTGATTATTGTGGAACTCAAATTGTTTTGAAAAATGTACGTGTACCGATCTGCGTAGTACGCACAGCGAACAGATGCGGAACAAAGATAAAAATTTAAATTAGAAAATATGGAAAATTAAGAACTTCGAAATTTAAACTGTTAGAAACATAAAAATTTTAAAAATTGGGTCATTTAGAAATTTAGGAATTTATTTGGATGTTTGGAAGTATGGTGGAAATTTAGAAGTTCCTGAATTTGGATATTCTGAGATCTTTACATCTGGGTACTTCGATGATTGAAAATTTTGAAATGTAAGAATTAGTTCGTTTGGAAATAGAAAGAGTGACTATTTGAAAATAGGTATCGGAAAATTTAGAAATTCGGATTTGGATAGAGTTTCGGATTTTTTAATTTGCGGAATTGAACGTTTTAGAATTTTTGAATTCGGAAATTATGGATATTCGAAGTTTTAGAATTTTGAACTCTGGAGAACTGGAAATTTGAAAAATTACAAATTTAGAAATTTAGACATTTGAGTATTTAGAAGTTTAAAAGTTTTGGAATTTGCGGAATTAGAAGTCTGAAAGTTTAGGATTCTAGAACTTTGATATTTAGAAATTTTGCAATTTTACAATTTGGGAACTAGAAAATTTGGAAATTTGAAAGTATTTTCGAATTTTATTCTATATACACTATTAAATTACCTAAAAAATCACCGTGTTATTCATTGACAAATCTAAATCGTGTCACACTCACAATTCAAATGTGATAAATCTTATTCGAAGTTAGAATTCGTTTCAGTCTGAATTCCGCTTATAATTTGCATAGTCAATAATCGTTGAATATAAAGTAGATATAACATTTCACTTTCCTTAATTCATTTCAATATTACAATTTCAAATAATTTCTGACTGACGCAAATGAAAAATAAATCGAACGACAAGGGATTAATAAAGTTAAAGTGAAAAATATACAAACATAATACAAGAAAAGGATTTATAAACACGATGCTTTCTGCTTTACTCATATCATACAGGATAACATCGTATTCGGTAAACTTTTCTTTGTTAAATATAAAAAGGAAATATGACTTACTTTATTTAATGCGTGCAATATTGCTACGTACTCACTAGTAACAACAATTTCATAATCATTTCGGACTTATATAACTTCCGTGTACAATTAATGCGATATTCATATTCAGTGTGACGAAACAAGTAAAATAACATACAGGGTCTGTCCAGAAAGTAATGCAATTATGCACGTAAATAAAAATTTATTTGTATTATTGGCACGATCCTTTAATATTCCTCAAAGTACTCCCCTTGGGCATCAACACACTTTTGCCAGCGACTTTTCCATGCTTGGTACGCATCCTGGAAAGCGTTGATGGAGACCTCGTTAATGCCTTCGTCACGGCGAATTGAATCGCTTCTATGGTTCCAAAACGAATTCCTTTGAGATCAGTTTTCGTTCTCAGGCACAGGAAGAAATCTGCTTGAACCATGTTAGGACTCTAAGGGGGTTGTGGTAACGTTACCAAGCTGTGCTTGGTTCAGAATTCTTGGACGCGCAGAACGGTATGGCAGGGAGCGTTGTCGTGGTGCAAGTGCCACGTAGCGGCGATTTCTTTTCGGGTACTGTTCGAGATACATAAAGGAATAGGAATTTGTGTTTTAGTACGATATTCGAGCGACATATAATAATAAGAATCTTTCTTTAGAACGGTATGCAGGCTTGTCTATATCCAGGTCAAGGGATATTAACACTTAGCCAACCGATCGGGTAAATCTACCCATTTCGAATACCTGTACTTTTTGAATAACCATTAGAAAATTGTTGGATTTTTGCAGAAATCCTGTATGATATTTTGAAGGAATTTTTCATTGCTGTGAAAACGTACGTTCAACGATATTTGGGTATAAGTCAGAGCCATAAAAAACGGTCAGCGCGAGCTCTGCGCCAAGGTCGTAGCTGACCGTTAAGAGAAAACAAGACTCTCTTCTCTAGAGGGTGCATAGTTGTACTTCCCCTTAGCTTATGCGAAAAATAGCCATTTGCAGTACAACCCGAGAAGTCGGTTCGGTAACAGCACGTAGTAAGCACAGTCCCTGAATTTCCAGCGCGTTCAGGACTGAACACATTGTACATTTTCTATTTTTTACTGTATACAGGGTGTCCCAAAAGTGTTGAAGCCGGAAATAGGAGGTAGGTGGGGTCATTCTGAACAACTTTTTCATTTGCAAAAATGTCGTGTGGGGCTTCATTTTTAAATTAGTAACAAAAAATACCGACCAATCAGAGCGCAAGAATCGCGCGCGCTCGGAGACAGAAGTGTAGGCCTGAGTTATAATTGGCTGTGGTCGCAATTGAATCGCGAGGCGCGAAATTCTCGCGTTCTGATTGGTCGGTGTTTTCCGTTAATAATTTAAAAATGAAGTCCCACACGACATTTTTGCAAATGAAAAAGTTGTTCAGAATGACCCCACCTACCTCCCATTTCCGGTTCCTTCGACACTTTTGGGACACCCTGTATAATAAATATTCGTTGCGTTTGTTGGAGGCAAACAAACTCTGTGGTTAATTATTCAACAAAAATAACTATTATAAACTTTTATTTTCGAATTTTGTATAAGCAATATTGAAGTCTTTGAACGGAATTGTTACCGTAAGATATAACTTTTTATTTCAAATAGCAAATTTCAGTACGTGCTACTTCAGAAAAATGCGCGGTGGAAACTGCACAGGTCTCTGTGGCGCGTGCGGTCGGCTAAATGTTAATATTAGCCAGTTTGGGTGAGCACCGTGCAATTAACACTATTTCTACCACGATTTTATGTATACCTATTTCAACCAAAAGGTGTCTTCCGACGCCTTTTGAATACAAATCATTGCTGTAACTGGTTGAGATTTCAAATTATGAGTTAAACGTAGATAATTTGAGGAATATATTTATTGATACACTGATGTGTATTTATTGGAGATTATTTAATTCATCAAGCTACAAAATATTAGGGTCACATAAGTTTCTTCCTTTTTGTAATATGACACAAAGTGGAATAGAGGGATAGAGAAGGTTGATACAGCTGAACAATTAATGCAACGAATCAACTTTAAACTATAAATATTGTGTATGAATGTCTATCAAAAAAGGAAATAACTTATGGAACACTCTAATATACAATCAATGCAGTGGTGTACACTAAAATGCAACAAAGGAAATTGGCGTATATTAGCTGGGGAAAAATGATATCGCTGAATTAATTTAACAACCATTGTATGAAAAGTAAAAAAATGAATTGTGGAGACGATTCAACATAAAGAATAATTTTATGTTAAAATTTGAAAGGTGTCTTTTAACACCTATTGGTGGAAATAGTGTTAAATGTCCTGCTTAACCCAAACCGGTCTCATCATAAAGCCGAAGTCCGCGTTGAGCTTACAACTCAATGACGGTATAGTTCCGCAATACGATTTATTACCAAGGGTTTTTTCAGTATCTCGGACATGTGTTCACCAGCGGCCGAGTTGCCATTCCACCCAGGGACTCAATGCACTACGAGCGCACTGGAAGGGATGAGACAATCTCGGTCGCTGATTAGTTATTCGCATTTTTCAAGGACCGCCTTCTCACCTCGTCATCTTCGTGGCAAGGGTGGGATGTCGACGAAAAGTCGACAAGGGTGGTTCTGGAATACAAGCTGGTCAGATACAATTCAGAGTTAGAAACAATCAGATACAATTCAGAGTTAGAGACAGTTACATACAATTCAGAATAGAAGACAGTCAGATACAAACTAACTTTAGACACGATCAGATACAACAAGGCTTAGAGATAGGTAGTCAGTCATTAGCATAAGTTAGAATACTCAGTTAGGAGTCGATCAGTTGTTATAATCAGTTCAACAGTTAGAATAAATCAGCATTAAACCAGAGAAACCTTTAACTCTCCTTGGTCCAAGTGTTAAGCATCTTAGTTAATTAAATATCAGAGTGCATTTGGAGGTACACCGTGCGTTAACAGGTATGGACCACCCTTTTCCTCAACCCGTCATCATTTGTATGTAATATGTGGAATTGATTGTCTACCCTTGAGTTACAAATTCTTTGTGGACCAAACCCTTCTTGTCCAAAAAGACAATGAGCATAGTTGAGAGCGGAGTCCCCGTATGTTTCTTTAACCATTTGGTAGGTGTCGACGAGGCTTTTATTCAATTTAACACAGAATTTAATTACATAACATTGTTCGACCATTGTGCGTCGTGACACAGGCATTGACAATAGGTTAACGTTTATAAAGATTTTGACGCCCCCGAAGCGCGGATCACGTCGAGGTTGTAAACAAATGAAGTTAAGAGTCCCTTCCACCTATCCCAACAAGTCAGAACACGCTCGGATAAGGAAAACTGTCGGAAATAAACAAATTTCATTACTTTCTGGACAAGCCCCGTATATCATGTGCTAAAAGCTTGGGGGGACAACGGTAAAGTCATGCTGGACCGTCTACAGTTAACACTTGAACTACTGACAGTTAAGATGGACGTCTCTCTACAGAAACCGCTTAAAATGACTGGTCTTCAGACAGTACATAATAATACAATATTTTATATTTATTAATATACTTTTTTACAAGAATAAATCCATGTTATTTATTACGATCTTGATATTATTAACCTCTTTAGATTCATGATCTCTAAATGAGAGTTGTACATTTTACCGCTTACGTGTTAATAAGAATTATACAACTATAAAAGAACATACATACTCTGAAACATCGTCGCGTCAATAGTGATATTTGTGATATTCGTAAAGCCTGTCCCTTTAAATTGGTTATATAAAGCGGGAAATTTAAATCGAGCGGATTTAATTTCAGGCCAATCCCTAATAATTTGAATTATTTGTAATTTTTTATATGTCACTAATATTGGTTTTCGAAACATTTATATTAATTTTGCAATGTTGAAAGAGGAGGGCATTCGTTAAAATGATTAATATTAGTATTAATATTAATACTAAATATTAGGGGGACCGGAAAGTAATGTTTTTGCGCATGCGGATATTTGTTTTTTTTTTCAGGTATTTTGCACAAAAATCAATTGATTTTTATCGATCCGGCATAGAAAATTTATACAATAGATGGCAAAAAGTTGTTGATAACGAGGGTGATTACATCATTGATTAAAAATAAAAACGTATTAAAAATTTATCTGTTTGACTCAGGGGGGCAATTTGATTATAAGGGGGGGGGGGGGCAATACGAAAATGGACTCGACCCGAGTTTAACCCTTTTGCTCCGGGCCATTTAAATGCAATGCTAGATTTCGGTGCCAAATTTAACGAAAAAAGCAAATTGTTAAATAATTGCGGTAAATAATTATTAGGTATAATTTTGCTTGACGAGACCAAAATATCAACTGGGTGTTTGGCGTCGTCAAGTAAGCCTCCTTGCGACAGACGGCAGGCTCCGCGGGGAACCCCGGACATTCTAAAATCTCGCTAAACAACGCAGTTGTTCGCACCTGAATGGCCCATCGCAACTTCTGTAGTGTTTCAATTCAATTTTTTAATATTAAAAATTATGTATGTTACTTAGGGAGGCATAAGAATTTCAGAAAGGCTAAGGTGGGGCATGGCACAAAAAAGGTTGGGAAACACTGTCCTAGAACAACAAATTCGTGTGAAAAAGTGTATTTATTCTTATTGGTGAATCGCGTTATTTCAAAACCGTGTAAAAAAAGAGTTGAGTGTATTCTGCTGTAGACGTATCGAAGGTGGCGCCCTCTAAGGTGGCCAGTAATATGGCGGGAGCAATAATTCCAGAACGAGTAGACGGCGCTCGCCTCGAGCGAAATATATTATAATTCTGGACAGGACACGCGTTAAAGATGTCGAGATTCCACTGTAAAGCCGGTCGACGAGAAACTGGTCCCTACAAGGACAACGAGGTAAGGGGGACGAACGATTCGCCACAGGTCGTTTCGTCGACTGCTTTTCAGCAGGGCCCCGTTACTTTTTACGCTCGTGCTTAAAACGCACGCATGCAACTTGCCCTCGAGGCCGTGCCTTTTATGCAGAAAGTGTCAGTGACCCGGCCGACCATTAACCCGTTCGCTTGTTGCCCACTTCCGGTGCTTTGTGCACCGATACGACCTTTCGTTGATTCGCGTTTGTATAGATTTTCTTCGATTTCTTTTTTGGCCCCGACAACTGAACGTTCTTCGAAATTGGGACATACAGATATGCACCCGCGTCCGTGAGAACTAGGATCCATGTCCATAAGTAGTATATCAGATATAATTTGGAGATTATATGCTCTTGTGTTTTCGAAAACTTCGTGTACTTACAGAACTCGGTTCAAGAGAACGCTGATTTTTATTATTTGATTTGATTAAAGGTGAAGCGAGATCATTTTTGCTTAAAAAAAACATAACTTTAACACGTTGCCGCACACTTTTAATTTAGCGATCGTGCTCAGAAACACATTTTTTTTTTTATCCGAATTGTTAAAGGATAAAAAGTTGCACAAAAAACCATTTATACGTTATCTCGAATGTTAAATTCCGATATTCCTTTGTTTATTCAGTAAAATGTCTAGGACGTCTATAGCCGTCATTTTTTTCTGTATATTGTCAAAAGTCGGACAGCTATAGCCATCATTTGCGGCAACGTGTTAAATGATATTAAAATTTTAACGCGAATTAATCGACATTTTGTACGTTAAAATTGAGACTTTTGTTTAAAACTATTTGTGAACCTAGAAAGTAAACAAAATTATAAATCTTTACTGCCGCGAAAGTGACTTGTTTTGACTACGTATTAATAAGAACATCGAAAGCTATGTACATACAGTTTTTAACACACTTCAAAATTTAATAAATTTTTAATATACTCGAGTATTCAAAAATTGCATTCAGTGTAAAGAAGTTATCTAATTTTTGAGATATTTAATATTATGAAGTCAAACGTGAAGCCGAACCTAGTAAGTGCCCTAATACTTATACATGAGAGAATATATCCCAATTTAAAAAAAAAATTACACACTGAAAAGGTGATTTTCGTTCTACAGGATGTCCCACAATTATGGTATGAGCCGGAAAGGGGTGGTATGTGGGGCTATTTTGAACAACTTTTTCCTTTGCAAAAATATTGGATGAGGCTTCATTTTTAAATTATTAAAGAAAAACAAACCGACCAATCAGAGCGCGAGGATCACGCGCGCCGTATGTTCGAACGCGACCACGGCCAATTATAATTCGGGGCTACACTTCTACCTCCGAGCGCGTGCGATCCTCGCGCTCTGATTGGTCGTTGTTTTTCCTTAATAATTTAAAAATGAAGCTTCGTCCAATATTTTTGCAAAGGAAAAAGTTGTTCGGAATAGCTCCACATACCACCCCTTTCCGGCTCGTGCCATAATAGTGGGACACCCTGTATATTGTACACCGATCTGTAATCATACGGTAGTGGAGAACAAATAGTTCTCCGCTTGTTCTTCCGCTTGTACTCTTGCCGTTCGCAATTGGCGAATAAACGCACCGTTCTCCGTTGAAACCGAAATATCGCAATATCATTAATTCCAGTGCCTCCTACACAGTAAACTACAGATAAGTTTAAACCGAATTTTTAAATTCCCGAAACTCGAATTCGAAGCTGTAGAAAATTTCGAAAGTTCTTAGAACTTGAGGTGTTAATTTGGTTCATCTTATTTCGAGAACACATATACAAACTTTTCAAGTTCTCATCACACGCGTTCTTTCTACAGCTATACGATCACGATCGAGTGTTGGTCTGGTCATATTCTTAGAAACAAAAACTGATTCCAGCATTCGCACAGCATCAGGCTCCGAATACAGTAAAGTCTCGATACAACGAAGAATTTATCCCCACTACTACGGGAAAGACGTTGAGAAGCTCGCTCGCCGAGAAATGTAACGTGATCCGGGTTCCAACATACTTTTTAGGTAACAAATATTTGTCAATAGATTTTTTACATTTTTCTGACTGATCTGATGTTGATTAAAGTTTCATAAGAAAAAGACTTTGAGTATAATTAACAGAATAATATAAGCTTATACTGAACAGAATAATACAAACGTTTATTGAACAGTTTAAGATTGACAGTTTGTTAGACGCCATAGACCAAAACAGATGAAATATAAAGAGAACATAGAATCAATTAATCAAAGATATAACATAGATGAAAAAACATCAACGAAACTAACTATCGCTATCAAATACATTATTTGACCATAAACTTATTAAACATAAATGTACGAATGTACGAAGCTACTTTCAACAAAAACATCAGAAATAAAGAAGTTTTATTCCTCCGTTAAGATTGCCTCATCGATATGTTGCTGTTTGTTTACGTTCATCTCGGACGTTTTCTTCGCTTGTTCGTATACATTCAGCAAACTTCAATCAATGTAGGAAAAACAGGATATAAACTAAATCACAAATCTGGAGAATTCGCTTATTTCGACACTATAACCTCTACCACTTACTTCAATCGCATTTACACATTTCAGCCATATAAGTCTATGATTTCGACTGTCAGACGTATCGCGTGATTATCCGAATATTACCGAAGAAAAACGAAGTGACCCGACGTGTCATTCTCGTCCATTTACCGCGAATCTTACTATAGTAAAGTTTCGAAGCGAGTTAACCGTTTGAAATTACGAATAAACATGTTTCGAGTTATGTCATCGTTCGATTTACGTTAAACAGCAAAATGTTACAAATATGTTCGTAAAGCTTGCATAGGAAAAATATTCAAAATAAAAGTTTTAGTCTTGCATTAGGATTGCCCCACCGCGTTACTGTTTGTTTACGTTTGGTCTCAACGTTTTCTTCAATGCTTCTTCTACATTCAGTAAGCTTCGATCAATGTAAGAACTGCACGATGTAAGCAAAAGTTTTGATGCGAGAGATTCGTTTATATCCAGACCTCACTGCATTTGAATATGCAACAATACACGAATCAAATTATCTCGAAGTACACTGCGAACGATTATTCGGTAATTTTATACGTCTTCTTATCCGTGTTACGAAAGTTTCAAATTGCGAAAAAAGCGTGACGTCTCGAATTGTGGGAACTCGAAACTTTCTTGTGTTTCGAGGGGTATCAGACAAAGTGTCCCTGGAAGAAACAGTTAGAACTAACCTAAAGAAACTTCGAGCAGAAGTTTCAGATCGTTTCACTTGTCATCGTTAATGAAATTAAACAAACAGTTGGTCACCAATGGGGACATACTCGCTAATGGGTGCATTTACGTTATTCGGGTTTGGTTTACGTTGAATTTATTATATGCCGGTCTACAGTCGATACGGTAGCGGAGAACAAGTTTGACCAACTTTAAAACATGCCTCTGCAACTAGATCTCTCCCGTTCGCTGGACGGAACTATGGCGATAAATTATGTTCGCCCACGCGACCGTTGCTTTTCCGGGGTTTCGTAAGGTCATCGTTATCGATAACGCTTTCCAGAACGCCGATATTAACGATCATTTGAAAACAGACGTTCAATTCTATTCGATCCTCAAGCTCGTTTAACACGTTGCCGCAAATGACGACTGTAGCCGTCCTACACATTTTATTTAACACTAGATTTACGGGACCCGTCAAAATGACGGATCTTAGATTTCTTATTTTCAATATTGAAAATTATTAAGAAGCTTATGTTGAAATGAATGTTAACAATCATCGAGATAAAGAATCTTTCTGTACACTGGTATACGTATTATCCAGTATTTACTTCTATAAATAGTATCTACAGTTCAGGTTTATTCATAATTCTACCTTCATACCGATATATGTTCACAATTTTATGAATTGTAGAATGCGGTTTGTCAACAGTTTTACTCACTGCTCGAAAAGATTTTCCTTCACAATATAATTTTATAATTAATTTTCGCATTGAACGATCTATTTCTTTTCTCTCGGTTGCTATGTCGCTACTAATATTCAAATAAATAGGTAACAAGCAGTCATTTGTTTTTAGTTGCTTAGCAATAACATTTCATGAAGTATTTCCCGGGACTTTTCGCCAGTAATACCAACATTTAACGTATAACCAGGCAACATAATTTAACAAATTTATTAGGTGTACACTCAATTTTGTGTCAATGAAATAGTAATATTTTTATATTTTCAGTTAAATATAAGCAAATAGTTAGTGTCATTTAAAAACCTTTTTATTAATTATTACCTAAATTACACAAGTAAATGTAATATTGCAATACTATATTCAGATATTTACATTTTCGTTCATTTTCTCCGCAATTTTATCTACCAACGTAGGTGTGCACTCAATTTTGTGACTAACTGTATAAAATGAACTATAAAAAGTTTATTTTCAATTTAGATGCAACTGGTCATCGAACTTCTGTAAATCTAGTGTTAATAAAAAAAGGAACATCGTTATTACGAAGTGTACTAATGCATTTATTTGTTGGTTATTCAGTAATACGTGGAGAAGAAAGATGTAACATTCAAGATAGCATATCAATTGTTTTTTGTGCGATTTTTCATTCTTTAACAATTCGGAGAAAAAAAAAATGTGTTTCTGAGTACGATCGTCAAATTAGAAATGTCCGGCAACGTGTTAACTTCCTTGTGATGTTAAGACAAATCGTAGAAGTATGCGCCGGAAGTGTCGTGGAATGCTGTGGAGTGAAGAATGATGTTCGTTTGTGACTCATGAAAACTAGTCTGAAACGTCTTCACTGATGATTCGGTTAATCTATTCAGTTGTTTCGAGTGAACTTTTTGCTCGCTCGTTTCAGGATTTCATTAAATTTGAAATATTTCGTTTATATTATTCACTGTCTTCACAGTTGACCCGTTGTTGATCCCTGTTGCAAATATAGTGTGCATTTCTTCGATTTTTGAGAGGGAATAATGAATAATTTTTTAATTAAAGCAATTCGACAAATTTATTGTATGGCAATTTTTAAATTGTTAAATTTTTATTATGTCTTTTAGATAATAATATTACTATATTGTTGTTATGATATTGTTACATTATTATATTATTTTATTGCTGCGTAATTTTATGATTATATTACAATATTATTTTATTATATCATTATGCGATTTTGAATATTATATTATTTTTTAAATAAATTTTTGTTAACAGAAAATATTTGTTTATTGATATATTACTGATGTTACTCATAAGAGTTGAAAAATGCATTTTTCTTCAATAAGACATGTGGTACATTAAATGATTAATTATATTGCTTTTTTAATTAATTACATTTTTAATTTAATTGGATAGTACTGATTGTTAAAAATGATTGCATCATTCTTAATTAATCCTTGGTTCCTTTATGTTGCGCATATATTGCACAAAAGATGAAATATATGTATTCTATAAAACTGTTATATTTTATTGAACATAACTTCATTGCAGATTTTATAATTAACGAAATTATCGGAAAAATTTGATGTCTTTTGTAATTACAATTTTTTTTGTAATTTCTCCTGAAAATGTTGCTAGTTTCTCGTTAATACAATATTATGTAACTCGTAAGAGTTGAGGAATGTATCTCTTTTTAAAATTTAACAACTTATTATATGGCATGAGTAAAAATATGTAAATAACATAAACAAAAATGTTATTATTAATTTTCGTATAAATAATGTCAGTATAATTAAATATCGATGTTGTTAACTCGATAGATCTATACAAAAGAACGAAATAATAAATTACCGATAAGTTGTTAATTACACGACTAAATCAATCGAAGCAATGAATCTTTCATCGAACTCTGTTAATTATAGTTTTATAAGCATCGATACCTTCTCGGTAAAAAGCATGATCTTGCTTTTATTTTTACTTACCAGACGTACTTGATAGAATCGAAGACCCGACTGAAAATCCATGAAGAGCTGCCAATAGGTCTAATTTCAATATTCAAACGCTCTACGAGCAAAACTGGGCTATCTTGACTCTCAAGCTGCTAAAACGGGTTTTACGACCGGCTTCTGGCCACCAACACCTCCGATCTCTTCCTTTTTGCTTCTTCTTCGATTCTTCTTGCCGCACCCGACTTGCTTTCAAGCTGTTATCTTCTCGAAATGAGCTTTTCTCCCCTTCTATTTTATGCGCAATCGAAATTGCCAATGATCGATACCGAGATTTACGTTGGCAATACACTCGAACCTTGGGGAAGAGCTACTGTGTGATCACGGTCAGGTGGGATAAATTTTCAGGCACCCAAAAACCCAAGGTTTTCAAACATGTAAATCCCTAAATTTCAAGGTTCCGAAATACCCTCGCATTTCCAAGTTCCTAATTCTCCTAATTTTTAATTCCTCAAATTTCTAATCCCCTTAATTTCTAGTTTCCCAAATTGCCACTTCCCCAAATTTCAATCCAACAAATTTCTAGTTCTGAGTCCTAAATTCTGAAAATCCCGAAATTTCAAGGTTCCGAAATACCCTCGCATTTCCAAGTTCCTAATTCTCCTAATTTTTAATTCCTCAAATTTCTAATTCCCTTAATTTCTAATCCCCTTAATTTCTAGTTTCCCAAATTGCCACTTCCCCAAATTTCAATCCAACAAATTTCTAGTTCTCCTGAGTCCTAAATTCTGAAAATCCCGAAATTTCAAGGTTCCGAAATACCCTCGCATTTCCAAGTTCCTACTTCTCCTAATTTCTAGTTCCCCAAATTTCTAATTGCCCAAATTTCGAATCCCCTTAATTTCTAGTTTCCCAAATTGCCACTTCCCCAAATTTCAATCCAACAAATTTCTAGTTCTCCTGAGTCCTAAATTCTGAAAATCCCTAAATTTCCATATTTATAAATTTCTGTCTCCCAATTAATCCTAATTCCCAAAGGACCAGCCTCTCAAAATCCCTAGATTTGCATATTTCTAGAGTCCCGAGTACCAAGATTCCGAAATACCTTAATGTTCCAAAATTCTTAATTTCTGTAACTTCCAAGCCGTCAAAATTCAGGGATTTCCATACATCCAAATCCCCAAATCACAAGATCCCAAAATACTTATGTTACCAAATTTGTACTTCTTAAAACATTTATATTCACACATTTCTGTCTCCAAATATCTGCACTGTCAAATTTCTAGATTTACAAATTCCTCAACCTGCAGACTGTTAATGTATTTCTAATATTTGAGATTTGTACAGTACTTCGTTACACTAATATTAAGTTCTCGTAATTGTGCTTTCGTTTTGCACGTAAGAAAAAGAGCGGGATATCAAGACAATATTTGTCATTTTTGTTTTTTTATATGATTCTCGAAAGTCAGTAAAAGGGATGTGGATTCGGGTTTTATTTTGTTATGTGGTAGCCAATTTTGCTAAATGGTCAGCTTCGTCATTGCCCTTAATGTTTGTGTGTGAGGGGATCCAAATAAACTCTATGTAGTTGTCGTTAGAGGTTTTTTGTTTAAATTTAAAGTATTAGGAGTACAAATTAGTTCGGTCCGTTTTTTTGTGGTCAAAAATGCATTTATTACAAAACAATCTATAGGAACAGATTACTGAAAGTATTGTTTATCGCTGGTTACTACTTTTGTCCACCTCTCAGGCAATTTTCGAATTCCATCTCGGAAAAATGGCTCGTTTTTGACGCGATCCAAGTTTGGAGCCAATTTTCGATTTCTGCGAAAGAAGTGAACCTGTGACCTGCCAAATCCTGCTGCATCCGTCGGAACAACCAGTAGTCAGAAGGAACAATGTCCGGAGAATACGGCGGGTGCGGTAAAATATCCCGCTTGATCGTTTCCAAATATGTTTTCACGATTATTGCGACATGTGGCCGAACGTTGTCATGCAGAAGAATAACCGTATCATGTCTTTGCTCGTATTCCGGCCGTTTTTCTCGTAATGCACGATTCAAACGAAGTAATTGTAGTCCATATCTATTATCCATAATGGAATCGCCAGGTTGCAGCAGTTCATAGTATATGACACCCTTTTGGTCCCACCAGATACTCCTCATTGCGAACACATTCCGTGTCTTCGAACTTCTTTGGCTGTCCAGAGCGAAGCGTGTCTTCAACGCTGAAGTCATCATTTTTGAAACGTCGAAACCATTCCCTACATGATTTGTTAGTTGGAGCATTATCACCATAAACTTCCACAAGGATTCGATGCGTTTTAGCTGCACTTTTATTCCAATTAAAGTAAAAAACTAAAACCTCCCGCAAATGCTGCTTAGTTAACACAAAATTTGACATATTGAACACAGTAAAAAACAAGATTTCTGAATGAAACTCAAAGCGATATAAACTGAATATTATTGGCAGATGTCTCTGAAACAATCGAAATTCGCTGTTGCTATGAAACATTTATAACAGCCAGAGATACCATTTGAAAACGGACCGAACTAATTTGTACTCCCAATATTTTTTCCTAATTTCCAGAATGTAACGGTTTACTGTTATATTTATCTTTAAACTTTGGAGACAGAGAAGGGAATTCATTCAGCAGCAAGGACAAACAAAAGGACAAGAATTCTTTCGGTATTATTTTGACGACAGCGTTAAGCCATGGTTTTTAAGCAAAAATCTTCCACACGAAGTTATAGTTATGATTAATCGTTGCAGATCAGACCATTATAACCTTTCTGCATCCCTGGTGCATGTTCATATTGTAGAAGATGCTAAATGCAACTGTGGCTTTAAAATACAAGATTTGAACCATATTCTTTGGCAGTGTCCCTTGTTAAATATCCAAAGAACCGATTTGATGGAAAAGTTAAGTAAACTCGGTCTATTTCCACCGCTTAACCCTTTGCGGACCGCGCTTTCTTTTACCTACAGCTCCTTTATTAACACTTTAACAACCGCTCACACAACATGTGTGTGATAGCCGGAACAACCGTTAACGACCGCACACACAACATGTGTGTGATGCTACCGCCTAAGGTTGTTGGCCAGTACCACACTCCCTGTGTGACAATTTATGAATGTAAACAAGTGTGGATATTGCTATTGGCTTCGTATTTCATCGCCACGTCTTTGATTTTAGGTAATTATTGCCAATTTTAGATTTTACACTACAGTGGTGTACCACGTAAATTATGGACCAAATGTTGGCGGCTCTACGTTGGTGTCGTACACTAAGCTACCGTACAAGCGCTAGTGTCGCGTGTTTTCTATTAGCTTTGGTGTTGTGTACAAAGCTACTATTACACAATTGTTGTTGTTTTTGTTTTATGTTCATTTTTTTCGAGAATTTAATAAACTTTCTTTAAATTAATTCTTCAAAAATGTTGCCGGCCTTTGGCGACGTTTGACTGCGTAGACATGCGGCCGTTAAAGTGATAATTTAGAAAATAGATCAAGAAGTGGGCTTACAATAAAATGTATTGCAATTATGCAGGGTGCGTAACAAACACATTTTTAATTTATTAAAAGTGGCAAAGAAATGAAAACATCTTCAAACCAATCTATTTATCTGAATTCTTTCTACGAGCCGAGAGAAACGCGATGTCGAGCATAGTTCGACATTGGACCGCAAAGGGTTAATGTTAAATCCTTGCTCCATAAACTGAACATCGTAGCGTGTCTTGTAATTTACAGCTTTCTAAAAAAAAACAACATAAGAGTGTAAAATGTCATTTATCATGAAATTACTTATACTTTACTGTAACGTTTCATAAAAATATATCAAACACATAAATCTGTATAAACCTATATACAATTAGTTGTAAGCCTCGTGTACAGCTTTATAATTCTCTTAGGAGAGTTCAACTTGAGCTTAAATAATAAAAAAAAAACATTTGTCATAAAATTCATAAAACCAAGAAATTCATAAGTTATAGATACTAAATGAAGGATAACTTGGAATCCAGGATATTTATTTCTGTAACCATTTCTAGTTCGCAATAGAAGATTTACGATGTAGTTAAAGAAAAACTGTCAGGATAATAACATAGCCATCAGGGGTAATTACACAGTTCAATCGGTCGTCATTTAAATATTTATCTAGTATCTGTTTATTAATACATCCGGTCACCTTTCCATTTCCTGCGATTACATTAATCTCATTTTCCGTCGAGGCTGTCCGAAGTATCCTTAATAATTCATAATTGCCTATTAATTCTGTTAAAGTTAACTAAAAAGAAGTCCTATTAACTGCAAAATTAACATTTATTGCTTTTATTCCCGTAAAGTATATTGTATTTATTATACGCCTCTTTTTTGTTTAACTGTTCAGTGTTATAAAATTGATGAATCGAGAGTCAATATTAAAAATATAGGGAAAATGGAGGATACAGTACATTTCTTATTATTACAGGTTGACACGAAATTAAATTATTTTGTTTTTTATTTCCCGCTCCTCTATGTAACCAATTTAACCCTTTCGCTCCGACGGGCGCATATATACAGGGTGCCCCACAATTATGGTACGTGCCGGAAACAGATGGTAGGTGGGGCTATTCTGAACAACTTTTTCCTTTGCAAAAATGACGGATAAGGCTTCATTTTTAAATTATTCAGGAAAAACACCGTTCAATCAGAACGCGAGGATCGCGAGGCACTTTCGATCGCGACCACAGCCAATTATAACTCGGACCTACACTTCCGCCTCCGAGCGCGCGCGATCCTCGCGTTCTGATTGGTCGGTGTTTTTCGTTAATAATTTAAAAATGAAGCCCCACACGACATTTTTGCAAATAAAAAAGTTGTTCAGAATGACCCCACCTACCTCCCATTTCCGGCTCCTTTAACACTTTTGGGACATCCTGTATAATATATATCATTGTAAAATTTAAAGAACAATAAACGACTTCTAATTACTTCGTAGCATTCCGTACTTCAGTGTCAACTACTCAGTAATGCGCTCCGTCCACAGCGATCACATTTTAGCGCCAGCGCTCCGTAGCGAAAGGGTTAAAGAGATAGCTTTTGAACATCAAAGGTACTCTCTGTAATCTCGATACAAAAAAAATGAAATTTATCATTGAGCTTAATTAATGTACTTGTTTTTAAAAATGATATAGGTTATTACGGCTATTATGAGTTACGGGTTATAAATCAGCGATTTTATTGAGACCATTAATTTTTAGATTAAACTACATTTGATTCTTGTTATTTTTGCACGAAGGATTAAAATCTGCAATTCGCAATTTTCAGACATTAATGTTTCGTGCAAACTGGACGCAAATTGCAATTATATATTTGATGATACCGTAATCAACATTATTTATCATAAATACATTATACAACAAAGTTAGAGAAGTATTAAATTTTTGTTGGAACTAGCTCATATTGAAATTATTGTAATTTTATGTAGACGGACAAATTATGCTGCAGGATATCTGTGTTTAATCTTAAAGAGTCTTATCTTTAGCACATCTATTATATTGCTATTTAAATGCGATTGCTAAAAAAAATTTCTTTAAAATTATTTTTTTTCTTAATGTTTCCAAATATACTAATATACTAATACACATATACATAATATTTCTGAATTTCATCAAAAAAATATACGGTCAACTCTGAAACACGGTGGCGGCTCAATCATGATGTGGTGTTATGGCTGCAGATGGAGTAGGAAAAAATGAATTTATTGAAGAAACAATGGACAAAATGAAATACTTGAATATATTAAAACAAAATTTAAAATCATCAGCGGAAATGTTAAAAATTCCACCGACGTACTATTTTCAACAAGACAATGACCCGAAACACACTTCGCGTGTTGTCAGGGAATAGTTACTATATAACGTGCCAAAATTACTAAAAACTCCACCACAATCACCGGATCTCAATCCAATTGAGCATTTATGGAAAGAATTGTAGGATGTCGAGTGGTCGGTGGATCTTTCGGCGATGACGATATTTTACAGAGTCTTACTTTCCGCGCTACGCTGGTCCTTTTATATTATTACACGGACACAACACATTGGTATATTTGGGGATCGCAAGGACACACTCTTTGAGGGCACCCGCCGATTCCGCCGCGCGCGAGGCGCGGAAAAACACAGGGACCGGTACCCCTGTGTCGGCACGCGATTCCGCCACAAGGGCGGTTTCGCCTTTCGGCGTCGGTAAGGCGATTGTCGGCGAGGCGACCTATCTACAAAGCGAGCGGCCGCGGCGGTCGGTTATTCCTTACAGAATTAAAAATTCAGTTAAAGAATATGACATCAGAAATAAAGAATACGCAAAAAAAAAAAAAAGTAGTAGAAGCGTGGAGAAATATTTCGATCTCGACAGTTTCAAAATTAGTCTAATCAATGCCAAGACGTCTGCAGGCTGTTATAGATGCTAAGGGAAATGTAACGAAATACTAATATTATATAATTTCAAACAATGTTAGCTTTTATAAATAAATTTTTACCTGTACGCTGAATTTTGCATAACAAAAATGAGGACATCGTTTGCTATTATTTAATGTAATATTAATAAGTATTATATATTTCAACCTTTTTTTTTAGTATTTTATAAATTAAGAAGAGATATTACTTATAGCCCAATCCTTTATGAATAAAACAAAAAAACATTTTTAGCAAATTCGTAAGTGATGTTTATTTTCGCAAAAATAGGAAAAAATTGCAAATTTTGAAGGCTTGTAATTTTTAAACAAATTCGAAATCGGCAAAATGGTGACTTAAACCTCCCCTAATTTTACATAGACTATAACATATTTTATTAAAACAAAATCGCTGATGGTGAGGTCAAAAAGTGATTGATTTGGCGTGGAATGACACCCTGCCACAGAACGGTCCTCGAACCCTTCGTTGGGACGACGGTCTTATTGCTAATTGTTATATAGAAATCCTAAATCTATTGCCAATGTAAGGGCATTGGTGGCCTCAACAGATAGTATCGTGAAATTCCAAACAGAGCAAATCCATGCGCGGCCGAGCCTATAGTTGTCGAGATGTACCAACGACGCGTCGATAACCGGGACCAAACGTTTCATTGGCGTGGCGATTGTCTCGTGTGCCCCATTGTGGTTTAGTCACGACACACTTTCGTCACGAGGAAAGCACGTGACACGTCGCAGACTGGCAGCCTGTGGCACGTGACAACCGGATAAAAATGGACTGTCGAGGATCTCGGTCTTCGGTAAAGACTCGATGTAAGCGAATTTCTCGGATGCGAACTTTCGCTTATATCGTGTAGTTCCTACACTAATTCGAGTTTACGCAGAAAAACGGCCGAAGCGTCCATAAATCAACGATAACGTGTCGATGCTGCGAATCTATTGCAAGATAACATCATTTTTATTTTTGATTTTTTCTTTATGAAATACAGTAACCGACATAATAAAGTGACCATCTGTATAGCCAATACAGAATATCTTAAAACTAATGTTTTTAATGAAGAAGGATTCTATTATCGAGCCTTTTTGAAAGGTTTATCGTCACACCAACAGTTACTTACAAAAATTAAAAAGAATATTTGCAAGTACAGGTAACCCTCCTGTAACACGGTAGTTAGGTTCCTAGAAAATGCTGTGTTGTGTGAAACCGTGTTGTATGAGACTCAGAGCGAATGCAAAAAGGGGGGTTACGTTTCGAAAACTTATTAAAAACAAATATTTTTTTTTTAATTCTACGTGAACAACTTAATTTTTATTAAAAATATAAATGTATGCGGATGTCAAAGATCGTGCAGCAACTGCACTTCTTATTTCTTTTTCATTTGTCTTAATAGTCTGGACTGTTGCTTTCCGCAACAGTGTATGTTTAACACTAGGTTTACGGGACCCGTCAAAATGACGGATCTTAGGTTTCTTATTATCAATTGCGAAAATTATTAAAAAGCTTATGTCGAAATGAATGTTAACCATCATCGAGGTAAAGAATCTGTCTATAAACTGGTATATGTATTATTCGTTGTTTACTTCTTTCCATAGTTCATTTTCAATTTAGACTTAAGTGGTCATTGAACTTCCGTAAATCTAGTGTTAAGACGGCAAGCATCGCCGCGGTGGGAGAAGTAAGTACAGTGTTGTACAAAGGTTTTTGCAATTTTCTTATCGTGTTAGAGCGAAACCGTGTTAACGTCGTTTTTAATGTTCAATAAAATATATATTTTTATATTATTTTTTTAATATTATGTTTTATTTTATATTCACTATGGTAGTTCATAATATTTGTACAAATACATTGTTTTTTCATATTTATTAAAATAGTTCTTAACATTCATACATAGTGTCATGTCATATTAATTACGGTGGTCCTTATAAAAACAATTTATTACTTTTTCATAATTACTAAGCAAGTCTTTTCTATGCGTACATATTATTTTTTATAATCATCAACGTAGTCGGTCATATTGATAAAAATATATTATTTATTATATCGATTAAAATGGTTCCTAACACTCATACATATTATCTTGACATATTCATGAATGTTTATACAAATATATTACTTTTTCATAATCGTTAAGCTAGTTCTTGATATGCAGACATATTATTTTTTATGTTCATGAAATTAATCCTTAATATTTACAAAAAAATATTATTTGTTTTTTATTCAGTAAGGTAGTCCTTGACAATCGTACATGTCATTCTTCCATCGTCATTAAGGTGATCCTTAATATACTCATAAGCACTAAACTCCGTTCTTTATACATAAAACCGGTAATTACCTGTATTTACGAAAGAATATTTGTTGCCGTGTTTAAATAATGGTGCGCAAAGAAACGATGTAAACTTCGCGAGAAGCATGATTACGTAAACGATTGTATCGCGAGGCGTTCGTCATGGTCCACGGCGAAGCAACTGGTCCGCGTAGCAAACTTCAGCAATTCCGTTCGCTGACAAAAGAGCACGATTTTGCAACCCGGCCGTGTCAAAATGTGCACGCGTTGCCTTTGATATAATCGTGCTTGCTTAACGTGAGAAAAAAATACGCGGCTCCGATTGCGTAATGCCGATCCACGCCACGATTTCGATGCAAAACGCTGCTTAGGTAATCGTAAAAGAATAGGTTTGAAGGTTGACCGGGCTGGACCGTTGCTTCTTCACGCACTATACCATGAATGGTGTATAATATTCGGTTGACACTCTACACCAGGTGTGGCCAAACCATGGCGCATTGAAGGGTTTTTCTTGGCGCACAAAAGAAATTTTTTTTCTAGAAAAGAGCAATTAAGACATTATAGATACGTGTTAAAGTTTTCTTATTATAATTTATATCTGTTGCGCAATTAACCCTTTCGCTACGGAGCGCTGGCGCCAAAATGTGATCGCTGTGTACGGAGCGCATTACTGAGTAGTTGACACTGAAGTACGGAATGCTACGAAGTAATTAGAAGTCGTTTATTGTTCTCTAAATTTTACAATGATATTTATTATATTCAGTAACATCATCTTATTTTCTAAAATATAAAAATTTAATCATAATTTATTTTTTTTAATATTATATTATAATGTTCATATAATATTTTTTAATACAACGAAATTACTAAAGTATTTAAAGCCCAATATTTTGTTTCCCATATGTTTCCCGTATGTTTGCAATAATTTTCTTATAAGAGTTAAATGAAATTTGGCAAACAGTAATTTTGTCGCAGTTGTTGATTGAAAAAAAACGATATGCATTCCACACAACCATGTAGCATGTGGAAAAAGTATTTTTTGTACCATTTTAAACTTTTACGAATACATTCAACCGATTTTAAAACTATATAAATTTTGTCAACGGCTCCCATATTGGCATTATAATCAACGACGAAGATCGGTATGAACGTATATACCGATATACTTACGCTCTTCGTATATGAATGGTCATTCTTCGAGGGCGTATACAGGGTGTCCCAAAAGTGTTGAAGGAGCCGGAAATGGGAGGTAGGTGGGGTCATTTTGAACAACTTTTTCATTTGCAAAAATGTCGTATGGGGCTTCGTTTTTAAATTATTAACGAAAAACACCGACCAATCAGAGCGCGAGAATCGCGCGCGCTCGGAGGCAGAAGTGTAGGCGCGAGTTATAATTGGCCGTGGTCGCGATCGATTCGCGTGACGCGCGATTCTCGCGTTCTGATTGGTCGGTGTTTTTCGTTAATAACTTAAAAATGAAGCCCCATACGACATTTTTGTAAATGAAAAAGTTGTTCATAATGACCTCATCTACCTCCCATTTCCGACTCCTTCAACACTTTTGGGATACCCGGTATATACGCCCGTCGGAGCGAAAGAGTTAAGTAACTCTTTCTTCATCCTAAGCAGAGTATATTCCATCAATATCTCATTTTACCTGAACCCTTGTAAAAGGCGTTAAAGTTTTTTGGCGCATCTGGATTCGCTTTCTACCAAATTGGCGCATGACATGCGAAAGGTTGGCCACCCCTGCTCTACACTTTTACTTTTATCGTGATGTGTATTATTAGTGTGTCCTGTAAATTCCTTCCTTGTTTAATAGAAATTTGTACACAATATTTATTGTTTAACCCTTTGCACTCGAAAGGCGACTCATACGCACCGTTCTATTTAACCCTTTGATGTCCTTAATTTCTTTTACCTACAGCTCCTTAATTAACTTACAAAATAGATGAAGAAGTGGGTTTACAATAAAATGTATTCTAATAATCCAGATTGCGTAACAAATATATTTCTAATTTGTTACAAGTGGCAAAGAAATGAAAACGTCTAGAATCAACATATTTATCCGAATTATTTCTACGATCCAAGAGAAACGCCATGTCGAGCCACACTCGACATAGGAGCGCAAAGGGTTAATACAGCAATTTGGAATAGGTATTTTTTAAATAAATTTATAATGTTGAATGTACGACGTATGGACATAACGAAAGTTCTAATATTGGCAATTAATAATAGAGATGTAATAAGTAGAAAATAATTCATCAAACTTTTCAAACAATGAGATGTAGAGTTCCTATCTGTTACTAGTAAAAATACTTTCGAGTGCAAAGGGTTAAGATTTGTTGTATTAAATACGAAGTGTTCTACCGTATCATCCCCTTTCATCCCTCAGTAAATATCATTTGCTTCTTGATTACTGGAAGATATTCCTCGAAGCGCGTTTTTATATTATATGAAAAAGGAAAGAAACACATGGGACAGCCTAATATGACAGATTCGATAGAACAGTTATTGCTAGATACCCTCGGTGATCATTTTTAACTTTTTGCACTCAAAAGGATTTTTGTTATCGGCACGTGGTATCTCGAAAACTTTCAGCCTTAAAGTTTGATCAATTTTGTAGAAATAATTATTTTCTGTTATTAATTGTTACTGTTGTCAATGTCACTATATGTAAAGACAATGCTATTGATTTAGTTAAAAAGATATTTATTCAAATTATTCTGTTAGATCAAATGTGTGTCGGATTTTAAGTACGCAAAGGGTAAATTTTGTAGTCTTACATTGTAGGGGTATCTACAATGTAGAGTTATCAAATTACTAATTTTGTAATTTACAAAATTATCAAGTTACTAAATTAGAAAACGAGTAAATTAGCAAATTGTTAAATTAGGACATTGTCGAATTACCTAATTAGTAAATTACTAATTTACCAAACTACAGAATTACAAAGTTATTGAATTTCCCAATGCATGAACTTTACTGTTGGCAAACTATTAAATATTTGCGAACCTCAAATATCAATTTTCAAAGTTTGCAAATTTCAAAATTAGTAAATGACCAAATATTCACGTTCTCACAGTTGTAAGTTCTCAAATTTCCCACTTCTCAACTTTGCCAATTTTACAGTTCTCAAAATCCAGATATTCAGATTTTAAATTGTTTTGCTTTCAAATTAAACAATTTTTAAATGTTCAATGTTTTCAAGTTTTCCTCTTCCCAAAATCTCAAATTCTCAAATTATCAAAGTTTCAAATCTTCGAATTACAAAATCTTGTATTTCTTAATACTTCAGCATAAAAATCTAAATGTAATAACTGCAACAGTTTAATTTCCGGGTTTTTAAATGATTTGATACCTTGGTTCCTACATGTAATATGTAAAATAGCATGGTTTTCATATTTGCAAATTCTTAAATTTCTAAGCTTCCAAATTCAAGCTGACGGCCGATAACTTGATGAATTTAAGGATGAAACGTTGTTACTTAGAATTTTTGTTCAAATTAAACTTTTATTACTTGGTTTGTATCTTATATCTATATTATATCACGATATTGGCTCTAAATAAAACGATATTAGCTCTTTTACTCAAAATATTTGTTCCAATTAATCTTCATCCACTGCATTTGTATTTTACATTTATATTAATATGAAATAATTGATCTCTCATATTATGTCATACCATACTCCTATTATGTCACTTGGTATTAATAAATTCCTGGAACTTTTTTAATTAAAATTTTGATTTGCATTGAACTGTTACTATTGTATTTGCACTTGATGTCTTTATTACCTGATATTATTTGTACCTCCCATATTATATCATATTTATTAGTAAACGGATCAACCTATCGACCGATAAAAAATCACACCAAATCTCTATTATTACGTCGATAGAACTTTCTCAGTTACAATTTCTTTTCGATTTAAACTTTTACTGCCGTCTTTTCCTCTCATACCCATGTTGTACAGTATTATTCATATCCCTCATATTACGTAATACCATTAGCATCTCTGAAACATGTTATACCAACTATCAAACTGTCGGTCAATTTCCACGGTTCGTTAAAAAATTGTTATTATAAAAAAAAACACACAGCCGTCCCTCTCAAAGAGCCGCGAGTCCTGAAGGACATTTAACGTTGGCCCCACCGTTCCCGTTCACTTGTTACATAATATAGTCCTAAAAAAAATCCTCGAAATAAATATTTGACGATATTCCATTCGGTGTTTGACTTGCCGGGTCTCATTAAACGAAGATTCCCGCATACATTTGCGTCGGCAAATATCGCGGACGATGCGTCGAAAAAGAAACTTCGACCGATAGAAAACGGGCAGTGGCTAGTAATCCTGGTCGGCGTTACGTTCCCGGATAGCCGATAATTATTTTGCTTTTTATGCATCTCGGAATCTCGGAGCGCACCTGTGCAACTGGAATGAACATTCTCGACCGTGTGGATCGCATCTCGCAGGACTGGCATCGTTTCACCGATCCGCTTATTAGCTTGATAAAAACTCGTTAGTCGGGTCGTGGCCAGGCTGTTCGTAAAGCTCGAGATAGGATTCTACTTTAAAACAGGTTGAGAACAACGCCCATCTGGTTCGAGTGCGCGTCTGTATGCGTGCTGCTTTCGAACAGGAATGGACAACTTGTGCCCCGTGAACGCTGGAAGCCCTGGGGCAAGTCCTTAGGGTTTGTATCTTGTACGGTGCGCACCGAAACGGTGATTGAAATTGAACTTTTAACCCTTTGAAGGGTAACGCCACTCTAGAAGTCAGAAAAAAATGTGATTTTCGGGAATTTTTAAAGTAAAAATCATACAACGTATAAGGTCAGGGATAAAAGAACTTTAGGTATTATATATGTTTTGAAGATTTTTTTAAACAAATTGAATTCAAAATGGCGGCTGCAAGTGCTTGCAAGCAATAACATCTTTTCTTTGAGTGGGCTGCATGGCAGCACATTTCTTTCATTAACACATTAAGGACAGCAAAGAAATCTATAAAAGATACGCCTGGGACCGCACGTTTTTAGGCAAACTTGCACGTTCTAAAATCATGATAACTTTGTTATTTATGAAGCAATTTTTGTGAAACTTTCAGAAATTGTATAATAGGATGCACTTTAGATATTATTAAAAAATTGTCTTATAATAATTATTATAAAATTTTATTTAAAAATAAATTTAACCGAAGTTTCTAGTACTTTTTAAAAGTATGATATTGTGTGAAACATTTTTCTCTATGAAGAAGAAGCATACAAAATGTATATCTTGATTAAGATAAAAGACTAAGACTAAGCTGTTTTTATTTCGCGTTCGTGCATTTATACAGTTTTTCGTATCTTCATTAGTTCGGTTTCGACCAATGGGATCGTTTCTTTCGGTGTGGATGAGACGAAGGCGAACCATTGGTGGTCCTTAGATTCATGGCAGACCAAGAATTTAACCATCAAGTTTAATACATTGTCTATTGATGTAAATACTTAAATACACAAAGTATTAGGGGCTTGCATGTATTTTGATCAGCGATATCTATTGGTGAAATTGCGAAGTATCAGTGTAAACAAATTAACCTAACTTTTAGTTTCGTTAATTTTGACATCTCTCTTCATAAAATAATAGTTTTTCATTTATTATTATTGAGTGATTAAGTGAATACAGACGCCAATCATGGAACGCTCGAAATTGCATTTTCGACATTCATTACTTTTCTTGTTTGATTTGAAGAAATCTGCCGCCGAAGCACATCAAACACTTTTAGAAACTTACGGTGACGCTGCTCCGTCATATCCCAATTGTCGGTTTTGGTTTCAACGTTTTAAAAGTGCTGATTTTGATGTTAATGACAAAGAACGGTCTGGGGGACCAAAAAATTTCGAAGACAATGAATTGCAAGACTTATTGGACGAAAACTCAGCTCAAACTCTGAAAGAACTTTCAGGCAGCTTAGCAGTTGACGAATCAACTGTTTCCAGACGTCTACATGTAATGGGAAAAATCCAAAAGGAGGGAAAATGGCTACCACACGAATTGACTGAAAATGCCATTTCGAACCGCTTCAACATCGCGGTGTCATTGCTTGCCAGGCAAAAAAAGAAGAGTTTTCTGTGGCGTATTTTGACTGGCGATGAAAAGTGGATCTACTACGACAATCCCAAGCGCAAAAAGTCATGGGTTAGTCCAGGAGAGCCATCCACATCGATATCGAAGCGGAATATTCATGGCCATAAAGTCTTGCTGTGCATATGGTGGGATCAGCAAGGTGTAGTATATTACGAGCTGCTAAAACCGAACGAAACCGTCACTGCAGAAGTCTACAAACGTCAATTGAACAAATTGAACGACGTATTGTTGCAAAAAAGACCAGCAATAGCGAATAACAGACGCAAAGTTATCCTCTTGCATGACAACGCTCGGCCACACATTGCAAGAGTTGTGAAGGATACACTGTTGCAGCTCGCCTTCTGATTACAGTAAAGACCCTCATAGTGCGAAAGAGGCCAGAATCGAAATTTGCACTGAGTGGGCCAATTGGAAGCGAAATTTTATGCTCGGCGGCTCGGTTGCTGAGGGGATCTCCCTTGGAATCATTCAAGCATTAAACACGATCGGTACCGAAACGACCGAATATCGGTGAGGCACGTACTAACGCAAGCAAAGAAAAAGATTGCAATTTCCTTATTTCCTATTATTTTTTCATGAAACTTGTACCATGGTCTTCGTCAGGTTTTTCTGATTAAAATGACACCAAACATGATGTAATTGCGTTAATAATTACGTACGTAACGGGTGATTAAAGTTTTTAACGTGAAAGAGGACGGCGAGTGGAAAAGACAGAGAGGCAGAAGGTTGAAGCGTTCGGAAAAGATGAAAGGCAGGCGGAGCTCAGACCTTTAAATTAAAAATTATAAATTCTTTATTTTTGGTTTTTCGTGAATCAAACTTTTACCATCGTATTCGTCTCGTTTTTCTGATTAAAATGATACCAAACACGACATAATTACGATCATAATTACCCTTGTAACAAGCCATAAAAGTTTCGGACGTTAGAATCTAAGGAATTCGTATCTCTGACGTAAATGTAACGTTCGAAACTTTTATGGCTTGTTACATGGGTAATTATGATCCTAATTATATCGTGTTTGGTATCATTTTAATCAGAAAAAAGAGACGAATACGATGGTAAAAGTTTCATTCACGAAAAACCAAAAATAAAGAATTTTGATTTTTTAATTTAAAAGACAGAATACGCAGGGGTCTTTCATGTTTGCCGAACGTCTCGAACCTCAGTCCCTCTCGGTTTTTGTATCGCTATCCACGTTCGGCTCACGGACGTGGACCGAATCAAACTTTCGCACTGAGTGGGCCAGTGGAAGCGAAATTTGATACTCGGCGGTTGTTCTTTCCACGCCGCGGCCAAACGAACAAATCGCTGCTAAGGCGGCGAAGCATTGAAATGTCGAGCGAGACTGGTTCAAGCAAGGCGAACATAGGCGCAGCAATGACGCACGCATAAGCGCAGGAAGAGACGTTTCGCACTGTGTGGGCCAACCAAGCATTGCACTGAGAGGGTCTTTACTGTACCACTTATTCAGATCGATGCAGCATGGCTTGGCTGGCACACGGTTTCGAAATTTTGAAGAAATGCGAAAATGGATCGATGTTTGGATCGCTGTCAAACCAACATCGTTTTTTCGACACGGTATCGCCATGTTGCCAGAAAGGTGGGAAAAAGTTGTAGAAAATGATGGGAAATATTTTGATTAATATATATAGTACCAATTTTTGTCAATAAATGCCTTTCGAAAGTGAAAAAATGATCAGAATATATGCAACCACCTAATAGATACAATGTATCAAAGTATGTGACATCTAAAGACAGCTTGTAGAAAACACGGGTTATTCCGTGATCCATCTGTAACAGACAGAACGCGCAACACGAGAAAACTCGTGAGCTTAATGTGTTAACGGATGGTTGTAAATCAAAAAATCAAAAATTTTCTTATATCAAATACCATAATCTATGGAACATAGTACGAAAAAACAAAAATATCAATAATTTTTAATTTGATGTAGATACGAAGGAAAGTTTGGAAAAAATGACGAAAAATTTAGCATTAAATTGTTAATAAAAAAATTAAGAAGTTAGTTAATCAAAAAATCCGTACGATGTTCACTGAGTTATGTTATTTTTCACCTCTCCACAACATTTCAAGTCGATTAGTTGAAAACTTTTCGAGTTATGTGTTCGGCCAGTTCGAAGAAAATGATTCCGAGAAAAACGCGTTTAAAGTTTTGATTGCCATTCTTCATAAGTAATTTGTTATATACCAGTAATCGGCAATGCCTGCACCATACATTTGGCCTTCTATACAATTAATATTCTTCTCGTTCTTTTCTTCCTGCTGGGTCTGAGGTTCAATCTTGCCTGTTTCGTAGCTTCATTAAGTGATCGCTCTGAAATCTCTGTGTCGGACGTCAGCTTGCGGGCACAAATTGTAACAGTTTTCACTGGCAGACATATCCAAGGCTTTCAGTACTTGTATCATAGTGGACAATCCGTCGTTGAATATGCAAACAGCCATATTTGCGGCAATGTTAGGTACATTTTTGACACTGGATATAGTTTTCGGAGCCATAGATCACAAAACTAAATTGAAACTGCACTGCGTCAATAAGTCGTCGCTGGTCAGATCTACATACATGTGATAAATAGCGGAGAAAACTACTTTTGATATTGGTAGTTTGTGTTTATATTGATCTAATGTGCCGGTAGCCTTCGCCTTTTGCCAGGAACACCAGGAATCCTCTCCAACTGGACACTTCTCATTCTGCCTGCATGCTCAGCGCACTGCGAATAATTGCATTTCGCTTAAAAAATATTCGTGTTCCCAACTATTCCTGCACTTAAAACTATTTTCACATATTTTACACATAATATAGCTTCATTTAACCAAAAAAAATTGATTTTTCCAGCATTCTAGAGTGTCATTGCCCCTTAAGTGTGGCCGTGGTTTATACACCATGTCCTAAAATAACAGCCAGATGCGGGTATGATATACAAACAAGCTAATTTTTGCTAATATCTGGCGTGGTCTATATGCCGCTAAAAATAAAATGAATATAATAAAAAGAAACTGTTTTAAATGGAATATCATTTTAGTCTATTTGCATTTGAGGTGTGGCAATTAAATAACGAGAGTGTGCAGTTTATGCCACACAACAGTCTCACGCGAGGTTGTCATTAATAGGTCGTTAATTCTGATACTTCTGGAGCAACGATTATTAATCCTAAACATTTTATGAAATTAAAAAATCGCTCATGGAATGTTTGCAGTTATTAAAAGCGGTGTACGATGAGAATGCAATGTCACGTGCGCTCTGTGACTTTTAGCTGTTCCCAGAAGTCGGAAGTGTATTGAAGGGAACACATTTTCTGCCCGTTGAACAGGTAAAAACAAAAACGGTTGGTCCTTGAAGAGGCTGACTGTTGATAAGCTACAGAATTGTTTTGGACAGTGGAAGACACGTACTTACTTATGCAGCCGTTATAAATAGAGGAGGAGAGTCTTTTGAAGGGGATAAAAGTTAAATGCAACTTTATTTATAATAAATCACATTTCTCACATCAATCTTGTTATTTAAGGGGTAACGCCACTCTAGGATTTTCAAAATATCGATTTTTTTTTTCTCGCTTAAAGGATGTTATATTATGTCTAGAATATGTGAAAAAAGTTAGAAGTGGGGGAAAGGTCGAGAACATGATTTTTTTTTAACTGGACTGCAATCATTCACAGTGCGCTGCTCATGCAGGCAAAACTTTAAACGCATTTTTCTCGGAATCACTTTTTTCGAACTGGCCGGATCAATAACTCGAACAGTTTTCGACTAATCGACTTGAAATTTTGTGGAGAGGCGTAAAATAACATAACTCAGTGAAAATCGTACGGATTTTTTGATTAACTAACTAATTAATTTTTTATTAACAATTTAATGCTCAATTTTATGACATTTTTTCCAAAATTTCCTTCATATCGACGCCAAATGAACAATTCTTAATATTTTTAAATTTCCTTACGATGTTCACTAGACAAGGATATATAATATCAGAAACTTTTGGATTTTTTGTTTTTGGACCTTCCGTTAATGAGAAAAAGGTCCGGCCAGCAGCCCACTTGAACTTGAAGCCGCCATTTTTAATTCGATTTGTTTGAAAAAATTCTTAAACTCTCTTCAAAACATATGTAATAATGCTCTTTTGTCCCTGACGTAATATCTTGTATGGTTTTTATTTAAAAAATTCCCGAAAATTCCCTTTTTTTCTGTCGTCTAGAGTGGCGTTACCCCCTAAGTACAGCACGTCGTTTATTTAAATACAAAAATGGCTACAAGTAAAGGAACTTCATATTTCAGCATTATTAGAAAAAATAAGTATACATACACAGTATGTCTGAAAAGTAACGGAACTTTTTAAATTCAAGTAAAACTACTAGCGCCATCTATTAAAACAATATGCGATCTGAAAACAGTATTCCTCCCCGACAAAACAAAACAATCATTATTAGAATCAAGCAACGAATTGCAAACTTATAACGGTTAAAGCGACAGAACCTTTTGTCAACGTGTCACAAAATCACGATGGAGCAGAGAGCGAATATTAAATTTTGTTTCAAGCTCGGTAAATGTTTTACAGAAACGTTTGAATTCATGAAAAAAATTTATGGTGACGATTGTTTATCCCGTACACGTGTGTTCGAGTGGTATAAACGATTCCAAGACGGTCGTGATATTTTGGAAGACCCAAAGCCAGGCCGCCAAAAAAGGAAAATCACGATGAGTTGGTAGAAAAAGTGCGTGAAATAATTACCTAGGACGCGAATTTAACTGTCAGATGGATGGCGAACGAATTACATACATCCAAAAACATCATTCACGAAATTTTGACAAAGGATTTGAAGAAGCAGAAAGTCTGTGCTCGATTCGTTCCTCACGCGTTAAATGAAGAGCAACAAATTGCTCTCGTTGAATATTGCGAGGATCAGAATTTTTGGCGAAAAAGCAAGTCTGTGTGCTCCAACATCCTCCATATTCGCCTGACTTATCTCCATGCGATTACTTCCTTTTCCAAAATTGAAATTAGCCATGAAAGGAATGTTTTATGACACTGGTACACAAGTCCAAGCAGCTGTGACAAGGGTGATTGAAGCGATTCCGCAAAACGACATAAAAAAAATCTATGGTAACATTGCCTGCGCGTGCTCAGCGGTGTATTGATGCGGAAGGGATGTATTTTGAATAAAAAAAATTAATTTTGGCAAAATAACTAATACTTTTTTTTGATTTAAAAAGTTCCGTTACTTTTTAGACATACTATGTATATGCCGAACACAAGGCGAATGAATGGTGCTGTTATAAATCGTACGAAAAAAGTAAAGCAAAACAGAGAAGGATTGCGCTTTGATTCGATAAGGGATTAATAATTCATTAACCGCGCGGAATTAGAGTTTCGGAATGACGTTGTTACACGTCGAATGCAGTTGGCACTGATTAAAATTTCATAAGATAAGAGACCTAATGAGGTAAATGTCTCAATCATCAATTGTATAAGATTTATGCGCACGTTTTTATCATATTTACGTACTGAAAGTATTTATCGCGGTTACTCATTAGTATTTTGTCATCCTACCGATTTCCTCATGCTATGATAAATGCCTCTTTTAATGAAGAAAGGAGGAAGGTGAAAATCAGTATTTATTGCTATTGGTCGAGTAATTTCGACAGATACATCCTCGTTTTTAGAAATCGGCCTTATTAGCCCAATGATATTATTTAGGAACTAGATTTTTACGGATCTGATTAAATATATACAGGGTGTCCCAAAAGTGTTGAAGGAGCCGGAAATGGGAGGTAGGTGGGGTCATTCTGAGCAACTTTTCCATTTACAAAAATGTCGCATGGGGCTTCATTTTTAAATTATTAACGAAAAACACGGACCAATCAGAGTGCGAGAATCGCGCGCGCTTGGAGGCAGAAGTGTAGGCCCGAGTTATAATTGGCCGTGGTCGCGATCGAATCGCGTGGCGCGCAATTCTCGCGCTCTGATTGGTCAATGTTTTTCGTTAATAATTTAAAAATGGAGCCCCATATGACATTTTTGCAAATTAAAAAGTTGTTCAGAATTACCCCACCCACCTCCCATTTCCGGCTCCTTCAACACTTTTGGGACACCCTGTACATATAAATTCTATTGTGTGGCGTTCTGGAATATACGCTAAATTCTGAACAACTTTGTGCATTGGACTATGTAATCTTATACTTCTGTATCATAATTAACTCTACACAAGTTGTTTCTTTATTACTAACTTATACAAGCCTATTATAATTAATTTTCATTCTGGAGAAAAGTAAATTCTCCTAACAGCAGACATCAAAATCTAATCTATGGCATAAGTTTACGTATACCACATTGCTGTAGAGGTGTTAATAATGTAACGTATCTTAAACTGTTAAATCCCGGGGAAAAGATTTAATTTGAGCAGATACTATCAATAATTAGACCGTTTAAACACAAACTATTTCGTGCTAACAGACCAGAATTATTTAGTAGCGAAGAAATAGCTTTTTATCGTGCTGGTATATCATGTTTTATGTGATAATGAATGTAATTAAAAAATAGAAAAAAAATATCCAAATTTGAAGGTTTCGATGAATTTTGATGTACGTATTTTATTTATCTAATTACATTAATAATAACGCGTACAAGAGTTTAGATAAAACGATCTAAAAAGTGAATCTTCGCTCGCCGTTAATCACTTTTTCGAAAAGTGGAACGCGGTCGTAAATAACCCAGGCACGTTAAAATACTTGTCCTTTTTATGTTCTGCAAGAAGTGAAAGGACTTTCTCGTTCGCGTGACAGAATAAAAATATTCTTGACTCATAATTTTTTTGTTAGTTTTTTGAACGAAGTTATAGAACCTGTGTATGGCATACGGCGCGAAAAAATTTCTTCACTGAAATAATTATCAGGCTACTTAAAAATCACACCACTTACACTAATTTGAAGTAATAAAAGGAAGTACTAAATTAAAAAATTAATTCCTCGCATAACTACTGTATAATTATTTTAAAAATGGATGCACTGCCATTAACACATTTTTACATTTGGACAAAAATGTGCTCTTTAATTCTTTCAAGAATTGAGTTTAATTCTTTCAATAACACTACTAAGAAAGCAATTGGTATTATTAACACTAGATTTACGGACGTTTAATGATCACTTATGTGTAAATTGAAAAAGAATGATAAAAATAAGTAAATAATTGATAATACATATAATGATAAAAATAAGTAAATAATTGATAATACATATATCGGTTTATAGAAAGATTCTTTATATCGATGAAGGTTAACATGCATTTTGACATAAACTTTTTAATAATTTTCGTAATCAAAAACAAGAAATGTAAGATCCGTCATTTTTACGGGTTCCGTAAATCTAGTGTTAATACTGTTTATTGTATTATTCCCAATAATATTTTATACAAATATGATTACAATAATACATATTTAAAAAAATTACGTACAGTCGTGGACAAAATTAAGTGGACAGGTATCATGAATAACAAAAGGTAAATTTAATTAACTAATAATGCCTATAAATCAAAACCTTATTGCATAATTAAATACATTAAATAAATGTTTATTTAAGTCTACAAAAATATCTCACGTTCTAAATTTAAAATTTATTTAAAACATTGTAATAAAACAAAACATTCTTTTACATTTCTGCAATGTCCACTTAATTTTGTCCATGAGTGTACTTCCATCAAACCATTAGAAACAATGTAAACTATTTCTCCATTTATTTACGTAAGTAGTGGAAATTTCGAAAAATACTTTCAACGAACGTTGTAGATCTCGTTGAAATACACATTTTACGTTGTAGTGTTTTGTTGCAAAAACAATTGTTTTTGAGAAAACCATGTTGAATGTTCAAAATTTCATATAACTTGTTTCACATAATTCGATCTTTAGTATTTAGTTTTATTAGTTAATACACTTTTTCTCTGTTAAAGAGGCATATACACCTGCACTCACACCCGCGGTGATCATGAACAATTTAATGCCGTTTCTCTAAAAAAACAAACTGTTGTTTTTACTACAAAAAACAATAGAACACAAAATATGTATTTCAACGGCATCTACAACTTTCGTTGGAAGTATTTTTCGAAATTTCCACTACTTATGGAAATAAATGGAAAAACATTTTATATGGTTTTTTATGATTTTCGTCATGAAAAGTAATTTGCGCCAATCTTTACTATCATATTCGTATTAAATACACCAAAATTCGTAAGAATACGAAGTCTTAAAAGTATAAGGCGTCCGACTTACAGTCATGGACAAAATTAAGTGGACATTGCAAAAATGTAAAAAATTGTTTGTTTTGTTACAATGTTTTAAATAAATTTTAAATTTAGAACGTGAAATGCTTTTATAGACTTGAAAAAACATTTATTTAATGTATATAATTGTGCAATAAAGTTTTGATTTATAGACATTGTTAGTTAAATTAAATTAACCTTTTGTTATTTATGATATCTGTGCACTTAATTTTGTCCACGACTGTATATGAAAGTTTACCCATGTATTATTTATAATAATGTAATAATATTGTTAAAATTATGTAATGATGTTATATAATATAAATGTAATTATACAGAAGTAATTTTTAATATAAGATATTTACTTATATTGTTATTATTTATATGAGTAAATCATGTGTATGTATTCTTATATGTATAAAATAACAGATAAAACAATTTTATATATTATTATATTAAAGTATACAATATGTCTATTTATAAAATTATTTTATATGTTTTAAAAAATGGTAAATATACTTACATCAATGATACATTATACTAAAATGTTCATGTAAAATATGCGTATAAGATAATACATCTTTCATTTTTAACATATAAATCTTGTGCATAGTTTCTTTCGCGTCCATATTGTCATATCTTTTTTTCCTAACGCGTTATTGACAAGTTTTTTCGCTTTTAACCCTCTCGTTAGTTATAATTACTGTGGTCATAGCTGTTATTTTAGAAGTTGTTTATAGGCAGTTTCGTAGAGTGAAAATAGAAGTTTGTCACATTTTCGTTTAATCACATTTTAGTTTCATATCTTTATAACTAACGAGAGGGTTAAAAGCGAAAAAACTCGTCAATAACGCGTTAGGAAAAAAAGATATGACAATATGGACGCGAAAGAAACTATGCACTTTCTCCGCAGTCTGTTAATTGTATTTACTTAGCCTGTATAAAACGGCCTACTGAATGGAAAATGGCGAATCGACGCGAAAACCAGGAGCTGGACAGTCGTAGTCCATTGTTGTTTGGGCCGTAAAAGGTGTCGAGTTAACTCGTGCCGAACCAGTTTTACGTGATCGTGTCGGCCCTTTCGAAAGTGGAGCAAGTTTATCGGGTGTCTTGGTGGTAGCAAACCGTGTTTCAACCAACTGTCGTTGAACTTAATTACACTTAATTCGTTCCTAGCGGACGAAGACCTTTGTACTCCATCCAAACGACGCCTTAGTGCCAAACATTTTGTACATCCTTTTCCATCCTCATAAATTGCTACAAGCTACGTCTTTTACACTTTGCGGTCCTTAATTTATTTTACCTGCAGCGCCTTAATTAATTTACAAAATAGATGAAGAAGTGGGTTTACAATAAACTGTATTCTAATAATGCAGATTGCGTAACAAATATATTTCTAATTTGCTACAAGTGGCAAAGAAATGAAAACACTTTGAATCAACCTATTTAGCCGAATTATTTCCACGATCAAACAGAAACGCCATGTCGAGCCACACTCGACATAGGACCGCAAAGGGTCAATCCTAGATTTGCGGACATTTGGTGACAAATTATATTTAAATTGAAACTGTAAAAAGTTTTACTGTTATTCAGTAAAAATGAATAACTGAACATTATTATTCCCAAATTCCCAATTCCCCAAATCCGGAAATTCCCAAATTCCCAGTCTCCCAAATTTTCAATTCTCCGAATCCCCGATTCCCCAAATTCTCAATTCCCTGAATTACCAATCCCCAAAACTCCCAATCCCCCGAATCGCCAATTTCCAATTCCCAACATTTTCAATTCCCCAATTCCCCAAACTCCCAATTCCCCGAATCCCCAATTTCCAATTCCCAACATTTTCAATTCCCCAATTCCCAAAATCTCCAAATTACCAATTCTCCAAATCCTGAAATTCTCAAATTCCCAGTCCCCCAAATTTTCAATTCCCCGAATCCCCAATTCCCCAAGTTCCCAATTCCCCAAGTTCCCAATTCCCCAAATTCCCAATTCCCCAAATTCCCAATTCCCCAAATTCCCAATTCCCCAAATTCCCAATTCCCCAATTTCCGATTCCCCAAATTTTCAATTCCCCAAATTCCCAATTCTCCAACTTCCACAAATCGCATATAAAATTGTCTTATCCCTTATTCAGTAAAAATGAATAACTGAACATTGTTATGTGTCATTTAACTTTGACGTAACATAGCACGATATTAACTTGTTTGTTCGCGTCCGCGATGGGCCGTATGTTCGGGGCTTCGCTCTCGCGGCTGTACGAACGCTATTCATGCGCTCTGATTGGTCGGTATTTTTCCTTAATAACTCGAAAACGAGAGCCTAGACCTGATTTCTGCAAAGGAAAAAGTTACTTAGAATCGCCTCCCCTACAACCACTTTACGGGTCTTAGTCTTATTACGAGACACCCTGTATAATAGGTAACTGTGGTAGTGCCTACTACAACTCGTCCCGGCAGTGCTGCTAATTTTGTCGATTCCTCTTTATTGTATCGATAAATAATGGATAACAAGTAGCTAACCAATGGATAATACATAAAGTAGCTTGTACAATGATTCGTTATGTGGAGGTTTTGCGTATTCGTACTAGTTTATTTTTATTTTTACATATGTATTTCTTAGATTGTCAATATTGGGCAAGAGATGCATTGGCAGCCGTGAACGCTTTTGTTTTGTTTTAAATATATAGAACGGTTGTAATAGCGATGCGTCATGCGTGGTGAACCATATTATAATAATATCATACAATAATAATACAAATGACAAACGCTTTCTTCCCAAAACCCAACACATTATCTCATTGATGATTAACTTACGTTTAAATAAAAGCTTCTTAACACGTTATTGGACGTGAATGATATAGCGTTCATTTCCATTTTGTTGCAAAATGACACGAATGCTATAGCAGCCAAATTTTCATGTCAATTATTATTCATTTAATTTAATGTAACTTCTTGATTTGTAATTATTATATATGTCAACGTATCGACTCATTAGGAAATTTCATATTGTTTTTCGCTGGAATTTGTATTGTACGTAAATATGAATTTGGTAATTGAGAATAAGAAACCTAAGATCCGTCATTTTGACGGGAAATTTAAGAATTAAGATTGAAATGAAGATTAAAAATGAAGTACGCAATTTCAAAAATTTACACTCCTACATTTCTATATTTTCAAATCATGTAATTATAGTTTCTCAATACTCAGCTTAACAATTCATCGGATTATCAAGTCTCAGTATTTATAAATTTCCAAGTTTTCATATTCGAACGTTTTAGAATTGTCGAGTTCTTATAATCGTAAGTTTGAAGTAGCTGATTCGGCTAAATTCGTGCCGACGCAACGTAACACGATTCTACCCGACTTGACCCGAATCGATCCGATTCGACTCAGCACGATTCCACCCGAACTAGTTCAACTCGATTCGGAACGGCACGATTTTAACCGACCCGATTTTACCTGAACCGAAGATCAAATTAATCTTTTCGGACCTTCTGTCCTGAATTAATTAAACACGTCAAACAGATAAATAATACGGAATTTTGAATTGAATAAATTATCGTAAAAATATATTTTATTAAATGTTTTTAAATTCAATACAAAATGAATCTCATGTACACTCATGGACAAAATTAAGTGGACATTGCAGAAATGTAAAAAAAATGGTTGTTTTATTACAATGTTTTAAATAAATTTTAAATTTAGAACGTGAAATATTTTTGTAGAGTCGAGATAACATTTATTTAAAGTATAAAATTGTGCAATAAAGTTTTGATTTATAGGCGTTATTAGTTAAATTAAATTAACCTTTTGTTATGTATGACATCTGTCCACTTAATTTTATCCATGACTGTACATTAAGATCCTCATTGATTATAGTCCATACCAGTGGTATTTCTTAATTCTTTGAATGTATTAACATACACATTCTCTCGCAAAAGTAGTTCTTATTACGTGCTTTTAAATTAAACAAAAATAAATATCGTATAGGCCATAATGCACATAAGGTTTGGAAGGGTTGAAAAATGTCTACATATTACAAAACTCTATATAAATCAGGAAAAAAGTGCAGATCTTTGCCGGGATTAGAAGCTGTTCTTCACAGTAGTATGTCTACAGTTAGCTATTATACAGTGTGTCTCGTAATAAGTGAAAGACCCGTAAAGTGGTTGTAGGGGGCTGATTCTAAGTAACTTTTTCCTTTGCAGAAATCGGGTCTAGGCTCTCGTTTTCGAGTCATTAAGGAAAAACACAGACCAAACAACGCGCGCTCAGTTGCGAGAGCGTAGCCCCGAACACATGGCCGATCGCGGACGCGAACAAACAAGTTAGTATCGTGCTATGTTACGTCAAAGTTAAATCGCACATAAAATTTTCTTATCCCTTATTCAGTAAAAATGAATAACTGAACATTATTATTCCCAAATTCCCAATTCCCCAAATCTCCAAATCTCCAAATCTCCAAATTTCCAAATTACCAATTCCCCAAATCCTGAAATTCCCAAATTCCCAGTCCCCCAAATTTTCAATTCTCCGAATCCCCAATTCCCCAAATTCTCAATTCCCCGAATTACCAATTCCCCAAACTCCCAATTCCCCGAATTACCAATTTCCAAGTCCCAAAATTTTAAATTCCCCAATTCCCCAAATCTCCAAATTACCAATTCTCCAAATCCTGAACTTCCCAAATTTTTAATTACCCGAATCCCCAATTCCCAATTCCCCAAATTTTCAATTCCCCGAATTCCCAATTCCCCAAATTCCCAATTCCCCAAGTTCCCAATTCCCCAAGTTCCCAATTCCCCGAATCCCCAATTTCCAATTCCCCAAATTTTCAATTCCCCAGCTTCCACAAATCGCATATAAAATTGTCTTATCCCTTATTCAGTAAAAATGAATAACTGAACATTATTATGTGTGATTTAACTTTGACGTAACATAGTACGATACTAACTTGTTTGTTCACGTCCGCGATGGGCCCTATGTTCGGGGCTTCGCTCTCGCGGCTGTACGCACGCTATTCATGCGTTCTGATTGGTCGGTATTTTTCCTTAATAACTCGAAAAAGAGAGACTAGACCTGATTTCTGCAAAGGAAAAAGTTACTTAGAATCGCCTCCCCTACAACCACTTTACGGGTCTTACTCTTATTACGAGACACCCTGTATAATAGCTAACTGTAGTAGTGCCTACTACAATACGTCCCGGCAGTGCTGCTAATTTTGTCGATTCCTCTTTATTGTTTTTTTTTTTTAAAGATTTCAATTCCACAATTGTGAATACATTTATACTTCTCTTGTTTCACCACAGTTGCTTCAGTCCTGAAATACCGTAATCATCGCCGATTATTGCCGTTACAAGTTAGAATTTCGAATCGGTTCTGTTGTTTTTTCGATCGAAAACCGGCGGATGTCTGCGGTCAGCCAATCTCTCGTGTCTTATGTAATTGGATCGTCCTGAGAAAGTTCACTGACTTTCGGAGTTCGTGTTCGGTTCAACAGTTTCTTGTTCTTGGTGAAGGTACATGCCTTTTATATTAGCAGCGTCTCTGATGAACACGGAGAATGAAGTATGATAGCTCGCTCGAAATTTTCTAATTTAATATCTATTGTATTATGTACAATCCAGTACTCATCGTGGAAAAATATTAAGTTTTTAATATTTTCGGACAAGATTTGATTTTTATTTGCGACGCGAAAAATGAATTTTCTTCGAACAACATTTCTTATCTATCACTTTTTGAAATTTAAATTTAACACTAGATTTACAGACTTATATTTAAATCGAAATTAAAGTATAAAAATAAGTAAATAATCGACGATACGTAAATTACCTCACACAATGATTCTCTATTTCGATGAAGGATAATTCAGATTTGGTCAGAAGCTTTTTACTAATTTTCGTAATTTAAAATAAGCAATCTATCATCCGTCATTTTTACGGGTTCCGTAAATCTAGTGTTAAAGTGATTCAAACAAGAATATTACAATAAGTGTAAAAATTTTAGGTTATTACTTTATAATTTTTATTTTAAGGAAAGTGCATTTTCCTTAAAAAAAAATAGTGCAATTTAGCAAAACTTTATAAACGCAAGTTTTTAATGCATATTTTACTATAAAATTTTTTATGTAAATATTTATCTCTGTGCGTTGCATATTAAGGGTTAAATGCGAAAATGTGTAATGCATCTATTTGGTCTTAAAATAGAGATATTGCCGTCAATTATCGATAAGTTATCGATATCTTGTTGACACTTAACGGTATACTGATACTATCGGTAAGATATCGTTAAGAATAACGGGAGTGCCGAGGAATTTCATCATTTAACTCTATCTTTGTTTGAACTTTAGAAAACGTAACGTATTTTGACCAATGTTATTCTGATTTAAATATCGGAAAAGTTTTTGTGTAATTTGAACAAAATCCTTGTGCGAAGTTTTGACGAAATGAACAAGATACAAATAGTAAGATTAGTTTGAGTTAGATTAGGCTTATAATTCAAGCAAAAATAGGTTGATTTCGAATAATAGCAAATTGCTCATTATTTAATAATGATAAATATATAATCAAACAATAATAATATTTAAGTTTCATCACGTTCCAGTTTAATCAGTTTGATTTTTCGAAACGATACTTATCTTAACAGTGTTAGCGATATTTATCAATAATGTTATTAAAAGTAGCTCTTTAGTTTGATGTTAATTTTCAGACATATTTTCGGTGAGTAATGGTTCTGGCATTTTCGTATCAAAATTATGTATTAAAAGAAGCAAGGTCAAAAAATTTAATTGAATTAAATTATATAAATAAACATATAATTATCGAGTAAAAAATATAAATAAATTTTGGGCATGTCACACGACTCAGAATATTTTATGTGATACTTACTATACTTAATATAAATTGCCATGTAACTATTATTGTTATATTATGATTTTATCTTGTTATTGTAATATTAGGGTTGGTTATATTTAAAATGTATACAAGAATAGATAAATTAAATGATGAAATCTATCCTAACCTAACACAGTGTATAACTTGCTGTCAAAGTTAATTACCCGCATTTAAATTAGAATAGGTTTTATTTAACGTTTAAACGAAGATTGGTAAATTTAGGTGATAGAATTACATATTAGATTCAATTAGGTTAAGTTAGATTGAGTTTCACATTTTATGAAAAGTATATGAATATTTAAACAATAAAATTACACATTAAGTTCTTGCGATTCTGAATTCTAGTGATTCTTATTGGCCTTAATAATATTGTCGATAAATCCTAAAGCATTAATACGATTTCAATAAAATATCAGTCAGTAATTTCATATCATAACACAGTAGCTACCCTTTGACTTAACATACATTAAACTAAATTTATAATCGACAAGCCACATATACCGGCTTGTTCGTATATCCACAACTTTTAAAAAAATGTAAGCTTAAGATTTAATGTAATAAGAACAAACTAAGGTCTAAATACAAGTGTATCACATTCTAGATAACGCAACTCTCACGATTGTAACAGTATGATTGCACCTCGTATGAGACTTCAAATGCTTAATAAATAAATAAATAATAACATTAAACTGAATGTACGCCCGTAGAGGACATAAATAACAGGTCGAAATATTGTACAAAATTCATATAAAGTACTCCTTCCTTTAATTCATAATCGGTTCGAATAGATTAGTCAATAACGAGAATAAAATTTGTATATTTAATATTTACGCGCCAATGAACATCAAATTCCTATACCGCATTCTACACGCTCATTTAGCACGTCCGAGCATTTTAACCCTTAACGAACGAATGCCGCCATACTCGCGACATTGTAAATATTCTAAAAAAATCGAATGCCGCCATACACGCGGCATGACGTGATATTTTAGGAAACTGTAGGTTTGGCTTTAATTATACATGCAACAATGAAGGGCGATCGGCAATTGTAGTAAAAAGCCTGGTATTCACATTGGGGACTGTTGGGAGAAGTACCACACACAAAAAAAATATAAGTAATTTTGTATAAATATATCGTTAAACTATAAAAAATAAATTTATAAATGTATACAAATCTATACATTACATACACGCATCTATTTGTTTATTTCAATTCCTATTATTTTTCTGAAATTTTCACTTTAGTGATCATTTGTATGGACATATCTGTTCATATATTACCTATTATTCCGGTAAGTTTTTATAAAATCCAACAAAGCGATATTAATTATGCAGCTTCTCTCGCTCTGGAAATGAAGCACTTAATTTTTTAAAAATCCGTCGACCTACTGGTCATAGTTTTAGAAAAATGCGCTCGTTCGTTAAGGGTTAATACTTCAATCGTTACATCGGATCTGGCAATACGAATAATTTTTTAATGCACCGAGTCGAACTAAGATGGCCGACATTACCGATGCACGGAGCCAAACGCGCGAACCTTTCGAGAAGCGACCGTGCGAATTTATCTATCATCGATCCGGGTAGAGAAGCGGAAAAAGAAGGATACGACGCGAAAGAAGCCGATCGGTTGAACCTTTTGGCTCTCCTTCTGGCGTCTGTCGACGATTCGCTTTCGTTTCCCGACGGCGAGACACACGCGAGCCTGGCTTCGCTGATCGCGAAACACTTTCACGGTGGCCTTTCGAGATCCTCCGTGGGATCCTCGTGGCTCTCCGCGTCGAACGATCTCGAACAGGCTTCCCTCGATTGCGAAGGGATCGTTCGAGATGACGAGCAACATGCTATGTACCAAGAGATCCGCGGTGGCATTCTGTTTCAACGTAGCTCAACTTCAAAGGCTGTGACTTAAGGGGTTATAACTACTTGGAATCGGGAAAAGTTACGTGATTTTCAAGAATTTTTATTGCCATTTTAATAAATATTTGTAATAATTCACAAAACACTATCAAAAAGTTCATATCTTAACGTGTATATCTTAACTTTTTCATTTGCAAAAATGTTGTATGGGGCTTCATTTTTAAATTATTAACGAAAAACACCGACCAATCAGAGCGCGAGAATCGCGCGCCATGCGATTCGATCGCGACCACGGCCAATTATAACTCGGGCCTACACTTCTGCCTCCGAGCGCGCGCGATTCTCGCGCTCTGATTGGTCAGTGTTTTTCCTGAATAATTTAAAAATGAAGCTCCATACGACATTTTTGCAAATGAAAAAGTTGTTCAGAATGACCTCACCTACCTCCCATTTCCGGCTCCTTCGACACTTTTGGGACACCCTGTATATCAATTTTTGTATAAAAAAATATTAAAATACAAATGAAATATAACTCGTCTCCAAGATCGTCAGTTTTTTTGCGGTGACCAGGATATCTTCAGAACGCCTTATCTGAAGCCAAAATCCAAAAATAGTGCATTAGTACATTGCATTACGAAGGGCCTGAACGAAGGATTTTTCATTTTGACTACAAAATTTTTTTGCATTGCAAAAAAAAAAAAACAAAATATATCCACCTCGAACCATTGATTTTTTCGAAAAATTGTTGTAATTTTTGTAAAAATCAAAATTTTACAAAACCTCTCGTTCAGGCTCTTCGTAACGCAATGTACTAACGCAATGCACTACTTTTGGTTTTTGACTTCAGATAAGGCGTTCTGAATATATCGTGGCCACCGCAAAAAAACTGATAATCTTGGAGACGAGTTATATTTAATTTGTTTTTTAATATTTTTTCATACAAAAATTTATATATACACCTTAAGATATGAACTTACAGCGCGTTATATCGCCATAAATTACATTTCTATATTGTGCTATATTGCCATGTGTTATATCACCGTGCGCTTTACCGTCATATGTTATATCGCCACTCGTTACATCGCCGTATGCTGTATCGTCTCGCGTTATATCACCGTGGATTGTATAAGCACATATCAGTTCGCCAAGCTTCTGAGCGATTACGGCAGTCTCAGAAGTATTTAAATTCAAATGATGTAAGTGGACGTACATAATAGACTCTTTCTATATTGTCACTTTTGTATAGTGTGAGAATCAACAGAATCTCTCGAAATGACGCATATAACACAGATAAGCGAAAACACTGCGGGAGCATTTTCTCATTTCCATCTTTCGCAAGTTTGTACTATTACGAATTTAAGTTTGAAAGATTTAAAGGGAAATATCATATCATTTGTTTGGTGTGCTCAAATTAACCGCATACAAAATTCTAAAGAAAAAAAAATCGACTGTACAAACTTCATGTTTTATTCCAACGACAGCGAATATTCAACTAAAGCGACCGAACTTGCCCAACAAGATTAAATCTTAAACTTTTATCAGCAATTAACTTTCACTTTATTGATAAGACTCGTTCACTTATCAAAGTGATCGAATCCGTACAAATAAAGGTATTACTTATTTTTTCTCTGGTACTTTGCCTCATAACCAAAAAGTGGACTCGGTCAGTTTCGCCCGAGAACGGCTCATTATCAATATGTATACTCGTGTGCAATTGCAACATGATTGATAGCGCGGTAAGTGAAATTTATTGGGTCACTGGGTGAAATATGCTGCTTGAAATATAAGTTTCACTCGAGAAGAATATACAAATAAACCGCATTTTAGCAGTACCGTTCTACATGCTGGATGTAAATATGGGAGAACATATACATATACAGGATTAAAACAAGTTTTTCGAGGCAGTTGACGTCGAAAGCGAGGAGGGAATCGCCGTAGCAGTAAAGCGAATCGAGAGGGAGAGTTTAATACGAGCAGAACTCCAGTCAAACAGTTAGGAGGAAGATAGCATCTCCAGACGTCCGTGCCGTACTCGGACGACATTCGTGTCGGGAGTATTTCCGGTAGTCGCCACTAGAGGGAAATTGGCATCCACATTTCCTTATTTTACTATGTGCAAGTGCACAAATCTATTCGTCCGAACGCAGTACGCCATATAGTACAATGAGCAGCAAATCTAGCTTCTCTAGGAAAAGTATAAGGAAGAGTTACGAGGCTGGGGGTGTGGGAATTTGGGAATCTACAAACTTTCGGCACAACGAATGTCGGAATCTAGGGATTTAGGGATCTATGGATGTGGAAACCTGGGGAATTAGCAATCTACGGTTATTGGATTCTAGGGATATGGGAATTTAGAGGTTTGGAATTTAGGGATTTGGGAATTTAGGGATTCAGGAAATTAGGGATTTGAGAATTCAGCGATTTGGAAACCTAGGAATTTATTTGGTAATCTACAAACTTTTGGCCCAACGAATGTCGGAATTTAGGAATTTAGGGATTTGGGAATTTAGGGATTTGGGAATTTAGGGATTTGGGAATTTAGAGATTCAGGAAATTAGGGATTTGAGAATTCAGCGATTTGGAAACCTAGGAATTTATTTGGTAATCTACAAACTTTTGGCCCAACGAATGTCGGAATTTAGGAATTTAGGGATTTGGGAATTTAGGGATTTGGGAATTTGGGGATTTGGGAATTTAGGGATTTGGGAATTTAGTGATTTGGGAATTTAGGGATTTGGGAATTTAGGGATTTCGGAATTCAGGGATTTGGGAATTTAGGGATTTGGGAATTCAGGGATTTGGGAATTCTGGGGTTTGGAAACCTAGAAATTTATTGTGGAATCTAAGAATCTTAGATCTAAGAATTTTTAGATGGGGAAATTTCAAAATTCGAGTATTTACAAAATTGGAAATTCAGACATTTTAAAATTTGAGAAATTTGAGAAATGTAATTTATAATTTATGTATTTGAAAATTTGAGAAATTTCAAACTATGTAATTGTGTGTTCTTAAATAAAAGGAACCTTTGGACTTTGAATATTTAGCGATTTCTAAGAAATTTAAAATTGCTTCATATTTAGATTTTTTAAATTTGGTAGTTGAAAATATAAGTATTTACAAATCTGTCGATTCGGTTATATGAGGATTTCACAACTTTTCAAATTGTAATTTTTCAAATTTGCAAATTTACGTCAACCATTTGGTAGTGGAAAATGTGAGGACTTGGATATTTGAAAATTGATATCCACAATTTCTATTTTCCCCAAATTTTTAATTGCCTTAGAAAATTGCGAACAGAGAATTTGGAAATGTGAGAACTTTTAAAAATGTGGAAATTTGGAAACTTGACAATTTATAATTTGATTATTTAGAAATTAATAAGATTGTATGTTGCAAAATTCTGTACTTTGTAAATATGAAGTACATAAATTCGAAAAATTATCAGCTCCCAGATTCGGACCTTATTAAATTTCTAAATCTATAAATAAGGAAATGTGGAAAATGTGTTCTGCGTATACTACATATTCACCGATTGTCAACCCGACACGCGATATCGAGTGATCGACAACGACCTTGTTAAGCATCGTATCCTTTTTTCGATCCAAATATCTCGCGTCGTTTCTCGAGACCGTAGCAATGTCGTCCCTGATTCTTGCAGATGATACAAAACTACGAGGGTCATAAGTCTCGCGTGCATTGCTCGATCTGTTCAAGTATCTTACATAAATTGTGCGCTGTCTTTGTTTGTTCGGGTCATAATGTATCGCGTTACTTTATGCGATTGCTCTGATGCCCGTCCCTGTATCGCAACATGGACGCTCTCTGTTCGTAGAGTTCGCCGTATGTCAGTGTTCAGGGATAGCAAAGTGGGTCGTTGTATGTCATGCGATTATGCGCGTAATGCTCGGATAAAACACGAGGAGAAACGCAATCGTGTAACTGGTCCGAGATATCGATCGCGAAACCGGCGCGAGGCAACGCGAAGTCGATCTCTCGACTCGATGTCAAGCTGTTTTAATTTTCTGTTTTCGAGCTACCGATTCTTGTTAACTCTTTGTGCTTCGAACGTGCCCCCGAGCAACAGGTAGGCCAAAAGGTACTCGAGTGATTCTGTTCAAATGATTGCACAGGTGATCTTTAATTTCGCTAATAAAAATTTGTATTTTATAAATTATTGCGAATGATACGTATGGTACATGTCCGAATACTCGGGCGTGTATAATTAACATTCAGGGAGAGTTCCGTTAATATTACAGTGAATCCTCCCACAGTGCAACAGAGGCCGGAATCGAAACTACTCACTGTGAGCATAGGAGAAGCGAAATTTAATACTCGGCGGCTGTCCCTTGCTGGGGTGATCCCCCTCGGAATCAGTCAAGCGTTAAACACGATCGGTTACCGAAACGACCGAATATCGGTGAAACACATACTAATGCAAGCAAAGAAAAAGATTGCAATTTTCTTATTTCCTATTATTTTTTCATGAAACTCGTACCATCGTATTCGTCAGGTTTTTCTGATTAAAATGACACCAAACATGATGTAATTATGTTAATAATTACGTACGTAACGGGTGATTAAAGTTTTTAACGTGAAAGAGGACGGCGAGTGGAAAAGACAGAGAGGCAGAAGGTTGAAGCGTTCGGCAAACATGAAAGGCTCCTGCATGTTCTGTCTTTTAAATTCAAAAATCAAAATTCTTTATTTTTGGTTTTTCGTGAATGAAACCTTTACCATCGTATTCGTCTCGTTTTTCTGATTAAAATGATACTAAACACGATATAATTACGATCATAATTACCCGTATAGCAAGCTATAAAAGTTTCGGACTTTAGAATCTAAGGAATTCGTATCTCTGCCGTAAATGTAACGTCTGAAACTTGTATGGCTTGTTACACAGGTAATTATGATCGTAATTATATCGTGTTTGGTCTTATTTTAATCGGAAGAACCTCACGAATATGTTAACAAAATTTGCAGTCAAAAAAATATAAATATTAAAAAATTATATTGGTAAATTTGGAACTGGAGATCTGTCGGCCCGCATCAAAGAGACCGCGGCGAGTATCGTATTATACTTGGACTGGCTCGAGCGAGGCGAACACAGGCGTAGCGATGACGCACGCATAGGCGCAGGAAGAGACGTTTTGCACTGTGGGAGGGAAACAAGTGTCGCACTGTGGGAGGATTTACTGTATTTTGATTTATTTTGAATGTTTCAATTACTCGAAATATAATACCACAACGTACTAACCTTACTACAATGGATCAAAAAGATATACATACTCTTATTATACACATACACTTATTACTTTGGTGTTAAGACAATTATTTCCTACGCGATATACATGAATGGAATGCACATAAAATACACTTTGAAATGATATGCATAACCATTTATTTTCATTAACATAATACTAGTAAATTATTATTTTTTATCAACAATAGTAAGTGTATGATCAAAAAAGTATTCATACAGTATACTGCATAGCTGAATTAAAATGAAAGGAACAGGTTTAATATTTTGTGGGACATCCATTTGCACGAACAACGGCTTGTAATCTCCATGGTATAGATGCAATTAAATTTTCTGTCTTGTTTGAATCAATTTTAACTCATTCTTCATAGAATGCTTGTTTTTGTTCCCTCTTAGTGCGTACATTACGTTGTGGATTTTCCTATACAAGTTTTCGATAGGATTCAAATCTGGAGTTTATGGTAACATGTTTAGTAATCGAGGCATATTATACAACAGCCATTCTTGAACAATGTGAGAGATATATTTCGAATCATCATTCTGACGGAAATAACAATTATTCGAAACATTTAATTTTATTGTACTCTCTTCTTTATAAAATATTTAAATATCCAAATCTGTCCGTAATGCCTTCAATGAATATCATATCTCCTACACCACTTGCTGCAAAACATCCCCGTACCATGATGCTACCACTGTTCCCTTTAGCAGTAAAATTTTTTTGTCCATGAAAAATAACAATTTAATGGTTAATGATAGTGAAAGGTTTTGTAAGTTCGTGATTTCAAAGTATATTTTATTTGCTTTCCATTCTCCTATATCACATTATAAGCAACTGACTGATCAAAATAATGCGGATGAAAGTGTAATTAATGCACCGTATAAATACTTTTTTGTCTCACTGTAGATATAATTATATATAAATAAAGATATAGTTTAATATTTAAAGCACACGGAACTATTGCACCACATAGTATTCGGCGTTTTTAAATTTGTTTCATAACGAGTGAGCAAGTTAAGGAGTACTTTTGTTAAAGTTCTGATTGCTTAAACTTATATTAATATCAAAATTATACTTCTTTTAAATATTGAAGGTGTTTTAGATTTATTAAATAATAGAGAATTTGAAATAATCTTATTTTGTATTAATTTTGTTTAAATAGCACTGTTCTAAAACGTAATATCAGCTTATAATTTACATAGTACATAAAATTAATTTTGAGTATATTACGATTACATCCATCAGTAGTAAGATTATTTGGTACTGATACTTATTAATCATTGTGCAATTAGCAATTAGCAGTTACAGTGTTGCGCATTTGTACCTACAGATAACAATAAATCGTTATTAATTAAACGTATCAAAAGGCAATTACTGTAATTGGCTGTTTCAGTCGTCCAGTTGAAACTGCTTCGTAATGATTTTAAATTGCATAACAAATTACAAATCCAATTGAATTAAATTTATTTGTTGAAATGTTCATTTTCATCGCGAGTGCCTCTCAAAATACGAAAAATTTGTAGAGTAATTTTTACCCTATCTTGTTTTTGAATTATTCGATTTCAACCCCTCAAATATTAGGGGGACCGGAAAGTAATGTCGTTTCTGCAAATGCCGATATTCCCTTTTTCAGATATTTTACTCAAAAATCTATTGATTTTTATCAATTTCAATTTTGTACAAATTATCACATTTGTACAAATTTCGGCATAGAAAATTTGCACAATAGATGGCACAAGGTTGTTGATAACAAGGGCGATTACATTATTGATTAAAAATAGAAATGTACTAAAAATTTATCCGTTTGACTTTACTGCAAAAAAACGACATTACTTTCCGGTCCCCCTAACATATCACAATTTGATTCTGTGCAAATCAAATCTATATTTCGTTTATACAAAACTAGATAACAGTATACATTATTGGCAATACTTTTTATTAATAATTACCTAATGATTAGAAGACTATTATTTATTTATCGTTGGAAACGATTTATTAATAATTAACTACTAAAAGGTTATTATTCATTATATGTTGAAAACAACATGTTAATAATTAATTATCATAAGTTTGTTATATGTATACTAATTATTGACAATTATTTAAATTATCATAAGTTTGTTATATGTATACTAATTATTGACAATTATTTACAATTGTTAACATATTAACAAGGAACCTGAAAATAGAATTGTTAAAACATGACTATAAAGTATGTACTACAAATGATATGAATTATTTCATGTATCTTATTTTTATAAATCATAGAAATAAATTTGAAACTATTTTTATTGCTAATTATCAACGAGATATTCTGTATGATATATCGATATAATATATGATATCTATCTCGATTATAATTTTTAATATGTATAATAGATTATAATAATCCAAAAATATAGTATATGTAATATAAAATCTAGTAGTGGATTCTTGACAAAGTTTTCGGAGAAGACTGATTTATACTTAAGTTTAGGTTACTTTACATTTTTATTGTTTATTTATTGATAGGACCATGGAACATGAAAAAAAAATATAGAAAAAAATAAAATCTCTTGTTGAAACCTAAACAATTGTTAGTTACAAATGGTATAAAATAGTTAGTTGAATAATTGTTAATCATTATTAGTAGCAAAATTAATTAGCAAGTAGTAATCTCTTTTTTCAAATGCAATTAAAGTTTCTTAAATATGTTTAACAAGGTTTGTCCAACTATTAAATTATAAAGTTTTCGTTTACGATTATAACAATACAAGTTTTTGGATGTATCACACCAAAAGTCTTTCCGTATTTGTGTAAAAAAAACTTGAATTGTAGTATTATTTGCTTTCTCTTTTTTTTTCGTTTTTATTATTTTATAAATTATGTTCATTTATTTTATTACTTGTTTAAATGATTGTTTTTGTACTTTGCTAACAGCACAGTAAATTTATTTGTAAGTGGTGAATCGTTGTATACAAATTGTTTAATAACAATGTTAGGTACCTACTTGTGTTGCAACACTTAATCAATTTATTACAGCACGGAAGGAAACGGGTACAATTTATGATTTATCCCATAAGGAGACGTGGGTTACCTAATTAACCACATAATAAGGTTAAGTGTTGATAATTACCGGGCCAGGAAGTCCAATGTCCCAACAACCGAGCTCGCCGCCATGTTCAGTAACCTCATGAGAGTAATATTTCGTCAAAGTGTATTTTCATATTGTATAGAACCTAATTAAAAAAAAAGAAAGACTAGATAAAAATTAAATGAGCATTGTTTTTATGTTAACGTCAACTTTTAATTAGTCGGATCCAATCGTAAATTGCAAACTTAAATTACGTTTGATATTCTAATCTTTTTTTATATCTTTCCATGTTTTCCCAATGAAATATTTAATATTCATCAATGTATACAATTATTGCATTTAATTCCATATAATTGTTAAATGGATATTGCTATCAAAAAATTTGCATTACAAAAACTGTTGCAAATTTCAAATTTATATTTCACATAAAAATATTTTGAAAATCAAGCAGGAATTTTATCTTGTAGTAGACAAGTTAAAGTTTACAAATATTATATTTATTTTGTGTGTATATAAATTGATATTAAACATTATACATATAGATCTATAGTGTATAAATTCAATTATGTCAATTATATATGAAGTTTTCATGATTTTATAAATAATTATTAATATAATTAGTAGTATGTACTATCAATATGATTGTATAAGTATAATCATACATATAGTATTATTGTTAAACATATAATACAATAATACACTAATATAATATGATTAATAATACTGTTATTATGTGACATAATAATTGCTATTATTAACTGTTGTATCATTATCGTAATAGTGATATTATTATCATTATTAATAATTTTAATAATGTTTATATAATTATATAAAATTGAAGTCATATAACTTATATAATATATTGTATAAAATATAAATGCGTATATATGACATATATACACAAAACATTAATAATATTAATTATTATAACGTATTATTAATAAGTATATTGCCAAGTAATTTATTATAATAATTATTACTGTAATTATTAATTCTTTATCAAAAGGATGTACACATATCAATTATTTTCGTATCACAATTAAATGTGAATTGTAATTCCGATTGCACTTTTCAGATTTAATAATCTTTTTAACATACATCTTTCCACATATTGTCTATTCCAAAACAAATAACAAACAGTAATTGAAAACAAAAAATTATTAATCTATTAATTTTATTCCATTCCGTCAGGAATGAAAGTGACTATGCAGATTGCTAGGGAAAATTTCGATAATATGCAGTCGATTGCGAAGAAAGTTAAGAAGCGAATGTTTCGAGAGCGAGGTTGAATATCGATATCGACGGGAAAGCAGGAAACAGCTGTGAAACGGAAACAGTGAGAACGTTACGGTTGTGCAACTACAGTTGTAGGCAGTGTCATTAACCTCGGACAAGTTTTGTTTGGCGTTTTAAAATGACTTCACGATAATGATCTCCGGTCAAGTGTATGAGATCGGATCAGAAGAACCTCGATGGCGACGTCTTTATTGCCACTTTCTTCCTGTTTCCTCGTTACCGTTCATTGAGCTTAAATGTTGCATCTTGAGTAGCTTGTAACGCATTCGTCTTGAACTAATTCTTCGTTATCTCTCTGCAGAATGTTGGAAGTCTAATAGACGTGTTTAACAAGTTAAGAGTAATATTTCCACGCGTATAATCTTTCAATTATCTTGTAAAGATAATTTCTTTTTTTTCATCGAATGGATATTTGTTAAAAAATCTAAACAGCGTTAATGCTGGTTATTTTTTTCTTAATTTTACGTATTTTAGTTTTTCACCGTTTTAATCGAATCTCGATGGAAAATAGACTGCGTCCACTGGATTGAATGTCAAATTTTTTGTTGTTGTATTTATGCAACATACTTGAAACATATAACATATGAAACATATAAAATTCAATGTTGCTTCTTTTGAACGCCTTAATTAAAAAACTTAGAAATTCAATACTGCGGTAATTTTAAAATATAGAAAAAAAAGTAATGAATCAATAATTTAGGAATTCAGAAACTTTAAATTTGGTTATATTCTAATTACATCATCTTATATATGTTCAAATAATAAATTACATTTAATTAAGGTCAGAATTTTGAAGAAAGTGTATGTATTTGGAAAGTCGGAAATTAGGAATTTAGATATTTGAAAAATCTGAATACAAACATTTCAGCCTTATTAATTTTCAAATCTCTGATTTCACATATTTTTAAAGTTGGAATCCTAGAATTTTAGAATTTTGGTAATTTCAAAATTTCAGAATTAATTTGGAAATTAGCGAAGTAAAAATCTAAAAGATCCTGCATGAGTTTTTCATTTCCAGGCGATGCCACAAATGGGCATTTTTTAAGGGGTTAGCTGGGTCTCAGACGCTTAAAACAAGCGTATTTTTACTGATTTTTTTTTAATATAGCAAATGAAATATTTATTGCAAACAATTTAGCAAATCAAAGATACATATCTAACAAGTACTTTGTGAAGTTTTTATTTAAAAATTTTGAAAATTCAGCCATTGAGACCTCATTTCCGTTGACATCTAAAAAAAAAAAGTGCTCTCGGCGTGGACACGATAACTCATGACTGGTTCATCAGAAATTAAAAAACCAAATATTTTCTGTCAGCGAATGTATAAATCTCATACTTGAACGAAGGAAACAAAAATTAAAATTTGAATTTTTGGCGGAGTTATGAACAAAAAGTTCTATTTTTTGATCAAATTTTCACCACATATTTCCTCGTAACATAAGTTGTGATAAAAAGAAACAAAAATCCTTCATTCAAGTACTAGATAATAGTATTTTGCAGAAGTGTGCAAAATTTGAACAAGATCGGTTCATAACTTTTTGAGAAACCATGTCCACCGACTTCAAAAATAGAGTTTCGAGAAAAACGCGATTGAAGGACACGACAGGTTGCGTGGCCTGATGAGCGGAACTTCCGAATGGTTTATCTCTTCTAGAGTTTTACTCTAATCGATTCAAAATTTCGGGAGAATATTCTAGACACATTGTACTATTTAATAAGATAAAAAAATTTATTTTTTGACCTTTTCAAACCCACCTGTTACGGCGTAACAAAAACAGAAAATTATTTTCCTGTTTAAAATAACATTATATTGGACGCTTTAGTATACATATAACAATAAAGACACAAATATTGCTAGCAAGAATAACATTTATCAGGGTTAGTTTGAAAGACTAGACCCATCCGTTGAAATAGTTAAAGCGAAACAAATTTTATTATGCACCGTTCGCAAGAAAACATTAACACGTTCACGCCGGCGTGCATCACCGGTGGGTCACGCTTCAATATTCGTTTAGACGCCCCTGATTATCAAAAATATATTTCGTTTTGTAACTCGAAAAAATTGTCGTATAGTTGAATATTTAAATTATTGAAATTTAAGTAAAAAATTTGTAAAAATTTTGTTTGTATCTGAGCAAACAGATACGATGCGTATACAGGTCTGAACAAGCAACAATCGTGCGCCACCAGATGAAGCCCAGCGTGAATTCTAGCGCCGCCCCACATCGAAAAACATGAAAATCGGCCCCGGTGTGAACGTGTTAAAGACCCTTTAGATGCGAGCAAATTTGGGACGGGTCAAATCTTTTTATTACTAGTACCAGGCTACGTTGAGTAAAGTCAATCCACCCTACCTGGTTCTAACGGTAGTCCCCGTGGAACGTCTTTCCACTTCTCAACGTTTGCCAAAAAATTAAAATATCCAATGAGAAGCAGCGTTACAACAAACCCCCTCCGCCAAAATAAATTATTTTAAATATATTGTCTAAGTGTTACATTTATCACTGTGTGTTCACCTTCCGAATTTCCAATAATTCACCCGCCGTTAAGTCTGCGTGTGAGGTGCGCATACAACGAAAGGCTTACTTTCAAATTCTATCATTCACCTTTGCTCACGCGGTAACACCACCTAACCCCTTAACACCCTCCTTTGAAAAATGAGAAATTTCTAACGTAAAACTCTTTGTTGTGATTTCAGGCGGTGAAACTGGAGTCCGTGCATCCAGGAAGGACGAGATACCTGGTCGTGGTGTCCTGCACAGGAAGGCAGGATGCCGAAGAGAGCTGCCTTCTCGGTATCGATTGTCACGCTAGGGCGACCGTTGGTCTTGTACTTCGAGTTCTGGCCGACACTGCCATTACTCTGGACGGCGACGGGTATGTCGGCTATTTTCGAATTTCTTCTTATGTCTCCAGGCTATCCCTGTGTCTTTGCTATCTACACTACTTGCTGCTTTATCGTAAACCACATCGTTATCGTATATCGCTTGAAGAGTGGACACAAAAAAGTCTATAAGTGCTATTCTTTAAAGCTGTTGCTTTTGGTTTTATCGAAGGCTTGTTCATATGACAGCCGGTGCCAGCAAATATGCATGCAAATATTATTAAAACAATTTGTGGTATTTATAAGCAACAAGTTTGTATACATATACTTGCTCGATAATTTTAATCAATAAATTCTTTCCTGTATTTTGATACTTACAACTTTACTCATTTGCACCCCCAGTTTACTTTGAATTTTAATTTCAACGTGTGTTTAATTTTATCGTATCTTTATTTGATATTTTGTTGCATTAACTTCAGAGAAAATTATGTCAAATCTATTTACAGTCGTGGACAAAATTAAGTGGACAGGTATCATAAATAACAAAAGGTAAATTTAATTAACTAATAATGCCTATAAATCAAAACTTTATTGCATAATTATAAACGTTAAATAAATGTTTTTTCAAGTCTACAAAAATATCTCACGTTCTAAATTTAAAATTTATTTAAGACATTGTAATAAAACAAAACATTCTTTTACATTTCTGCAATGTCCGCTTAATTTTGTCCATGAGTGTACATACACTGCCAATCAAAAATATGTGGACACATCCTTAATTCTTGTAACTATCTAAAAAAGTTAGGATGTCTTTGATAAATTTGATTACCTAGTATGTATTTCAGTTCGTGAATGGTTGGTGAACATATTTTAATAATGATTTGTTAAGTATCTTATCGATTATGATAAATAATAATTACATGCGTATATATTTTTCATTGTATATCTTTTTATCATTACATATCCGTCGCGTGCTTTTATGACCGCGTTTACGAATCGTTTCATTATTTCAGTATCAATAAGGTTCCATACAGATTCTAAGATCTCCCACGAATGTTTTTCGGATTTGAGACACTGTTTTCGAACAGATCTGTCTATGTGATCCTACAGTTTTCTATGGGAATCAAATCAGATGATTGGGCTGACCATGTCAGTATTTTTAATTCAGGGTTCTCTTATAATTGCTGTAAATAATTTCTACATATTGCAGAGGTGGGATTCGGGTCGTAGTCCCCTAAGCTTGAAATTATTTGTTTAATTAAATATATTATCTGTTAATAAAAATATACATTATACAGGGTGTCCCAAAAGTGTTGAAGGAGCCGGAAATTGGAGGTAGATGGGGTCATTCTGAATAACTTTTTCATTTGCAAAAATGTCGTATGGGGCTTCATTTTTAAATTATTAACGAAAAACACTGACCAATCAGAGCGCGAGAATCGCGCGCCACGCAATTCGATCGCGACCACGGCCAATTATAACTGTGGCCTACACTTCTGCCTCCGAGCGCGCGCGATTCTCGCGCTCTGATTGGTCAGTGTTTTTCGTTAATAATTTAAAAATGAAGCCCCATACGACATTTTTGCAAATGAGAAAGTTGTTCAGAATGACTCCACCTACCTCCCATTTTCGGCTCTTTCAACACTTTTGGGATACCCTGTATATCACAAATTTCACGGACATGGTAGGTAGATGTCCACATACATTTGAGCGACAGTGTATATCGATTTTGTTTGATTTCTATTTGTTCTTTGTTCATAAAATTGATGAAGTTTTATGTAAATTTACATACTAAATTGAAATATTATATATTTATATTTAAATATATATATAAGGTATAAATAATTTCAAATATTATGTTGGATATCCTAAAAAGTGACGTCTTAATGATTGAAAATTGGTATCATAAATTGCAGAGCGATGATTTTATACATAAAAGTAAAGTGAAAAATGAAATAATAATATTTTTTCGTATTTCACTTAATTTCCCAAAAAAAAGTAAATTTGATAATTCTTCGAAAAGCATTTCCCCTGGACAAAAATATACATATAACGCGCATGCACATACACATGCAAGGCGTGCGTGTAGATAACACAGCACATGCGCAAAGAACACGCAGCGCGTGCGCATGAAGAATATACATACACCTAATTCTCTTTTTACACGATAGATACGTTCCCAAAGAATTCGTGTGAAAAGAGAATTAGGTGTAAGCAATGTTAAAAAATCCTTGTTAGAGTTCACTTAATTTATTTCGTGCTTACAGATCTTAATTCATTAAATATATTATAAAAAATAAATTATACTTTGAGAAAAAGAAAATAATATCTGAAATTCATTAATATAAAAAAAAGTTAAAATAATATAAACATAACAAAATTTTATGCATTGTCACTTTCTGACAATAAACGCATACGTTTACGCTTCGTATACACGTCGAAAAATCTCACTCTATTTGCTCTATGAGATTCAAGAAAAATTCATAGAATATTGAAAATCGTGTTAAAACAAAACAATTCGTGTAAAAAGAGACATTTGTATTTTTTTTAAATCGTGTTAAATAAAATTCGTGTCAAAAAAGAATTAGATGTATACGTACTAATACATTATTATTCTTTACCTCCTTTCAGTAAATTCTTTAACTTTAACATTAACAATTAAACAATCGTAACTGCACTTATAGAAATCTTTTGCCACTTCGAACAATTCAAAATAATAGCTGTAATAAAAAATGTATGATTTCAACGAGTGAAAGAAAAACACTTTTACTTCATTTATCCTCTCCATAACGAAATTTAAGCAACGTACATGAATATATTTGGTTGTTCGGAAAGTCATTTCGTTTTTCCCCATCAGTCTTGCTTGTGAGAAATTCTTGGAATTTGGAAATCTGGGAATTTGAAACTTTCAGAATTTGGAAACCTCAGACTTCGGATTTTTCAGAATTTGGAAATCTGAGAATTCGGATTTCTCAGAGTTTGGAAGGCTGAGAATTCGAAATTTTCAGAATTTGGAAATCTGGGAATTCGAATTTTGCAGAATTTGTAATTCTGAGAATTCGGAATTTTTCAGAATTTGGAAAGCTGAGAATTCGGAATTGTCCGAGTTTGGAAATCTGAGAATTCGGAATTTTCCGAAATTGGAAAGCTGAGAATTCGGATTATTCAGAATTTGGAAATCAGAGAATTCGCATTTTTCAGAATTTGGAAATCTGCGAATTGGAGAATATGAAAAGTGAAAAGCAGCATTTTCGGAATTCTTCACTTTTTTAAAAATGCTGTTCAAGAAAAAAAAAGAAGTATCCCCCGAAAATCGTCTCTCATTATCATAAAAAAAAAAGAAACGAAATAACTTTCCGCACGACCTAATAATTAACCACAACACGTCGATTAGTATTTTTTAGTATGAAAATTGCACTTTCGAATGTTGGCGTGGTGTGGATAGTCGATTTTCTTTCCGCATCAGTCTCTTCCTTGTTCCAAGTTTCAATCTGATCGACTCAGCCTCTCGGTTTCTCAATCGATCCCTGTTTATTCGTTTATTGCCGATTCGTGGTGCAGGGAAAGTGGGCAGATTTTACAGGTTATCAGATTTTTACCGCGGCTGGATAGTTATGCACTTTCTCTCCAGTAGATAACTATACTCTGTTCCGTGTTGAATAAAAAACGTCGGCGGACAAATCTGTCCCGCGATTGATCCTTTCGCTGTGTTTCAACGTAAGTAATGATCGACATGATTTTTTGTACGCACTTCCGGTAGTGATTACTGATTAATGGTAATTGATACATAGTGTCTATGTAATTGGAATCTGTTATTTTAATTTTTGTATACTCATATATCTGGTTCATACGCCTAGCCTGATTAATTATTGTATTTATATAGGGCTGATAATAAAAGGTTTTAAATTCAATTAGACGTAGCTGTATTGGTTGTAATATTATTTTTACCGCTATTTTTTTAACTTTCTAGTTTTTTGCTGAGTTAAGTATCGCGCGTCGTAGATTTCGAGCTTTAAGAGGGGCTCTCATATGAAATTCTTTACATTTTGAGGTATGAAGTATGTAAACTTCATCATTTTCAAATACTTGGATTTCTAAAATCTTAAATCTCTTAAATCTTCCAATTTTTAACTCTCCAAATTCACAAATTTTTATATATCTCAATTGTTAGACATCTAAATTTTTTTAATTTCTCGTATTTCCAGATTTCAAACCTTTAAATTCACATTCAAACTCTCAGATTTTGAAATATACAAATTGTATTTTTCTAATTCACAAATTTGCAGTTTACTAAATTGTTCAATTTTCTATATGTATCAAATTTTTTTATTTTATCAAATTTTCCAGTTCCTGGGTCCTAGATTCCCAAATTTTTTATGTCTTCCAACATCTTGAATTTCCAATTTCATAAATTCCTGTGGTCTCCAATTTCTGAAGTAATTCGGAATTTCAGAAATACCATATTTTTAAATCACCGTATTTCTAAATTTGTTAAATTTTAAATTCACAAATTTGCATATTTCTGTAATTCCAAGTTGGGAAACTATCAAATTATAAAGAATCGGCATGGTGTTGCTTTGCCTTTCGATGTCATTATTATCCATTAAGTAGATTGTGTTCTCATTGAATTATTTATTAGGTTGTCGCATAAGTTTTTTCCCTCTTTGATAAAATATAAAAACGCACTTCGAGGAATATTTTGCAAGTAATCAAGGAGTACATAATATTTATTGAGGAATGAAAAAAGGGCGATACAGTAGAACACCTTATATTTAATGCAACAAATATTGAACAATAAATATTGTGTATACATTTCTACTAGAAGAGGAAAGAATTTACGGGACAACCTAATAAATATGTACAGGTGTCTAGAAAGGTTGGAACGAAACTTATATTACGTATTATTATCATTAAATAAATCAAAAAAGTTTATAAAAACTTATGTCGTGAAAGTGCTTTATCGAAAAGATATATTTTCGACGCAGGTATAAATCTTTTTTAGTCCCTGAACGCATTATATGCAGCTTATTATCTAATCTGTTGTCTACAAAAGATGTGGACGGCTGCGGTTGACAATTAAAATGTTAATTCTTACTAAACTTTGAAATTCAATTTATAATATATTATATTTTTATTTATTTATAAGTCGATTTCTGTTTACTTATCATATATTTCTCGATGGTAAAATAACGCGTGAGACGTCCGAAATGGCTAGCATTCTGTTAATCTCAGTTTTTCTGGATTGCTCTTTCGAGACGTGATCATGCCGCCACAGTGGCGACACCAACCGCAAAGGGTTAATTATTTAATCTCGTGAAAAAGAATTTTTATAACTTATTACTATTTGCCCCTTGCATAGTTAATCAACAGAGTTCAGTCTAGCGAAAAAGTATTCCGTCCACAATGATCGTCAACGCTAGCCGCGCCCTGTTCATACGCACCGCATAGGCCGCGGGTGTTCAGCACTCTAAGGGTTTAAATAGGATAGCGAGGTAAATTTAAACCTGTCTCGGAGAACCAGGAAAATGACTTAAATTCCTCTGATCAAGTACAGAACAGAAAACGTATAAAATAACCGAAGGTAGTTCGTTGGGCAAGGGGTCATGCGAGTCACATAATTAACACTAAAACTACCTACGTATAATGAACAATTATTTTGGTGTTAAAAATGAACATGAAAAATAAATGAACAAATGATGAAACATAAATGAATACACTTATAGATTCTTTATCTTGATGACAATCAGCATGAATGTCAAGAAGTGTTGGTGTTGGATATGTAAAATAAAGTACGCGTGGGATATTAGTGTAATAGTTATATATATATTTGGAGAAAGATTACGGTGGAAGTACTGGTGGAAAAAGGATTGGTGTAAGCACGGTGGAGGCACGGTAAGAACTAACTAAAAATTGTCCAGGCAGTACTTACATACGGCGGTACCTGGAGCATCGCAGGCCCCAAACCCTAAACAATAGACGTTATAAAAGTATGCTAAGTTTTTCTCTAAAAAGAGGTATACGCACCGTTCGTGCTTTACCTCAACAAGAAGACCAGCTTAATAAATTTTATCGTTTGTAGACGGGTCATTTGAGCCCTTTTGGTAGTTTTAGTGTTAATTAACACACGTTGACTGCCATGGGGGTCACCGGTGACCGGCACTCGACTTGGCTACAACGCCGTGGGAGCCACCGGTGACCGGCGACGCGAAGATTAGCGAAGATACAAAATTAGGGTAAACATCGATCCGATAAATTTTTAAATAATACCATTGTCGCCATAACGTTTGAAAAAATTAATACCATACAGAACATGTAAAAATAATTGTTAAAACTCAACTTATCTGCTGTAAATAATATTTTAATATAATACGCATCGCATAAGTAAAAATCTACGGTGGCGCCCTGGGCAAGTCACGTGAAATTCCCGTGGCAGTCAATGTGTTAACCCTTAACTCTCGTAACGCAAGATCTGATAATGCCTCTGAAAGCAAGTTTCGACAGTTTCGCAAAAATTCCAGCCCCCGAACGCGTGCTTTCTATCCACGCGGTGTCCGGCTCCTTTCAACCCGTCACGGTGAGTCATTAGCGAAGCACGCAGCAATTAGGTGAATAAAACGCGGCTGGAAACGGTACATCGAGCGCAGATCGAGAAACACGGCGTGTGGAAAGGTGAACACTGCGAAGGTCAGCAACACCGCTCTCTTTGCTGCCCGCCAGAGCACACGGGCGTAGGGAAATGGAGCGCGTTACCGTAAGCCACGCGTTCGAGCAAGGTGCTTGACAGGTGAGCACCAAGGTCATCACGGAAGGTCGGCCTGCCACTGGCAAAGCCATCTCGACGGGTCAAAGCTCCACGCTGCTGCGCTTCACTCTGTTAACCCTGTTGGTATATGGGGTGTGTTTGGACTCACAGTGACGAGCAAAAGTGTAAACACACTCTGCTGATTTTATGTAAAGGTCGATAATACGAATGATTTTTCAAGTGTGTTGAACTGTTGTTCTTCGGGATTGAACTTAACACATTAAGAACCGCAGAGAAATCTGTAAGATATACAGTTGCCTCGGAAAGTAAGTTGATATGCGTTCCAAAAATGCGTTCGTTGCCATGGAGAAAACGTAAACAATATTCCGGCTAATTATATATAGCTATTCGAAAACAGTGACTTTTCATCGTTAGTTTGTCCGAAATAAGAGTAGCGATCGGACGTTGTTCGTGATTTATAGTAGAAGACACGAAATTATTCTGAATATTGCAAAACGAAAAGTAAGTTGATATGCATTAATTATTTATTAAAAATTAATTATTAATATAAATATAATAACATGTGCAGTGAATATTATTCTCATCATTTTTGGTAAATGAAATATAAGAAATATATCAATTTTAGTCCAAGAAATATTAAAAATGCGAAAATATCGTGAAGTTACTCCCGCAGAAAGGATGCAAATTCATAATCGGGGAATGAAGGGGGAAACCATAAGGGCAATATTTGCAGATTATAATATTAGTGCAGAAGGAGCCAGAAAAATAATACTACGCATAGAAAATACTGGTGGAGTAGAAAATGGGGTACGATCAGGATGGCCACGCAAGACCACTGAACGACAAGATCGTCTTACTCGGAGGAAAGTTGTTGCAGAACCGTTTATATCTGTACGAAGATTGAAACAGGAGTTGAATTTGCCTATCCAACAAACGCAAATTCGCAAACGGATCCACGACGCCAATATGTATGGACGGGTATCGAGAAAAAGACCTCATATTACCAAAGTCAATGCTCTATTAAACGATTGGCATTTGTAAAACAATTTGGTAATCGTCCATTAGATTTCTGGAAAAAGGTTTTATTCACCGATAAATCCAAATTTGAACTTCGGTCACAACGTAGACGCAAATATGTTTGGAGAAAGTCCGGTGAACAATTTAAACGAAATTTAATTGTGCCTACTGTGAAACATGGTGGCGGGTCTATCATGATATGGGGTTGTTTCTCCGCATCTGGGGATGGTAATTTGCATTTTATCGAAGGTACATTAACAGGGCAAAGATATGTTAATATATTGCGAGAGAATTTACAATCGTCTGTAGAGAAACTTGGACTTGACGAATCATTTATCCTACAACAGGACAATGATCCTAAACACACTTCAAAAGTAACAAAGGATTATTTCGAAGAAAATGGAATTGAATTGTTGCCATGGCCACCACAGAGGCCAGATCTCAATCCCATCGAACATATATGGGATCACCTTGATCGTAACATTCTGAAAAGATTGAGAAACAATAAAAATTCTTTAAAAGAAGCATTACAAGAAGCTTGGCTATAAATAGACAGTAATGTTATTAATAAACTTATTAATTCAATTCCGAAAAGACTTCAAGCTGTTATTCGTAATAAAGGATATCGAACAGCATATTAAAATATCTATACTTCTAATTTTTTGTAATATTTTAGATGCATTATTCCGTGTTGTTAACTTAGTTTCCGAACGCTGTTATAAATAAAGATTTATTTGTGTACAATCTATAACAATGTGTTCAATATTTTTTCCGCACATAATTTCAGATTATATATCTAAATCGAGTATAGCGCGATTTTAACTATGTATATAATACCTTTTCGTTTCTTCAAATACCAAAACTTGTTTTTTTAACTGTGTCAACTTACTTTCCGAGGCAAACTTGTACATTCTAAAATCAACGTAACTTCGTTATTTATGCAGCGATTTTTGTTAGACTTTCAGAAATTGTATAATAGGATGCATTCTAGGTATTCCTAGGAAAGAATTATGTTTTTTAATAATTATTAATATGATCCTGTAAAGCCACGACTACTTTTTTAATGTTCTTTGTTCACACTTTCGTGTTTGGATTTAATATATCATTGCTTATTTTTTCATTTATCATTATATAAACATAACAACATGTAAAGAAACAAGGACATCGTCGAAGTAAATAAAAGGGTTCCCTCTAAACATGACAATTATCATAACTTGTTTGCTTAACAGACTGGGTCCGCAACACGAGAAAACTCGTGAGCGGTCCTTAATGTGTTAATGAACCACGAAGTAGTTAGGTTGTGGAATCAGTGAATACACTCGAAAGACAAAATTAGCAAAACAACTGACGAGGGTAAAATGTTTGTGCTTTATTAAAAACTAAGACTTGATATAGCACTTAAGAAAAAATAATAACACCTCGCAAACTGACAACGGACTTTAAAAGAGAAATATAAAATAAATTGATGTGTACTATTTGAGAGTTATTGGAAATCTGCTGAGCAGAAAAAATAATGTTCTCTCCAGAATAAAATATGTAGTGGAGTTTGGCGTGCTGCTGGAGGTGGACAAACGACTAAGTTAAAATTTAAGTATTTGCATTGGTTCTAGAAAATTGAAGGGAAATGGTCAAAGACCGTCTTTAAAAGTTTGGGAATTTGGAATCTTAGAATTTTGAGAAAGTAGAAGTTTGAAGGCTGAAAATTTGTGAATGTTCATATTGGGGAATTTAGAGATTTCGAAATATGTGATATTAGGTATTACACAATTCAGTAGTTCTGGAATTTAGCAATTTCAGTATATTTTTCTGAATTTTTCAATGGAATAATTGAAGAACATGGAGATATAAAAATTTAGATGTTTATAAATTCCCGAATTTTACAATTGCGAAATTCGAATATTTGGAATTTTTGAAGATTTTGATCTATTATAGCACACATACCAGAATAGTACGTTCATCAGCAAACACTTTTATATTAATTTGATGTACAACGAACATGATGCGTTGTTGAGTACATACTGCTTGGAACATATACGGTGCGTCATCCAGTTTTTATTATAATACACATACTGTGTGTCATTGAAATCAGTGCCTTGTTATAGTACATATGTATACAATGTATTATCTAAATGATACGCAATAGGACCCACAACAAGCATCATCATCTTTAATGGAATAAATATTATACGACTTATACGATTGGAATATCTTCAGTGCAACCCATAGGATGCCTTGTACAGCGATTATATAACAGAAATGTGAAGAAAATGGAAACATATTTTAATAAAATCATTGCACTACAAAAAAACCATGCGAAATTGTATTAAAAATTCATCGCAGCTCGTCACGAACTTAAATCTAGAATGGCAGAAATTTCACCTGACAGTAATCAATGAATCGTCAAGTTAACATCGTCAACATCAACACGCGACGTAAAAGAGGAGAAACTATAAACATTCTACTGTTTGTTACACACTTTGACAAGATGATCCTAAAAAACAATTATGAACAAGAAGTAAATCTATCTACAGCTAATCGCAGTATTGAGTATACACTCGTGTTTATTCTATATTTCTTAATGTACGTATAGCAAAGAAAATTGTATTAGTTAATCATTTTAAATATTTATCTCTATTATAATGTTTCAAAATATACTAATATACTAATATACATATACATAATATTTCCGAATTTCATCAAAAAATTATACGGCCAACTCTGAAACACTGTGGCGGCTCTATCACGATGTGGCGTTGTATGGCTGCAGATGGAGTAGGAAAAAATGAATTTATTGAAGAAACAATGGACAAAATGAAATACTTGAATATATTAAAGCAAAATTTAAAATCATCTGTGGAAATGTTAAAAATGCCACCGACGTACTATTTTCAACAAGACAATGACCCGAAACACACTTCGCGCGTTGTTAGGGAATAGTTACTATATAACGTGCCAAAATTACTAAAAACTTCACCACAATCACCGGATCTCAATCCAATTGAGCATTTATGGAAAGAATTAAAATTTCAGTTAAAAAATTTTTAACATTAGAAATAAAGAAGACGCAAAAAAAAGTAGTAGAAGCGTGGAGAAATATTCCGATCTTGACAGTTTCAAAATTAGTCGAATCAATGCCAAGACGTCTGCAGGCTGTTATAGATGCTAAGGGAAATGTAACGAAATATTAATATTATATAATTTTAAACAATGTTAGCTTTTATGAATAAATTTTTACCTGTACGCTCAATTTTGCATAACAGATATGAGGACATCGTTTGCAATTATTCAATGTAATATTATAAGTATTATACAGGGTGTCTCGTAATAAGTGTAAGATCCGTAAATTCCCAATCTCCCAAATTCTCAATTCCCCAAATTCCCAATTCCCCAAATTCCCAATTCCCTAAATTCCCAATTCCCCAAATTCTCAATTCCCCAAATTCCCAATTCCCTAAATTCCCAATCTCCCAAATTCTCAATTCCCAAAATTCCCAATTCCCCAAACTCCCAATTCCCAAAATTCTCAATTCTCCAAATTCCCAATTCCCCAAATTCCCAATTCCCCAAATGACCAATTCCCCAAACTCCCAATTTCCCGAATTACCAATTTCCCGATTTACCAATTCCCCAAACTCCCAATTCCCCGAATTCCTAATTCCCCAAATTCCCAATTCCCCGAATTCCCAATTCCCCAAACTCCCAATTCCCCAAACTCCCAATTCCCCAAACTCCCAATTCCCCAAACTCCCAATTCCCAAAATTCCCAATTCTCCAAATTCCCAATTTCCCGAATTACTAATTCCCCAAACTCCCAATTCCCCGAATTCCTAATTCTCCAAACTCCCAATTCCCCGAATTCCCAATTCCCCAAACTCCCAATTCCCCAAACTCCCAATTCCCAAAATTCCCAATTTCCCGAATTACCAATTCCCCAAATTCCCAAATCGCACATAAAATTGTCTTATCCCTTATTCAGTAAAATGTACATTTTTATGTGTGATTTAACTTTGACGTAACATAGCACGATACTAACTTCTTTGATCGCGTCCACGATCGGCCGTATGTTCGGGGCTTCGCTCTCGCGGCTGAGCGTGCGCTATTCACGCGCTCTGATTGGTCGGTGTTTTTCCTTAATAACTCGAAAACGAGAGCCTAGACCCGACTTTTGCAAAGAAAAAAGTTACTTAGTATCACAACCCCTTTTACGGGTCTTACACTTATTACGAGACACACTGTATATTTCAAACATTTTTTTTTTAGTATTTTATAAATTAAGGAAAGATATTACATTAATAAACAAATTATAAAACAAAAACATTCACTATTACTTTGTTCTGTTAATAAACATACTTTTAATATGCGTGTATACTCAATTTTGCGATTAGCTGTATCTAGTACAAGTGTCTTGAAACCAAGTTTTGGCACGAAACTGACAAATAACAGTGGTGAAACACTATTTGACACCTGTTACCAAAAATGGAACGCTTCGATAACCGCACGAAACGTTGCCGTACGAAGTCGGCGAAAATGTATGTACGAACCTAACCGTGCTCGAAAATAGCCACCAGCCAAACAGAACGGGGAAGTTGAAGTCTGTTTCGGCTGCCAATAAAATAGCTCGCCGATACGATCGGTTGGCCACCATGTATAAGGTGAACAGTGGTATGACCCCCGATGGTTCCCTTAGGCTTGTTTTTCTCATTCGCTTTTTCTTATTTTCTGTTGCAGAGGTTTCAGCGTCAGCGTTTGCGGCCGGCAGCACATCTTCAAGCCGGTATCGGTGCAGGCGATGTGGTAAGTCCAGGTTTTCAAATACTCACACTCCTTAAGGTTACACGTCCCGAATACTCTCTACCCTATAATTCGCAATTCGAGGAAGTTTCAGTCAGTTCGAATTATTTCCTGAAATATTTTCAATGTACCGAATATTTTGTACTCCATAATTCAAAGTTCGAAAATATTCGACACGACTTTTTATCATTTTTTGAAGTGTCTTTTCTTTGTTCTAAATATTTCCTACATTATAATGCAAAGTTTGAAGAAGTTTTACGATTCTCAAATTACCTCTTAATCCCTTGCACTATGTTTCATTTGGCAAATGCGTCAGACATAACGAAGTATTCGGTGCTATAACGATTTGACGACTGAAGGAAGTTCGTATGTGAAGGTTATTTTGCATTCAGCGATCCTCAACTGTGCAAATCAAAGTTAGACTGAAATTGAACATTTACCGGGTTAAAAATATAAACGAAGTTTACCGTATTTGAACTTCAAGTGCGTCACGAGTGTAACTCGTTATTATAGTGCAAGGGGTTACTACTATTTTACAGCATTTAACACTTCCAAGAAGTAATTTTTTGGTATATTATGTTGTTAATATTTTTTATGCAACGATTCGAAGTTTGAAGATGTTTGAAACAATTATAATTATTTTTTGATGTACGAACATTCTGTTATTTTGTGTTCTGCATATTTTGTACACTATAATTCACAGTGTGAATTCAGGTATTTCTTAATATTTTATGCTCACAATATTCTGTACGTCATAATTTGAAGTATGAGGTAGTTCGAATTATTTCTTAAAGAACTTTTATATGTTTTGAATATTACACCTGTCATAATTCGAAGTTTGAAACAATTTTAATCATTTCTTGAAGTACTTGGTATGTTCTATACATTTTGTGCGCTATGAATGAAAGTTTAAAGAAGTTTGAAATACTAAGATATGATTTGAAGTTTGGAGAAGTTTAATACAGTTTAGATTTCGTCTGAAATTAGGGATTACATAATACATTATGTTCTAAATACACTTTGTACGCCATTATTTCACATTTGATGAAGTTTGATACTATTTGATTATTCCTTGAAGTATTTTTTATTCTCAATATTTCATATAACGTATAGTGGGCGGCCTACTTGGCCGGCGAGAACTGCCGATTGTTTACAGTTTTCGGGTCAACTAGTGTGTATGATCGCTCAAACCAATAAATTCCGTCGCGGAAAATGCGTGAGATTCGATACGACCATCTTTTGTTTTTCGACCAATTACTGCCGTCGCGTCTGAACGCATGGTCAAACCTCCTCCTCACCGGCCAACTTGTCGGCCGCGCAGTGTATGTCGGTGTTTGAAGAGGTTTGAAATTGTTTGAGTTATTTTTTCGATGTATTTTGTTATTTTAACTGTGTATTTCATAATATTTTATATTTCGAATATTTTATACGCCATAATTTGAAGCTTGAATTGTTTCTGAACCCCCTGCACTATGTTTCATTCGGCAAATGCGTCAGACACAACGAAGTATCCGGTGCTATAACTATAAGACGACTAAAGAAAGTACGAATCTGAAGATTATTTTACATTCAGTGATCCTCAACTGTGCAAATGAAAATTAGACTGAAATTGAACATTGAGTCGTGTTAAAAATATAAACGAAGTTTACAGTATTTGAACTTCGAGTGCGTCACGAGTGTAACTCGTTATTATAGTGCAAGGGGATAAGATAGGTTGTGTTTTTTCATATTCTTTTGCTCTCTTCGTTCCGAGTAATTTGTACATCATAATTCGAAGTTCGAAGAACATTATACCGGTTTGGATTATTTTTTGAAGTAGGTATGTCTGGATATTTTATCTTCCAAGGCGGTTTATACTTGTTTAGCATTTTGGTTCTAGTGACTCAGATTGAATTATTTCTTAAAGTAGGTATTTCCTGATATTTCATTTCCCTTCTGAATATTTTGCACGCCATGATTCGAAGTTAAGAATAGTTTGATTCAAGTTGCACTGTCGTATTTTTAGTCATCACCTATTTCTAAACGATTTGTGAATATAAATTCATCATTCAAAAACAACAGTCAAAAACAAGAATTTATAACTATACGATGTTAAAATACATACTTATTTGATCAAATAATAGTCAGCACATGATTTTGATACGTTTGTATTAAAATTAAAATAGAAATGAAAATACAAAGTGGATGTAATAAAAGGAAAACTAATACAGTAGCGGACAAAAGTTTAAGACTAAATGGAAAAAATAAATAATTGATTTACTGTTCATAAAAACTATAAATAGTGTCCTACTTTCGGTGTTAACTAATTAGAGATTTATTTATACAATTATTAAAAAAATTTCATTTTGATATTTTGCTCAGTAGCGAATTTACAAAAAAAAGGATCGAAATTCGTATAATATTTCAAATCAAATATCGTCTTAAAATTTTGTCCGCTACTGTATATAAAAAATATGGAACGCGGTTGTGTATATTATTTTTTAATATACGTAATAAGTACATTTTACCATATTTTAATTTTTAATTTATCATTTTCGTTGAAAAATTTCTTTAGACAGTGGTTTCGTATCGAAAGAAAGATAATTCTACCAATAAAATCGAAAATTCGATATCACCGGTGTCCCGTTTCTAAAATAAACGATTCAATTGAACGAAAACGTTGCCGGTCGTTTACCTAATAACCGTCACTAATAAATAACCTCATGTAATTACAACGGATGGATCTGAGACGACACCCACGGAAGACATATAGGGACAGTCGATAGGATGCATGAAAGGGTTCGACCCACGTGGGTCGTGATCGATTTTCTAAATGAAACTAATAATAACTACCATCTATATTTTTATTATAGCGTAAGCGAGCTCGTTAATGAATACGGAATTGAAATCTAATATGACAGAACTGTTATTAATAACGTTCACACTAGATTTATGGAACCTGTCAAAATGATGAATCTGAAGTTTCTTATTTTAAGTTATGGAAATTATTAAAATGCTTTTGTCAAAATGTTAATCTTCGTCGAGATAAAGAATCATTGCGTATGTTAATTTACTACTATTACTTGCTATTTTGTGATTTTGCTATTTTACTGTATCACTGTTTTGTTATACTATTACACTATTTAACTATGTTACTATACTGTTATATTAATATTATTTGTACCATTATACTACTATACTGTATTACCATTATAGTTACCACTATTCTACTGTGCTACTATTCTATTAATTCTGCTATTTGATCATGCTACTATAACGCCATTTTACTCTTCTTCTATTCTCTTATTTTATTATTTTACACTTCCCCGTTATTATTATATACTATACTACTATTATGTTGTTTTATTCACTATAATGTACCATTTCGTTAATTCTACTTTGTAAGTATATTATTTTAGTAATCTGCTATTTCTCTATTCCACTATAGCATTGTCTCATTAACTTATTATACTGCTATTTTAGTACCTGAAAATTGAAAATTTAGACAGGTATCTAGAATTGGCGGAAGAATTGGCAATTAGAAATTTGTAAATTGCGGACTTTGAAATTTAGGGTATAGAAAGTTATGAATTTGGGTATTTTCAAATGTGGGAATTTAGAAATGGCGAAATTCTAGAATTCAGGATTTAAATAAGTGGAATATTTAAAAGTTTTAGAAGTTCGGAATTTGACGATTGGAAATTTGTAAATTTAGAAGTTTAGAGTATTAACGAGTTAAAAATTTAGAAAATGAGAAAGTAACGAATGAAAAAATTAAAAAGAAATGTAGGAATATAAAAACTTAGAAATTTCGAAAATTAGGAAGTACAAACTTTAGAAGTTCAGAAATTTAAAAACTAACACTTACAAAGTTAGACATTTAAAAATTTAGAAATTACAAAATCTGATAATTTCATCATTTTTTGAAATTCGTGTGAATCGACAAATTTTCAAATGGGAATGTGGGAAATTTAGAAGTTGAAGAGAGTTTAAAATTCAATATTTATCAATATGGAAATTTTCATACCGAGTGCGCAATACCTGAAACAGCGTTTATCATGAACCATAGAATCACGCATAAAATGGTTCACAGAAATGCAAAAAAACGTATCATGGAAAGTGTAATACGAGCACAATACTTGAAAAGAAGAATCGTTCGAGATTGTATCGACGCGGAAGAGGATTGGGGTTTGAATGGAAGGAAAAATGAAGCGTGGGCCGTGGCTTAATTGCTCCGCGTCGCGATTGTCTTATGCACGGCTGGACGATGAGGAACTTTCTTGCACGCCCAACCTCTTCCGCTCGGCGATTTTTCAGCTCAAGTGAAAACGCATCCTGATCTTCCCACACGGATTCGATCGCTCCTTCCGTTTCTTTATTTACAGCTAACGCCAGATTTACGAAACCCGTAAAAATCGTAAATTCTTGAAAATTGTGAGATTCACGATTGACGGTGTATGTCTCGGTTAGGTTAGGTCGTCACAGTACTGTCTTTCGACGCAGCCAGGTAACGTTGGTTAGGATCTTATGACGAATGATAGACCAACATATAATATTCTTAACACTAGATTTACGGACGTGTAATGACAATTTTTTTAAAAATTAAACTAAAATAGAAGGGAAAATAAATAAGGTATGATACATAAACTGGTTTATACAATGATCCTTTGTCTTGACAAAAGTTGACATGCATTTCGATGAAAACTTCTATATAGTGTTTGTAATTTAAATTAAGAAATGTGTCATGAGTCATTTTGGCTCGTTCCGTAAATCTAGTGTTAATGAAGTAATAATATATCATATAAATAATATTTAAATAGTATAGTATTATTTTACATATAATTATGATGTGAATATGGAGCAACATTTTAATAACGCATATAATAATAGTAATAATATAAAATAATATTTGAATGACATGAATATCACTCTTTAATATATAAAATTAATAATGACCAAGCAAAATATGAGATAAATGACATAAATGATATTTAATTACATGTAATGATAGTAACAGTATGAAATAACGCTTAAATAATATTGATAGCATTATAAATCATACAAATAATAATACTAACTAAAACAAAATAACTTAACCATTATTATGCAATGTATAATAATTATAATAAAATTAAATAATATGTCAGTAACATAGATAATTTTAACCTGTTTCATGAAACCAAAAAAATTACTTACGTTTCAGTGGACAAGTGTAGAAGAACAAAATTGATTAAATGATACAGAACCAACAGGGCATAAAAATCGCATAATACATATTAACCCTTAACTGGTATAACTATTCATTCATGTACTAAAAATGTAAAACCCACAGACATATTTGAAGATTCGTAAGTAAATGCTAAAGATAGTGTGATAGGTTACGCCTATTACTTTATTTAAAATAATTAGTTTATCTACATGCATGTGTGAATTTAAAAAATTGAAGAAGATAGTAAATTATACTTGTTACTGTGTTTAAAAGCTAATTAAGTAATGTACATAAATAAACTTATGTTATTTATGAATATTGAAGAACGCAGTGCTGCAGGTTATATTTATTACTCTGTTTAAAAACTAATTAAGTTACATGCTTAGATATTATACATTCTAAAAAATTCAAGAAGTTAGTATTAAAAATTATACTTATTATCCTGCTTAAAAACTAATTAAATGAAATATACGGACAAATTAAAAAATATTGAAGAAATCAGTACTACAATCTGTACTTGTTACATGATTTGAGAATCTGTCGAGTGATATTTTCTGAAAACATAAAATTGTGTATACGAATACACCTCATCATACCAGTCATTGATTAATAAAATACATCGATCAATGGGACCAAACAAATCTCCAAATTCCCAAATTCCCAATTACCCAATTCCCCAAATTCCCAAATTCCCAAATTCCCAATTCCCCAATTCCCCAAATTCCCAATTCCCCAAATTCTCAATTCCCCAAATTCCCAATTCTCCAAATTCCCAATTCCCCAAATTCCCAATTCCCCAAATTCCCAAATTCTCAATTCCTCAAATTACCAATTCCCCAAATTCCCAATTCCCAAAATTTCCAATTCCCCAAATTTCCAATTCCCCAAATTTCCAATTCCCCAAATTCCCAATTCCCCAAATTCCCAATTCCCCAAATTCCCAAATTCCCAAATTCCCAATTCCCCAAATTCCCAATTCCCCAAATTCCCAATTCCCCAAATTCCCAATTCCCCAAATTCCCAATTCTCCGAATTCCGAACTTCCCGAATTACCAATTCCCCAAATTCCCAAATCCCACATATAATTGTCTTATCCCTTATTCAGTAAAACGAATAACTGAACCTTATTTTGTGTGATTTAATTTTGTCGTAACATAGCACGATATTAACTTGTTTGTTCGCGTCCACGATCGGCCGTATGTTCGAGGCTTCGCTCTCGCGGCTGAGCGTGCGCTATTCACGCGTTCTGATTGGTCGGTGTTTTTCCTTAATCAATGGAACCACACAAAAATAGTACACAAAAATTAAAAAGAAAAGACTTGAATTTCATAGAACAATAAATTCGAGTTAATGTCATGCGAAACGCTATTCTTCGAGGCAGACCATCGTCATAACCTAATCCATTCACCACCACGCAGTCATCAGGTTAAGAGGCCCAACAAAAGGTCGATCAATCTTTCGGGTTTGTTGAAGTAACGTATCAGGGAAGAACACACGGTGAAATCCGTCACAGAAGCGAGAACGACGGAGTTCTATCGTCGTTGACGTTGTCGTGGTCCTATTTTTGGAGAAGCCTCGTCGAAGGCGGCCATCCAAGTGGTGGGGTTGCGGCCATGGACCATCGGCCGCGCCATTTATGGCCGCATCGCATCGCGTGGTCACTTTGCCGAATTGCAATCTACAGCCCTGCAGTTTATGCTGCATCCCTATCACAAATTGATTGCATCGCCACATCGGCGATTTACCGATCCAAATATTACACAGTGGATGGTCAAATTACACTGTACAAGAAATTTTGATTTTCTTTTTATTTCACCACCGCCACTATGATATTCTTATAGACTTTTGCGAGGTGAATACGAATCTGAAATCCGTTTCTCGCTAGGTCGTATAGTTTTTTAGAAAATTGATGTTAAAGAAAATTGCAAATTTTCAACTTTGGAAATTTTTTGTGCTTTTATCATAGCAGCTATACAGTGACTTTTTACACGAGAAAAAGCTGTGAACTTTCCCGAATAAAACGATATAAATTGTTATTGCATCGTAAATATTTAAATATGTTTAAATAATGAGCAAAGTAAAGAAGACACCGAAAACGCACCAGTTTTCGTTGATATTTTTTAATTGATTTCAAAAACTATGGGTCTAGGCAAAAATCTGACCATCGTACGAGATAGAACAGACATTTCTGCTGCAGAAAGTATCAAGCGAAGTTAGAAAATCAGTGTTGTTTTCATTTTATAAGAAAAATAGTTATATCGCGCCGCGCCGTTCAGTTTTTCCGTTATACCAAGGCAGTAGGCATTGAGTACCACTGGCAGCGACGCGTGTTTTGCCAAACTATTTTCCTTATAAAATGTAAACGAATGTGATTTTTTAACTTCGCCTGATGCCTCCTGCAGCAGAAATATCTGCTCTTTCACATACGATGTTCAGATTTTCGCCTAGACCCATAGTTTTTTAAATAAATTGAAAAATATCAACGAAAACTGGTGCGTTTTCGGTGTCTTCCTTACTTTGATCATTATTTAAACATATTTAAATATTTACAATTCAATAACAATTTATATCGTTTTATTCGGGAAAGTTCACGGATTTTTCTCGTGTAAAAAGTCACTGAATAGCTGCTATGATAAAAGCACAAAAAATTTCCAAAGTTGAAAATTTGCAATTTTTTTTAACATGAATTTTCTCAAAAACTATACGACCTAGAGAAAAACGGATTTCAGATTCGCATTCAGCTCGCAAAAATCTATAAGAATATCATAGTGGCGGTTACAAAATCATTTGGCTGTTGAACAGTGTTATACTCGAATAAGAAATCCAATGCTTTGTAACTGTAGCAAACGAAATACAAGAGATATTTTTACTGTTATGTTACAGTTAGCTATTTCGTACATGAGGGGTGAATTTTGGAAAATTCCATGATGGAAAATTTTATACAGTCAGTGATAGTCACATTATCATACTCAATCAGAACGTTTCATATTTTATCATTTTAACTGATGGAGTGGTACAGATATTTTTATTGTAATTTTAAAATCAGGTATTCTCTTTTTTTAATTTTATAATCAGGTTGTTTCTTTGTAATATTACATCGGTTATTTAAAAAAAATATATTGTTGAAAATATTGTGTAGCAGGTGGTCATATTATTGTACTCGATCAAAGTGTTCCATATTTTTTAATTTTAACCGATGGAATACAACAGGTATTTTTATTGCAACTTTACAGTCAAATATTTTTTTGTAATTTTACAATCAGGTATCTTTTTTGTAATTTTGCAATCAGATATTTTTATTTCAATAATATATCGGTGATTTACTATGAAAATTTTTTATAGTGGGTGGTCAAAGTATCATAGTCAATCAGAATGTTTCATATTCTATAACTTTAACCCAGAATAGAACAAGTATTTTTTTATCTACTGTTGCACTAAGACATTTTTGTTGTAATGATAGAATTAGATATTTCTATTGTGATATTGCACCGGTGATTCATTTTGCGAATATTGTAAAGTGGACGAATTATTATACTCAAACAAAAGGTTCCAAATTTGATAGCTTTATAGAAATTCCTAAATGTAAAATTTCATAAATTTTTCAAATATCTCTGAAGTTACTATACTTTATATTTTAGAATTCTATATTGTCGAAATCTCCAAATTTCCAATTTGGCACGTTCAAAAATCTGAACGTACACTTATAGTTACGTTTCATTGGAAAATATATCAAGTATTATTCATATTGTTAAGATAATTAAAGTGACTGTTACATACAGTCGTGGACAAAATTAAGTGGACAGGTATCATAAATAACAAAAGGTTAATTTAATTTAACTAACAATGCCTATAAATCAAAACTTTATTGCACAATTATATACGTTAAATAAATGTTTTTTCAAGTCTACAAAAGCATTTCACGTTCTAAATTTAAAATTTATTTAAAACATTGTAATAAAGCAAAAAATATTTTTACATTTCTGCAATGTCCACTTAATTTTGTCCATGACTGTATCTTTAACAAGACGTCTCTTTGAGTATAATCGTTTGACCGCCCACAGTACGTTCACTATTACTATATTTTAAGAAAAATCAATGGATGAGAAATGGAGTGGATTTAACGGTACTTTTTAAGATGCAGTGATACTTCATATTGTGTTTAGGTATTACTTTTTGTAGTATATTTATTATCTTGTATAAAAGAGCAGTACTTAGTGACGTGTAAGGGGCACCGAGGTTAGGGGACCACTGCGTTTTTAACTTTCAATTTTTAAATATGTAAATTTGTCATCTGCAAAGTCTACAAATTTTCAAATCGAGAAGTTACGTAGCTTTTAAACTTGAAATTTTTTAAGTATCTAAATATTAAAATCTAGAAATCCAAAATCCTAATAATTTAGAAGTTCAAGATTTAAAACATATAAATGTATACACCGAAAAGTGTTCATGTTTATATATTTAGAAATATTAAAATTTCTTTGGTTTCCGAAATTGAGTTAGAGATTTCCAAAATCATAAATTTCTCAATGTAGAAAATATTCTAATTTAGAAACTGCTAAAGCTTGAAATAAAACAATTGAGAGATTTCAGTGATATTTTACGAACTAGTAGACATTAAACAACCGATACACTTTTATTTATAAATTGATACTCTATACATTTGTCACACAGAAATAGGCCACTTCATTTAAAAATACTAAATTGTCCTCCAAATCTCCGAAACGCCTTCACCTACAAAACAAACAGATACCTTATGCAATATGGACCTTGATACAATTAAAAATTCGTACATTCAAATTTTTTTAAAGTGTACAATTTCATTTTTCGGTTTAAGTTAACTGAAACATAGTTTTAAAAGGAAATGCAATGGAACTCATTTTTGAAATGAATTATATTTATTTATAAAATAATAAAAACTTTTGTGCTATTTAAAAGTTCACCTGTAGAACGCAGAACACATTCCTTTTTAAATTTAGATATAAACTCTATATTGTAGTTAATAAGTAAAATTTAAAAACATCTTACTTTCTTTTAATTTAACAATGAAAAACCATAAAATATGTATCATTATTTTCTTTTTATATTTCATTAACAGTTCAGAAATTTGTTTATTAAATAATAAATATTTAATTATATAATTTGATACTTAATATTTAAATCTAGTTACTATTTGTTTAAAGGAAGTCAGTTATTTTTATATAAAAATCAAATCATTTCTTCTTGTATTTATGAAAAATCATCTATGAGATTGAATCATGTCCAACAATTATATATTTAACTCTTAGTATTGGGTGTTTTCTATGAAAAATGTTTCGATATCTTGCGCAATATAAAGATGAAAACGGAATGAAATAACCTTGTTTTCATAATGAAGGAATACCTTGAAATCTTTAACGAATTCAATTTACTAATTAGTTTGAACAAAAAATTTGATTCAAGCTTCTGAAGACTCCCACGTCAAATAGATAAAAATGACTAGGATTAATTTACCACTGACATTTCTTTCCCACCTTTCATCGACATCCTCCGTGTTGGAACCTTGACACAGAAATCCTGGGTTAATCCCAGAATATTAATTAATGCGCATAAGTCAATTAGTAGAAATTGTAACGCTGTATTATTATTCGAATATGTATTATGTTTACTTAGAAATTGGAGTTTGTGCATGACCCCTTATACGATCTGTTTTGTTTTATATTATAGTATTCCAAATTTACATTTCTAAAGATTTTTAAAACCTTAAATTTCTACATTTGTAAATAATCAACAAATTCATAAATCTACCAAATTTCTCAGTTTTCAAATTTTTAAGTTTCTAAATTCTCACATTTTCAGACTTCAAAATTCTTAATTTTTCACTATTTTAAATACTGAAATTTCCAAATACTTTAATTTCTAAATCTTTTCAGTTTCCAAATCTTGGAATCGCTAAATATTTCATATATTCATATTTTTAAATTGCCAAATTTTCAAATCTATACATTTGTAAACTCCTAAATTTTCAACTGTCCAAAACGTATAAATTTTTTAATTACCACTTTTTCAAATTTTTTAAATTTACAAATCCCTATATTTTTAAATTTATAAATTTTCATATTCCTAAGTTCCTATATTTCCAAATCTTCAAATTTCCAAATAACTAAATCCTCAAATTCATATTTTTCCTAAATTTCTGTTTTTCAGCATTTTCAAATTCCCAAATCTTCAAATCTCGAACTTCCCAAACCTTGAAATTCTCAAATTTCCAAATGTTGAAACCACCAAATTCTCAAATCTCCACATCTCCATACCTCCAATTCTTGAAATTTCCATTAACAAATGTCCAAAACTTAGTCTGTTAATATTACACCCATCCTTTATTCTACATAAAATAGAATATATGTATTAATACATTAGTTAATCTCCGGTTTGTCATATGTTACATTTCTTCAATATAACAAATATCAATGGCTTTGTGAAACTATTTAATGTCTGACACTTTCTGTTTTAAGAGGATATTAACCCTTAATATAAGAGGACTTAATTAAGAACTTAATCCCCTTAATTAAGAGGACTTAACCCTTTGCACTCGAAAGTATTTCCATTGTTGGCAAAAAGCAACTGTAAAACTTGCTAGTTGAAAAGTTCGATGAATTCTTTTAGAATCGCTTTTCTTTTATTATTAATCGACAACATTGTGCGCTTCGCTACGTTTAAACATCGCTTATACAGGGTGGGGCACGAACTATTAGCACCTCAGATATCTTCGAAACTATAAGTTTCACAGAAAAATTTGCTGAAATAAAATTGTACAGTACGAAAGGGGCCATTCGGTGGCGATAATAGTTTTTTTGCAGGTGGAGGTACTTCGGACATTTGAAGGTCACCTCCATTTTTTTAAATGGATCGGTATATTTTTGCATCTCGAAAAAATGGCTCGCTTTTTGTGGCGTTCCAAGTTTGGAGCCAATTTTCGATTTCTGCGAAAGAAGTGAACCTGTGACCTGCCAAATCCTACTGCATCCGTCGGAACAACCAGTAGTCAGAAGGAACAATGTCCGGAGAATACGGCGGGTGCGGTAAAATATCCCACTTGATCGTTTCCAAATATGTTTTCACGACTTTTGCGACATGTGGCCAAACGTTGTCATGCAGAAGAATAACCGTATCATGTCTTTGCTCGTATTGCAGTCGTTTTTCTCGTAATGCACGGCTCAAACGAAGTAATTGTAGTCCATATCTATTACCCGTAATGGAATCGCCAGGTTGCAGCAGTTCATAGTATATAACACCCTTTTGGTCCCACCAGATACTCCTCATTTCGAACGCATTCCGTGTCTTCGAACTTCTTTAGCTGTCCAGAGCGAGGTTTGTCTTCAACGCTGAAGTCACCATTTTTAAAACGTCGAAACCATTCGCTACATGATTTGTCAGTTGTAGCATTGTCACCATACACTTCCACAAGGATTCGATGCGTTTTAGCTGTGCTTTTATTCCAATTAAAGTAAAAAACTAAAACCTCCCGCAAATGCTGCTTAGTTAACACAAAATTTGACATATTGAACACAGTAAAAAACAAGATTTGTGAATGAAACTTAAAGCGATAAAAACTGAATATTATTGGCAGATGCCTAACGTCTCTGAAACAATCGAAATTCGCTGTTGCTATGAAACATTTATAACAGCCAGAGATACCTTTGGAAAACGGACCGAACTAATTTGTACTCCCAATACTATAATTTTAATTATAAATTATTATTATTATTTAAAGTTGTTGAATTAAATCAAATGACGAATGTGAGGCGCCTCTCGAGTTCAAAGGGTTAATCAAAGTTCGAACCGTTTCACGAAACAGATCGAGTGCAAACTTGTAGGGTCTGCTGTATTTCTTTCTGAACGCCTTGAGCGAACGATCAGGGGGCGTATCACATCGAATATTTAATTATCACACCTCTGGACGATATTTACATAACTAATTAACGATCGTCCGCGAGGAGACTCGCCTCGACGGCAAATTGGGTGGCATTTTACGTATTCCAACTACTTTCACCGTGCTGTCGCTGCACGTCGATAATGCCGTCTGCGTGTTAAGTAACCGATTAGTAACGGAGAGACAGTTGAGGATGAAAGTGGAAATCGTATTGAAACTTTAAGATTAACATCCTAACGATTTACATTGGAAAAGTGACTGACATTCATCATCCAGTTCGATACGGTTATTTGAAACAATAAATATAGGTAATCCTCCTGTAACACGGTAGTCAGGCTCCTAGAAAATGCCGTGTTGTGTGAAACCGTGTTGTATGAGACCCAGAGCCAAGACAAAAAAGAGGGTTACGTTCCGAAAACTTATTAAAAACAAATTTTTTTTTTTAGTTCTACATGAAAAACTTAATTTTTATTAAAAATATAAATGTATGCGGATGTCGAAGACCCTGCAGCAACAGCACTTCTTATTTATTTTTCATTTGTCTTAATAGTCTGGACTGTTGCTTTCCGCAACAGTGTATGTTTAACACTAGGTTTACGGGACCCGTCAAAATGACGGATCTTAGGTTTCTTATTATCAATTGCGAAAGTTATTAAAAAGCTTATGTCGAAATGAATGTTAACCATCATCGGGATAAAGAATCTTTCTATAAACTGGTATATGTATTATTCATTGTTTACTTCTTTTCATAGTTCATTTTCAATTTAGACTTAAGGAGTCATTGAACTTCCGTAAATGTAGTGTTAAGACGGCAAGCAGCGCCGCGGCCGAAGAAGTACAGTGTTGTACAAAGGTTTTTGCAATTTTCTTATCGTGTAGAGCGAAACCGTGTTATAGGATGCCGTGTTGCAGGAGGGTTCCCACAATTTATGAATCGTGTTATAGCGAAACCGTGTTATAAGATGCCGTGTTGTAGGAGGGCTACCTGTAATTTAATGCAACATAGTCAAATATTTTTTACATAAATCTACAGCATCATAAGGTAAATGTCCCAGTACTTGATCAGTTAAGAAAACAGTTAAAATAACTGTAGTTTTTTTTATATTTAGTCAATGTACAATTGTAGTTAACCCTTTAATTTGTTAACCTATGTTAGACAGAGCATTTTAATTAATGTTTTAATGATAACAGAGACGAATAATGTTCAAATGTTAGGGATATTCAGATACCATTTTGATGATAATTGGACAGGTTGTAATTAAAATTCAACCGTGATGCAAATATCAGTAAAATTTGTTGCATTTTGATAGTTAGGTGCGTCACGTGTGGCAGATATAATATCGCCGATATTAGATATTACAACCAAAGGATTTAAATAAGTTAATTTAAGAGGATAAAATTGCTACGTTCAGATAACATAATAAAAACGTATGTTTAAATGAAAAAAATGAAATTAAAATCTAAAAATGTTCATATGATAAATATGAAATTTGTAATTCACATCTGATTACAAATCTAAGATACATGGCTACAATCTTCGATTTGAAGACTATTTGTCGGTTATGATAGGGCTAGAGGATTTACGTAAGACTTACATGAAACCATATGTAGCTCTAAAGTTGTACATGTTGCACTTGACTATGGAATTTAACTATATTCCTATTTCGGGTTTCTATTTGAACCTCCTAACAATTTACGACGCAAACTTCTATTGCAAGTTTTAATAGGTACAGATCCACATACGTAGATCTTTGTGTAGATCTGGGGTTTACTTAAGTCTAGATTTATAACCAGCTCGTATGTAGCACCAGTGGTGCATGGACTGTTATGTGACTGTGATGCAAAATATAGAACTAAGAATGCATCGAGTCCATCTTGTTTTACATTTTGATCTTTCTTCTCATTATAAAATCTATTTGTATCCCACAACAATTTAAGTTTGAGCTATTTGCTATAAGTTCCAATAGATACAGATCCATATAAATATATAGGTCAATGTGGCTGAATTTTGGTTCTATTCTGTAGAACCTAGGACGCACTATAGGACCTACTTACTATATCTTACAATATGTCCAGATCCATATGTAGATATAATACCTACATGTGTACTGATGTGTAGCGGCTAGGATGCACAGATCTATGAATGGATCAAAACCATCTAGTTTCACGTGCTGCTCTTTTTCCTTCTCATACGACCTATTTGAACTCCATAATAATTAAAATTGCAGATAGTTACTGTAAGTTTTAAGGGGTTAGACCACTCTAGAGCGCCAAAAAGTTACCTTATTCCAAGAATTTTTCCCGGACAAACTATAACAAAGATGAAAAATATGTTTACGGGTATTTATTACCTATACATCGAAGTGTTAAACTAAATTTTTATGAAGCAATTGAAAACAAAATGGCGGTTCAGGATTTGGTTGACTGGAACACTGCTCGGCGGGAATACCTCTGCGGCCGGAAATGATTTTCCTCCGATTTTATCTAAAGGCACTTATAAAATTCTCCTGACTATAAATGATATTGTACCTTATTCTTAAGACCCCAAGGCACATTTTAAGCGAAAAAAAAAAAATGTTGGATTTTTTGAAAATCCTGGAGTGGTCTAACCCCTTAATACGTCCAGATCCATGCGTGGTATTACAACTTACTAACTTGTAGCTACTAGAATGAACACATTGAATTTGCGTAACCCTAGCACGAAATATGGTACTAAGAACGCATAAAATCTATCTGGTTTCACAGTTTGACCTTTATCTTTATCATAAGTTCTACTCAAACTTCGTAACCTTTAAATTGCCTGATGTTCTTACAAGTCACAATATGTCCTGACGCATATGTCTCTCTTAGAACATACTAACTGACTTCATCATGACCTTTAACGTGAGTCAGATACATAAACATGTCTAACTTGGGTCTAGATTCTGATCTATGAGGTTTTAGATTATAACCTGCCTGGTTCTGACCTTTTGCCTTATCGTATAATTTATTTGAACCTCATAACCTTTGGAAGCTGATCTTCCAAATTGCATTGTCTTAATGCACTCGTTGTTCTTAGGATGTGTAAACTTTCTCATGTTTTTTGTCTACATCGCATTTATGGATATATTTGACTCACAGTTTGTCAGAAGGTGTGCCCTGGTTAAATACTGAGGAAACTGCAGTCGAGTTTAATAAAATCAGAAAACATATTCCAAACATCATTCATATTTTCGACAGGAGTAACTAATTGGTTAGACAATGGATACATACTAGTCGGATTGAAAAACAAGGAAAGTTTTTACCTGTATCAATTCTTAGAGCTCATCTTGTGAGAACAGTACGTGGTTCTGGACCTAACTTCTAATTCACTTGGTGTTAGCTTATGGCCTACCCAATTTTATCATCTATCTACATTGTTTTAGATTCTAATTCACTCGATGCTAAATTATGGCCTGCCTAGTTTTATCTTTCACCTACATAATTTTAGGCCGTGATCGCGTAAGGTTAAATTATAACCTACCTAGCTGTATCGTCTTTTTACTTAGTGTTAAGTTCAACCGCACTTGATGTTAGGTTATGATCCGTCTAGTTCTATCTTTTACTATTTTGTTTTAGGTTTTGATCCACACAATATTAATTTATAACCTATACTGTTTTATCTTCTATCTACTGAGTTTTAACTTCTGACACACTTGATTTTAGATTCTAACCTATCTATCAGGTCATCCCATAAATCGTGTCGTTTTTTGACACTAAGTTTAATTATAAAATAATAATACTTACATTTTTTTTTAATCATTGCCCATCGTTTTCAATGACTTCTTCCGATCTTTCAGTCAACCGTTTTATTCCAGTTTCGAAAAAATTTGGTGATTTTGAATTAAGAAACTGTTTTACTGTCATTTCTACATGTTCTGCAGTGTCGAAATTTTTATCGTTTAGAAAATTTCGCAACGATCGAAATAAGTGATAATATCTAGACACGACTTATGGGGTGATCTGATAGTTGTATCTTATATCAAGTTAGTTTCAGGTTCAGACGCACTTGATGTTAGGTTCTGCTTGCCTAGTTGTATCTTACATACCCCACATACGTTTATACCCCACAACAATTTAAGTTTGAGCTATTTGCTATAACTTTCAATAGATACAGATACATATACAATAAATACAGGGTGTCCCAAAAGTGTTCAAGGAGCCAGGAATGGGAGGTAGGTGGGCTCATTCTGCACAACTTTTTCATTTACAAAAATGTCGTATGGGGATTTACTTTTAAATTATTAACGTAAAACACCGACCAATCAGAACGCGAGAATCGCGCGTCACGCGATTCGATCGCGACCACAGCCAATTATAACTCGGGCCTACACTTCTAAGTACCTCCGAGCGCGCGCGATTCTCGCGCTCTGATTGGTCGGTGTTTTTCGTTAATAATTTAAAAATTAAGCCCCATACGACATTTTTGCAAATGAAAAAATTGTTCAGAATGACCACACCTACCTCCCATTTCCGGCTCCTTCAACACTTTTGGGACACCCTGTATATATGTCAATGTGGGAAAATTTTGGTTCTACTCTGTAGAACCCTAGGACGCACTATAGAACCTACTTACTATATTTTACAATATATCCAGATCCATCTGTAGATATAATACTTCATGTTAGGTTCTGTTTGCCTAGTTCTATCTTGCATCTACTTAATTGTAAGTTCTGATTCACTTGATGTTAGGTTATGTCCTACATAACTTTGTCCTCTGTCTACATAGTTTTAGATTCTGATTCATTGATGTTAGATTGCGAGCAACCTAGTTCTATCTTGCACCCACTTAATTTTTGGTTCCGGCCCACTCGATATTACATTATGACCTACCTGGTTTGATCTTCCACCTACTTAATTTTAGATTCTGACGTATTTGCTTAGGTTCTGACCTACCTGGTTTCAGTTCCTGTCCCTTTTCGGTATCATAAGGACCATTTCAGAACCTTCGGTACCGGTCTTCTTAACAGTATACTTGCTCCTATTCCGGTTTCAGTTCTCTTTAACCTGAAAGATGCTGAGCTCGCCGGTTTCCAGGTCGCCAGCAACAGGTTTAGGCGTGGTGAGTGTCCACATGCAAGTGGTCCTCAACCGTCACCTCCGATACCAATTAATTCTGAGGAAGGATTTCCTGTCCTTTGTATTTGTCGTTATTATTAACGCCTTCAGGGTTAACTGACGTCATCATACTTGATTTAAAGAGTTCCTTAACGAGTTTTCGCTCGATTGGCGTTACCGGTAGTGCTATTAATTTCAGCTAGATGAAATATGCTTTGTTCATTGTGATAAGAAACATAATGCAGCAGTATTTATAGGGGTAGCGACTTTTAATTAAATCGTACAGCGCTAGTGTAGCGCGTTATTAAAAATGACCTAATCGAAGCAGGAAGTGATCAGGGATTAGCGGGCATTCGATGAACCATCGAGCCGAACCGGTTCTCGACCGGACGAACACGTCTGCACAAAATGACACCTCGTACGACGATAAAATCGGCGATATTCGATACGAAACCAGGCTGACGGCTGGCTAAAGCAATCGGGTATCTGTTCTAACCTCTTTCTCAAAGGTCAGTTCCTGCTAACCATGCGATTTTACCATGATAACGGTTCTAGATTTAAGATTATCTTTTAGGCTCGCCTTAAACGATTAATTGCTCCGTGATTAAATTTTGTTTCTATGATTCACCCCGATGCAGGCGATAGCGATACTTTCAATAATTGTTTATTATTTCGTCACAGTTTGCTGCACGCGTTATGAATCGTCTTGTAAAATCGGTCATGCGTGCAAATACACAAAATTCAAACGCTGGAACATGAATTTCTGAGATTATGGGAAGATAGAAAGCTTGGACCATATTTAGGATCGTACAATTCGTAGTTGGGATTAGTTTTTGCGGCTTAAGAGTTAACGTATTTTGTACGCGAGTTTTTCTTCTGCCCGAAGCTGAAGAGCAATTTCTAGTAGTTTGTTCTTAATCAGGTCATAAATCAAAGCGGAACTGATACTGTGCTGTTCGTTAACCGTGTTCTAGGGATACTTCGACGGTATTATTGATGTAAATGGCTGGTAGATTATAATTTAATGTAGTATAGTGTAGAGCAGTTGGTATTTGGAAATTTTCTTGTTATGTAAATTTGAGGATTTAGGAATTTGGGAATTCCAAAATTTTATGATCTGCGAGTTCAGAAATATGGAAATCTGCGGATATAGGAACTTGAAAACTTGAATGTTGGAGTATTTGGGATTTATAATTTTGTGTATTTGGAATTTTAAAAATGTAAGAATGTACGAGTTTGAAAATTTGGAGATTTAGAAATTGGAGGGCTTATGGATTCGTGAATTTATCAATTTAAGTACTTTTAAATATAAAAATTTATGAATTTTAAAAATTGATGATTTAATATGTAGCGGTTAAGTTGTAAACTTATTTGGAGTGCCTGGAAGTTATTCTTTAAGACTTCTAACTGTTATATATTATCGTTATTGTTATTGTTTTTTTTTTAAATTATATGGATTGTTGTCTGTTAACCAGTGTCATATTTACGTACTTTACCCCACGTTTTCCTAAATATAGTTTGATAATTTGACAATTTGATGATTTGATAATTTGATAATTTGATAATTTGATAATTTGATAATTTGATAATTTGATAACTTAATAATTTTTAAATTTGGAAATTTGGGGGTATGTGAATTCTAAAATATACAAATTTTAAAGCATACAAATTTGAGAACTTTACAAATGAAAAGTTTCTAAGTTTAAAAATGTGGAAGTTTGAGTATTTTATAATTTTTCAATTGAAAAATTTAGAATTTGAAGAATTAGAAATTTTAGTACTTTATGTATTCTTAATTCGCAAATTCTTAGAATAAAAGTTTTAGAACTTTGCGGTTCTTCGAATTAAAAAATTAAAATAATTTGAAGGTAGAAAAATTGCGATTTTTGTGAACTTAAAAATTTTTGAATTTACAAATTAAAAAATTGACATTTTTTTAAATTTTATAATATAATAGTGTGCAAATTTTAGGAACTAGACATTTGAAAATTGGGGAATTGGTTCATTTGGAAATTGGTTGTTCTTCAAATTTGGGATTTAAATTAATTAATTTAGAAGTGTGAAAGTTTGAAAATATGCAAGATTAGGAACTTTTTACCCTCGAAAATTGAATATTCGAGAATTTGACAATTTTGACATTTCAGGATATGATACTTTGAGAAATTTAATAATTTATAAATTATTTTAGTACCTGAAAATTTGGGAATTTAAAAATTTGGGATATAAGAACTTACAGTTTATTGGAGTATTGAAATTTTGAGCTTTAAAAATTTGAATATTAAAATATTTAGAAAATTTGACATTTGTAAGTTTGGCCTTCTAGAAATTTAGAAAGTGTTGAAAATTTAGGAGTTTGGGAATATCAAAATTTAGTAGTTTGATCATTCGGGAATTTAGGGTTCTGAAAATTGATAGTTTGGAAATTTAGGAAATTGGAAAGTCGAACAATTGAAAAATGGTTCACTTCGAAATTCAGCAGTTTGGCAGAAGTTTTCACAATTCCAAATTATGTGTTCAAAATCCCGATTTTTTCACATTCTTCAATTATCCAAATTCACTCAATTTTACAATAAATTATTTTAAACCATTAGAACATTTTTCATATAATTTCATTGCAATTGGTTCGTACACAATTTCCCGTATGCATATATTATCCTACCTAACATTTCACGTCTAGTTTCCCTACGTATCTAATCTGATCCAATCCTACAATTCACGCACGTACTCAACGGAATTCTGCATAAATAAACCCATTAAAAATCTCGATACTACATATTTCTTTGTCAGTTGTGCCATAAAGAGAGGTTCGAAGTATTTCTCCGCGCTGTTGTAAATGTTTCAGTATCCTTCCTTATGTGAGTAATCTCATGAGTCGAGCGGAAAATCCAACGTCAGATTTCCTATAAGCTCGATCACGTTGCCGTACACGAAACACGCAATTTCTTCTTTTTTCACGGCCAGGCGATAAGCGCGATTTCCAGTGGAACGATTTTTTTGTCCAAGTCTGGTCGATGGGCGTGAACCGGCAAACAGCTTTCCAAACTAGTTCCGCCTATCGAACCAAGCAGACGTGGACGGATAACAACAGGTTGCCTCCAGTCGCATTATCGGAATAATATAGAGGCGAGGCCGGTGATAATGGCAGCTGATGAAAACAACAATGACCGTAGTCAATTGACGCCCATTGAACGAGTGACCATGAATCTTTATTCTGACCACCGTGCTAGCCGTCGCGACACCTCTGACGGGCAAAGAGCTTCTACATACACAGTATGTCTGAAAAGTAACGGAACTTTTTAAATAAAAAAAAAAAGTATTAGTTATTTTGCCAAAATTAATTTTTTTTATTCAAAATACATCCCTTCCGCATCAATACACCGCTGCGCACGCTCAGGCAATGTTAACATAGATTTTTTTATGTCGTTTTGCGGAATCGCTTCAATCACCCTTGTCACAGCTGCTTGGACTTGTGTAACAGTGTCATAAAACGTTCCTTTCATGGCTAATTTCAATTTTGGAAAAAGGAAGTAATCGCATGGAGATAAGTCAGGCGAATATGGAGGATGTTGGAGCACACAGACTTGCTTTTTGCCAAAAATTCTGATCCTCGCAATATTCAACGCGAGCAATTTGTTGCTCTTCATTTAACGCGCGAGGAACGAATCGAGCACAGACTTTCCGCTTCTTCAAATCCTTTGTCAAAATTTCGGGAATTATGTTTTTGGACGTATGTAATTCGTTCGCCATCCATCTGACAGTTAAATTCGCGTCCTAGGTAATCATTTCACGCACTTTTTCCACCAAATCATCGTGATTTTCCTTTTTTGGCTGACCTGGCTTTGGGTCTTCCAAAATATCACGACCGTCTTGGAATCGTTTATACCACTCGAACACACGTGTACGGGATAAACGATCGTCACCATAAACTTTTTTCATTAATTCAAACGTTTCTGTAAAACTTTTACCGAGCTTGAAACAAAATTTAATATTCGCTCTCTGCTCCATCGTGATTTTGTGACACGGTGACAAAAAGTTCTGTCGCTTTAACCGCTATAAGTTTGCAATTCGTAGCTCGATTCTAATAATGATTGTTTTGTTTTGTAGGGGAGGAATACTGTTTTCAGATAGCATATTGTTTTAATAGATGATGCTAGTAGTTCTCCTTGAATTTAAAAAGTTCCGTTACTTTTCAGACATACTGTGTACATCCCAAACTCTGCTTGCGAAATTTCTACTTTTAACCTATTAACGTCCACCGTATTCATCCGAGTACATTTCATTTTATTTTACTTTGTACCTGATGCAAGTGTATACCGCTTTTTGCATACAACAATTAAAGTTTATGTTTTATACTTAATTTTTATAACGTTATTGTGTTCGCTTAATTTTATTGCGCGTTTTCGTTTCCTTTTAGTCGTTGACGAAGTAAGGGGAGACCTCTATGTAAATGGTGTCAAAAAGGTTTGACATTTCTTTTGTTTTGTTTAAAAAGCTAGTTTAAAACCGATAGAATACGAAACGCATTAGTATTAAGAGTGCGAAGCTATTTTCGTGAGAACATATACATGTGACCCACCTTCGCTCCGATCCGAGACAATTTGTCTATTTATTATCCCTGTTTAACACTAGATTTACGGAACCCGTCAAAATGACGGATGTTAGATTGCTTATTTCAAATTACGAAAATTTGTAAGAAGCTACTATCCAAATGTAAATTATCCTTCGTCGAAATAGAAAATCATTGTGTGCGATAGTTTATGTATCGTCCATAAGTTATGTATTTTTATACCTTAATCTTGATTTAAATATAAATGGTCATTAATCGTCCGTAAATCTAGTGTTAAAGTGCTTCTATACCTGTAGTAAGGTTTAGTCAGATGTTTGGGAAGAAATATTTACGCGGAATTTTCAAAGTAATGGTAGATATAAAATCCTTTCAAATAATAGCAGACTAGCCAGTAAGTCACAAAATCACCTATTTTTCTCTTACCGAAACTTTACACGCGATTTCCTCGAAACTTGTATATTTTACCTTTTTTGATCCCGTTACTTCTAGCATGATTAGCCAAAGTCAGCGCGCTTCCTGATCCTTATTACCTGCCACGGCTAGGGAGAGAAAATTGTAATATTTGCGATTGGAGGGGCCCAAAAAGGGCGTAAACATTTGCTTCCCTTCCACAAAAATGTAGCTTTACTGATCCAATCATAATCATTCACCCCCGTCAAGGCTACATGACCGAGATGACGTGAAGATTGAAATCAGTTGGAAAAGGCAGTTAAAAAACAGTATTTGAAATTGAATAGCAAAGGAACAAGTATAGGAATAGTCTTAGAATCTCGTATATTATTGAACATAGATCATTTGTATAATCCCGATCAATCGGGTGGTCCTTCGAGATTGTGATAAATTGTTGGAGGTCCCAACTATGTATTTGCACCCTTTTCTCTTTACCATGCCATTTCCTTTTTCTTATCCTCAAACTTAGGCCCTTTCCCTGTCACCAGCCCTAGACCGTCCAGGTACTCCTAACTCCTACTCCCCGAAATCCATTTTCCCTCCCTTCTTTACCTCATCCCTGTTCTTTTCCTCCACCCTCTTACAAACATCCTTTTTAACCAACAGTCTTCCTGTAGTAAGTTTGCTCGCAAGTCATTCATTCTCGTAATGAGATTCCATCTAGTACTCTTCCGAGCTGGTTCAAATAGTTGGTTTATATATTTTACGTTAGGAGCTAGACTAGGATTAAGTTTATGTTAGAATAAATTAACTTGTACAATAGTTAATCATTCTTATTCCGAATCCGGTTTCCCAACAAAATAAACTAAGTCGGCACACCACGTGCAATATTCAACCAAGCTCGAAAGAATTTATTTTCACCCACGAGCGTTAACCCTTTTTGCGGTCCTGTATTTCTTTTTCCTACAGCTCCTTAATTAATTTACAAACTAGATCAAGAAGTAGGTTTATAATAAAATGAATTCCAATGATGCAGTGTTCGTAACAAATATATTTCTAATTTGTTACAAGTGGCAAAGAAATCAAAATGTCTTCAAGCAACCTATTTATCTGAATTATTTCTATGGTTCAAGAGAAACGCCAAGTCGAGCCAGGCTCGACATAGGACCGCAAAGGGTTAACACTCTCTATTTCCAACACACCCAATTACATGCAACAAAAATATTCTCATCCTACACTACTAATGCGCACGAACTTTTGGACTGACCTGATACATAGAGGTCCCCCCTTAAGAAAATCTTCTTTGTTGAAATGTGACACTGACAATGGACAGTACGACTATGAAAGAGGTTGTGCCAAAAACGAAAGCATAAGGAAAACATGGTGACAAAGGTTCACATGTATAGAAAATCCGACATTTCGTATGCACCAACCTAATATTTGATCCAAAAGTAAGTGCACGTCGGACGTCCGTAAACATAGTGTTAATGCAGCAAACATTCGCCGTTGATGTCACCGGCTGCCAGCACTCCCCTTGTGCATGTCACGCCATAATCGCTTCCATTCCTTTCACCGTTGTGACTACGTCGTAGAACAGGTTGGAGGATACACGGAATCGTACACGTAGCTCGTTCTGCATGGTCGGATAACCGCATCCAAGACGCTCCGTCACGATCCAGATCCATTAATGATCCATCGCGGATCATTACGTCGGACGATCCCGGGGAGAATCGTCGTGCCGAGATGATCCGAGTAAAAATCCTCGAGCGAGATCGTGAATTCCAGAAATCTCGCAGGTGAACGCGCGACGTCTTTACGGCGCAGGTTTCGTCAACTTTTATTCGCCTTTATATAACGTGCATGTAACTGATTATGGCCGCGTCAAACAGAGTCAGATGTTGATGGGAAATGGAAGTTATAAGTATTTACTTTCGCCGGGAATGGTGAGTCAGATCGTGATTCTCATGCTTCGGTTCGTTCTCCTTTGACGCTCATCGTTCTGTTCATTACGTATTAACACTTAAATTACCGAACGGGTCGTTTCACTCGTTTTCGTGTTTTCTTTTTTTAATTTGCGAAAAATGCGCTTCTTGAAATTTGTGGTCTTCGTGTATATGAAGATACTAATTCATGTTTTATTGTTTATTTATTTTCATTTCTTGCGTTTTTAATAGTTATTGCATTAACACTATTTCTACCACGATTTTGTGTATACCTAGTTCAACCAAAAGGTGTCTTTTGACGCCTTTTGAATATAAATCATTGCCGAAACTGGTTGGGATTTCAAACTATGAGTTAAACGTAGATAATTTGAGGAATATATTTATTGATACACCGATGAGTATTTATTGGAGGTTATTTAATTCATCAAGCTACAAAATATTAGTGTCACATAAGTTTCTTCCTTTTTGTAATATGACACAAAATGGGATTGCGGGATAAAGAAGGTTGATACAGCTGAACAATTAATGCAACGAATCAACTTTGAACTATAAATATTCTGGATGAATGTCTATCAAAAAAGCAAAGAACTTATGGGACACTCTAATACACAATCAATGCAGTGGTGTACACAAAAATGCAACAAGAGAAATTAGCGAATATTAGCTAGAGTAAAATCATATCGCTGAATTAATTTAACAACCATTGTATGAAAAGTAACAAAATTAATTGTGGAGAAACTTTTCAACATAGAGAATAATTTTATGTTAAAATTTGAAAGGTGACCTTTGACACCTCTTGGTAGAAATAGTGTTAAATTCAAAGGTTTTTAATCCTTTGCACTCGAAAGGTGACTCGCACTCACCAGTTTGTTTAATGTAGCAATTTAGAAAAGGTATTTATTAACTACGTCTGTAGTGCTGCACGTATGATACACAGTCGTGGACAAAATTAAGTGGACAGGTATCATAAATAACAAAAGGTTAATTTAATTTAACTAACAATGCCTATAAATCAAAACTTTATTGCACAATTATATACATTAAATAAATGTTTTTTCAAGCCTACAAAAGCATTTCACGTTCTAAATTTAAAATTTATTTAAAACATTGTAACAAAACAAAAAATTTGTTACATTTCTGCAATGTCCACTTAATTTAATAGTGACATAAAATGTGTAATTAATAGTGATATATTAATAGTGGCAATTAATTGTGGAGAGATAATAACTTCAAAAGAATTCATTAACCTTTTCAAACATGAAGTTTGAGGGTTGCTATCTGCTACCAATAAAAATACCTTCGAGTGCGAAGGGTTAATTGCGAGTTGCATATGCGTTATACGGCAGTGGGTTTTGTATTGGTTGTGTTGTATGGTTACTTATCTTTTTGTGTTATTGTGTACATTGGCAACGCAACTGGTAATAAATCGTGTTGCATACGGTTTTATAATCTGAAAGTATGAGAGTTTTAAGATTTTGGAAATTGACATTTTTGGAACTAGAATATTTCTGAAACTGACGTTTTTGGAAATTTAGGAATCGAAGTATTTTGAGTGTTGAAAACTTAGGAATTTGAAATTTTGAAAATCTAGCGTATCCGAGCCATTTGTAAAGTTAATAATTTGAACTTTTGGGACTTTTTGAAATATTGAAATCGAAGTATCTCAATTTTTAATTTTATCAATTTCTGTGTCTTGAAATTATACATTTTTAGAATTTTTAACAAGTTCGGGCTCCTAAAATTTGAGAACTTGGGGATTTTGGGAAATCTGCCAGTTCTGATGTTTTAAAGTGTGGTTCTTTTACAAATTTAGGAACTTTACTATTTTGGATTTAGGAAACCTTGAAAATTGGGACTTTGAGAAATTGAGAAATTTGAAAATTTAGGATCTTATGAATTTCTAGATGGTGTAATTTGGAGACGTATGGGTATGTGAGTATAATAGGGTCTAGCCAAATGTAAATTTATCTGAAACTACTAAATAAATATACTAAAAAGAGAAATCAGGATAATTCGACACGGAAAATACCTTTTCACGCTAGGTATCGATTTTTTATTTTTTTAACTGACACACTTTACCAAAAAATTTGAAAAAATTATGGAATAACAGTTATGCCAATGTATAACAACCACAATCATATAAAAGCAATGCCCTGATATCTTCAATAAAGACTCGCCTTTTTTTTTCTATTTTTTTTTTACGGGTTTTCATTTTTTACAGCTACAGTTTACGATTAAAAAAAACCTGCAAGAATTTGCAATATGCGTTATTTGGATCTCTACGTTTTAGAATTTTTACTGAGTTTGTGTACGTTATTAAATAGGAAAAATAGGACAAGAACTAGAATGTCAATTTTTCACTTTTACTACCACCCCAATTCAGACAGGGAGTTTAAAATTAGCGTAAAATTCTTTTTTTGGATATGCTATCGAATGGCATATTGGGTGTTTCATTTGCCTCAAAGGTACATTTGACCATCTTATTCGGCTAGTCACTTTATAATTTTATAATTTTCAATTTTAGAAATTTGTGAAAATTTGGAAATTCTGCAAAATGAAAATGTGATGATTTTAAAAATGGCACACTTGCAGCATTAAAACGTTTAAAAATTTTGTATGTTTGGAAATTTGAGAAATTGGGGAGTTGGAAGGTTAAGAACTCAGAAGATTCGACATTTGCAATTTGTAATCTAATTTAGTAATTTGTGGATTTATAAAAATGATAATTTGGAAACTGAACAAAATTATGAATTTTTGAATTTAAGAATGTAGAGAAATTTGAAAATGTTGAACTTACGAATTTATAAATTTTCAAAAGTTCAAATAACAGTAAAAAGTAAATTATCTTTAAAAAAACTAGTAAATTAACTTTTCAATCAGTACGTGATTAGCAATTTTTAAAAGATCTTTTTGCAGGATAATCCTAATTGACCTTACAGATGTTAACTTTGGCTTAACCTTGGTCCACTTTTCGTCTGGTCGTTTACAGAAACTCAAACAATGAACGGCGGATATTGCGCAATTCGAAATCTCGAATCTCGCCGAAAAAAAAGTTGGTTAATTGTCTGCGAATCCTACGCCGGTCGATTGTTCCTGGCTAAAATTTCAGAAGGACCTTGAAGAAACCTCTTATATAACTTCCTTCTTTTTCGACAACGACGGAATTGCTTTTTACTTGTTTCAAAACAGATTACCCAAAATACAAGAGCCAATACACGAGCATGCGATATTTCGAAGTCGATGAACCGGCGAAGTTTCAAGTGTTTCGTCGCTCGATCAAAAATGGTTTCCAGGAATCAGTCTCGGTAAAAGGAAAGTTTCACGGGTCAGTTCGTTCCATTTAACGCTAAAAAGACGCAAACGTGCAAAATTAACAGCCACCGACGGATTGTGTTGTCTGTCAATGGTTCAACGAAGCGAGCCGAAGCCTAGCTTTCCAATTGTGCCATATTCACCGAGCACACCTTCACTTTCGATAACTATGGTTCGATCATCGTGAACAACCGAATCTCGTTGCCGTTGCGGATAAACGGCCATCGGTGGGAGGCAAATCGCGGGCAACTTTCACGGTTGTCCCACTCGTGCATGATTTTATTTCTGTCGGGATTGTTCCACTTTTGCGACGCTCCCATAAAGGTCTTGCAGCGAGATGAACAGAGACAAGGAATCTGTTAGTGGAGCTGCGACTTGTCGTCGCATGCGAAGTCGTTAGAATTTTCTATTTGAACCCTTCATTTTGATATTTGGACAGGTCCGTAATTTTCTTCCAACGGGACACTTAACACGTTGATCGCCATGTCACCCATATATGGGTGACACTCAAATTTCTACAAACATTTAACAGTTGTATCGCCCAAAATTTGTTCATTTTTCTAACCGAGAATACTCGCATCAGTTACTTGGAACTATGGAGAATAAATATAACAAAGTATCGTGAAAATATTTTGCAAAATTTGCTAAAAATGAAAATACTACCTAATGCAATTTTCAATTTCTCCCATGTGGCAGTCAACGTGTTAAGGAGTAAAACCACTCTAGAGCCAGAAAAAAAGACCTAAATTTGACAATTTATTTTAGAAGTACGACACGCGGAAAAGAATTTCTTTTGTGGGGGTTTATTTAACACATATTGAACTACAAAACATAATTTTTATCATTGGCATTTTTGTGCAAAATGGAGGCGACAGAGCCCATCGGCGGAAACAGTTTTTGTAGAAACACCGCCACGGGAGGAAGGATTTCTCGACATGCGCGAGTTCTAGATTAAAAACTCAAAAAGATTTATAATCTATATATAATTGACTTTGGAAGTACGTAGGGGTTTTTTGATTAATCAACTTTTGTAGAAGTTATGTAGTTTTTAAGAAATGAATCGACTGTTTGTACTCAAAACGAGCATTGAATTGTTTATAAAAAAAAAGTTTGTATTCAATCAAAAAACGGCTACGTATTTCCAAAGAGAATATTGTTGTGCAGCTACTGTAAAAATTTCAATTCGATCCATGCAATAGTTACCGAGAAATGCTTCCTCCCAGTATGAGAAAAGTAGTATTGAGAAAAACGCGATTAAAGTTTTATGAAGTATTGAATCCTTGTAGTTCTTGTTTGCCTCTTATCGTTTAAGCTCAAAAAAAAAAATCGATTTTTTTTGCAATAAACATTCCGCTTATAACAATTGGTCAACCGGTAATTGTGTGTTGAATGTTGCGAGCACAAATGAATACATTTGTAACATCGCTTGAAGACATTATTAATTGCTTTACGTAAACAAGACGAAATATAAACCTATGCACATGCAGCTACTACAAGATTTCGAGGTGGGACTAGAAATGTCCCACCATGCTGTGAATTACATCAAAAACGTGGGACACTTTTAATCCAACCGTGCCCTAAAGAGTTAAAGTGATATATATATTCCTTTATATACACTTATTTTATATACATATGCTACATTTTAACCCGGTTTGGTTTCATGTCAAGCTTTACTCTATATTTAATTTTGATATTGCAAATAAAATTGTGACCATTAATATTACACTGTGTTGCACTATCTGGCAATAACACGTGCCACTATTTGAGAACTACCATTTAACCCTTTGCACACCAGAGGTGACTGACACTCACCATTTCGTTTAACACAGCAATTTGGAATTGATATTTTTTAACTAAATCTCTAGCTTTGCACGTATAATGTACAAACATACTGAAACAGTTAATGCTAGCAAATAAAAATGAAGAAATAATATTTTTAAAATAATTCATCAAACCTCTCGACCAAAGTTTTGCAGTTGCTATTCGCCAGCAGTAGAAAACACCTTCGAGCGCAAAGTGTTAAGCGTAGCGTCTTTTATTTTGAAACGAGTTCTAATTTCCAACAAAAGTGTCTATTTCAACACCGTCTCCCGATAAATTTTACACCGCAATTCACGATATAAATACGCCACTATTATTACCATTATCGTGATTGTCCGAGTCCTGAAGACGTTACCATCGCGTTGCGCTAGTCTGCAAAAGGAGAGGGCAAGAAACGCGCATTTCTCGGAAGTATGTTCACGATCGTTGCCAACGAACGCTCGGCCTAAGCCTGAAATTTCGATAGAAACTAGTTTTTCAGTTGCGGCAACACGAGTTTCTACGAATCCGCGAATAGACTTCCACGATGGTTCGTTTCTTGGAGCGTAGAAGTCGGATTTCACGAGAGACTGCGGCATAATGGGCCACAAATATGGTCGGTCCAGTCGTTTTGGGGTACCAGCGGGCCTATAAAACTTCGCCCAGGTCAAGATCCACTTTCTTCCGACGGTTCGTCCTCCGTTCCCGCGTTTCCGGTCCCGCCGATGGGACTGGTTCCCGCGAAAAAGAAGCCGGACACGTCTCCGAGCTAAATATGGCCGGACTCGGTCGTTTGTCATCGCCCCACCATCCTACTCTTCTGTCCTACGCATACTACACGGACTTTACCAGATCCTACGATTCCGTCGGCCAACAGACGCAACGTGGCCGTGCTAAGAAAAACTCGTTCATCGAAATTTTGGCTGCCGACGTGGCGGATGTTTGGGTCGTTTCCACCAAGCTACCACTCTGGCTTGTCTGCCACCGGGATATTTTGGGGTTCAAGGAACTTTCGGACCATCTACATGCGTATTCTTCAGTTTCTGTTATAATTCTGTGAAAAACGTTTCGACTTCCGGCGGAGATCAGGTGTCCACGTTGGTGCAAATTTTAAACTGTGAACGCTTTTGAAGAAATTGTTCAACTTGATGTGCAAACTTTTTCTACCAGTGATATTTACTGTTTCGGTTTATTGTGTTATTAAATACATAAACATTTGGACCCGTGAACAATTCTGAGACTAATAATACCGTGGTGTATACCGATAGTTGCAGATGCAAACTGACAATCCCCGTCAATTAGTGGACTAAAGTGCGATTTGATGTATGACATGCCCTGTGTCAGTGCATGTATAAACATTTAGATGCACAAATAGTTCTGAAACTGATAATTTCATGGTGGACACTGATAGTCCCAGGCGCAAACCGATTCTCATCAATAAGCGTGACCAAAATGTGTTTTAATATATGGTATACATGTGAAATAGTGGTGTGCAAATGACTTTATATAGCTGGTACACTATTCTTTAATATAGAAGGATATGAATTAGTAAATCGGACGGGACCTTCCATATTCTATGGTATTCCCATTCCACTGTCTGACGATTTAGTAAAATTTGCATAGTGATTTGGTGATGCGATGATTCAGCTGTCCAGGTGAAAATACTGGACGTAACAAGTTTCCCCCATGCGAATTTTTATTCTAGAGATATTTTAAAGTGTTATGACTTGTACTTACCTGGAACAGGTTGGACCATTCAGTGAACTTCATTTTCATACTGGCTTGGATGATTCAGACAGACTGGGCGCACATATGCAATATAACACTGAGCTTTAATAAAAATTCTGCTTTTAAAGGAAAGTAGTCTGGTTCTGAATTCTAGAACAAATGAAGTAGTTCATTAGAGTTTGTTTTGATACCAACTGGAATAATTCATTCCGTTCAAGAGAATCTGAAGTTATGTAGATTCCAAGACGAATCAGATAATTTAATGAAATTTGGTTTCATACTGATTTCGGTGATTAGCACAGACTGATGTACATATGCAGTATAGCGAGTAATTTTAATACTAGTTTTGCTTGTTATATAGATGCTGAAGTGCTATCCAAATATAGAATCTGAACATAACTAGACCCAAAAACAATTTAAATAAGTAAACGAAATTTCTTATACTGGATTGGATAATTCACACCCGCCATTCCAGTATACATACGCAATATAACGGACACTTTTAATAAAAATTCTTGCTTCGAAGACACGTTGATGTGTTAGAACTGAACACAGAACCCGGACTTATTTGCATCCCGGAATTAATGAGACAATTCACTGAAATTCATTTTCATACTGGTTTGGATGATTCATACGGATGATTCAAGAACAAATTTCAAGTATAACCAATTTCTGATAATTCTGTTTTCGGGGGCATTTCGAACTGTTAAGATTGAATGGACAGCTTAGACTTATCTTTCTAAGTATCTGCGATCTAACACAAATATGATCCAGTGACTCATATTTTTATTCTCTGTTTGAAAGATCCGATGTTCCAGATACACTGTGCAAATAGTCATATCGAACGAAACAATCTTTGAATTACGAAGAATTAAGAGAAATTATTCTATTTCGAAACCAGGTAGATTCTCTAAATCCACATTTCTAAGTATGTGAATCAAGTTTAATAATTCAGTGAACTATACTTCTGTGTTATATTTAAATAATGATTCAGATGATTCAGATTTATTATATATGTGCAAATATTGGATACTCTCAGTGCTAACCATAATAATTTAATGTTTGAAAGTATTTTAAAGATTCAAGACCAGATAAACAGCCCATGTTTAAGTGTTCGAATCATGGAACAAGTGCACCAATTTTCTGGACTAATTTGCAAAGTATAATCAGTTATTTGATTATAATCGATTTAAAATATCTGCTTAGTCATTGAACCTCAACTGACTTGAAAGGTCTACTTAGGCATTTAGTCACAAGTGATTTAAAAAATATTAGTCATTTGGCCATACATAATCCAAAAGGCAATAAAAATACACGGCCCGTGGACTATCAAAATATCAGAAATAAGAAGTGTCAGCGTAGCTATTAAAAGAGAAACAGTGTTTTACCCTTACGCCGTCAGAAGTGACGAGACTTCTGTCTCCGAAGAAACTTTACGATCCCAAGACAGAACAAACAAGCAGAACTTACCTTCTCGAACGTCCGGACCCTAGAACAGGTCTGAAAAGGGACAGAGCACGCCTTTAGCTGGAGCAGGTCCGATGACCTTGACAAGAATAACTTCCAAGGCCGGACATCAGCCCGCGAAGAAACATGGAGACCCGTGGTTCCGTTTACTTGCTGATTATCCTTGTGTTGCCAGTGACCCTGTGGCTGATTGGGAACCTTAGCAGAAGTAAAGTCCTTTCAGGTGTCGCAAAAGCCGCTAGGTAAGATCTTGATTATTTTCGACTTCACCCCAGATTCGAAATCTTGGAGTTTTCATTAAATGAACAGACTGCGCAAGATTTAGGAGGCGCGAGCTATTTGGGGTATAATACCGAAATACCTCGGTGGAGGACGTTCCTCTTTAGAATGTTCTAAAGGGAGAAACAGAAGACTATAAATGCCCAGCGGTAACCGCATGTGCCCACTAGTTTCGGCAATATTAATTAATAACTTTAGGCTTGATACATGGAGAACTCTTCGTATACGGACATACCAGGTGTATGCATAAGCTCTTTCCGGTTTCGGAGACACCTACATGATTTTGGATAGGTTTGGAACATAGGATTGAAATTTGTAGGGATTCAATGGAACTACAAAATCTATCATTTGACTGCAAAAACATGTAAAGGGGAGCCAAAAAAATGGCACGTAGAATCGAGTGACAGTTCATTTGAAAAGACTTTCCAAGACTTGATAGAGTTATGAGTATTTAACTCCTTGGCTTATAATATGGTCACACGGGACGCATATAATTGTTAAAATGCAACAAATTTAGCTGATATTTTCATCACAATTCTGCTTCGAGCTCAACTTACTAATTACAACCCGTCCACCAATGATTGCCATGTCCAAAATACCCCTAACATTTGAACATCCTTTGTCTACCTTACCATTAGGATATTTAAACCGCTCTGTCTGACACATCGCCAACAAAATCTCGAATTAAAGGGTTAAACACCTTTAGTGTTCCATGAACTACACACAGAGTAATGCCCCTGCCTACGTGAAACCTTAATTAGAACTCTTCCAAAAAAAAAAAATTGAAAATACCTCGGGGATGGGTCGTTTTCGTTTCGGAAGGCCCTTGCAAATAAACCCCCACACAACCTTACATGCCATTTAAAGTTTTTTGGCTGCCCTTCGCCCCGTCTTCCGGAAATGTGGAGCTGTGTGTTTCCGTAATTAAATAGTAGATTTTCTGATCCCGTTGCATACCTAAAAATTTCACTTATGCCGACAGTTTTTAATTAATATCTGTGAATCTAATAGGCTAATTCAGATATATCTCGATCGGGATCGGGACATTTATATCGCCATCGGGACATTTCGGTACTACACCCGCTATTTGGACCGAAGATGAGTCACGGAAATAGGAACAAAAATTGTAGGTGATCTCCATAGCCGGCTGTTCGTCAGCTTCAACAGAATCGCGACGGAAATAAATTTCACCGTGGAGGAAGCTCAAAGGAGCTCCCATAACTGCGTCGTTTGGGTGGGTTCCTAAATAAGAAGTCTCAGCTGGCACATGTACTGTGCTCGCTTCATTATTCCTTCACGCTGCACAACCGCACTGTTTCGTCGATTTACCTTGGACATCAAAGGGTTGGACGGGCCCTTTCACGTTGATTACCGCGATGGCCATCGATTTAACGTGTTTGCTGCTGTACAAGAGAAGTAAATAGGTCGTTGTGGGTTGTAACGTTTGTTTATTGACAGTTGCACACGCGGTATCTTGATTGGGTAGAAGGTTACCACTTCTTTTCTTCGGGTTTTTGTGGTTTCAGATTTAAAAATTTGTAAGATAAACAAGAATTTCATTCTTTTCAGTTATATGAAGAATTTCGAAAATCAGAAGATTAGGAATTTGGGAAATTAGGAATTCATAAATTTAGAAGATTAGAAGTTTAAAAATTTGGAAAATTAGGAATTTACAAATTTGAAAAATGAGAAATTTACAAATTTAGAAAATACTATATATTTAGAAATTTTGGAAAATTGGGTGTTTGAAAAATTTCGACCTTTTGAAAGATGTGAATTTAGAAGTATAAACATTTGGAAAACTAGGAATTTAGAAATTTTAACGTTTCGAAATTCAGGAATTTGAAAAGTTAGAAATGTAGACATTTTGAAACTTAATAATTTCGAAATTCGGAAAATCAAGGATTGCGAAATTTACAAATACAAATATTGAGAAGTTTGGAATTTACTAAATTTATAAATATAAACAATTTTAATATATAAATTGCATTTATAGAAATGTAGAAATTCGAAAGTTTCAAGTTGAGAAACTTACTGATTTTATATATTGCAAATTAAAAATTTAATAACTTGTAAATTTGACAATTTAAAAATTTGAAAATTAATACTTTTCTGTTAATTTAAGAATTAAACATTTACTATCTTGAATGTTTGATCCTTGAAAAATTAAAAAAATTGATATTTGAAATGTGTGGATTTTGAAATGATATAACTTCGAAATTTGTATTTTTGAGAATTTCTTTCTGCTTGAAAAATGGAAATCTTTTAATGAAAAACTTTCATAATTTGTGATTTTGAAGAATTATTTACAAGAATTAATTCTAGTATAATTAACAATGTACAGTATCACGCACTATAAATTTTAAATAGGAAAACGTGCCTATTACCGCTCATGTAAACTAATTATAATACGTGCTAACTGTGAAACACGTATTATACTAAATAACAAAAAACTTCCTACAAATCGCCGCATTCTCCAAAAGAGAATTCGCTCGTCAGAGTAAAAAAAAACTAAATTTCTCATTTATCAGCAGTCTTACTTATCCCATGCTGAATGACTAATTATCTCCAATAATATTAATAAAAAGATTCATTAAATACGGAAGGATTAAGGTTGATATTCAATATATCGGTACTTCAACGGCAACCAACTGAAACGTTAAAAAATGGTTGATTCTACAATTTACAATCCGGAATCTGTTAAATACAATCCTGCTGGTATTATATTGCCAGTTTTTTATATCCCGTTATAGAGATGAAATGTGAGAATAAGAAACCCGGAATTATTCTTACTTTTATACAATCATTTCTCGATCAAATACATGTAGCCTCTACGCTTCCGCGTCTTAAGATAGCCAAGCTATTAAGAGACTCAAAAGCGAGGAATGTGGTCCACGTGTTGATGAGATTCGGAACGAAATCCAGGATATTTCGTCGCAATAAGATCACTGCACCGACTCTGGAAACGTCTCGTTACGCGACTGTTTTCTTTACTGAATCCTCCTCTGGATCAGTGCCAAATAACCAACAGAAAGAAACCGAGGGACAAAGAACACTCAGTCGACATCGATCATGCCATACATCATACTGTATGCTACATATTCGCGTCACAAACGGATCTATATACAGGGTGTCTCGTAATAAGTGTAAGACCCGTAAACAGGTTATAGGGGAGGTGATTCTAAGTAACCTTTTCCTTTGCAAAAATGGGGTCTAGGCTCTCGTTTTCGAGTTATTAAGGAAAAACACCGACTACTCAGAGCGCGCGAATAGCGCCCGCTCTGCCGCGAGAGCGAAGGCCCGAACATACGGCCGATCGCGGACGTGAACAAACAAATTAGTATCGTGCTATGTTACGTCAAAGTTGAATCACACATAAAATTGTCTTATCCCTTATTCAGTAAAAATGAATAACTGAACGTTATTATTCCCAAATCTCCATATTCCCAAATTCCCAAATTCCCAGTCCCCCCAATTTTCAATTCCCCAAATTCTCAATTCCCCGAATTCCCGATTCCCCAAATTCTCAATTCCCCACATTCCCAATTCCCCACATTCCCAATTCCCCAAATTCCCAATTCCCCAAATTCCCAATTCCCCACATTCCCAATTCCCCACATTCCCAATTCCCCAAATTCCCAATTCCCCAAATTCCCAATTCCCCAAATTCCCAAATTCCCAATTCGCCAAATTCTCAAATTCCCAATTCCCAATTCCCAAATTCCCCAATTCCCCAAATCCCCAAATTCCCAATTCCCCAAATTCCCAATTCCCCAAATTCCCAATTCCCTAAATTCCCAATTCCCCAAATTCCCAATTCCCAATTCCCAATTCCCCAAATTCGCAATTCGCCAAATTCCCAATTCCCCAACTTCCCCAAATCGCACATAAAATTGTCTTATCCCTTATTCAGTAAAAATGAATAACTGAACATTATTATGTGTGATTTAACTTTGACGTAACATAGCACAACATAGCACTAACTTGTTTGTTCGCGTTCACGATCGGCCGTGTGTTCGGGGCTTCGCTCTCGCGGCTGTGCGGGCGCTATTCGCGCGCTCTGATTGGTCGATGTTTTTCCTTAATAACTCGAAAACGAGAGCCTAGACACCATTTTTGCAAAGGAAAAAGTTACTTGAACCACCTCCCCTACAACCTGTTTACGGGTCTTACATTTATTACGAGACACCCTGTACATATATAGAAAAAATGAAGTTTCGAGAGAAAAAATCACATAATGACAATTGAGGTATCCACGCAAAGATCTAAAGAGCTGTGGAAAACTGGTAAAGCTTTGATTATGTCTCGAAAGAGTGTCCTCAAATCAGATCGCGTTTTTCGACCCCTTGTTCTGTCTACAGAGTGGCTGGAATGATCTGTTACTATGTTCATACTGATGCGTCTGTCGATCCGCTCACGCAATCCATCTGAAAGTTGCCATATTGATAATTCATTCAATTGTTTATATGCGTGCAGAAGCATTTTCGTATACTACATCTCAAAGTAAGGTTATAGCGGTGGATTTGAAGCGTAATTCTGTAATTGCTTTATATTTAGCTGGAACATCAGTTCCAATTATCGTTCGTGCGCTCCAGCATTTGAATGTAATCTATTTAATGATTGAATGTAATGTATTTGGGCTATTTTGGAGACCAAGGTCAATTTAATAAAACATCGAAGTTTGGACGCTCTAAAATCAGCACTTGTCCCGGAATGGAAGAAAATTCCACAATCTCACATACGGGCAGCGTGCGATTCATTCTTTCACCGTTTGAATAAAATTATTCGAGCAAAGGGAGGTTATATCGAGCAATGAGCTTTAGATCATTTGCTTAAATGTTTCTCGACTATTTTTTTTACCTTACAACAAAATATTTAAAAGTGTATCTGCTGCAGCGGTGCAAAATTGTAACAGTTCATTCCAGCCACCCTGTATATAAAGTTGATAACATCCCTGAATTTTTGCGAAAACTACAAGCCACAGTGACACCCAAGGTATCCACCCGAGGTTCTCAAGAGTTGTTGAAAAATAATGGATTTTTAGTTGGTTGTTGAAAATGTGTAAACAGAGCAGATTGCGGTTTTCGATCTCATGTACTGTCTGTATAAAACTAATAAGTTTCGTGACCTTTTGAGAAAATTGCAAGTCGTATAATAACGATCAAGCTGTCCACGTGATCTCAATTCGAAGATTTATAGAAAAATAATGGAATTTTCATGAGTCTCCAAAAAAGTGCCCTCACGCCAGATCGCATTTGGCACCATCTATTGCCACGCAAAATGATTTGTCGGCAACCAATAAATAGCCTTAAAAATGGCAATTTGCGACCTGTCGGGTCAATGGTCCTGCGATTCTGCGTCGAATGGAGTAATCCGTATATACGTAAAAGATTATAATTTTTCGTAAGGGGTCAGAAAAGTTGCCACGCGAGAACAATTGTCCCCATTTAACCTAACGCCTGTTATCGGCCATCTTCTCATTGCGTATAATTTCTATAGTTGTGCAATCGAAACTCCCTTGCCTTTCACGAAAAAGCGAACATCGGTTCGAATAAATTTACAGTTACTTTTCAAACGAACTCTGTTAACTGCGAGGCAAGGCCCGCTAGTTTTACTAGTTTTATTAACGCGTTAACTGTTCCAGAAAAAAAAAACGCGTTTAAGGTGTTAAACGGTCTACGTGTACCAGATTTTCTGTCGGGTCATTTTGACCTAATGTAGCCATACTTTCTAGCATGTACCCGTATCGTTATTTGAAATTTTATTTACACATTAACTGTACCAGAAGTCAAAACGCGCTTAATGTTTTAAACAGTTAAGTACGTTTACCAGATTTTTATCGAGTCATTTTATACTACAGCAGATATGTACATTATACTGAAAGTCGAAATTGCGTTTAACCCTTTGCGGACCGTGCTTTCTTTTACCTACAGCTCCTTTACTAATTAATTTAGAAAATAGATCAAGAAGTGGGTATACAATAGAATGTATTGCAATTATGCAGAGTGCGTAACAAACATATTTTTAATTTATTACAAGTGGCAAAGAAATGAAAACATCTTCATAGCAATCTATTTATCTGAATTCTTTTTACGATCCAAGAGAAACGCGATGTCGAACGTGGCTCGACATTGGACCGCAAAGGGTTAATAGTCTGAAAAATGTTCGTTTACCGATGTGCATAGAACACGCAACGATCAGGTGCGGAACAAAGAAAGCAACCGAAATCTGAAAATTGAGAAGAGTAAGAATTTCGAGATTTCAGACTCCTTTGTTGTTGTTGAAAAAGTTAACGTTGATTATAAGAAGTTTACAATTTCTGTTGAAACAAATCCTTTTAGTTCAAATAAATAAACAAGTATACCGTTTTCTTCATATCTTTCTGAAAATAATGAAATATAACAAATAAATCTCTTGATATTATATACAAACTGTGCAAATGTCAATTTTCTTTCTATTATTTGTTTTCTGATGAAATTCCTCTATGACACTAAATTCTCATCGATCTAAATGAAATAAATAAATAAATTTTCATGTCCCCAAATTACTAATTTTTTAATTTCGACATTTCCAAATTTGCAAATTTCAGAATTTAAAAAATCACATTTGTACAGTTCCAACACTCACAAACGATGTAAATCTCAAATTTCGAAATTCCTAAGTCTCTAAAATTTCAAAATCGATATTTCCATATTCCAGATTAAAAACTTCTCAAACTCGCAAATTTTCTATGCTTCAAATCTTTCGATCTATCGAAGTTCCAAAGTTTCCACATTCTCGAATTTCGAACTTTCGTCATTTCCAATTTTACAAATTTCTACATTGTTCGAGACTAAATTTTCAAATTCCATTCAGTTGCGATATGTAAAACTTTGTATATCATCCGAACCGCAAAAATTTCTAGTATGTCCGAATTTTTCAGATTTTCCATTTTCCAAATACTCAAAGCCTCCACTGAACTAAAATATCTATTCTCTTGCAAAGGAGATCACCGCTTGAAGATTTACAAAGCTTCGAAATCGAGCTTTGACTGTTCCGAGATTTTATAAAGCTTCGAAATCGAGTTTCGAGAATTTCGAAATTTAATAAAGCTTCGAAATCGAGTTTCGAGGTATTGGAAAGGAGGGTGATAAAAAATGCCCATTTTTGGCATCGCCTGGAAATGAAAAATTCATGCAGGATCTTTTAGAGTGTCTCCCAAGAAACAAAAAATGTCCTTAATACTTTCCCGAGAAACGATGGGAATCGTTTATGAATATGGTGTACCTAAGTCATACACGCACTCATGTGGATGCAAAGTCGGAGCACGCGTTGTTGGATGCTGTTCTCATGTAGCCATGATTCTATGGTACTTTGCATTTGCTCGATTTGAAGCTTCAATTAATCTGCCTGTTAAGTTCCTTACTACTTATTTCGAAGGCGGTTCGATATCCGAAGGAAAAGACGACAAAATGTAAAATATACGTAAATTTCGTAATAATTACATTCATACTTTGAACGTATTTTTGACAACCTTCCCATCGTTTCTCGGGAATGTGATAGGGACATTTTTTGTTCCTTGGGAGACACTAAAAGATCCTGCACGGGTTTTTCATTTCCAGACGATGCCAAAAATGGGCATTTTTTAATATCCTCCTTTCGTTATAATTACATTCATACTTTGAACGTATTTTTGACAACTTTCCCATCGTTTCTCGGGAATGTGATAGGAACATTTTTTGTTCCTTGGGAGACACTAAAAGATCCTGCACGAGTTTTTCATTTCCAGACAATCCCAAAAATGGGCATTTTTTAACACCCTCCTTTTATAAAGCTTCGAAATTAAGTTCCGAGAGTTCCGAGACTTCATAAAGCTTCGAACTCGAGTTCGGATAATTTAAAGATTTAGTTCGAAGCCATCCCTACAACGAAGACAGCACATCGGATCGACTCGTCATTGCTTGCTTCACCGACCGTGTACCATTTAGGTTCGGGCCGATGACGCGACTCATTATAATTACGATGCTGTGCCTCGAGCTTCAGTCTCTCTCGTGCTGTTGTCCTCGTCTGTTGCGCAAGTCATCGGAACATCGACTTTGTTAACCCTAGATTTAAGGACGTTTAATTGCCGCGTATATTTAAACTCAAGCTAAGGTATAAAAATAACTAAATAACGGTTAATACGTGAATCATGATATATTATGCGATGATTCTTTGTCCCGATGAAGGTTGACATTTTGACAAAAGCTTCTTAATAACTTTCGAAATTGAAAATTAGAAATCTAAGGTTTGCCTAGATTTAGCCAAGAAAGCCTACGTTGTACATAATTATAACGCAGTATGATGCTTATTCGATAAAAAAAATTACTTTTCCATTTATTCAATGTGTCCAATCTTATGAGTAAGTAATATGTCTTTTAAATATTTTTAAATTAACCCATTTCTTCCCACTAATGTGTACGCAATACAAAATTTCATTTTACAAAATGTAGTCAACACGAACTTATTATACACAAGTCATCATGTGTGCGTTAGAAGGCACTCATAACCTCCCTTTCTATGTATAGTTATATAGTATTAATCTAACATTTTGTGAAAAAAAAATAAATTGGACTTCATTTCACAATTGGTCTAACACGTCATGGGAGAAATGAATTGCAATTTATCTCACAATTTTGTTTTTAGGAAGAGATGGGTTAAATATTAGGAGTTGCTACAAGCTATTTGTTAGAAGTCATGAGTTCGGCAATCTTTGTTAATTGCAGCGTCTATGGTAGTCCCGATCGATGAAAAACAGAAAAAGTATAATTTGTGCAATATCCTGTTGTATTTGGTGCGTACAGCAGTTTTATATAAAACGATCCATGGTTTATTTAACAGAAATCCTACAGTATTCCATTTTGTGTGGAATTCTCAATAAGATACTAAATTTTGTGTTCGTATTGCATTTTCAAATGAAAGAATGCAATTTTCTCTCCACATATTATAATTTCAGCACATATTTCTTTACATTGGTAATATTATTATAAAGCGAAGTATTGAACTAGCAATTTTTGAAAGTAGGCATGTTGAAACCCATTTATTATTTTATTTTATAAAGTTTTGCTATCGCGACGTATTCATAAAATCATAAAGCTATTGGGCTTATTTTTCACTTTAGAAAATTCAGGAATATTTAACAACTGCTTTGCTGCTCTTTGCAACGTGCAATTTATATTCTTAAACTTTTTTTAATTTAGCGTGATTTTCGAGAGCCAGCGCGGTTTATTATCTTATGAACCGTTATGTGACAAACGACGTCGTATTTTTACTTTAGGTTACTCAGGTAAAGAGTGATCTCACGATGAGCATTTGGTAAGGGCGACTCTTGCCCACGTCCCTTCAATTTTTCATTAACAATGAAATTACTTTAATTTTAATTTCATCGCTTGTTCACCCCCAGCGACATGCCAATCCCCACTACATATTTTATTCTGGAGAGAACATAATTTTTCCTCTTCAGCAGATTTCCAACAACTCGCAAAGAGTAAACATCAATTATTAACATTCTTGGTCATTCCCGATCCGTCCCCGATAGTTGTAATATAAAGGGTGTCCCAAAAGTGTTGAAGGAACCGGAAATGGGAGGTTTTCGTTAATAATTTAAAAATGAAGCGCCATACGACATTTTTGCAAATAAAAAAGTTGTTCAGAATGACCCCGCCTACCTCCCATTTCCGGCTCCTTCAACACTTTTGGGACACCCTGTATAAATATATTTATTTTTTGGTTGACAAAAAACTTTAATTTATTTTCTCACCAGACCGGCGTTAACACTATTTCTACCAAGAGGTGTCAAAAGACACCTTTCAAATTTTAACATAAAATTATTTTCTACGTTGAATCATTTCTCCACAATTAATTTTTTTACTTTCCATACAATAGTTACAAATTAATTCTATGATATCATTTTTCTCTATCTCATCCTAGAACTAAAAATGTGCATATGGTATACTTATTTCTACCATGAGGTGTCTTTTGATACCTAAGATTTTTATGACAGTGTCTAATTTTAAACCATTTTGCATATAAATATCAACATCATTTTGCGGCATCATATCAATTATAATCAGATTAGAAAAAGCCGACTTCAGTTGTAACAAAAAATACTGGAGTTGTGGCATAACTTTAATATTCACTTATTCCCCATGTTGCATTTTAGTGTACACCGCTGCACTGATTGTACATTTTGTAGATTGATGAATTAAGCTAGAATTTACATCCTAATGAATCTCCAATAAATATACATCAATGTGTCAATAAATATATTCTGCAAATATATTTATGTCTACATTTAACTGATAATTTGACTAAAAATCGTGGTAGAAATAGTGTTAAACTTAACGTCGAGATATAACAAGGCACTTCGTGTTTATGACAATCAATTTTGTAAATAATGTTATTGAACAATGTTATTAACAAAATATTTTTATTAATATTATTGATACAATCGATTCCGTAAACTTAGTATTAATTGTCCGACTCGTTTTTATACTACAGTGACCCAACATGAAGAGAAATGAAATCGCGTTGAAAAAACGCGGAGGTGACTGCAACGACCCGTGACTGAGGAAATGCGATACTTTCGACAGTCCTTTAACTCACGATCGATAAAAATTATTCGCTTTGTCTTTTCTTACGCTGACGTTGCAGCATCGGTCCTTTGTTTTATGACCATTGGGGCGGTGCTTGCAATTCAACTTTTAAAATATTGTCTGCACACGATAGTACCTTTTTCTCTATGCTGAGGAATGGTCTGGTTAAAATTTGTATACATTTTACGTTCTATTACAGTACATAAATCGACAATCAATTTTGTCAATGTCGACATTTGAGCATTTGGAATTTGTATGATTCTGAATTCAAAAACTTAATATTTCTAGAACCTTAAATTTGTAAATTTCTTTATTTCTAAGGTGTCTTTTTTAATTATCATTTTCAAGAATTTAATGTTTCTATATTGCTAAATTTCTTAAATTTTACGTTTCCACTTCGACATTTTTTTTCAAAGTTTTTAATACTCAAACTTTTTAAATTTATACGTTTTCAGATTTCTAATTTCCTGCATTTCAAAGCTTGACATTGTGAAAATTTGAGTTTGAAAAATGTCAATTACATACTAAATTACTGAATTACTAATTTGCTAAATTAACAACTTTCTAAGTTACCAAACTTTCAAATGTCTAAATTTGTGAACCTGAAAATTTGGAAGTTCCAATTTGCCAAATTTTGTAATTCCTGAATTTCGATATTTCCAAAGTGGATTACCAGAGTTTTAATTTTCCAAACATGAAAATTCGAAATCTCGAAAATGGGATTTATAGTAAAAACAAAATATAACAATAATGTATAAGAATGAAGAATTTTCGATTATTAAATTAAATTTAAAAAAATGATTAAAATAATGAAAAATTTTTTTTAATCTAAACAATATTAAACTATAAATAATTTTCACTGTAAATTACGCAGCAAGAGTTTGTACAATTTATCAATGCTCGAGTACTGATTAATATTTATTTATATAACATCTTTCTATCAGATAATTATCGAAAATCTCTCCAAAGTCACGTTAATTGCAAACACCCTGTATATACCATTATCAAAGACTTATCCACAAAATGAGATAACGATATGTAGTAATAAGATTAAAATTACTTGAAAAACGACTAATAGAATATTAATAATTCCACTAGTTGCGTTATCATCAAAAAACAGAAGATGCAAAGATAAAGCCGTTGCTCATTAAATTATATATAGCCTCCACGTGGAAAGAGAGTATAAGAGCAGGTTCTATTTTTATCATTATCTTGAGATAGCGAAAGATGCTCTTATATCTAGTAGCACCTCTTCTCGTTACCATCCACTTTGCATACCGATTAGATAAAACAATTTCCGGTTTTTCTTTTCCAGATGATCCGACTTAAGTACATGTGCAATCTTTCTTCGAATTATGAAAACTGCTGTAACGTAAAGTAATACCGTCGGGGCAGAAGCAATAAATATTCATGATAATGGAATTAAATAAAATGTTGCAAAGCTTAGATATAAATATGTAAATAGGGGAATCATGTGCGTTATAGCGTTAAAATCTCGTTATAGCGGAAATAATAAGCGAACGACCTTTATTCTTTGATTTCGATAGACTCTCGTTATATTGCCGCTGAGAAGTAATAATAATTTTCGCTGATTGTGTTGTACTAAAATGAACTACAATTTGCTTCTTCGATATTCTCATGTTTAATCCTGATGCAAATGTATGGCAAATTAAACACAGTGTTATTGATCGACATCAATAATATCATTGAAACAATTATATGCATAATCAACGCGTAATTGCGTAAAATCTAATAATTATTGTTTGAAATTAGATAATTACATTTTATTTAAAGTTTCTTAAAATTATTTCTTCTTAAAATATAGAGCAATGAAAGGTAACATGTTAAATAAAGTAGTTTAATACAATCTGATGAAATAATATAATTTAACGTTTAACCTCACCTAACATAATGTTAGTACAAATTTTTTGTCAATGTTCATGCATACTGTGTCAAAGTTCATGCATAATATAGAAGACAGAGAAGTTAAGCGTGTGCATTAATGTGTATATGCAAACAATTATATGCATAATCAACGCGTAATTGCGTAAAATCTAATAATTATTGTTCGAAATTAGATAATTACATTTTATTTAAAGTTTCTTAAAATTATTTCTTCTTAAAATATAGAGCAATGAAAGGTAACATGTTAAATAAAGTAGTTTAATACAATCTGATGAAATAATATAATTTAACGTTTAACCTCACCTAACATAATGTTAGTACAAATTTTTTGTCAATGTTCATGCATACTGTGTCAAAGTTCATGCATAATATAGAAGACAGAGAAGCTAAGCGTGTGCATTAATGTGTATATGCAAACAATTATATAACCCTTTATTAACAGTAGAACTACCAACCAGTCAAAATGACTGGTTTCGGGTTTGGCAATTTTTATTACAAAATTTTATTGCCGTCCTTTTGTCAAAATGTCTGTAATGTTTTATTGAGCTAATGAATGGTTGTATCTGTTAGGTGATACTGCAATATTTATTTATTTATTTCTCTACTTCATTTTTCACTTTTGAAGTAAGCATACATTTAATGCCGGTACTTCTAGTGTTAATTCTTACTGTGGCAATATAACGAGAGTGTACTTGGTTATTACGGTAACAAAGTTGATGCCCAAACTGGAAGACAAAAACGACTTATCTTATGCACTAATGCATATGTAAATAGCTATGTAACCTTCTATAATCTCCTCAAGTTTCTTCGTGTTGCAAGGTAAACTCGATTGCATTTACTAAGTATTATAGTTTGGTAACGTGATACTCAGGAAGTAATTTATGGAACTAAATTTGAAAACCCAAAGAAGTGTTAAATTGATGTAGTACCGGTGTGTCGGTCGAACACAAAAGTGTTTTTGTAACAGATTTGCGTAACTAACATCCGTGAGGACAATCACGTGTTTATAATTAAACGTTTTACGTAACGAGTTTCGCATTTAACCGACACCGATTCTGCCGGTTACGCATCGATTAATGCCAATAGTCATCACCGAAGAACATTTCATTCCTTCCTCTTCTTTATAATACAAATTTCATTCCATCCGAACAATGTGTAATTATCTCAAGTAGAATCCATTTGCTTCCATAATAAACTGAATTCTTAGTCAAGCAATAAAACAGTTAAATTAATTCAAAAACATTTGGAAAAATACGCGTCTATCAGAATTGTGTATTAGATAAAATTCAATATGATACTTACGCTTTAGTTGAAAGATTATTAAGAAAAATTATGTTCATTAATTTTTCTTGAAAAAAAAAAAACAAATTTTTGAGATATTTTTTTCATTGAAATTAATTATTTTGCAAAGGTATTGGACCTACCTTTTACGTAACTCGTAAACTGTATACGTTTTATATTTTAACCCTTTTAGTGCCGGGCGAAAAACGAGTGCCTTTGCGAGAATAACCGGCCGAATTAGACAAATACACTCATGGACAAAATTAAGTGGACATTGCGAAAATGTAAAAAAATTTTTTGTTTTATTACAATATTATAATAAATTTTAAATTTAGAACGTGAAATATTTGTGTAGACTTGAAAAAACATTTATTTAACATATATAATTGTGCAATAAAGTTTTAATTTATAGGCGTTATTAGTTAAATTAAATTAACCTTTTGTTATTTATGACATCTGTCCACTTAATTTTATCCACGACTGTATACAAAGGTTTGGAAAAACGCTCATAAAACCAAACTACAAATGATATTTACATGATTGAAATTGCAACGTATTCAGAACGAAATAGAGAATAAAACAATGACACTAATTTTTCAATATTGATTGAAAATTATATGAATTACATAATTATAACTCATTACAAAAAATATAAAAATTGAGTTCTCTCTTTCAAAACGTTTTTACACATAGGCAAATGCATCGTTTCGTCATAACTTTATATAAACCACTTAGTACGCATATAAAATTTTCATTTTCAATTTATTTTGTAAAAAAATTTATGATGTTTCACACACGAAAATAAAAGATAACCAGATGTTACAGTGCGGGCGATAAACGAATTTTATCTGCTACAAGACAAGTACTTGGTGTAGGTAATACAACATTGCTGAAACAAGATTATAAATATAGTTATGATATAATTTTGTATATTATTTATTATTATAAATATTGGTATTTAGTTATCTGACTATTGCAAATGCGTAACATTTCCTTATTATAACTCACCCAAATTATTTACTTGTTGTTTACTGATGCATACGCCGTGTAACCCTTTATAGCAATGATTAGAAATTGAAATTCAATTTTTTATCCTTTATTCAATGATTTTCGATGCTAGGAGATTATTTAGTGTCGAGTTTTCATCTTATCGCTCCAGCGTAAACAGAGTCTCGGCACTACCCGGCGTAAAATGTGTAAAAAGTCACACCCAAACCGGTATCTAAATTCTTTTGCAACAAAATCAGATCATTTATAAATTTATTTTGAGATAGGGTTCTCTCGCAATGCGAATAGTAAAGCGCTACAAGGTGCGGGCCGATATATCGGCCTCCGGCACTAAAAGGGTTAAAGCTGCTTATGGCTTGTGTTTGTGCACCAGGAAATATTGGAATAAAATAATTCGAAGATGCACTGTGTAAAATTCAGTTGATTTGATATTTATTATTTAATAGAATAAATGAATCTAAAGTAATAATTAACTTATACTACAAATATATGGTACACTCATGGACAAAATTAAGTGGACATTGCAGAAATGTAAAAAAATTTTGTTTTCCTACAATGTTTAAAATAAATTTTAAATTTAGAACGTGAAACGTTTTTGTAGATTCGAAAAGACATTTATTTAATGTATATAATTGTACAATAAAGTTTTGGTTTATGGGCATTCTTAGTTAAATTAAATTAACCTTTAATTTTGTCCACGACTGTATGTAAGCACGAGAGTACGCTCGATACTTTGAAAAATACAGGAGTTCGCCCGGAGAAGTCTTATCGCAAGTTCGTACGACTTGAAATTCTGTCCTTTTACAAAAAACGCTGGGTTTTATTAATTCGCTGTGAGGGTTGTCGATGAGGGTGACTTCCCTGATTAGGTAAGTCATGGTGTCTTGATGGACAAGAAAGTGGTCTTAATATTTCCTACCTGTTGGCAAATCCACGCCCCAAAGTCCTGGTCGCCCTCAGGTAGAGGACGAGGGCCGCAGCTGGAAGGTCCCAAACTTCATAACTCTACTAAGTACCCCAGGACCCATCCTTATTGCGTGCGCGTGGCTGAATTTATGGCACCAATAGAGCCATTTAGTTTGAAATACTGCTGTTTTCGTCGACTGCAATAAATTACAACTTGCGACGAGTGATTCCAAGTTTCTGCGTTACACGTGTAAATTTAAAACAGCAGTCTAAAGATACACAAGTCCGAACAGGCACTTTTCGCCAGTGCAGCAAGAGCCGATATATCGGCCTCCGGCACTAAAAGGGTTAATCCTTTGCGGTCGGCCGATTTTTCGGCTGGGACTACCAGCAAGTCGGGGCGAATTTAGCTTTTCGGAGTCATTGTTCCCTAAGCGATTTAAGGTGGATATATCTACATTTCAAGCACTTGTAATATTTAATAGGGCTTAAACTACATAATAACGGAAAGATTTAGCTTTTGTAATTTGACAACGTGTGATATTTTTCAAAACAGTCGCCGATATATAATGCCGCCACAGCGGCGATACCGACTTCTACGACAGTTTTGCAATGCCGCCACAGCGGCAGCAAAGACCGCAAAGGGTTAAAGCTGGTTATGGCTTGCAACCAAATAAAAAGGCCCGAATGCAAAAAATATTTATGAACTAAAAAATAAACTAACGATGTAACGTATCTTTTCATGAAAAAAGATATGAGAAATTGTTAACGCTCGTGGATAAAAATAAATTCTTTCGAGCTTGGTGGAATATTGCACGTGGTGTGCCGACTTTAGTTTATTTATCACAATCTCGAAGGACCACCCGATTGATCGGGATTATACAAATGATCTATGTTCAACAATATACGAGATACTATGTTCGAGATTCTAAGACTATTCCTATACTCTTTCCTTTGCTATTCAATTTCAAATACTGTTTTTTAACTATCTTTCCATGTTTCAACTCAACTAACTATTCTTTAACTATATTCAACTAACTACAATTTTTAACTGCTGGAGATTCTATCAAATCTATCCAATGTCACCTCGGTCGGGTAGACTTGACGGGGGTGCATCGTTCTAATTGGCGAAGTACAAATATACAAATTGTGGAAGGGCAACAAAGTTAACGCCCTACGTGGGCCCCTCCACTCACAAATATTCTACGTTTTGCTCCTGGACAGTGGCAGGTAATAAGGATCAAGAAGCGCGCTGACCTTAACTAAACATGCTATAAATAACGGGCTCGAAAGGTAAAAATGTCAATCTGTCGACCAAATGCGAACAATGACTAGAAAACTACATAGAAAACGCGCAGGTCTTTATGGCTTCTTGAGTTTATGGCTGCCACGGAACGGTCCTCGAACCCTTCGATGGGACGGCGGACTTATTTCTAATTGCTGTATAGCAATCCTAAATCTATTGTGAATGTAAGGACACTGGTGGCCTTAATAGAAATAAACAAAAGGAATAATATACTAATATAATATACGATTTGCAACATTTTCGGTGCCCTTTTATAACCGGGACTCCTGGTATCTTGCACCACACTGTGGTCGGCCCTGTTCACGAGATTGCAAAGTGTGAAATAAAATCGACAGATCAAACCAGAAAAGTCATCGAGTTTACTGTTGGCGTGATGCTTTTTTTGTTCATTTCATAAACCTCTTCACGGTCGAACGATGACGATGATGGCAACCACGGTTTTTCCGTTTATTAAACTGCTCGAACATCGCTGGTAACATTTGTCAGTGACTTCTTACGCCAGTGCAAAAAGTAGATCGATGTTCACCATTCCTTGATAGATCTTCCTTTAACACGATACTACGTATAAAAACATTTGTTTTTCTTTCTGTTTCGTGAATTTGAAATAAATCGTAGAAACAGTAATTAAAATTTAATATTGGATGCGTTGGTAAATTTTTTTTTTAATGCAAGTTTTTATAATGTTTATGGAAAATCTTAATATTTTAGTAGATTTAATCTTGTATATTATGAAAACTTTTTCTTTGAAAATTTAATTTGCAGTTCTAACAGTTTATACATTTTCGAATTTTCAGATTTGCAATTTTCCTATTTTCTTTTAGTTTTCTAGTTCTCCTGTTTTCAAACCGTTAAATTTCACGTTTTCCCAATTTCGAAAGTTTTAGATCGAGTGTTCCTAATTTTCTGATTTTCCAATTTTTAAAAATTCGAATTTCAAGTGTCCGAATTTTGACTTTGTCGTATTTTCAACTTATCCAATTTTCAATTATTTAAACTTCTTACTTTTCACTCAGTCATATTTTCAACTTTTCCAATTTCCAAATATTCAATTTAAAAATTTTTCCATTTTCACACTTTCTCATTTCCATTTTATCCAATTTTAAAATTTTCAATTAACTCAATTATTGCATGTCATTATTACAAATTTCCCAATTTGACTCTTTCATATTTCCAACTTTTCCTGGATTTTAAATTTTCAAACTCAGTTTTCGTACTCAATTTTCTATTTCAAAAATTGTCGCGCGTATTAATTGTCAACTTTTCTTTTTTTAATTGTTACTGTTTTTCACATATTAAATTATCCCGTTTTCAAACATACAAAATTTCAATGTCTCAATTTTTTACTATTTCAACATTCAAGTTTTCAACTTACTCAATTTAGAATTTTCCAAAGTATTGAAATTTTCAAATTTACAATTCTTGCAATCTTGTGATAAGGTTTTAGTTATAGTTTCTAAACGAATAAACCCGCGAACGTTTGATTTAGCGTAACTAGCTTGCCGCCAATTTATAATAACATTGGAATGTAAATGTTAAGTTTGGAATGCAAATTTTTCCATCGCTTAAAAAAATTGCTGCATAGTTTGATATACTTGTCAGAACTCGTAATAGTATCCCTTATAATTGCGGGAAATTGTAACCCAACCCGTGCTCCAAAGACACTGTACGATTAAACTACATTCTACCAGGTTAAGAAATTGATAATTCATGGCCTCAAATATGTACACAGCGAAAGGTAACTAAAGCGAACGGTACATTATCTAATGTTTACCTGAAACTATTCAGTGAATTGCAATAAAGTCGTTTGCGATATGAACGGCATATTTATCTATCTCTGATAAGGATCAGAACCGCTGCTGAGGAAATTCGACCGAGTATTTCCGCTTGGCGGGAAACGGAAGTGGTTCTCGTTCGAGATAAACGATTCTATTTGCGCTTTTAACCTTGTTTATTCGCAGTGTTGTTAGTTCGAAAAAATTGAGCAAGTATGTTCAGTTTTCGTTTTTGAGAACGAGGTATAAAACACGTGTGCATACTTTTAAATCTGATTTGTAGAAGAGTATTTTTGATAATATTCGAATAATTGACAGAAATCGTTTACTTACAAAAATATTAATTTCTTATAATTTTATATTTCTAGTGATATTTTTATTTGCTGAAGTATGTTTCATTTTATATTTTATATTTGTATATTTATAAATTTTGATATTTTACATTTGTGTATTTTAAATACATTTTGTATTTTATATCCATATATTTAAAAAATTTGATCTTTTGGATTTATATATATTAAATATTTTATATTTCTGGATTTTTAATTTTTTATATTTTGATTTATGTATTTCAAATATTCTCTATTTTCTATTTATATATTTAAAAAAGTTGATTTTTTTGTATTTATATCTCAAATATTTCATTTTTTTTTTCTACACCAAAAAAGTGTTTCAACAATTTGTACGATATACGTTATAAGTTTTTACAAGTGCTAAGTTAACATAGAACGTTCACAGTAAAAATTCTGAAATGTTCGTAATACCTTACAAATTACTTATAAATATTCAAGCGGGTGCCATGAGTAAAGCTTGAAAAGCGTAATCCGCACTATCGATTGTAAATTCGTCTCGATTGACTTGTCGATGAGTCATCGACAATTACAGGGCTTATTAATTTGATTTCAATCAGAAATCGCTGACACAGGAAATCAATCGATAGACATCCAACTAGTAAGGTGTTAAGTACCTGAATTCCAATACGCCAACAGTTGTTCCTATTTTTTAATACAATTCTTGTATTTCATCACATTCGCTTCCGTAGTTAATAAATATTAATAAACTACGAACGTGTAACTCTAAACATACTACGTTACATAACGTAATGCACTGTAAGCACTAATAATTTGTTCTCGCTCGCTATTATTAACCCTTTGCACTCCGCTGTCCCCTCTAAGGGGACATTGAAATTTATTAGTGACTACACTGTACAATATAATTTGTTTTTTTTTATTTCACAACCACCACTATGATATTCTTATAGATTTTTGCGAGTCGAATGCGAATCTGAAACCCGTTTCTCTCCAGGTCGTATAGTTTTTGAGAAAATTGATGTTTAAAAAAATGCGAATTCTCAACTTTGCAAATTTTTTGTGCTGTTATCATAGCAGCTGTTCAGTGACTTTTTACACGAGAAAAATCTGTGAACTTTACCGAATAAAACGATATAAATCGTTATTGCATTGTAAACATTTAAATATATTTAAATAATGATCAAAGTAAAAAAGACATCGAAAACGCACCAGTTTTCGTTGATATTTTTCAATTTATTTCAAATACTATGGATCTAGGTGAAAATCTGACCATCGTACGCGATAGATCAGACATTTCTGCTGCAGAAAGTATCAAGCGAATTTATAAATGCATGGTTTCGCGACAAAGTAGCTGGTAGCAGGGACGGTTGACACACTAGGCCTAGGGCGCCAACGTGGGACGGGGGCGCCGGTCGTGAAAGTGATAACTAAAAAAGAAAAGGGAAAAGAAAAAAAAATTTTAAATTTGTCTTATATTTGTTGACCATTATATGGAGGGCGCTAATTTCATCGGGCCTAGGGCGCCAATTGTTGTAAACCGCCCCTGGCTGGTAGGTTAGGTCCGGAACGGTGCGGAATGCAAAGAGTTAATCGAACAAATTCGTTAAATACAGTTGTTAACGCTCGTGGGTGAAAATAAATTCCTTCGAGCCTTGTTGAATATTGCACGTGGTGTGCCGACTAGGTTTATTATAATAATCTCGAAGGACCACCCGATGTGATCGGGACTATACAATTATCTATGTTTCAACTATTCTATGTGTATATAATTCAACTATGTCTAATGCAACTACAATCCTACTATTCATTATCAAATATGTATCTTAACTGCTTTCCATGTTTCAACTCAACTAACTATTCTTTAACTATATTCAACTAACTACAATTTTTAACTGCTGGAGATTCTATCAAATCTATCCGATGTCACCTCGGTCGGGTAGATTTGACGGGGGTGCATCGTTCTAATTGGCGAAGTACAAATATACAAATTGTGGAAGGGCAACAAAGTTAACGCCCTACGTGGGCCTCTCCACTCGCAAATATTCTACGTTTTGCACCCGGCCCGTGGCAGGTAATAAAGATCAAGAAGCGCGCTGACCTTAGCTAACCATGCTAGAAATAACGGGCTCGAAAGGTAAAATATTAATCTGACGACAAAATGCGAACAATGACTAGAAAACTACATAGAAAACGCGCGGGTTTTTATGGTTTCCTGAGTCTATGGCTGCCACGAAACGGTCCGCGAACCCTTCGATGGGACGACGGTCTTAGGTTAATTACTATATTCAAATTCCAAATCCATTGTCAAATGTAAGGGCATGTTGACCTTAACAACAGTCGTGGACAAAATTAAGTGGACAGGTATCATAAATAACAAAAGGTTAATTTAATTTAACTAATAATGCCTATAAATCAAAACTTTACTGCACAATTATATACATTAAATAAATAAATTGTATATTAAATAAATGTTTTTTCAAGTCTACAAAAACATTTCACGTTCTAAATTTAAAATTTATTTAAAACATTGTAATAAAGCAACAAATTTTTTTACATTTCTGCAATGTCCACTTAATTTTGTCCATGACTGTATATCAACATTCTCGAAGTTCAACGTTTTTTATCGTTCACGCACCTGGTGCGTCTTCATACTATAGTCTCATAGTTGTAAGAATTGTGAAACGAATTCATTGAAATCCTTGCACTCCGCTTGTTATCCGTTTATTTACCAGCTAATCCTCTTTCGATCCGTTTCTAATCCGCTCGTGTCCCTACTCGTCACTCGTTTCCGTTCTAACTGTTCACTTCTAATCCCCACGCTCCACTATTTACTACTCAAACTGTTATAATCGTCTAGTAATACGGTTCAAGTCTACTTGTAATCCGCTCTTTACACTATACAGCTCTTAATTCGCCGTAATTGTCTCAGAGTATGCTTCCAATTCGCTCGTTGTATTAGAAAACGCTTGGTTCGGGCTAACTGTCCCATATGTAGCACGCTCCTAATCCACTTCAGCTGTCGCATAATACGCTTCCAATATGCTTACTTCGGTGTATACCATTTAGTCTGTGGCAGCTATTTTGTATTATGCATCCAGCACACTTTCCTCATTACTCCGCGTTTTGTTCTCTCTAACTGTCCCGTAGTACTCTCGTAGTCTGCTTTCCTCGTTACACGTCATTTTGTCCATTTCAACTGCATCATAATACGTTTGCAGTCCGCTATGTCTGTCTCGTAGTACAGTGGATCAACTCGGTTCGTTAGTTAATGTTTTGTCTTCAATGACTGTCCCCTAGTAGTCGTCTGGTTTACATGCATTACTGTAAGATATTCAGTTCTCTTCACTCTCGATAAGGAGTAACTTCACTCTAGAAGTAAAAAAAAGTGATTTTCGGGAATTTTTAAACTAAACATCATACAAGGCATACGGTCAAGGACGAAAGAGCTTTATTATACAGGGTATTTCACCTAACTTGACCATCTTAAATATATCGCTTATTTTTCACTATAGAAAAAATATCAGGGGGGGGGGATATTCTGTTCGAAGGGGCAAATATGATGGCGGGTCGAATGTTCCCAAGACTTTTTTTTTTGTTCAAAATTTCAAGGCCATCGTATTGTTTTCAAAAGGCACTACATATTTTTACTACCAAAATCTTATAGCATATAAAAAAACGAATCCAACGAGGTGTAAGATGTTGACCTTCACGTGACCCTCAGCATTTGTGGCAATGTTAGGTACATTTTTGACACTGGATATAGTTTTCGAAGCCATAGATCACACCACTGAATTGAAACTGCAGCGCGTCACTAGGTTGTTGCTGGTGAGATCTATATATTTACATGTGATAAATAGCGGAAAAACTACTTTTGATATTGATAGTTTGTGTTTATATTGATCTAATGTGCCGGTAACCTTCGTCTAGGAATACCAGAAATCCTCTCCAAGTGGAATGATTGTAATCCACTTAAAAAAAATTCATATTCCCAACTATTCCCGCACTTAAAACTTTTTTCCCATATTCTATACATAACATAGCATAATTTAAGCAAAAAAAAAATCGATTTGTTGACAATTCCAGAATGTCGTTACCCCTTAAGTACGCTTGTAGTTTACGTCGGCAATTTTATAATACGCTACAGTCCACTCGTTTCATTATTCGACGCTTTGTCTTCCCTAACTGTCCCATAATACTTTTTGGGTTTGTTTAAATGACTGCACTCTCTTTAATTCTCTTGGATCGCTTCAAGTACGCTTGTAGTCTACTTCGACAGTCTCATAATACGCTATAGTCCACTTGTATCATTATTCGACATTTTGTCTTCTCTAATTATCCTACAGTACTCTTTTAGTCTGCTTGCGCTACTGTTCCATATTTAGTAAGGCAACGAAAATATTGCAAATTTCGTGTTTTAAATATTTTACTCTGACTTTCGCATAATACATATACAGTGCACTTGTTTTATTACTCAGCAATATGTCCACACTAACTGTCCCATAATTCATTGTGAGTCTTCTGTCGTCGTTATACTGCAGTTCGGTCTATTTGTCTTATAAAATGTCTGGAGTCCACTCCAACTGTCTCATAATACACTTCCTGTCCAATCACATTACTACTCAACATTTGGTCCACTCTAACTATCCCACAATACGCTTTCTTCAATTTGCCTCCTTATACGCAGTTTTGACCGCTGAAACTTCCTCATAACATACGCAATCTACTTCATTATTTTACAATTCCAGGCTAAGTGTCCCATAGTTCCGGCCCGTTCGCTTTATTGCAAATTACGAAATCTTCTTTAACTATCCTATGATACTTTACTTATTCTCCTTGTCCACCTCCCATGCACCTTTTATCCTCTTAAATTTCTTCAGGGTACTGATCAGAAACCGACTCTCTTCATTCTAGCTGTTATTGTAGATCACCTTCGTATACCTTCAAAGATTTATCTCACATTTCCTCGGGGTATTAATCTGAAGTCAACCCTTTGCGTCATTATTCCAGTTCTGGTTAATCTTGATACACCTTTGAAGATTTATCTCGCACTTCCTCAGGCTATTGGTCTGAGGTTAGCTCTGTGCATCGTAATTGCTTTCGTAGATAATCTTTAAAGATTTATCGCACATCTTCACAATGTATTGATCTGACGTTAACCTTTTGCAATTGCGTAACTACAATTCTAGTTGACCTTGACACACCTTTGCAGATTTATCTCTCATTTCCTTAGGGTGTTGATCTGAACTTACCTTTTTGCATCCCCACTACTAATCTACTTCAACTCGATACATCTTTAATCTTCTACTCTATGTGTTCGAGCAGCCCACATGTGTACTACAATTGAGTAGAAAAATAAAAATTCCAATTCTTCGGAGTCCTATCATAGAATCACTTACACATTAATGTTAAATGATCAAAGACCAACCTAAATCACAACTTACGCCACAACTTCGAATGATTAGATGTCAAGCTAGGCCACAACTTTGAATGATCAAAGATCGACCTCGGCCTAAACCTTGAATAATCAAAGGATAACCTGAGTGAGAACTTTGAATAATCAACGATCAAGCTGGGTTACAACTTTGAATACTCAAAGATGAGCCTAGATCACATCCTTGAATACTCAAAAATGATCCTAGATCATAACCTTGAATGGTCAACGTTCAGCCTAGATCGCAGGCTTGAATGATTAAATACCAGACTAGCCTACATCCCTGAAGAATTTTACCACGTATTTACATGATCAGTGTTCATTTGTTATGATGTCGGTTAAATTTCTGTGCAGGTCCGCGTTACAAACATTGCACAAGGTGTCCAGTAAGGCACGGGAGCAGAACTACTTCCTGGGTGGGTTGTCACACGACTGGGTCAGCTACTATGAGCAACGAATCGAGAGCGATCGCTCGTGTCTCAACGAATGGCACGCTATGGACAGTCTGGAATCACGGAGACCACCGTCGCCGGATAGCGTGCGCAACAAGTGAGTTGTTTCTTTACCTTTTTGCCCTTCCTTTGTAAAAAATCCGTAACGCAGAACCCTATATCGAGAAAATCGGACGTTAAGGACTCCACGACCCGCAGTGATTAAACCGTGCACTGGAAATAAGGAGACTCATTGACCTATAGTGTTCTAGATCGATGTGAACATAGGCTTAGTACACTGTTTGGACCAAGGAGGGCATTTCACTTCTAGTACACTATTTGGACGAATGGGGACATTGAAATCCTAGTGTACCATTTGAACCAATGCGATCACTTAGGTCATAAACTGCTGTTTAGATTAATGTGACATCCAGGTCCTAATATACTGTTTGAAACAATGTGAACATTTGAGTTATACTATATTATTTAAGCCTCGGTGAATATGTAAGTCATAGTTCGTTATTTAGTAGATATTTATTCATAACATACTGTTTGGCTTAAAAAAAAACATTTCAGACATATCACACAGTTTGGACCAAATGGAGATTTAAGTCCTAGTATACTGTTTTGGTATAATGTGAACACTTAAATTATACCGTACTGTTTAAATGATAATCAACATATAAGTTGTAGCGCACTATTTAATCCAAAGTAAACATGTCATTTATGCTGCCCGTAAAGGATGTTGAATAATACAAATTAGGGATACTTTTCATTTTTCGAATATTTAATAATTTTTGCTCGATGAAAAGATCTTCGGTAAATTGTGTGTATTCTGGTTTACTGTAGCGTGCGCTAAGTTTTTGAGTAGCAAATACCGAAATCTGAAAATATTCTTTGCTTTAACATCGCAGGCCCAGAGAGAGGGACGAGACTGAACGCGTGATTCGATCGACACTGAAAGAGATCATGATGTCGGTGGATCTCGACGAGGTAACCTCAAAATACATTCGAGGTCGTCTCGAAGAAGACCTCGACATGGATCTCGGGGAGTTCAAGCCGTTTATCGATCAGGAGATGCTCACCATTCTGGGTCAAATGGACGCACCGACGGAAATATTTGACCACGTTTACTTAGGAAGCGAGTGGAACGCCAGTAACTTAGAGGAGCTTCAGAAGAATGGGTTTGTTACTCTCGCCATGTTATTAAACACCCTTTATTCTTTCGCCGCTAATGCCACTTACAATTACACTTTCTGCTAATCCGCTTATGAGTATTAGAAAGAACAACAGTTTTTTTCTTAAAGCTACCAAGGATGCCCACTTCAATGATGTGACTTAGCAATCCTTCGTATTCTTAAAAATCTTTGTATAATTTCACATGCTAAATCTTTTAATCTACTTATAAAATAGACTTAAACCTTGATATTTGCTGTCTTTTTCAGTGTGAGGCATATCCTGAACGTTACTCGAGAGATCGACAACTTCTTCCCCGGGATGTTCACGTACTTGAACGTCCGCGTATACGATGACGAGAAGACCGACTTGCTGAAGCACTGGGACGATACGTACAAGTACATCACGAAGGCAAGGAAAGAAGGCTCGAAGGTGTTGGTGCACTGCAAAATGGGGGTTTCCAGATCCGCGTCAGTGGTGATCGCCTATGCGATGAAAGCGTATAATTGGGACTTCTCGCAGGCCTGGAAGCATGTGAAGGAGAAGCGTAACTGCATCAAGCCTAACAACAGCTTCCTGCTGCAGTTGGAGACGTATCAGGGTATCTTGGATGCCATGAAAAACAAAGAGAAACTTCAGAGGTCGAAGTCAGACACGAACTTGAAGTCCCCCACGTCGGCGAAGGATCAGATCAAGAAGGAGGAGAAGTCTGACAATGTGGACAATGGGTTGCAAGCTGTTTCAGGTTCCGAACTAAAGAAGAGCAGCCAGAGGCCGAAAAGTTGGTCGCCGAACGTGCAGATCAGTGAAACCATGTTGCCTTCTGGTATGAAGCGTTTTAAATCTGTCGCTAAGCAAGCTAGACACCTCAAACAGCCTGTATCATCACAAATTCTGTTAAACGTAACCGTTAATTAACCGATCTCCTTATTGCAGTTCCCCTTTCGCAATCCCTCGAAAGCATCGACAAAGCAGGGAGCACGGAAGTAACCAGGGAAGATCTTCTCCGTTCCACCAGCCAGAAACCGGGTATCGCTCAGGAAGCTCGGAACGTGTTGATGCCTTGCGGCAACGGGCAGTCCTACAGCGTATCGCAGAACCAAATCGTTCACCTGCCAGGTCCGTCGCCGGATGCGCCCAGCGTGAAGAACAGGGTCAGCAAACTGGAGACACAGGGACAAAGGAGGAAGGGTTTGGTGCTGAACCTGACGAATCAGTTCGAAGCCGTGAGCAGCAAACCGTCTTCTCCGAGCTCGGACTCGGACAACAAACCGTTACCGCAGAGTCCCGTATCGGATGTGAACGAGAACGGTTTGGCAGAGCAGACGGAAGCGAAGCAAGACGTTTGGGACCCTGGCGAGAAGCAAGCCAAGAAGACGGAAAGTGGTAACAATAGTGAATGTCTAGTCTGGACTGCATCATCGTCCGATGCAACATGTAGCAATTCGTGTAGTAATGCTAAGACTAACGGGGAAGTGAGTGCGGAGAGTGAATGTGTCGCGACGATGACGATGTACCCCGGCACTTTAGCGCGGAAAGCAAAGAAGGACGGCGACCCGTTCAGTACGCAGGTCGACAGAGTGTTTGATCGCGAGGAGAGGCAAGGGGAGCCGGTCACGAGGGACTCTCCGAGTCGACAAAGCTCCTGGAGCAGTTACGACAGTGCCGTGGTTCTAGATAATAATTCGGTGCACAGCTCGTGGGCCACGTTACCCTCGAGAAACAGTTCCTGGGGCTCGTATGACATGCGACCTTCGGATCTGCTCGGTTCCAGTGGTCTGTTCCCTTACGACAAGGAAGAGATACCGTGGCACCCGGGCACCGTGAAGCGCACCAAACAGAAACTAGAGGAGAACACCACGTCTGGTACCGTGAAGCGCGTGTGCACCCAAAACTCCGACGCCGAAGACAAGGACAGACTGCCTGTTGAAGAAGATTCCTACAATCCGGTACTTCTGCACCACACGGCATCTCCCACGCCGCGAAGGAGGGACTCTTCGCCTAGCCAAGAACATAACCTAAAAGTAGACTCCGTTAGAAACTCCCCGAGTCCAATCAGAGGAATCGATATCTCGCCCGCATCGATTCGTCAGATCGGAAGACTGTCCACTAGTGCTCCAGCGCCATCCTCTTTATCGTCGGACTCGGATCTCCCCTCGTCCTTAAGGTCTTGCAGGTCGGAAAGCGAAACCTCGAGTCCGTGCGTAGTTAACACCACCCAGTGTTCCTCCGTGAAGCATCACAAGATGGTGCTGGAGAACCTGAGTAACAAGTCGATATTCAGCAAGCGTTGCCTGTCCGTGGATGACTCCCCAGATGCTGAACATCCTCGGAGCACCTCCGGCATCGTGAAGAACCTGAAGAAAGAGTTCGAGGCGAAATCGACGAAGCTGGAGAAGAGTCCCGAGAACAGTTTCGAAGGGGAGTCGTCGATGGTCGGCCGACCGAAGAGGGATGTGAAGATCAGGAGTTTACCCTCGTCGCCAGTGATCCCTCACAACGAATCGAAGATTCAGACCCCGTCCGAAACCAAAGAGAAGGAGAAGTCAAACGAGACGCCGGTGTCCTCGCAGGACAGCTCGGAGGACCGGTCGGTCAGGGTCCTGGTCGGCAAGTACGAAGTGAAACCAGACTCCAAGAAGTCCTCGGAGATCCTGCTGCGCGTGCACAAGGACAAGGACTGGGATCCAATGGACACGCAGCACTCTGCGAAGACTAAAGCCACGCCCGAGTACAGTAGAAGGTCCGCGCCGATCATGATCAACAATCACTCGTCCCCTTTGTTCCCGGAGGGACCGGAAGCACCTGGCAGGCCACCAGTTCCCTCGTCCGGTGTCGTGGCAGCTAGCAAGAAGCAACAACAGCATGGCAGGACGCACCCTCTTGCCAGGCTGCAGGTCAGGCCTAGGCACAGCAGTCCAGTTTACAACACCATGTAGGAGGGGAACGTGTTTTCTCCCTTTGTCGAATCAGAGCGCGCGTACCTGAATGCATGGGTATGTTGTTATCGTGGCCACGATGAAACCGTGTGATCTCTATTGATGCCAACGAGTCGAGGATCGTCCTCTTCGAGCTCGATGACTAATCGACGGGGGGACAGGATTTAGATTCGCTTCCCACTATCTTCGATGTACAATTTTACTATTCGCGAGAGTCCTGTGCTACAAAACGGGTGACAATAAGGCACGGCAGCGGATACTCGTCCAAAATTGTTCCAATGTGTTTCGTTACTGCCTTTTCAATTCTTCGTGTCTTGCACGCGCGACACAAAGACTTGTCGTGTTCTCGTCGAACTGATGAACTGGTGCCCTGCCTTGTTGTCCCGTTGCGTATTTCGTAAGGCACGTGTAAAGTCGTTCAACGCGTTTTTATGTTCCTTCTTCGTCAGACGTGTCTTGGCCTGCCCTTAGTTCAATTATTTTTTAAGCTGGAAATGCAACAATTAGGAAGATGCGAAAAAGAAAACTGTTACTCCTACGACGTGTCGTTTTAAATCTAACAAAAAAAGCAAAAATGGGCTTGGAATCAAACGTGTGATGTTCTGCGGAGACGTAGCCACGGAAGTTGGAGCCACTGTTTGCCTGTTTCGTTGAAACGAAGGGGCCCGGTCAGGCTGTGAACGAAAGGGGTCCGCGGCCCGTGAGCAATGCTGGCTCTCAACTTCCGCTTTCTTGTGATCGCCGAGGCGCAAGCGACAGATTGTATGTATACAAGAAAACAAAAATAATGAGACACCTCGGGATGACGTGTAACGTTAAGCTGTACTATTAGTATTTTAGAGCGAACGATGTGATTAGGATGGTGCACAGTATGCGAGGAGACGAAAGTAGCGAAAACTCTGTCTATTTTCTCGGAGCCGTTCCGAGTCGTTCGAACGACCCGGCCGACTGATCGACCAATCGTTATCGATCCTTAATCTCTTTGTATCCAATGTATAATCGTAGCATCGTCGTACGACTTGATTGATTTCCCGTTTGTACCGCTTTTTTCCTTTCTCTCTATCTGTCTACCTACTATCTACCGACCAGTGACGACGATTATCCGTCGAAGGTTCAACTGGAGAAAGTACAATGAGAAAACGCGATCTTGGAACCAAATTCCGGTCGATCGTTCGTCGTTCTCAGACATATCATCGGACCCGTTCGTTCTGTTTGCGTTCGCAAAGCCATGTCGACCAATTTTATACTCCCCTGATGATGATGATGATGATGATGATGATAATGATGATGATGATGATGATGATGATGATAATGATTATGATGATGATGATGATGAATGCGAGGCTCGTTTTTTGATAAGATGCACCCGCGACGACTGTGTGTGTAGAAATATATTTTATTACTGAGATAATTTTGCAGATAATTTCTCATACGTTCATTCTAACCGCTGCTGTCTTTCGGACGAGGTTATTTGAAGCGGCAAGCGATCCTGAGAGCAAATACTATTGAACTGTAACACATTGAATTAGAATAAAAAGAAACTGTTACATCGCCCAACATTGTGCTTTTGCGTTTGAAACTCGCCAGCAAACGGACCGCGTTCGTTGTCTCCTTATTTTTGGAACAATCAGCTGAAAAGTAAATAAAGAAAACAGTTCATCGTTTCTGGACCTCATTTTTTATCTTCATACCATGAACAATGGGTTCCTTTTTTAGAAAAATATTTAATTCTCAAAAAGTATACACGGACAGAGATCCGTTTGAAATAGAAGAAAGGTCATCTGGGCTGAGCATCTATCTCGAAGATCTGTCTACCAGCGCAGAATGCCAGCTGCGGTACCACGAAGACGGTTCTCGTTTTCTTCGCGTATGTCGGATTCACTGGACCTATGTCGAAGCTGTATACACCTCCACTCAAGTTCCTGACCATAGCTAAAGTCTGCGAAAGAAACGTTATACATTAGTGTGCGCAATAAGTAGCTATAGGACAAGAATGTACACTAATTTGCCCATAAGCAGCCTATATGCAAATACGAAACGATAGAGATTATATATTAGCTTCTCGAGCTTGCTAATAAAGTCTGCTCACGGTTATGAGTGCCCGAGGGTATTCAGCTTACCGCGTGAGATCGCAGGTCGACCACCCTGAAGAGATTAGCGTCAGAACCACCGCAAGCAAGAAACATGTTCGTCACGTACTTTCCGCAATAAAGTAGAGAAGAGTAACTGTCAGGTTCTACGGTGACCAGAAGTTTTCCACTACCATAGTCCCATAATTGCACTGAATTCTCCCTCTGCCAGGCGCATGATAGAATCTGATCAAAGGAATTATTTTTAAATGATTTTGTATTCTGAGTGTTTTTCTTTTTACTGTAGTGGCTCTGCCCTTTTAATTTAAGTTTTGTTTGCTTACTATACTGATACCATTCAACCCTTGTGCTTCATTATTTAAAAAATTGTAGAAAAAAAACGATAGAGCGAAATAAATTCAGGTATGAAAAAAAAAGTTAAATGATTAAGAAATCGGCCATAATTGACCTAAAAAATTAAACTATGCATCGTTTAATCCCCAATAGCTTTAGATAATGAACCTTGAATTTGGACTATTGTAAAATATGAGAAGTGCATCTCAATGGGAAATATTTAATATTAAGAAAGTGTTAAGTAGATTTGAGAATGACCATGAGAAGTTCGTGTTCTAAATGTATAAACCTCTTTCCCATTCTTGCTGATGTCCAACGCATCACCACACATGTGGACACCGGATATCCGTCTGAGAGCATGAGGTTGCCTGGTGTCCCAGAACTGAATAGTGTCGTCCCACCCGCCACTGATCAACTCGTGTGCAGATTTTGGATTAAAACACGCGCAAAAAACTCTGGATTTGTGACCGTCCATAACTTCCAAGGACTCGCTGGAACAGGGAAGTGTGTTTAGGTTAGGAGTACGATGATCGGGGTTGCTTTAAAAAGATAACAAGTTTGATAAAAGCGTTTGTAAATGGAAGTACTGTTAAACGGATTTTTTGTAAATGATACAGTGCTGACAATGAGTGAAGTGACTACAAGTTTTAATTATTATAAGCAAAAATATTGTTATTGAAAAATATTTAATTCTCAAAAAACATTTGTAAAAAGATATTTGTAAAAATAGTCTAGCCATGATAAACAATGAGATTATCGGTAAGAATGATTGTTACAATTAAGATTATAAATGAAACGATCGCAAGCATGACCATGATAGTTATTACACATGGAATCAGAACATAGAAATATCGCAAATGTTACAACACCCTGAATTATGGGATTTCCCTCCTCCGAGCGTTTTACGTGCCTTCATCAAATTCAGCCATAGAACTCACACATAAGTTCCCATAGTATTTAAAGATTGTATATTCTGACCCGTTTTAAGAACTACATATGAGTATTACCGAAATTGAAATAAATAATTGAAACTAATTTAAATTGTTATTTTTAAGTAATCTTTTTGCAGAAAAAAAAATCGGACATTTATTTCTTCAATACGAGTATAGCTTTTTGTGATTTAATAATTTCATTATTAATTATTAAATATTTTATTGAACAAAATATAAAATATTGCTATGGAAGAGTTCCGAAGGACCCTTTTAAGAATGCAAGGTTAAATGCTTGAAATATGAAAAAACGAATTTTGTTGCTAATATTATTTAAGATATACGACATTTCATATTAAGAACGTTATTTAGAAAAAAAACTTAAATATTTGGGGCTAAAGACATACTACTAACCTTACATTTTTATGAAGGTTATTCAAAAGGTAAAAGTTATTTAAGAATTTCTTATTATAATTTATTTAAAAATTTGACAATGCGAAGCTACAAAGCATTTTATACGCATACTATTTCAACTGAAAAAAAAAAATCAATTTATTAGGTTGGTGCATATAAAATGTTGAATTTTTAAGCGAATATATAAAACTATATACGGGTTTTCAGAGTCTGTTTATTTAAACAAAGTATGCTTCATTTGCGCCAATACGCTTTTCCCAACGAGATTTTAATGCATAGATACCGGTCTTAAAGAAATTCTGATCTTTCGAATCAAACTCTGATATAGAATTTTTCAGAATGTCTGTATTCTCGTAGTGTTTAGCCCGTAAAAGCTGTTCTAAATGTTTAAAAAAATGAAAGTCCTATTTTCATTCATTTAATTTCGCGTAAAAGTATTGGACCATGCCGTATAACGAGCGATGGGAGTATAATTTTCAATTTTTCATGCATTGCATCTATGTACTGGCCATACTTTTTGGCTGCAATCGTCTCCCTCGTTGGAAAGAACAAGTAGCGAATTACTTCGGTCACATTCCATCAAACTGCCAATTTTCCGTAGTTGAAGTGATGTCCTTGGAAATTCAAAACAAGTAACTAAATGGAACACTTTTGAGGAAATCTTCTTTGTTGAAACGTGACATAAAAACAGAAGCATAACGAAAATAGGGGGACAAACGTTCGCGTGTAAAGAAAATCCGACATTTCATATGCACCAGCCTAATAATAGCTTATGTGAGGTTATAGGTACTACTAACCTAATTGTTAAGGGAGTGCCCTAAAACCTGGGCATTACCTAATAATGTCATTATACACGGTACGGCAGAGTAACTCCCACATTTAGAAAAATCCTTGTGGGGTCTCTAAACAGGTAGACAGAAAAGCTGTCCATTGCATTAGGTAGAGTACATAGTTATCACTTGTCGCGATGTCGTTGTCGGATGAGTATCGAGGTTTTGTTGTGAAGGCTTTTTTCTAAAGCGGCGAATCTGTAACTGCGGTGCAGAGAAAATTTCGCAAGAGGTTTTGGGTTACGTGCTAATGAAAGTGTTCCAGACCGGAAGACGATTTTGTCGCGGGTTCAAAGAGTACGGGCAACAGGATCTGCACTGGAGAAAAAATCATCCGGACGTCCAAAAGATGTCAGAACACCCGAAAAGCTCACTGCAATGACGGTGCCCAGCGCGTTCAGCATGGAAACATGCGTCAGCTCTTCAGGTTTCAGAAAGAACTATGAGACGAATTTTGCATACTGGCCTTCATTTATACCCGCGCAAGATTATGATTCGTCAGCAATTATCTCCAGCAGATTATGGAGACGTCCAGACTGCTGTAATGAGATCTTCGCAGGTGTGTCTCCCACTGGCATTCTGTGGAGTAGCGGTGAAACTCATTTCCACCTTTCTGAGACACAGTTAAATGCACAAAATTTTCGATACTGATCAGTTGAAAACGCTCGAAAACTCCACGTACGACCTATTCACAGCCAAAAAGTGGCCATTTGGTATGCTGTGTCGTCCATAGACATCATTGGGCCTTTACTTTTTTGAAGAAGGTGGAGTTACAATTACAGTCAATTTCAATCGATAGTACGACATGTTGGGAAATTTTCTGCGCCCAAAAATTGAGGAGTATGGAGAAGAACAAAACCTAGAGAACTTCTGGTTCCAGTAGGATGGAGCAACAGCCGAAACAGCAGGTCGTCCGCGTGTAATTTTTCAGGCGATGAACGGATGCCATTGAAGAAGAAATTGTAGGAATATTTCCCGACATGCTTGTGGGAGTGATGGAAAACTTCCAAGAATGTCTCTGTATGTATATCGCACGTCAAGGCTACCATTTGGGCGATATAATTTTTAAAACTTAAACTTAAAAAAACTTTTTCATATCTAGATTCGAGAAATAAAAAGTTTCTGGTGATACCTCGTACTACTTGTTTTCAATCCTCCATTGAAATGTGGGAGTTATTTCTGCCGCACCCTGTATATTTCAATATTTCCATAAAAAAATAGCAGTCTGCTGTGAAAACAAACCTTGCATGGAAAACTCTTTCCAACTTTTTAGTCTCTTCATCATACAAAAAGATCTTTGTATCATCGCCAATGGTCACAAATTTGGGCAGATGATCATGATAAGCCAAGCCAAGGGTTTGTCTTTTTTCTCGTATAGTGTACAAACATTGGGAACTCGGATAATGCCAGCACTTCACGCATCCACTAACATCTGCAACGATTATGTATAATAACGGCAATGAAAACATGACAATTTTTAAGAAATAAATCTGCTAAGCAATCATCTAAATATTTTTTGGTTCTGTGCTTACTACACTACATAATTACTTTCTGCAACAATTTTTTTGAATTTTGGAATAAGGAGTATACGACTTTTTTTAATTTTTCATGTACCAATTATTAATTTGAAAATGTTTAGTTTTTAAGAAATTCTATTTCAATGCTAAAATTGCCAAGCCGATTAATCGACCACTTCACAAGTTCCTTATTTTAAATTACAAAATTTGTTAAAATATTTTGCTGTGATGATTTTCATCGAGTTAAGGAGTTAACTGTTTGACACGTTTGTTTATTTATTTTTCGATTTTATTGTTAATTCCAAATTATATGTACATTATCTTCAATGCTAATACGGTTAGCATTAAAGAAAAACCAAGTGTTGAACTAAGATAATTTTATACAGAGGGTGCCACTTGTGCGCGTTTATCGTAGAGATAACATTCTTAAGTTCATACTACTTGATTCGATAAATTGATGTAAGTTATACAGAAATCCGTTACAATTAACACTAACAAGTCGCAATAATGGTTCGCGTGATTGGATGAGATCTGTGAACCGGCCTGTGTTTAATGGCAGTTACTGGACTTGGTTTTTGTAGGATTTCTACATCACGCAGGAGCAAATTGTCTCCTTTCGAGTTCGTTTTGTACAACTTGATCGTTCCGTCCGTTAGACCTGCCGCTAAAAACTCGTGGGTTTCCGTATAACATAGGCAAAGAACTTCTTGGTCGATGTCTCTAAAACAACACTCTTTTATCGATGCAAATTTACATTAAAAGATTAACAATGTACATACGATATCGGTCAGATAATTTGGTGAATATTGAAGTTGAAAATGCAAATAAAAGATTTTTAAACATATAACATAATTTATTCTCTCATCATAAATATTCAGATATCGGAACTTTGCAAGGAAGAATTAATGATTCGAGTACTCACGGATGCTTTTAGATGTACGTCGCGTGCAATATAAGCTTTTCTTGAAGAGTGTAGGAAGATGTGTGTAATTTGTACTACCAATCGCCTTAACTGCCTATAACCGTCAACACAGTGCGTCTACAACGACTTTGCAAGATTCAAGTTCGAGACTAAACTTAATATGCTTTAGTATTTTCAGACTTCGAAACTTTGAGATTTTTCATTTTCAAACATTGAAGAGTAATAACTAACAAGCAACTGAGTAGCAGAAAATTAGTGTTTTCGAAAATAGATCACGATTCATAAAACGATGTCCCGTTCTAAAAGATAGTGTTGAGATCCGGATGAATAGATTCAATCTGTGAATGAAAGGTTTATTTTATACAATCTTGGATCACTTCGAAACTCGGCTAGGCACAATGTCCAACAAGATGGTAATGCAACGACGTAAGAGCTACAGTAAATTTGATATATAGGGACATCTTTCTACTTGCACCTTGCCTTCGGGGAATATATGTATATATGTTACGACTAAGTAACGTAATATATTTTTGGAGTTAGTGGCTATTGTTAGGATATTCGGTATTGCAAAGATTTAGCTTAGACAAAATTCCATGCTTGGACATCCAACAATATTCCTTCATAGAAGGATAAATTCATAACATAAGATAATAAATTTATACTGTAATAAATCTTTAGTGACGTGTTAAACAAAACCTTGGCATGTATTTATTCTCAGCCAAGAGAAACTTACGTTGCACGCTCGGATATTGTTCGAAACATAACCTTAAATAGCAATTGAATGGCGGGAAAAAAACCGTCTAATCTACAGATTTAAAAAATTGTTAAATAATGCAATGAATCGCAAACATTACATGAATTACTACAGTTGTTTTAAATGTTTCTACATACAATTGTCTAAGAACAGTTACATTTCCATCTATCTCAAGACGCTCAGGCGATGAAAATCCTACGTTACTCGGCCTGCCAGAAAACTTTACTTCTGGGTCCATCCCTATGGGTAACACTACCATGGCTTCCTATCCATCCACACTGTTAAAAACATGCAAGAAAAAGATGGTTTATAAGATGCTATATGAAATAATTTAAAAACAGATTTTATATTTGGAATTAAGTCATACCATTGCAAATATGTGACTACAATGAAAGTTCAGAACGTTACATTCGATACTTTACCCGGGGATAAAGCAGTCATTCCAATACAACTGCTGTTTAATAAATTTGAGGTTGTAATTCTTTTAAAGAATCGAGTTGACGATCGACTTCAACTTAATGCAAAAATGATGCTGGAATATTCAAGCCAAACTCGTAGAAATCAGAATACTCCAGTATTTCATATTTCATATTTGTAAGTACAAAAAAAATTGTCAGATTCCATTTTATTGTGTTAGCAATTAAATTAATATTTCAAATGGGCTAATATGATTTCTGTTTTCTAATTCCATATAATTGCGGGATACGAAAACAGCGCTCATAGCGTCATCTAGCGCAAAAGATTATATCGGTATGATAGAAAATTTCGTTTTTTTCCAAAATTGGAAACTTTTGAGCAATTTGAACACGAATAATGCAGTCAATGGTTTCAATGGAACTAAAATAGTGCCGACTCGATTTTCTGAAATTGTTATAAAACAAATATTAAAAACATGTGGACCAAAAAATGCTTTGCCATCTAGCAATCGAAGGTGGAAACTAATGGAACTAAATTTCAAAAACAATTTTTGCGTTTTATTCATTTTCCAGACTTGCAAACACTTTTAAAACGGTTCAGTATTAGTTAACATCACTTTCGAAGCATATTATAGCCTATTAACCCGAAACTGGAGATATAAATTGAATTAGGTCGAAAATGATACAACTAGCGCCATATAGGGGTTAGCAGTCATACTATTAAAACATAAAATTAAGTTCTTATACGGTAACTTTGCAACTTATTACACAATAATGTCTTTCAAACGGCCACGTAACTTGTGAATGTAACTGAAGTAATACAAAAATTGCTATGTTAATAAAGTTCTTACCGTCTACCGTTAGATGGCTCAACATTTTGAGATCCATAAAAGACAACTTTTTTAGTTCTCGTTTCTAACATTTTTAGCTAATTACGAATGCATTATTTCAGCTTCGAGTAGATCGTGGAATATTATACTTATATCATAATTGAGAAAAAGTTATTAATTTAAAAGAAAAACCGTAATTTTCTATTTTACTTACACTGCCATTCACCTCTAGATGCCGCTAAATATGCAATTTTTACAAACTGCGCGCGTTACTATGAACTTTAAAATGCATGTAGAAATAGGAGTTTGAAAATGGTACCAACTTTTTGAATGAATTGATTTACAGTGAACTATTGCATTTTATATCGTTTTGCAAACAAGATCACCATCATTTAATTTTAACTACATTTAATTAAAAATGTAAAGTTGTGTGTGTAATTATAAAAACGCGTCCTCTGCTTATTAAAACAATCATTGAAATAATATGATATCTCCTCATACTATTACAGAGATTACATTATGACGTTACTATTATGAAGAATATAAACGAGTAATTGGGATTAATAATTAATAATTAATTAAATGTTAATAATTGATTATTACAGAAGTATATTAAATACTTGTATGAAGTGCTTCATTACTCAACAGATACCTTATAACAAGAAATTTTTGTATAAAATGTTTATGTTTGGCTTTAGATATTTTATCAATATGATCACATCCTACACTGTTGTTGCATTTATTGATTTCCTCTAAGTACACTTTGTTGATTTGATTTTTTATCGCTCTGTAAATTATAATAACAAGAGACTTTTATGCAACCTACTGTTCATTTATTGTAAATAAATATCTTGTACTTTTAAGACAATAACTCCTTCAATCGCAGTGAAACCTAAATAAGACATACTTGTACTTTTTATAAATACTACAAGAATTGGGAGTAATGCAGTTCCAAGTATATTTAAGTACTGATCAAATATATCTTAAAAAACTTTTATAAGTAATTTTTCCTTTGTTATCTTGACAATCAATTATTATTCTCTTATACATGATTCGGTTATAATTACTGAAAGATGAAAAGAGAAATAGGATAAATGAAACACCAAGAATTCTGAATGAAATATGATTACTAAACAGTTACCAATTCAATGAATAAAATACAGTTATAATTATTATATGAGGAGTATTAATCAAAATCTGTTATAGAATTCTCATTTGCAAGAAGACTATTCATGAATTTTGTAAGATTACTATTCATGAGAAGTTTAATTCTTTCTAATATGCAGCCATTTATAGGTATGTTATCAAAACCTGCAGATACTAAATCTAGCTTATATACAATGAGTACATTCTGAGTATAATCATTAAAGTATAGCAAGATGCATATGAATTGAACTAAAGTTAGAAGGAGAAGATAGATGTGAGAAAGGTACTTGAAACCTATAAAAAGATACATAGATAATGAAATTAATTCACATTCATAAGCACGTATCTAAACTCTGGAATAAGAGAATATTAAGGTACACTATTCAAATTTTACTAACCAAATCAAAGATGCAAAGCCTTGTAACTTCTTGGATTAAACTATATTAAATTAAATATATGTAAACATTTGTTAAATATACATAACATTTTGTTGTTTAAAAATAAGATTATACACTAGACATTGTTGCTTCCTAAAATAAACGATAAATTACACTTGATAATGTCTTGCATTAATAATGAATTTAATATTTCAGTGATTTAATATTAACATGCCTTGATATAGTACTGTTCTGTTTCAACTTTGTACTTTCTCTGATGTGACTTAATATTATAATCCTGAACTATTACAGTCACATGGCTTTAATGTGTCTCATAAAAGAGATATTGAGTCTTAAATTACATTAATTTACCTGACAAACAATATAAAATTTGAAATGTAAGATAACTTAAAAATGTATATGTATGTACATATATATATACCTACATAAATTCATCTTTATTTGTTTCTTCTTATTATTTTTGTAATAAAATATATTTGTAGAATATAGCACCCAAATATATTATTACAAAAGTAATTATAAAGTATATACAGTTTATATAATTTATGTTTACTTTGCAGAAGTCAATATATCATGAAGGCATAAACATCCGTAATCCATTCATATCAATTAGCAAAAGCGCAATAACAGCTTTGTACAAACAAATTAAAGAGATGAATGAATAAAATCAGCATAATTGATCATGGTATGATTCTGCAACATTGTAGATGGTAATAACTCTAAAATCATGTTTCTTAAATATCACTTTTAAAATATATATTGTGATATATAATCCTTGATCAGAGAAGCAAAAGGTACCTTGGATTTTAATTGCACCAGAGCTAAAAATGCCACAGTTATTTAAACTCTTAGAACCAAATATGGAGTGTATATCATTTCTGCACTACTACATTAAAAATTAGATGAGCTGGAATGAAATTATTGTTACCATCGATAACAAAAATTTTATATAGTCAATTTTTCAAAAAGAGGTGAATTTAATACACCCTGTTATGTGGCACGAATATATAAAGTGTTCCACTACTTCTCTCATTTGTCCATACTGTTTATATACAGAAATAGGATGTTCGAGGTTAGGTTTTGCCTACGTTTTCCGAAAACCGAAATGGAAAATGTGGGTGGTTCCTTTTCGTTCAACAATACGTAATGAAGAGAAGACCACATTCCAAGAAAGTATAAAGTTCTCCAATTCACCGACTCGATTTACACTGGCGGAGAAACAAATCCCGTAAATCGTTTGCTTACGATGCACAGATGGCGAGGCGAAGATTCGTAGGGGGAAGGAGCACGGACCAATCATCGCGCAAGTGCGCACGGACTTGTGCCTTCCGACTTATCCGGCTGTCAGTCGGTAAAGCGTAGGTTCCGTGGAACGTTGAACGGGTCTCGAATGCGAATGATCGCGTGCGAATTCGTGGCTATTTGCACGTTCAATTTGTTCACGTCCGAGTGACTTGCGATGGCCAACACGTCAGAGATCGACGTAGTCGTGGTATCGCCCGCGTGAACGGTACACAAACAGTTGCGCGGGTGATTGGTGTTGTGTTACCCGAAGGGAGTGTCGTTAACCTCGCTTCGACTAGCAGAGACCCGAGACACTTCCCTGGTTGTAAATCGTGCTCAGATACCCGACGGAGCTGTCAGACTCGCACGTCGGTTGTATTCAATCAGAATGTCGGCGTCGGCCGCGTCGTTCCCGGCGTCGCGACTGTGAGAACGACGCGTCCGTCGCGGTGAGCCGAGTGTCGTCGAGGTAACCAGCTCCAGGGTGGGCAGGCCGTGTTCACGTCCGAAAGATTTAGAGACCACCGAGGAAAATGGCGGACCTCGAGGCGGTGCTGGCCGACGTCAGCTACCTGATGGCCATGGAGAAGAGCAAATGTACACCGGCCGCCAGGGCCAGCAAGAAGATCATCTTGCCTGATCCGAGGTATGCCGATACCCTTCGATCTTTCCTGCTTTTTGTCAATCTCACCACCTCGACCGTGTTTGCTTCTAGCGATAGAACCGACACGCTCGTAATCAAGCGATAACAACAATATTGCTACAATGTACTGATTAGTTGTAGGTACTTCCGGTTTTGCTTAAAATTAGATGCACTTGAATGTAGAGTTGCTATTGTCAACAATGTTACCGACAAATATTGATAATTTGATAACTCGATAATATCACTAAGGCGAATAAGCGAGTGAATATAGCGCGTAATTTTATTATTTATATTTAATTATTCATATTAGAGTTATGTTTAATTCGATATAAAATACAAATAAGTTTGAGTAATAAAACCTAACCTAATGTAAATTAAATGAACCTAACCTATCTTATCTAATTTATCTCAATGTAACCTAACATGACTGTAATCCCAAGTGAATGTAATTCTAATATAATCTAAATTTAACTGACAACCTGATTTTAACCCTGACCTAACCATAAACAAATATAATCGTAGCATAATGTAATTTACTCCAACATAATCTGACTCTTATCTACCTGTAATTTCGAACAAATGTAATTCTGTCTTAACAAAAAAGCATAATTGTATCCTAAAACGCAAGTGAAATTAATCCAGTCTCATTTAACTTAATTTATATTTACCTTAATCGAAATCTAATAGTTCGAATGATAATTAAATGAAATCTAATTTTTTATATGATAAAATCTAAAGTCAGATAATTTGATATATAATATAAATTAATTTGGAATACAATATCAATTATTTACTTGGAAATCAGATTACTTTACATTCAATGTTTAAACAAGAATAAATAAATTTGATGCTAAAATAATGTATTAGGTTGGGTTAGGATAAGTCTGGAGATTGAATAAGAATAAATTTGAGTGATAATTTATACTTTTATCATATGTATAACATTCCACCTCAGTCACCCCTATCAACCTTAACGATATATTAACAATATTATCGATATATCGTTAAATATCAATAAAAAAGCGATAGTGTATTGATAATCGATAGCCGCATCGCTGTTCAGTTCTTGAAAAATCCGTGTAGCAGTTTAGAAAGACGATTCCTACTAATTTAACAATTTCCGTCTGTCCTAGTTTCTAAAATATCTAATCTATAAAATTACTGACTTTTAGAGAACTGTAAATTTTATTTTACGTAAATATAAAGTTATTTTTGTATTTCGAAATGAGGCGTTATTAGCTTATATTATTCATTTCAAGTAAAGCACTAACATCAGAAGTTTAAATCAATGTTTTTATTATATTGAAGGAGTTAAGTGTTAATTCAGAATTATCATCGTCACGAGTATTTATTTTTATATCAAATTTACGGCGGAAATGGATGTTTACCTTACAGTAGTATCTGTCATTTGAACACAATTCAGCTTCGTAATGCAAACAATATTTACTTATGCATATTTTGGGTCCCCTATATATGTATGCATTTTGTAATATGTCTATTTATCACATGTGACAGATTTAAAATTATGTGTATTTATTTTAATAGCCATAGCAGATATTTGTGTAATATTTTTTCTGGTGGGTGTCCTTGAAGAATTTTGCAAGGGATTGAATCGATTGTACATTTCGACATGATAATCGAATTAGTCCCATCACTACGTCTCACCACGTTTCCTGCCCCTCCCTTCTTCTTCTCTCGACGGTTCCTTGTCTAACCCGATACGGTAGGCTCCATCCTTCTTTGTTTTTTCGCGCATACGTACGGATGTTCGGTTTCTTTAGCTCCGTTCGCTTTTGATAGCGCGCCATTTCGGAAAAATGTTTACAAACAGTGAAATACGTCGATCGGAAACGCCGGAATAATTAATAACGATGCAAAAATTACATCCTGAGACTATTATCGGTTACAAAGTTTCGTTCAGATTGGTACTTCAAAATAAAACGTTATTACTCGCGTTTATTTGTTCTTTGATATCGGCAACTAGTTACTTGTGTTAGGCGGTAGACGACTTGTAATGAGGGTTAGGTTAAGTGCAGTTTGCATTTCCGACGCGGCAAACGTGGGATTAATTTAGGCGCGCAATTATGAAGCAAATATTGTAATTTTATTTCTCACGATTAAGTAGCAGTAATGAGTTTTTCGTATTAGTAACAGTATATTCTGAATTAATTTTATTCAGATTGAGTATTACGTAAATAACTATGTACCTATTCTCGTTGATTCTAAGTTAATTACTGACTCGATTATTATTGCATTTCAACTCAATTCAGATATGCTACAATGTGTTTGTGATTTTTTTTAATATAGTGTTATTTTTTCTCAGTTACACATATTTCAGTACTTTAGTGCCAATTATTGGGAGATTATTTATTTAATAAACAATATCTGTTAAATGAGATTTATACAAATTTAAATTTATCCTTGATAAAACTTGAACCATTTTAGTTTAAAAGTAAATCTAACATTATACAGTAACTTTTCTTCTTCGAGATATTTAATAAACGATAAGCAATAATAATGCGACACCAATTCAGTTAAGGAAACTTATATTTTTGCAACGAAATTGGATTGATACTTTCTCAATTCTTTCACAGAAATTTGAAGATAGTTAAGTCGATGATTAATTTTTTCGAAAACTAATGGATAGCATCACATCGAAAACAACATGGATAAGTTTGAGAAGTCAATTTCACGAATTGTTTCATTCGTAAGAGTGGTCATTTACGAGGCCGTTATTCCACCAGTCAGGAGGCAATAACGGTATATCGGATTATCAAACAAACGAGCAGTTTACTAATACATAGAGGGATCCATAAAAGTATTCGCACTTCTAATTGTTCCTTTCGAATGGTTAATATCTTTTTAATTCCCACAGTTTATTGCTCAATGAAAAGTTCACCTTTATCGCGTGCTTTTTTCAATCGAATAAAGCAACTTGCAATGGAGACATTGTATATCAAATATAATTACACAAAAGCTTTCAAAAATCAAATTTTTTCATTTTTATTTTTGTACGTATCTTAAGCGTGATTTTTAAATTGTTATATATTGCCGGTTATTTGTTTATTTCAAAAGCTTCACTAATTTAATTCTATAGAAATTATTGCTTTTTGTTGTAACGTGTACAATAGGTACAAACACCAGAAGCAGAACAATTATAATGATATGTGACTGTCGTATTTAAAATAATATCAAATGTCAGTATGAATATTACTACATATTTGTTAATATAACATATTACAAATTGTACTAGATTAATAATATAATCGGTGTAATACTAATTAGGTATATTATATATCATAGTGATATTACTAGTGCTGATACTATGTCAATTAAATAGTTAGAATAATTATGATTATAATACTATAATACTATACTGTAAGTTGTGCAAGTATTATTGTTATTTGTATATAAGCATAATTATTATTACATGTTATACTATGGTACAATTATTATTTATATAGTACTTCATATAATAATTATTTTGTATAGAAATTCACTATAATAATCTAAATTATAGAAATTCACCGTGATATTACTACAATACTTCATTACGTACTTCAAAGACATATAGTGAGGGACAAAAGTATTCGTACACTTAATTATTATAACTGTTACAATTATTTTACCGGGAATTTTCTAAATTAATATTTTGTAGAATAGCCCTTTCGACAAATAACTTCACGTAATGTGTTGGGCATTGATAACACCAAACTTTTGACGAAGTCAGATTCTACATTACACCATTCTCTTTTTAATATTTCTTTTAAGTGTTCTTTCGACGTTATGTCATGTTTTTGTACATTTTATTTAAGTTTCGTCCATACATGTTCCATGGGATTTAAATCTGGTGAGTGTGGAGGACTTAAACATGTGGGGGGTATTATACATATAACAACCACTAACGGACTATACATGCATACTTCTGGTCACAGTCTTGCTGGAAGTAAAACACTTTCCCAATACCTAATTTATCCGAATAGTTTTGTAAATTTTCTTTTAAAAAAATGTAAATATAAATGTTTATCCATTATTTTATCTATTATCACTAATGGGCCGACTCCGGAAGCAGCAATACGTCCCCACATCTCATTTCCACCTCCGTGTTTCGTCGTCGGTTGCATATTTTTAAGATCGTCTTCTGTATTAGTTTTCCACCACACTTTTTTATTTGAATCCGACTTAAAAATATTAAATTTTGCCTCGTCGGAAAATGTTACGATTCTGCAAAAGTCATCATTAGCGTTTATATGTTCTGCAAATTTATATTGCATATGTTCTCCTTTTTTATTTGCTTTGCTTATGAGTGGTTTCTTCCTTGCAACTCTACTATTATGTCCGGCCTGATGCAGCACTCTTAGTACTGTTTTAGGGTGAACTTCCTTTTGCATATATTCTTTCAACTGCGATGCGATTTCCAATGCACTGGTATCTGACTTTTTTTAACAATAAGCACGATTTTACGCTCGTCTCTAATATTTAATTTTCGGGGCCTACCAATACTTTCTTGATTCCTCCAGGTTCTTTTTTCTTTATATTTTTTTATAATACATACTTTGTGTAGTCGATCGACTTCTTTTTAGCGTTTCCGAAATATTTTTATATGTCTTACCTTCTTCATACAACTGTATAATAATTTTTCTTTCGTCGAATGTAATTTCATTGCGTTTTCTCCTCATATTTCAAATATTAACGTCGAAGTGTACTCGCCACGACTATTACTGCCTCAACTAACATAGCATCTACTAATGTAACGTTTACATTCACCGGAATGTCTTGATTTCATCGTAACTGTTGTGATTATCAACATAAGTGATACTGTACGAATACTTTTGTCCCGGCAATTTCTTACGGTCGCGTGAAGTTCAAATCATTTCAAGTTACTACATGATGTTATTGCTTTCGTTTCCGGCTCATTTGTTGTTGTCAGCATTATGTATAATATGCAGCTATGTATGTTCAAATATACTTAATAGTATAGAAAATATCGTTGTTTTAATTTGTACAGTCTAAGTGTACGAATACTTTTGTCCCTCACTGTATAAATATTAAATTAAATCATATTTTATCGCTTCCTTCAATCTAGTATTAATGTTTAATTAAAAAAGTGATCATTATTTCTGCGTCTTACCTCTTTTATCTGCTATAAAGTACACATTGTATCTATGATAGTACGGGTAATGTATAATTTAACCCTTTGCGGTCTATAATTTCTGTTACTTATAGCTCCTTAATTAATTTACAAAATAGATCAAGAAGTGGGTTTGCTATAAAAAATGTATTGCAATAATGTATGGTGCGTAACAAACATATTTTCAATTTATTACAAGTGGCAAAGTAACGAGGCCATCCTCGACCAACCTATTTATTTGAATCATTTTTACGATACAAGAGAAATGCTAAGTCGAGCCAACTCGACATAGGGCCACAAAGGGTTAACCCTGATATGTAAGATATTGTTAGCGTTTTTATTGTTTAAAAAAAGTTCTGAAGCAGAGATGATTGGCAGGTAATAAAATTATGAACAACATAACTTTCAGAAGAAGAAAAACCTAGCTTCGTAATTGAATATTTACTTTGTTATTTTTCCGCTGAAAAAAGTCACATAAATGTTTCTGTAGAGGATAATTTTACATGTTTATAAACTTTGTATTGGTTGTTCGTATAAGTAATAAACGTCTAACAACGTTAAGTATTTAGTATAAAACATCGATTTTTCTGCCTTTTCGGTTCGGAAAGAAACATGAACTATATTCCAGTTGGTAACAATTCTGAAAGCAAAACATTTTGCTCCATATACAATGTTTTTTCTTGTTTACCACAGTTGTGTCGTCAGTTAAATGACACCAAGTACTAGAATAAGATATATATTGCTTGTAATTGCGTCTGTTCGGTTATAGACGCGATTGACTGTTAAATAGTGTAGAATGATACAAAAAACGCGATGTTCGATTACATAATTTGTTTGTGGGTTATTAAAACAACTCGCTATGTTGGAGAAAGTGACTCCACCCCATCTTCCATCCTGCGTATACAGGGTGTCCCACAGTAATGGTACGAGCCGGAAAGGGGTGGTAGGTGATGCTATTCTGAACAACTTTTTCCTTTGCAAAATTATTGGAAGAGGCTTCATTTTTAAATTATTAAGGAAAAACACCGACCAATGAGAGCGCTAGGAGGCAGAAGTATAGGCCCGAGTTTTAATTGGCTGTGGTCGCGATCGAACATACAGCGCGCGCGATTCTCGCGTTCTGATTGGTCGGTGTTTTTCCTTAATAATTTAAAAACGAAGCCTCATCCGACATTTTTACAAATGAAAAAGTTGTTCAGAATGACCCCACCTACCTCCCATTTCCGGCTCCTTCAACACTTTTGGGACACCCTGTATAATATATACATATATATAATATGTATAATAACAGGTATGTGAGTATACCTATTTCTACCAAAACCAGTCATTCTGACTGGTGTTTAGATAAAGTGCTTGGTGGGATTTCAATTCTTTATTTACTTTTAAATAAAAAGTAAGTATTTATTTACTTTAAAAAAATGTTACATGCAATAGGAATTTTGAATTGAAATTGTAAGTCATTTTGACTAGTCTGGTAAATATAGTGTTAATCAATTATGTATTCGACAATTAGCAGAGCTTTTTAGAGCAGAAAGAGCTCTATAGAATGAATATTATACACTTTGTCAAACAGCAAAAAAATCGTTGTAAAATAAAAGAAAATATAAAAACGCTACGAACTTATTAACCAACCTAATATATTTACTTTTGTTCTGTTGAGATAGACAAAGGCTGAAGCGAGTCCTTCGTTAAATTATAATGATATCGAGCATAACATCTTCCACTGTCTATTTGACTAATTGTAAGTAAAAATTATAGTCACTGACTTTATTTCCGTTTACTAAAAGTATTGTAGCTGTCGGAATTATTCGTCGCACATAAGCTCTGCATATGGTAGAGTAATTTATCGCTGGGCAAGATTTATGGGTGGATAAAACATTTCAAACAGAAAAAGAAGTTTCTTGAGTCACGACCAACTACTCACCGGAAAGACCTTTTATCACTCGATTCATTAATACCGTCCAATATTGGTTAAAAGTGTGATCGAAAAAACTGGCGAGGAATGAGACAGACGAAGGAAGTGCATTTCGAAACAATCTATTTATAGTTTTCCGATTTTTTTATTTTAGCAATTAAACTTAACGAAGTGTTATTTTTATCAAAAATTGATTGTTTCAAAGTATTTCTCGATGGAGAATTTTTATTTTTAGTGCAATTCTTATCGCTTCTGTAATCTGAGCTTCGCTTTTAATAATTTTATTTCGTGTTATAGCAGTTATTAATTATACGGATTAATAATAAGCTTTTATTTGTGACAAAATCTGGGAATTTTTTTATTCAAAGCTTGTAATTCTTTGCATTTTCCATTTTTATTGATATTTTTACGTTTTTTTGTTTTTTGAATTATGTCTGCGAGAAAAAATAATATATTTTTCAGTATAATTTTCAACACAATTATAAGTTTTTATGCTGTCAAATGTTTAAAATGTTGGATTATATTAATATGTTTTACGTTCTTTCGATAATTTCATCACAATTTTCAATTATTTTAAATCAGTTCATAAAAAATTGAAAATTTTTATATATTTTTGTAATTTTGTAATTTTTTTGAGTAATTATATGTTTTAATTTTTATAATGTTTGTATTTCTAACTAGAATAATCGATAATTATTTCGTGATTGGTTGTTTTCGATCTTACAGAAAAAAGATATTACTTATGTATGTAATAAACAAAAACAAATGTTCTAATCATCTATTTAATAAAAATTCGTTAAAATATTTTAATAAAATATGTGTATTGAATATAAAATGTAATATGTAATATAATTAAACATTTCTCCAATAAATACATATGTAACATGTTAATAAAATATTTTGTATTCAATACAAAATATAGTATGCAGTGTAACTAATACAAAAAGTACAGTAATTTCCTTTGCACTGATATTATGAAGAAAGCAGTGTTGAAATTGAACAAATACGAAAATAGAAAACTTAATTCAGCACCCTAAACTAGGAGTTCCCAACGTATGAGTTTCATCTCACTAATAGATCCGGCTAAAATATTAAAGTATAACAAATTTTATAGTGAGCAAAATGATATTTTTGTATTCAATATCTAAAACACGTATTACAAGCGACTGGGTCGCGAAAAATTACTGTTTCTGAAAGTGGGTTCCAAGCAATAAAAGTTTGGGAAGCTCTGCCCTATACTAAAGTGGCCAGACGTTCCCTATTAGGGAGGATTGTCCCACATTTCAACATATTGCTCCCCATTCATAATGTCCCCCCATTTAAGCACTCCATTGATAGATTTTATACATAAAACAAATATATCACTGGAAAAAGTGTATGCAAAATTCGATTAATGTTGATACAAAGTCTGGCATGAAGTGGGTGGAGATTTTCAAACATTTCGAGCTGAATTATTTAAATCGTGCCAACATTTAAAAAGAATTGTTGAGTCTACACATTCTTCACACGGTACCAGTGAAAGATGGTATTTTCAGTAATTAATTCATATTTGAGCATTTTATGAGAAAAACTTTGCAAAATGTTTAAAAATTGCGTTAAAAATATACAGTTCTGAAAAATATAATTTTGTATTGGAACATAAACTAACTTTTTATTCATTTACAGTACATTTATTATTTAACAAAAATAGTAAACCAATTAGTACTTACTAATAGTAAAACAGTTAATGTAGTTTATTCATAATTTAGTAACAGATTTACTGGTAACAATTTGTTTTACTATTAAAGATCCTCCATTCGAACGGAAAGCATCTGGTGATTTTACTGTATACTCTACATCAGTGTTTCCCAACGAGGGACCCACGCCCCACAGGGGGACAATTCGAAAATGGACTCGACACGAGTTTAACCCTTTCGCTCCGGGCCATTTAAATGCAATGCTAGATTTCGGTACTAAATTTAACGAAAAAAGCAAAATCTGTGCAGCAAGCATCAAGCGCACGGATCTCACTAAATTAAAATAATAAATTAATATAGAAAAATCTTTATTAAAATTATTTGGAATTTGAATTTCAGTTTTTCATTATATGTTTTGAAAATTTACTTACTGTGTTTCGTTAACAATTTCCTAGTGATTTCTTCCTAAAACCTATCATTTAAATTTCTTAAGTAAACAATTCAATTTTTTAATATAAAAAATTATGTATGTTACATAGGGGGGGCATAAGAATTCCAGAAAGGCTAAGGTGGGGCATGGCACAAAAAAGGTTGAGAAACACTGCTCTACATTATAGATGGCGGAATTAGAAGAACTTCTGATTACGTCAATGATCTTTATACACAATTTTATGCACATAAAGTCTAATTCACTTTATACATTTGATAGTGTTTGATGTAATCATAGGTAAAAGTAGAAGCATCAAAGACGAAACACGTCACTCGTTAACGTCTCGATTCAATGAAGCTAACTGCAACGTTGATATCTAAATATTATTAGACGTACGTAGATCGTGCTAATAATATAACCGTATCAGTTGAAACTCTAGTTACACTGTCCAACAGCCAATCGACGTTCTAAAATCTGTTCGGTGATAGTGTTCCTTGTGCGAATTACGAATCTGTAATCCGTTTTTCGTCATCGCGTACAGATTTCTGGAAATTTGATTTTGAAAAAAAAAACACATTTTCGAAATTCAAACCAATTCTGCGAGGTACTATAAAAGGTACCAAAATCCTGTATATATCGAAATATTCTGTAGATTTTCGTGAATGCAACGGTATCTGCTTTTTATAATAAATATGTTCAAATAATCATTTAATGCTGAGAGACACCGATTTTGTACACATTTGTACGTATATTTTTTTATTTATCTTAAAAAGTAAGGGTTTAGTGGAAAATCGAAGTACATATAGCTCGCGATAGAGCAGATTTTCACCTATAAAATGCACTTAAAGAAAGGTGCAACGTCGTTTTTTTTACGATACCAAAAGTAATTAACACTAACGCGATGCAATGTACGATCGTTCAATAATTGCTTAAACAGATTTAAATATTCACAGTTCCTAAAAAGCAAATACCGTTGTACTCAAGAAAGTCTACAGAATCTTTCGATATGAACAGAATTTTAGTATCTTTTATAATACCTCAGAAAATTAATTTGAATTTTGAAAATGTGCTTTTTTTTACAAAATCAAAGTTCTCAGAATCTGCACGTAATGGCGAAAGACAGATTGTTGATACGTAACCAGCACAAGATACGCTATAATGATCACTGAAGGGGTATTAGAATGTCGAAAAAAGTTGACATTTGGAGGACAGTGTTACTTGTAAGTGATGCATAGGGTGCATCTGTAAAGATTAATTGGACCTTGATAAACGAATTTAACCAATTGCTTGCATATATTGTATCTGTATTTATCAATATAAAAGATATATTGGTACGTTTACACATTATTTTCCATTTATGGAATTATACGTTGTGTCGCTATATTATTTTACTAATATAACGTCCAGATTATTCTAAATGAATTCTAAATTATAAATTAGTAACTATTTATAACTTCTACAATATTCGTATTTAGTAACTGGACGAACAAATTCTCAAGTTTTTAGTTCTCTGCATTACTATATTTTCAAATTTTTAAATATTTAATTTCTCAGATTCAAGAATTCTCCAGTTTCTAAATACCCACAATTTAAGCATTTGTAAGTTTTTTAATTTCGACTCTTTTATATCCTCGTATTTTTAGATATTGAAATTACAAAATTTGCAAAGAATCAAATTTCTAAATATTCAAAATTGGTAAATCAGCAATTTTTCAGATTTCTCCATTTTGAAATTTTCAAATCTGCACATATCTACAATTGCATATTTCTAAATATTTAACTCTCAAACTACATCAATTTTCAGAAACCAAAATATTCAAATTTCTACTTCTCGTACTTACAAATACTTAAATTTTCACATTTACAAGCCATCAAGTTCTTAAACGTTAATATTTCTAAGTTTCCAAATTTTTAGGCTTTCAAATTCTCAAATTTCTAATTATAGCTTGACCGTTGTAAAATTTAAAAATCCTCAACATTCACATAGTTTGAAATGCTTAAAGTCCTAAATACAAAAATCCGAATATCTCAATATTAAAATTTTTAAATTCCAGAATCTCTAAATTCTTAAATTTCCGAATCTACACTAGTGGAATTAATTTTGGACACTTTGAATAAAAATATTCTCTGTTTCATGTTTGGGCAGAATATGTACATACTGCTACGCTAAATTTATACCATAATATTTTTATTGTAAGCTATAATGTTTATAGTTACGCCCCAAAATTAGAAAACATTGATTAGAATATAAAATATAAACAATTATACAGTCATGGAGAAAATTAAGTGGACATTGCAGAAATGTAAAAATATTTGTTGCTTTATTAAAATGTTTTAAATAAATTTTAAATTTAGAACGCGAAATGTTTTTGTAGACTTGAAAGAACATTTATTTAATATACAATTTATTTATTTAATGTATATAATTGTGCAATAAAGTTTTGATTTATAGACATTATTAGTTCAATTAAATTAACCATCTGTTATTTATGATTCGTGTCCATTTAATTTTGTCCACGACTGTATATTAAATAATTTGATTAAGTGCGAAATTTAAGAAATGATTTGAAAGTGTCCAGAATTAATTCCACTAGTGTACGTATCCCCGAATTCCTACATTTCCGAGTTAGAAAACTTGGCAATTTGATATCTGAATTTTTAGCCGCGAACGCGAGGAGATCTTTTTCCGTACATAATTGTACCTTGTTCACCAACGTACGTACAAAAGTCGAGTTCCATCATTACAGTGATTCATAGAATACTACGTCTGCATATTTCGCCTGGGTTTTCCCCCAGGTGAGTGTTGAAAAGACCCTCGCGTGTCGGGAGGCCAAGGATATCTTCCTTATGGTATTCAGTTTGGTTCGTCTCTTTCACTCAGGATTGAACGTTCCAGAAATAGCTTTCTGGTTTACACGAAGTACCCGAATCATTTGAAAACTGTGTATAAACAATGACGGATTGAACGTGACCATGAGAGAGTTTTGTTGAATGCGATTAGCTGAATCGCATTGCTCTTCTACGGATGCCAAAGGGTGTGTACCGCTTCCGGGACCGAACCCGTTGATCGATACTCCACATCGATTATAATGTGCCAATGTTTACGTTGCCGGTGTTATTTTCGACCCGTAAAACATGGACGTTACGAAGGTACGCCGTGAAAATAAGTCGTTTCGATAGCAGCCTTCCTTTTTGCTGGCAGATAGCCAACGGCCGACAGGCGATTTCACGTGCTTATACGAGACTGGATAAGGCAAATCGTGTCATGCGGTATAAGAGGGCTACAAAAAATTACTTATGGGATCTGCCGATCCCTTATGAATTATTAACTGTAATGTATACGTTCTTGCGGTACTTAAGATTCTGTTCTTAGCAAAAAAAGGAAGTACGGTAATACTGCTTGCTTCTGCATAATGCGTCACTGTTAGCAGACCGATGTAGGCTGTGGAGTTTTGAATAAGTATTCAATTTTTCGAATCGAAAACTTATAGACGGAGCTGTCTATTTTTGAAATTAATAATTGTAAAGGATGTTGGAGAGATTTAAAACGTTCATGGTTTTTCTTAATCTGTAGTTTTTGAATCCTTTGTAAATATATCTTCTAACCCCCACATTCAAAAATTTAGAAATATATCAACTTTGGAAATTTGAGGTTTATAAATGAATATGTTTCTCCATTTTCGAATTTCTGTAATTAACACTTTAGACATCCTTTATTGATAAAGGTAGAAATAATATACATATGCATATCATTAAATGTGGAATTGCTAATAATTAAACAATAACTCCACATATTGTATTGTTAACTGTTATGCTACAACTCACTATATTACTACGCATGGAATTGTTACGTGTTACGTTGCAACATGTTGTATTCCTACGCGTAATATTTCCACATGTGTATTGTATTGTTAACTCTTATACTACAACTCACTATATTACTACGCATGGAATTGTTACGTGTTACGTTGCTACATATTATATTCTTACGCGTAATATCTCCATATATTGTATTGTCTAATTGCTAGATTACAATTCATTACATAGTTACACTTGAAATTTCCACGTGTTACATAGTCGTACATTGTATTCTTCCATATATACGCCATATACAGGATGTCTCAAAAGTTTTGAAGGAGCCGGAAATGGGAGGTAGGTGGGGTCATTCTGAACAACTTTTTCATTTGCAAAAATGTCGTATGGGGCTTAATTTTTAAATTATTAACGAAAAACACCGACCAATCAGAGCGCGAGTATCGCGCTCGCTCGCAAGCAGAAGTATAGGCCCGAGTTATAATTGGCCGTGGTCGCGGTCGAATCGCGTGGCGCGCAATTCTCGCGTTTTGATTGGTCGGTGTTTTTCGTTAATAATTTAAAAATGAAGCTTCATACGACATTTTTGCAAATGAAAAAGTTGTTCAGAATGACCCTACCTACCTCCCATTTCCGGCTCCTTCAACACTTTTGGGACAGCCTGTATATTTTTACTCGTGGAATCGCTACGCGTTTTCACCACATTCTATTGCTTTGTTTTATAGCGTCACGTGTTCTATTGCAATACGTGGAATTACTTCACAATATATCACCACATATTTTATTGTTTTACGTTATATTGCTACACATTACATTGTTCTGCGTTATATCGGTACATATTGTTTTGTTACGCGTTGTGCCGATACGAATTGTATTAGCTCGCATTATGTCCCTATGCGTTATGATATTACCATGTGAATAATTTAAAAAAAAAATGATTCCTATATTGAGCAATTAAGCATTTAATTTTTATATATAACTTACTTATCGATTGATGTTTCATTAATTGATAATTAGGATTTAATACATACCCGATTTGATTTAATACAACAGTTTGAAATAAATATTTTTTAATTAAATGTATAATCTTACAAATTAAATGTTTAATCATAACGATATGGATTATAATAATTTCAACTGTTTTCATTAGCCTATCATCTTAACCTTGCTCCTACATCACCGAAACACATTCGGGTAAAATTTGATAGATTTTACTTCTAAAGTCCGCACAATGACATTAATAGATTATAATATTTATTTTAAAAGATTATTACAATCGGATGAAGAACGTTTACATTCAGACACGCATTCGAGGTAACAAAACAAAAGTAACGAGAAAATTGTCGCCACACGAATATAATCGATACATTCTAACGAAATTCGTTTTTCAATCGGATTTTATAGAATTGAGAATGACCTTTAATTCTTAATTATGATCACTAAATTAATAATTAGGATTTAATTGGTAATTATTTAATTGATAGAAATAGATACCATAGTTTAACTTTGTGTAGTACATTAGTTCAATTACTGAGTACGTTAATATAATGTATTAATGTAAGTTGTGATGGTTCATCAGTAGGTATATCATACCATTTGCAATACTTGATACTCTGTTTCTTAAGAAAAGAAAATACTCTAAAATACGATCTAGTATAATCTTTTGCAAATAGAGTATGCTTTTTTGAGCACTTTAAATCCCGCTCTTAAAATAAAATTAGAAGTATGCATATTAACCCTTTGCGGTCCTTAATTTCTTTTACCTATCGCTTCTTAATTAATTTGCAAAATAGATGAAGAAATGGGTTTACAATAAAATGTATTCTAATAATGCAGATTGCGTAACAAATATATTTCTAATTTGTTACAAGTGTCAAAGAAATGAAAACGACTTGAATCAACCTATTTATCCGAATTATTTCTACGATCGAAGAGAAACGCCGTGTGGAGCCACACTCGACATAGGACCCCAAAGGGTTAACATTGGTCAAATATAGTGTACAATATACAAATATATGTTTTATAATATTTAAAATTGTATGTTTTACGGGATGAAAATACTAAAAGGCACAAGAAATAAATACGAATTTACAAATGTATGAAATATTCAAAATTTCTAAGATTTTTCTCAAATCTCTTTTTCTCAATTCGTAAACGTGAGATTTTGTGTAAAGCAAGGGGTTTTTCATTTTTCAATGTGAGGAGATTATGTAGAATATACTTTGCATTTATGCGAACAGAGTACAGAAAATGTAATTCGACCTACTTACCGTGCGAAAAATTCCCAATGAGACTCACAATCTTCTATGTAGTTTTAAGCAAGACATATTTTTATCATACTTTCTTTTTGCGGAAGAAGCATTTACATACTTATAAATACAGTATGTCCAAGTCCACCAGGGACTATTTAGCCTTTTTTTCATTAGCTCTTATCGAACCTGGTCGTTATTACTGCAAATTGGTACCAATAAATTGGTTGAGAAAATACGTAAAAAATTCCTTATCAGTAAATGGGAATTCTAGACATTTTTTACTAAAGGAATTAAATACATTATCATTACTATACTATAAACGTGTACATTCAATGTATTATTATTTAACAATATTATTATACAATTATACAAATTTAGCTAATTCTTGTAAAAAATTCACTACGTAACTTTTGATCCTATTGAAATTTTTATATACATGAAAATTATTGATATGTTTCATAAAACGTATCTAAATGTAGATTTATTACTAGTACTTAATATTTAATACCCGACTGAAGAAATTACAGCATTTTAATGGTTATACGATGTGTACGTAGTCGATATAAAAAATATTGTAAACAGTATTTTATTTTAAATTGAGTAACTCGTGACTCACCATTTGTTATTCAAAACTTTATGCGGATAACCGAACCGATTACTAAATATCAAAAGCACTTCGTTGACGTGCAAAGAGTTCATTGTACTTCACTTCACCAGATAATTCCGGTACTTTTAAGAATTTTTAATCGTTCTCTGCTATTTTTTTTCTTATGACGTTCTGCACGTTCTTTGTGCAGCGATAATTTTTTTCATTTTTATAGTTTTGTAATCGTCAATCTTTTTTTAGTACAAGTCGAAGTTCACTGTCTGAAGTTCCGTTTAAAAATAAAGTCGCATATAGGAAGTTCGTTTACTTTTACTATTTTACACTGCCACGATTCTTTCGAATACTTTCGGTATTATTTGAGAAAAACTTTCAGCGAAAAAAATGTGGGCTATCTGAAAATAGAAGTATCGATGCACGTCAAATTCGAACGTTTCTTGTTCTTCATTATTCACCACTGGTTTCGATTACTGGTTTTAATTACGAAGGAACTGGTTTGAAAATAGATAAATCACAGACATGGTAGGAATGGTACATTTTTACTGAGTGAAAATTTAGGGTGAAATAATTCACTTTTTTTTTTAGCAATTATACAAGGTGTTCCACAATTATGGTACGAGCCGGAAAGGGGTGGTAGGTGGGGATATTCTGAACAACTTTTTCCTTTGCAAAAATGTACTTTGTTCCAGAACATACTGACTTTGTAATAGCAGCTTCATTTTTCTTGACAGTTCTTACACTAGCTTCATGTAGACCGAAATGCTTTCCTGCAGACGTTGCACTTTGTTCAGTTGTAGGGCGATCTAAAATTCGAATTTTAATATCCAAAGAGACCAGTTTCTTCTTTGCTTTTGTTGTAGGTGAATTATGTGACATTATGAAAAGGCTAACGACAAAAATGTCGGTTATACATAATTGTAGGACACTTTCGCTCACGGTATTAATCAGTCGCTTATTTCAAATACCGTACGAGGCCTCCTTATACAGGGTATCCCACAATTATGGTACCAGCCGGAAAGGGGTGGTAGGTGGGGTTATTCTGAACAACTTTTTCCTTTGCCGAAATGTCGTATGAGGCTTCATTTTTGAATTATTAAGAAAAAACACCGACCAATCAGAACGGGAGAATCGCGCGCGATCGGAGGCAGAAGTGCAGGCCCAAGTTATAACACGTCACTCAATAAGTCTCCGGTCTGACAAATAAATGACAACGCTGTTGTCAAACTGATATAATTCATCGATAGTATCAAACTTCAGATAGTACGTGTCAAAATTTCATAACATTTTGAGAATTAGTTTAGAAGTTACAGTCGTTTTAGTGATGCCAGTTTCGTAATTTTCAAGTCATTGGATAAAAAAGAGTTCCGGGTGTTGATTAAACACTGGTTTTTGATGGGAAAAAATACTGTTCAAGCCAAATAATGGCTTGATAAGTGTTATGGAATCTCTGCACCAGAGAATTCCACGATTGTATCAGGTCAGTCCAAAAGTTCGTGCGCATTAGTATCATGTATAGAATTCGCAATGACTCATGACTAGATCGATAAGATGAATTGTTAGAACCAAATACAACCAATAATGCAGATGTATACAATGAACAACTTTGCCGTTTAAATTCAGAATTGATTAAAAAACGCCCGCGATTGGTGAATATGAAGGAAATGTTGTTCCACCATGATAACGCTAGACCACATACGACTCGAACAATGCTGCAAAAAATTAATGAATTGGAAATTGGGAGCTTTTGCCGCATCCTGCATACTTCCCGGATATTGCCCCAAGTGATTTTCAGTTATTTCGTGCCTTACAAAATTTTTGCCAAGGCAAAAGTTCAATTCTAAACAAGATGTACAAAATGAACTCAGAAGTTTTTTTGCTTCAAAACCAGAATCTTTTTACACCAATGGAATAGAAAAGCTACCACAAAGATGGCGAGATATTATGGATAGCGTAGGAAAATATATCATAGATTCAAATATTAAATTGTGTTTTATTTACACCATTTAAAAATTTCGCAAAAATGCGCACGAACTTTTGGACTGACCTGATAGACTGGTGTACCGAATTTAAACGCGGCGGTACGAACGCCGATGACGCTGAATGTTCTGGTTGCCCAAAATCGGTAGTTGTCTCAGAAAACGTAAAAAAGTTCATAAAATAGTTTTGGGAAACCGCAAAATGAACTTGTGTGAGATATCTGATACCTTACAGATATCAGAAGGTAGTGTATTTACAATGTTACACGAAAATTTAAGCATGCCTAAGCTGTTACCAAAGTGGGTGCCGCGTTTGCTCACACCAGACCAAAAGAAAAAAGTGCTACAGTGAATCCTCCCACAGTGCAACAGAGGCCGGAATCGAAACTGCTCACTGTGAGCATAGGAGAAGCGAAATTTAATACTCGGCGGCCGTCCCTTGCTGGGGTGATCCCCCTTGGAATCAGTCAAGCGTTAAACACGATCGGTTACCGAAACGACCGAATATCGGTGAGACACATACTAATACAAGCAAAGAAAAAGATTGCAATTTTCTTATTTCCTATTATTTTTTCATGAAACTTGTACCATCGTATTCGTCAGGTTTTTCTGATTAAAATGACACCAAACATGATGTAATTATGTTAATAATTACGTACGTAACGGGTGAATAAAGTTTTTAACGTGAAAGCGGACGGCGAGTGGAAAAGACAGAGAGGCAGAAGGTTGAAGCGTTCGGCAAACATGAAAGACTCCTGCGTGTTTTGTCTTTTAAATTCGAAAATCGAAATTCTTTATTTTTGGTTTTTCGTGAATGAAACTTTTACCATCGTATTCGTCTCGTTTTTCTGATTAAAATGATACTAAACACGATATAATTACGATCATAATTACCCGTATAACAAGCTATAAAAGTTTCGGACTTTAGAATCTAAGGAATTCGTATCTCTGCCGTAAATGTAACGTCTGAAACTTGTATGGCTTGTTACACAGGTAATTATGATCGTAATTATATCGTGTTTGGTCTCATTTTGATCGAAAGAACCTCACGAATATGTTAAAAAAATTTGCAGTCAAAAAAATATAAATATTAAAAAATTATATTGGTAAATTTAGAACTGGAGATCTGTCGGCCCGCATCAAAGGGACCGCGGCGAGTGTATCGTGTTACACTTGGACTGGCTCGAGCGAGGCGAACACAGGCGCAGCAACGACGCACGCATAGACGCAGGAATAGACGTGTCGCACTGTGGGAGGGAATCGAGTGTCGCACTGTGGGAGGATTTACTGTATTTCGCCGAGACAATCGGTGAAATTGAACGAATTACGTTTCGAATTGCTTCCTCGTCCACTGTACATACCTTCCACATCTGAACCCCAGCGACTACTGGCTTTTTGCAGATCTTAAAAAGATGATGCAGAGAAAGAAATTCGACTCGAATGAAGACGCGATTGCCGAAACTGCGGTCTATTTTGAGAGCAAAGATAAATCGTTTTACAAAAGAGGCATAGATAAGTTAGAAGAGCGTTGGAATGCATGTGTCACTCTTGGAGAAGAGTCTGTTAATGAATAAAGTGAAATTTAAAAAAAAAGAATTTATTTTTGTTAGTTAGACCGGGGAATTATTGAGTGACGTGTTAGTTGGCCGTGGTCGCGATCGAACATATGGCGCGCGCGATTTTCGCGTTCTGATTGGTCGGTGTTTTTCCTTAATAATTTAAAAATGAAGCCTCATCCGTCATTGTTGCAAAGGAAAAAGTTGTTCAGAATAACCCCCCCTACCACCCCTTTCCGGCTCGTACCATAATTGTGGGACACCCTGTACAGTTCGTTCAGTATAATTCGTGTTGTTTCGGAAATCTTGTGAATGGCTACCCTAACGAACTAGCCTAACCTACTAGCTCCGCCCCTTTTGTTGGTGTGGCTGCGTAAAGCAGATACGCAGGAGCGATTTAAAGTTCAAACATAACCAATGTTCGAACCTTAAATTTGAACTTTGTGTGAACTATGAAGTTGGATTAACAACGGCCCAGACTTATGAGACGTATATATACATATAATGCGTTTCTTAAACTAACAATTAGTAATTTAAATTGTTTTATAAAAGATGTTATAAAAATTAAAGGATGAAAAACAATATTAGTATTCTTCATTGTAACGTAAGTTCCTGTTTAATAGAAAGAAAATAGTAATCAATTTTTTAATTTTTAAAATCCAAAATTCTCGTATCTTTGAACTCCTAAATTTCCGAATGCCGAAATTTTTGAAAATTCAATTCCACGAGTCTCCAAATTTCTAAATTTAAATCTTGACATTTCAAAATCCACTTAATTCAATTATTTACATCCTTAATCTTCTAAATTTGAATTTTTTTTTTAATTTAGATGTTTGAAAATTCGAATGTTTCCCGTGAAATGCAACGAGAAAAGCTTTCATGCTTGTCAATTTACAAGCGTTAATACACATAGCAATATCAGTATAAATCAAATGTTCGTTAATAACATAATTTATTTTCTAATAAATATCATTGCTTATGACTAACAATTTATTTTCTGATAAATACTACTATCTATCTATATCACAATTTATTTTCTGATGTGTACTATTATTTATCTGTATCGTCATTTATTTGCTGATAAATACTATTACTTATCAATACCACAGTTTACTTTCTTATATATACTATGTAATGCAGACTCAAAAATTAATTGCAAGAAACCAAAATTTTCATGCAGTTTACAAACTACATATTTTCGAAGACGCATCACTCGAAGAAGGTGGGCGTGAAGTAAGACGATATATACAGATTTCATTCTAAATTTACGTACGTTTCTTTTTTATCCTGAAGTCCAAGCCGCGTTTACGAAATTGTACTATTTACGGGAAGGAAATTTAAATATTTGGCGAACGTCAGAGGCGTTTCCAGCGGGAGAACCGATACTGGTTTCCGTTTGGCAACGTTTGAATTGTTTTGATTGTTGGCCGCGCGTGAACAGTCACGTTTACGCACCAGTGAAACGGCTAAACGATTTCCGTCAGTTTCTCTGACGATTAGGACCACGGTAATCTTGGGCATTTTAATCACCGTTTCCAATTGGCAATTTCAAGCGCAAAAATATACGTTTTACGTTGTAACCGGAAGAATATTTTCAGAACAGATTATTTCCTTCCAGCAGCACACATATCACTAGCCTTTAATACAAAACGACTTACTGATGAAGATGTGAAGTGTAACTTTTTTAGTATTTTTGATGGTTGTACGTTTGTCAACTTGAGTTGCAGATTATTGAAATTGTAACTGAATATCGTATTACCTAAAATGTTAAATTCCTAATGTTACATAATTTTCTTTTAACAAGATTTTTGAAAAAGGCATATTTGTTTATTGTTATTTACTTGTTGTCACTACTTGCGAAAATTTACAAATTATACAAAATGTAATTATTTAATTTAAATTTAAAGAAAATGTAATTACGTGGGACAAACTTTTTTATGAAAATAAGAGTGCATATAATTATAAAAATTAAACGTAATGTTAACTTAGATACGTTTACAACAAATGAATTTACAAATTAACTCCCCATGAAATATGAATTTTTGAATAATTTTTGTATTACAAACTTAATTATTAAGCACGTTTGAAGTAAAAATACGTATAACTATCGGTCATAAACTTAAGTGTACTTACTAACAGTATAATAAAAATCACTATTTTTTTTATAATTTTGTTGGAGAACAGGATTCAAATTAAGTAGGTTCAACCTTAAATAGTTAATATATTGCATCACAAATAATCTTAATCTAGTTCTAAATATAAAAATAAATGAAGCAGCACGGACGAGTAGTAAACGAAATCTGACTGAAGCGGGTAAAAAACACCTCGAACAAAACTTCTTACAGAATTTTGATTGGTTGTAAGTGTTTTTAAGAGTGAAGGAAAGAAACAGGTATTGGGTAGAATACTGAAAGAAACTAGGTTTTAGGTGGTGGAATTTTATGAGCTGTTGAACTATCTAGGTCTGATGACAGGAAGGGACCCAAGGTTAAGGACAAGGAAATGGAAAGTATTTGACGAACATATACCCAGTCACCCAGGAGTTGGCGCATCGACTCATACAGGGTGCGCCAACTGTAGGTACCATATGATAAATGCTTATAAAATAATGAAAACGTAATTAAATAGACTTCAGTTCGCGATATTTATTTACTTTGGTTTATACCATTACAAAATATTCATTTTTTGAATACAATATCGGGCAAATGGTCTCCTTTGTGAACAGCGCAAAGAAATGCTAGTTTTTGGGCATTTTCCATAACTTTTTGCAACATTTCGGGCATTATTTCCGTTACTCCATTGCGAATTGCATCTTTTAGTTCTTGGAGGGACCGTGGAGCATTAACATACACTTTGGACTTTAAAGATCCCTATAAAAAAAAGTCTGGCGCCGTCAAATCGGGTGACCGCGGAGGCCATTCGTAATCGCCACTTTTCGAAATTAAGAGATTCGGGAACAATCTTCTTCTTCTCAACATCGGCCCGAACAACCTGAATGTTCTCGTTGCTGCTCTTTGGACGCTGTCTTGCACTCTTTGCACGGACACGAACATTACCACTATCACGGACTTATCAATAATTTTCGATACAGTTTTCCACGTAACGTTAAAATTGCGCCCATACTTCCGCCTCATAGCGCGTAATGTTCCGATAAATGAGGATCCTTTTCTAAAATATACTTCTACAATGTTGTTATATCCCGACGTTGATTTTAACGACGTTCTGGTGAGAAAATAAATTAAAGTCTTTTCTCAACCAAAAACAAATAAATATATTTATAATTTATAAGTATCAGAGACGGATCAGGAATGACCGACAAATATTAAATATTCGATGTTTACTCTTTGCGAGTTATTGGAATTCTGCTGGTGACAAAATAATGTTTCTCTCCAGAATAAACTATCTAGTGGGGTTGGCATGCCGCTGGGGTGGACAAACGAAGACGTCAAAATTAAAGTAATTTCATTGGTGATCGAAATTGAAGAGAGGTGGGCAAGAACCGCCCTTACCAAATGCCCATCGCGAGGTCACTCTGCACCTGAGTGACCTAAGTAAAAATACGACGTCGTTTGTCACCTAACGGTTCGACACTCATAAAGTAATAAACCGCGCTGGCTCTCGGAAATCATGCGAAATTAAAATAAGTTAAGACGATAAATTGCACGTTATAAAGAGCAGCAAAGCAGTTGTCGAATATTCTTGAATTTTCTAAAGTTAAAACTAAGCCCAATGGCTTTATGATTTTATGAATGCGCCGCGACAGAAAAACTTTACAATATAATACTAAATGGGTTTCAACAAATGTCAATCCGTTGTGCTGGCGTTAAGTTGTTCATGGTGAATAATAATGGTATAAAATAACCTGTCGAATGGTCTAATGTGTTCCTCGAAATGTTTACAAATAACAATTGTTTTAGCGTTTAACATATAGTACCTGCGTCACCGACAGTTTCTTCATACAATTTTCTATAATTTATGACGGTACGCCACTTGCAATTACCTGCGGTGTCCGATTTTTTTGGAACGACCCATAAGGGATTAGACCAGGGGCTAATGGAAGGTTTAACCCTTTGTGCTCGAGCGGCACCTCTCACTTGCCATTTGATTCAATTCAATAATTTTAAATAAATATCTGTTAACTGAATTTATAGTATTATACACCTGGTTTTCAAACACAGTGAAACAGAAAATATTGGCCATTAATAAACAAAAAATAATCATTTCAAACAAATTCATTAAACTTTTCAACTAGAGAATTTTACAATTGCCATTTACAAACAAATTCATTAAACTTTTCAACTAGAGAATTTTACAATTGCCATTTACAAATAATGAAAATGATTTCGAGCGCAAAGGGTTAATGATACCTTGTTGAAGCATATTTTCTATTTGTTTGTGAACTTCATTTTTATGCATTTCCGGATATCTATAAGATTTCACATGTATAGATTGTTCGTTACTAGTAATTATATTGTGAGACACTGTATTTGTGCAAGTCAATAAATTTGTAGGCAAGTGAAAAATATCATCAAATTCTCCGCAAATTTGTCTAGTAGAATCGCGTTCCACAGAGTTTAAATGATCAAGAGAAAGTTTTTCATTAAGTACTTTTAGTCGCCGATTTAATTCATTGTTATCTTGTACCGAAGCTAATTTAAAAATTCGAGCTTCTTGTGATACTCACTCAAGTGAAATTTGAGGGATTAAAATTTGCTTAGTTACTGATGAGGTGTTTACAATCGTGGTAACACAACTATTTTGATTTTTGACCTTTACAGTTGCATTAGGAATTAGTACCGATCCGTCATCTAACTCCTATGACGAAATGATTCCTTCCGTTAACTTTAAAGGATTTAAAACATTTAATTGGATAACCGTCTCTGCTCCAGGTCTTAATAGAATAAACGAACTAGAAGGTTGCGGTACATTCAGATAAATCGGCACTGGAAATGGAATTGTAGAAATTGAAATAGTAAGATCTGAATAGTCAATTTTGCAATTGCGAGAATTAACACCGAACCTACCGGCGTATAATGCACGTTTATTTTGATATTAATAATGAAGTTGAAAAACAGATAAACGATCGGTGAATCACAGATTAATATACACATTAGTTCTTTATTTTCATGAAAATCAAGAGGAATTTCAAAAAAGCCTAAACATACTTTGTAGCTTAAAATTAGAAACTTGTTAAATGGTCATTTTGACCGCTTTGGTAGGTTTAGTGTTAAGACAATCAGTACCGATTAGACCACTGAACGGTATATTTATGATGGAATGCGAGAGTGCGTGGATATACGTGAGAACGAGTGAGATGAGTGCGTGAACGTTGTAAGAGAGAGTACGAACGATTGCAGATGAACGTGTGTGCGAGTGAGAGGGAATGCGTGAAGTAACAAAAGAATGAAGCGGACGAATTTCAGTCTAATGCATGATGCGACGCGAGCTAGCACGTTTTTATTAATTATCCATTCTACAATCTCCTTTTATTTAGTAAAGTTACATTATTTTCGACGAGTGCGTGTATTTTCATCACACCTCCCTCTGGCTCGATCCTACATTTATATTAGCCGAAAGGACTTGAAATTTCGCATAAATTTAGACTCTAGAATTTCAAAACCTTTTAGGCTAGGTGCTTCTATGAGAGACACAGAGGTGCTAGTATCAATTAGAAATTTAAGAATTTTATCATCAGATTTTGATGAGCTGGACTCAAACACCACATAAAATAAACCACCCTCATAGGGCGTACTGTTAATTTTTAACAAAGGAAATTGTTGAATTCCAGAGTGATTTCATCTACCGGTGGAACACTTGTCGTTTGGATTTGGAATGTGAACGGAGGCGGAGGATTGAGTTCGTGTTGAACTTCGCGAAAATCCTGATTTTGAAAATGAACATTCCTATTATTTACACCGGAGTTATCGCTATTAGTTGGAAATCGAACCTGATGTCTAATATCATTATTATACTGCCGTTTTCGGCATTCGTTAATAAGGTGCCCGAAATTTTTACAGTAACTACATTTTTTGATAGCAGGGTTTGGAGCTTGACTAAATCTCTGAAGTTGTTCATATCTTTGGAGCTAATTGACATGATTAATTGGCCCTGATGTATGTGGGATTGGCGGGGTCTCCAGACCCGAAAGGACAAAAGGATGCGGAAAAAGGACGTGTATCAGGCGGACGCCGGTGGCTCAGTTGGGAGCGTCGACGACTCGTAATCTGAGGGGCACGGGTTTCGATTCCCGTTTCAAGTCCGAATTTTTTCCGTATTCCTACAAATTGGGGGCTCGTCCGGGATGGAGATAGACATCAAAACACCGACCAATCCACACAAGGCAGACGACGACAACGAGATATTGTTGATTAAAAGAAGCGTTTTAGCGACGAAGCAGTGGGCCTCTCTCTGACACATGATGTGCGTTGCGAAGTTCAGAGTTTAAGAGTTTAAAGAGGTGTGTCGAGAGATGGCGCTGCGTGAGAGATTACTGCGATTACGAAGACGATGATTACGACGATTACGAAGATTTACGAAGACTTGTGTGAGTTCTTGAGGAACTAAAGCGAAGCTGTGGACGGACATTCGAGGGCGAATGTCGTTGCAGGATGGCTTTGTAGGAATACGGAAAAAATTCGGACTTGAAACGGGAATCGAACCCGTGCCCTTCAGATTACGAGTCGTCGACGCTCCCAACTGAACCACCGGCGTCCGCCTGATACACGTCCTTTTCCGCATCCTTTTGTCCTTTCGGGTCTGGAGGCCCCGCCAATCCCACATGTATTCCGAAATTGCTCATTTAATCTATATGGACTCTGCGATTTTGTTGGTCTAATGGAGCTACTATAATTGATTCCTCGTGGACCTTGAAATGAATTACTCCAATTTTTATTTTGGTAACAGGTTCTAGTGCAGTGTTTCCCAACGTGGGGCCCACGCCCCACAGGGGGGTAATTTGAGTAGGGGGGGGGGGGGCAATTCGAAAATGGACTCGACACAAGTTTAACCCTTTCGCCCTGGGCCATTTAAATGCAATGCTAGATTTGGGTGCGAAATTTAACGAAAAAAGTAAATTCTGTGCAGCAAGCATCAAGCGCAAGGATCTCACTAAATTAAAATAATAAATTAATATAGAAAAATCTTTATTAAAATTATTTGGAATTTGAATTTCAGTTTTTCATTATATGTTTTGAAAATTTACTTACTGTGTTTCGTTAACAATTTCCTAGTGATTTCTTCCTAAATCCTATTATTTAAGTTTCTTAAGTGAACAATTCAATTTTTTAATATTAAAAATTATGTATGTTACATAAGGGGGCATAAGAATTTCAGAAAGGCTAAGGTGGGGCATGGCACAAAAAAGGTTGGGTAACACTGCTCTAGTGAGGTGATTGCTTTCAAAACGAATTGTACAGCTACAAATTTTTGAATTGCCGTAATACAATCTTAAAGCTTTTTTCTTCCGCAGCCGTTAAAGGCGTCATTGATTTTATCAAATTGTCGATATCCAAACATTTGCGAAATGGAAGGATGACAATGAGATATAAATCTATTTAAAGTCAGCTCTTAAATCATTGCTAATTGTCCCATTAATGTATTAACATTTTAACTGTTTGCGTGAACGGATCCCAAAATTCTCGAATACAAATCTTCCTATCTTTATTAAAACTGCAAGACGCTCTTGCCGGATGCTGCTCAATTCCCCAAACATCTGATTAATTGATTTTTGATCTTGATACAAACACATTAATAATCCCGTAATTTCAGCCCAAGTAGTTAAATTGCAATGTACGCCGATTTGTTCTCTAACTTTACGAATAATACTACTCTTAACAAATAATATCAACGCTGCGTATTGCACCGATTTAGCTAATTCGAATACACCGTCAATTTGTTTAATGAAGCTAGGGAGCATAAATCTGTCACCATCAAAAGTATCCGGTATTAAACGTACCAAAAACTCTAAGCTAAGCCTTCCAGATTCCTGTACTAAAGACGTTGTCGGTGTCGGCATTTTGAAATTGTACTTTTAAAGACAAGGCTAACAAACAGACAAGATTTCACATTTAATTTAATGGATTAAGGTGAGGATTTTGAACATTGACCTTGCAAATATTAGAAATTGATGAAATACCAAAATTCCGGTACTTACCGTGCCGATTCTTCCTCTTGTACGTTGTCACAATTGAAAAATTGTGATCCTTGCTTAAGGAATTGCTTGGATAATGCGATCAGTTTCGCAATTAAAATTGCCACTCGCGTTCACTGTTGAATTCGCAAATTCAAAAGTTCCAACCCCTAACGCAAGTACCGATCTTATCCTACTTCTGACACCAAAATTTATGTTGGAGAACCAGATTCAAATTAAGTGGGTTCAACCCTAAATAGTCAATTTATTGAATCACAAATAATCTTGATCTAGTTCTAAACATAAAAATAAATTAACCAGCACGGACGAGTACTAAACAGAGTCTGACTGGAGCGGGTAAAAACTTCTTACAGAATTTTGATTGGTTGTAAGTGTTTTTGAGTGTGAAGAAAAGAAACTGGGATTGGGTAGAGTACTGTAAGAAAATAGGCTTTAGGTAGTGGAATATTATGAACTCTTGAACGGTCTAACTCTGATGGCAGGAAGAGACTTTAAGTTAAGAACAAGGAAATGGAAAACGACATAAGAGGAAAATTTTTGATAAACATATGGTTGGGACCTCCAACAACTTTTAATGCGTGCTTTATGTCCAAGTATTTAATACTACATTTACGAAACCCGTAAAAATGACGGATCTTAGACTTAATATTTTAAATTATGGAAATTAGTGATATGCTCTTGTCGAAGTGTAAGTTATCCTTCATCGAAGTAAAGAATCATTGCGTGAGTTAACTTATGTAATGTCCATTATGTACATATTATTACACCTTAGTTTCAATTTAAACACAAATTGTCATTAATCGTCCGTAAATCTAGTGTTAACGAAGGAAAAGGAAAGGTTAACACGTGAGTCGAGTAAATATAATAAATACTTGCTGACAAAAACGACTAACTTAGGCCAATCCAGTAAGTTTAAGATAACAGTGAATGTTATTCAGAATTACAGTTAACCCTTTGCGCTCGAAAGGTGACACACTCACCACTTTGTTTAATTTAGCGATTTGTTATAGGTACTTTTATCTAAATCTATAGCGTTACACGTACGATGTACAAACATAATGAAACAGCTAACAGTGATAATTAATAATAGAGATAATAACTTCGAAAGAATTCATCAAACCTTTCGAGCAAAAAGTTTTAGAGTTGCTACTTGCTACCAATAAGGCTACCTTCGAGTGGAAAGGGTTAAACATGATACATACTATACTTCTGTTTGAGTAATGTGCACCATAAAAGTTTCTTATAATTTTGAAGTGCACGAATCGAAGACGAACACCAATCTCATGGTACAATAGACTTCGTGAGTCAACGCCATAAATCTAGTGAGCTTAATATCGCCACTGTCGGTTGGCTGTCCCTTAAAACTTCTGGTTGGAGGGCAGAAAACAGGAGGGAAGAGTAAATCGCGGAGACGAGACACGGGGTCGTTCACTTCCTGGTTCAATTTCCTCGATTAATGTAGACAGTTCTTTTCTCTCCTTCCAAGTATTTTTGTAACTTCGAATTAATGTTTAAACTTTCTCGAACATTGAAAAATGGCATTGATTTCGAACATACAGTCGTGGACAAAATTAAGTGGACAGGAATCACAAATAACAGATGGTTAATTTAATCTAACTAATAATACCTATAAATCAAAACTTTATTGCACAATAATATATATTAAATAAATAAATTGTATATTAAATAAATGTTTTTTCAAGTCTACAAAAACATTTCGCGTTCTAAATTTAAAATTTATTTAAAACATTGTGATAAAGCAAAAAATATTTTTACATTACTGCAATGTCTACTTAATTTTGTCCATGACTGTACATGTGCAATTGAATTGTAGATACTGAAAACAATTATTTGTAAGGTTGATTTCTACAAGTTCTTCAAATAGTGAATTTTCGCGATTTTCTTCTTTGGAAGAAGTCTCTTCGTAAAATTAAATAATTGTTACTGTTCCTAAAGTATTTTAAAGAGATTTGGTAATTGGGACTCGGGATTTGTGAATTTGATAATTTAAGAATTGAGAGATACGGAATTTAAATATTTGGTAATTAAGAATTTCTGAATTTAGGGTTTTGATAATTAGGTGTTCAGTAATTTGAAAATTTGTAGTTTTAAATTTGAAGGTATAGTAATTGGAAATTTGGAAATTTCAGAATTTTATAATTTGAGGATTTGGAAGTTAAAAAATTGCAAATTAAAAATTTTTTAATTGGAATTTTGATAACAGGAAGTTTAGTCATTTGATCATTTGAAAATTTCTTAGTTTTTTAATTTAAGAATTTGAAAATTTAGAAATTTGAGGATTTAGTAATTATAGACTTGGAAATTTGAGAATATTGTGATTGGGAATAAGGAAATTTGGAGATTTATGAATTTGAGAATTTATAAATGCGAAAATCATAGAATTAATGAATTCATGATTTTAGGAATTTTTAAATTTAGAATTTTAGAAAGTTGGAATTTTGAAGATTAAAAAATTAAAATGTAAACCTCAAAAATATCTAAATTTTTAATATATGAGCGCTCCTACTAAAATATCATAAATTAGTAAATAAACTTTCATGCATGAAATGCTATGTATATTATACGAACATCTACTTAATTAAAAGTTTATTCAAGTGTAGACATCAACGTTTGAAGTAACAGAAACTACATTCCCTTTGTATTAACACAACACTACAATAGTGCAAAATTTGTTGTCATAGCTGAGTAACGGGAACTGCATAAATATTTTATTAATGTCTTGAATGCAATATAATCAACTGTTATTTATAATAAATATGATTTTGTTAATAGTCAGAAAGATTAAGTTTAAAGCATAAAAAGAAAAAAACAATATACTAACATTAAAGCAATATTACAAAGTTGTACTTGTATTGAGATAATTTGAAGCTGTTTAATGAGAAAAGAGTATAAAATAGCGGACAAAAGTTTAAGACGATGTTTGATTTGAAATATTATACGAACTTCGTTCCTTTTTTTGTAACTTCGCTACTGAGCAAAATACCAAAATGGAATTTTTTTTATAAGTGTATAAATAAATGTCTAATTTATTAACACCGAAAGTAGAACACTATTTGTAGTTTTTATGAACAGTAAATCAATTATTTATTTGTTCCACTTAGTCTTAAACTTTTGTCCGCTACTGTATGTATATTGACAGTTATAAATATATACGATAAATTAATTCAAACCATATTTTGGCATCAAAACATTAAGTCCAGTCGTTGTTAGCTGTTTATAGCACCTAGCAGCTATTTTATATTGAGAACATTGATAAACGTTTATTTAAAATCGATAATTTTCATCGGACTTTAAGTTCTCGATTAAGGTACCATAAACGTTGTTGCGTGACCAACATTTTTATTATAAGAGTCAGCAATTGTACTCTGAGTCATGCTGTTTTTACGAACTTCTTTAAACAGTTCGGTTTCTGTAATCTCTACCCTTAGAATTAGTCATCGAGCGTAAAGTTCATCAGGACTCGTCATCCATACCCCTTCCACTTTCTGATATTTTCACAAGGTTGTCTGTAACTAATGGTATAAGTAGGTTCCAAATAATTTTGTGAGACAACTTAAAGAGGAAATATAGATAATTTTTCCACAGGAACTTACATTTTTGAGATAATAAATTTTATAGATTTAAAAGTTTGGAAATCTAGAAATTTTATATTATTCTATATTATAAATTTTAACCCTCTGTCTACCAAGCGGGTCCATTAGACCCGACTGTATGTAGATACGGTTATTTAAACTTTTAAAATTCTTGGGATCTTGTCGTTGCATGACTTTGTTACTTTTCTTATTTTTTATATTATTTGTCAAATTATTACATATTCAAAGTGAATAAATATACCGTATATTGTAGACGGGTTCATTGGACCCAGTATGGTAAATAATGAAAGTTTTTTTACGGTAGACAGAGGGTTAAATATGGATGTATGGTAATTTGTAAATATGAAAACACGAACATTTGGAAATTTAGAAATTCGAGATTTAGAGAGTAATAAATTGTATAATTTGAAAATTTTTAAGTATTGAACATCCAGATTTTCAAATTTTGTAACTTTGCGATTGAGAAACTTCGAGATTTAGTAATTTAGAAACAAAAGATCAGAAATATAAAAATTGGAAATTGGAAGTTAAGAAATTAAAAAATTTGGGAATATAAAACTTTATTAATTTAATAATTTGATGATTTAAAAATTTGATGATTTGATGAATTAATAAATTGATAATTGAATAATTTTATAATTCGTTAATTTAATAATTTGGGGACACAGAAACTTCAAATTCTCCATACAAATTAAAAAATTGGTATGAACAGTATGCATAAGTGCATTCGTGGGCAGAGTTAGCCATCATTGTATTAACCACCCTAATGGGTACTCATGGTGAACATCTCGTTGTTTATGGTAACTAATTTATCGCTCACTATAACTGAGTAATAGGTTACTAATAACCAGTTACCTCGCGTCGAGAATACTACTAAAACATTTATGTACTAATTTTCATAATACTTTATACTCCAATTCGATGTGGTACAAGTTATTTCGAGTTACAATGCTATAAAAAAACTTTCATAACATTTCTTATTTTATAATAAATAAATATATAACCGATATTTTTATTTATAATGTGCTTATTTATGAATATCTCTATTGATCATTTCTAATATCTTCTTATCAAGATAATCTGTTTTTGTTTTAAACGTAATGAACAAATAAATGAGTAGAAGAAAATTGTTTCTTTGTGTTATATGAACATAGTAATTTATCCTCGATAAATTCGTTTTTTAAATCTCTCCTACATACATTCTAAATCGTAGATCATTTTGATGTTAACGTATCTGCTATACATCACAATATTTAGCTCTGAATCGGTGAAAGATCACCAATGATCCAATATTAACCCTTTACGGTCGGTGCCGCCACTGTGGCGGCATTTCAAAACTGTCGTAGAAGTCGGTATAAGGACAAAAAGTGAAATTGAAAGTGTAGGAATGTGCGAACTTGATGATTTAGGGACTTAGGAGTCCTGGAAAATTGAAATAAATTTGGGAATTTAAGGATTTGGGGAATTGAGAAATTATGATAATAATTTTAGGGTTCATAGATTTGAGAAGTTGGGAATTTAAAAATATGGAGATTTCAGGATTTTGCTGTTTTAGTGTTTGTGAATTTCTAAATTTGGAAAATTCACTAAATTCACTGGGTCCTTCCACGCCGAATCGATCACTTTTTGACCTCACCATTTGCGATTTTGTTGTAATCAAAATATGTTATAGTCTACGTGAAAGTAGGGGGGGTTTAAGTCATCATTTTGCCGATTTCGAATTTGTTTAAAAATTACAAGCCTTCAAAATTTGCAGTTTTTGCCTATTTTTGCAAAAATAGGTATCACTTACGAATTTTTTTCTCAAAAACTACTCGTCCGATTGAGCTAAATTTTTTTTTGTTTTATTCACAAAGGATTGGGCTACTATAAAATATTTTTTATAAGTTGGACAATTTGTTATGTAATATGAAAAAATTTAAACAAATTCTTTTTTTATGTGTTTCAATAGAAACTACTAGTTATTAAAATTAAAAAAAAATATATTATATTCCCTAAAGCCTCCCCTTTAAAATGAGCCCTTCAGAATAATGCCATTTCGGACAACTCACGCGCTATTTTACCATCGAGAAATATATGATAAGTAAATAGAAATCAATTTATAAATAAATAAATATGTAATAAATTATAAATTGAATTTCAAAGTTTAGTAAGAAATAAACATTCCAATTGTGGAGCGCAGCAGTCCACATCTTTTGTAGATAACATATTAGATAATAAGCTGCATATAATGTATTCAGGGACTAAAAAAGATTAGAGGGACAGAAAAACCACCGGCAAAAGGCGAGAAACAGACACACATTGTGATACATGTATTCGGAAGCTAGGGGTTCAAATTTGCGATTGTTTTGAAAAATATCACACGTTGTCAAATTACAAAAGCTAAATCTTTCCGTTTTTATGTAGTTTAAGGCCTATTAAACATTAAAAGCGCTTTGAAATGTAGATATACCCACCTTAACCGTTTTAGTGCCAGGCATTTTACGGGGTACATGCGAGAAGTGCCACGGGCCGATTTAATATGCGCGCTCATATGAATAGCTTTATAAGGAACAAAATTTCGAATTCCCAGAGGAATATTTTACTATTTATTCTTCTGAAACTTAAAGGATATGGAATATAATGTTGTGCTGCAAAATTTTTAGGTATAAAATATATTTAATTATAACATTGTTATTTTTAATTTAACACTATTTCTACCACGATTTTGTGTATACCTATTTCAACCAAAAGGTGTCTTTTGACGTCTTTTGAATACAAATCATTGCCGAAGCTGGTTGGGATTTCAAATTATGGGTTAAACGTAGATAATTTGAGAAATATATTTATTGATACACTGATGTGTATTTATTGAAGATTATTTAATTCATCAAGCTACAAAATATTAGGGTCACATAAGTTTCTTCCTTTTTGTAATATGACACAAAATGGTATAGAGGGATAGAGAAGGTTGATACAGCTGAACAATTAATGCAACGAATCAACTTTAAACTATAAATATTGTGTATGAATGTCTATCAAAAAAAGGAAAGAACTTATGGGACACTCTAATATACAATCAATGCAATGGTGTACACTAAAATACAACAAGGGAAATTAGCGAATACTAGCTGGACAAAAATGATATCGCTGAATTAATTTAACAATCATTGTATGAAAAATAAAGAAATTAATTGTGGAGAAACGATTCAACATAGAGAATAATTTTATGTTAAAATTTGAAAGGTGTCTTTTGACACCTCTTGGTAGAAATAGTGTTAAGGCCACCGGGCGGTCGGCCCGCTACAACGCATCGGCCCATGGCACTTTTCGCATAAGGACCGCGGGCCGATTAATCGCCCTCTGGCACTAAAAGGGTTAAATCGCTTAGGGAACAATGACTCCGAAAAGCTAAGTTCGCCCCGACTTGCTGGTAGTCCCAGCCGAAAAATCTGCCGACCGCAAAGGGTTAATGTTTGTATTTCTTCCTCTAGCTGTTGTACTTCATTTTCCAACAATTACAAATATTTTTTGCATTGACTGTACACTGTTTTATATCAGAATAGTGGGAAAATCAGCAAAATTGTGATAGAATAGATTTGAATTTCCTGCCAATATGGTCTCATTTCAAATAATGGCGGGAAATCATTTTCAAATATATTTGACGCACCATTAACGAATAAATCCTTCGAAATTTCTAAAACTAGAATACCAATTATGCTGAATTACCTTTAATATCTCATTTGTCATAATTATTCATAAATAAGTGAAAATATTATTTATTTCTTTATTTGTTTCACCATAATATCTTTAACACTAGAACTACCAACCAGTCAAAATGACTGGTTTAGGGTTTGACATTTTATGTCGTAAAATTTTGTGGGCGACCTTTTATCAAAATATCTGTTATGTTTTATTGAGCTAATGATGGTTGTATATGTTAGATGATGCTGCAATATTTATTTATTTATTTTTCTACTTCATTTTCAATTCTAAAGTAAGTATGCATTTAATGTTGGTATTTCTAGCGTTAGTAGTCCATAATGAACAGAATTATACATAAATAAATCCGTTATAAATTTGTATGCTATCAGTATTTCGATATATTTTAATCCTATTCTATTAGGTCGTTCAGAAAGTCATTTCGTTTCTTTTTTTTTATGAAAATGAGAGACGATTTTCAGGGGATACTTCTTTTCTTGCTTGAACAGCATTTTTAAAAAAGTGAAGAATTCCGAAAATGCTGTTTATCACTTTTCATATTCGATACAGTAACAACCATAAATTATTCGGACTTATTCACAAGCAAGACTGATTTTTCTCCAATTCTCAGATTTCCAAATACTGAAAATTCCGAATTCTCAGATTTACAAATTCTGAAAAATCCGAATTCTCAGCCTTCCAAATTGCGGAAAATCCGAATTCTCAGATTTCTAAATTCTGGAAAATCCGAATTCTCCGATTTCCTATTTCGGAAAATTCCGAATTCTCAGCCTTCCAAATTGCGGAAAATCCGAATTCTCAGATTTCCAAATTCTGAAAAATCCGAATTCTCAGATTTCCAAATTCGGAAAATACCGAATTCTCAGATTTACAAATTCTGAAAATTCCGAATTCTCAGCCTTCCAAATTGCGGAAAATCCGAATTCTCAGATTTCCAAATTCTGAAAAATCCGAATTCTCAGATTTCCAAATTCGGAAAATACCGAATTCTCAGATTTCCAAATTCGGAAAATTCCGAATTCTCAGCCTTCCAAATTCTGGAAAATCCGAATTCTCCGATTTCCTATTTCGGAAAATTCCGAATTCTCAGATTTCCAAATTCTGCAAACTTTGAATTCTCAGATTTCCAAATTCTGCAAACTTCGAATTCTCAGATTTCCAAATACTGAAAATTCCGAATTCTCCGATTTCCAAATTCTGAAAAATCCGATTTCTCAGATTTCCAAATTCTGAAAGTCCCAAATTCCCAGATTTCCAAATTCCAAGAATTTCTCACAAGCAAGACGGGGAAAAACGAAATGATTTTCCGAACAACCCAACATTCTGCTTGGTTTGTTAAACAAAAGCGAGTTCCGAATGCTTTTTCACACCGCTGTACTTTCGTGTCATAAAATCGTGTCAAATTTTCAATGTTTCGAAATCGTCCATTGACCGTGCAAGAGCAGCGAATAAAAATCGAATAAAAGCAGATTAATTGACCGCGTTGTTCTAACAGCGAAATATTTTTTCGTACGTTCACCCCTTTCTTTTTCACGAAATTCCAATAAAAATCCGCCTGTAACACCTCGTGTACACAAACCTGTCTCATAATGTTTGCTCAAGAGCTTAATTTCCATTGTGTACATCGTAAAAACAAGATCTCTCTCCCTCTTATCTGCCGGTTGCCGAGCACATATCATCAAATTTACTGTTATTTGCTTATAACAGCTGTAGGAATTTAAATACCCCCTCTTTGCTTACAAAGGTTAATGGTCTTGCCGTTTGTTTATATCCGTCAACCCCTGCGAACACGATCCAAATCGAAAAAGTGGTCGACCATATCGCGACCACCCCTTCTGATTCTAACAAGGGTGCGGTTCTCAGCTATAAAGAACCTTCCTTAAGGGGACTATGATGTGAAAACACCGCTCGTCCACCCGTCGTATGCATTTTCACTGTAATAAACGTTTCTGGTGAATCTCGAACGTGTCGACGACCCCGCTCCTCAAAAGTAAAGGAAAGAGACCAAATACGGAAACGTGTGTCCTAACATGGAACTGTGGCTCACAGAACTGATCGCTATCACAATCGTATTTGTAGAATATATTGGAAATGGGAGAATAAAACGGTACACGATTATATATGCTTAGAATGAAAACTTTATTTTTACGGCTCGGAAGGACGTCTGTACTCTAGAAATTCTGAATACGAAGTGAAGTCACAATCGGATCCTCGAAAAGAAAATCCGTTGTCCACTTAAGAAAAAGAGAAAACGTTGCCTGCATAGTTTTATTACTCTGGCCTTCGACGGAAAACAGTCTCAGGCCCTTAGACCCGGCGGTGCCAATATGGCCCGTCTATGCAGACAATAAGCAGTGATTCTCACTGCACGATTCAGTTTTGCTATGGATTATTTCTAAATAATCCAACAGAATATTTCGTCATCTGTAGAATTTATATTGAATTTCACATTTATAGAATTGACATCAAAAGTTTCTAATAACAGAAATAGTGTAGACGATATTTTAGATTGTACGAATTTAGCATATTGAAGGGTCAGCGTAGCAGCAATAAAAGACCAAGGAACCATAACTTTGACCGTTGTACTCGGCTGGTAAACACATTGAGCCCGAGGTTGGCATAGTTGTATTTTTTTCGGTTCCTCATGTAGTTTGAAAAGTCGAAGCGATTCTTGGATTTATTACTGTTACGGTAATTTATAGACTGTCGTGTGTCGAAAGGGCCACCGGCAAAAGTATGGGCCGGATGACCGCTGGCGGGGAAATGGGGACTTCTCGCGTTGAGGGAAGTCACCCCCTTTATCCACTCCTTGTTTTTTCCTTCCCGGGATACCGGGGAGATGGATATATATTGTATGCGACTGTCTGTCTGTGTCTGTCTGTCTGTATCTGTCGGTCTGTCTTGATATACTCGTTGAAGAATAAACGTCACTCTAGTTATTTGTTATCTATTTGATTTGTTATTGATTTATGGTTATTGTTGTTAATTTATTTGCTCTCTTCGTCTTTTCTCCCTCTCTCAGTTCATTTTTCAATTTTTAAGTCCACAATAGTTTATATTAATTTGAAAAATATAGACACTTATATAGACAAACATAGGAAATCTGGAAAATAAAAATAAAATAGGATAATATAATGTTGGATAATTTTATTGGGGCAACAGAAAGGAGATATAGAAATGAAACAAAATGCAAAAGAACAAAAAGAAGGGACTTGACTATATTTGTTCGAAATTACTCGCTAGCTATATATTCCCCTTTACCTACGCGGTCTTAACTCGGTCTGATATCGCGCCGATTTCCCGCAGCTCGCGCTTTTGTCCCCTTAGCTCATTCTCTCTCTCACTCATTCTCTCATACTTTCTCTCACGCTCTTAGAACCCCTCGCATTCATCGCTCATTCGTCATTTCATTCGTTCTAACCATTCTCGCGTACTTTCAAAACCTCTAACAATAAATTGGAATATATATAACTTTTGGAATGTAGAGATTTGAAAATGTAGAAACGTTAGAAATTTTGAAATTTGCTGTTGGAATATTTATTTGTTTCACAAGAATAACTTTATTTGTAAAGACAAATATACAGTGGTAGTCCGCACAATGCAATATAAGTGAATGAATATAAAATGGGCAATAAAATAATTAGAGACTGTTTAAGAATTATTGTGAATTTGAAAATACTGTGCACTCTGCTATGGCTCGGTGACGACTGACTGTTTTCGGGTTTTCCTCGGTCCTTGCCACTTGAGAAGAGTGCCATAAACTATAGGATCGTTCCTTTAGCTATAGTGACCCTTACTCTATACAAATGTGTATGTGCGTAATCCGTTGCAATATCCAACATTTGCCAATTTGAACGACTTAAGAATTGTTCGAGTTTCATACAGATGAGGTTTACGACACGACAGAAAAACAGCCACTTTTGAAATGCTTTAGTTTATTATTCGTACCATCTGTGTGCCAGCAGTACGATGGTACGTGACATATTTTAGTTTAACAAATCATTTAGTTTAACAATTTATGCAGCAATCATTTTTAGAGTCCTTTTTGGCTTCAGCGGCACAGGCTATGCCATAAACTTCGAAGACCCAAACGTCGAAGGGTAACTTGGCCCTGGAAATTAACAGTTTCCAGGGCCGCGAGAACCACGTCACGGAATTTGGGTTTTTCCAACCCCAAATTCCGCGAGCAACTGCCGTCCTCCCACGTGTAAGAAACTCGTCGCGCTTCCAGAAAGGTACCACGCTAAGGGCGCAATGAAAGGGAGCAACGGAGATTTTAAATAGGGCAAAAATGCCAAACCTAGGATAGTACCATCGGAGATTCAGAATAGATAGCACAGAACTAGTATCTACAGAACTGAGAAGTTATAGCATAGTATAAATACAGGGTGGCTGGAATGATCTGTTACTAAGTAAGTTCATACTGATGCATCTGTCGATCCGCTCACGCAATCCATCTGAAAGTTGCCACATTTATAGTACATTCAATTGTTTATATGTTTGCAGAAGCATTTTCGTATACTACATCTCAAAGTAAGGTTATAGTAATGGATTTGAGGCGTAATTCTGTAATTTCCTTATATTTAGCTGGAACATCAGTTCCAATTATCGTTCGTGAGCTCCAGCATTTGAATGTAATCTATTTAATGATTGAATGTAATGTATTTGGGCTATTTTGGAGGCCAAGGTCAATGTAATGAAACATCGTAGTTTGGACGCTCGAAAATCAGCACTTGTCCGGGAATGGAAGAAGATTCCACAATCTCACGTACGGGCAGCGTGCGATTCATTCTTTCACCGTTTGAATGAAATTATTCGTGCAAAGGGAGGTTATATCGAGCAATAAGCATTAAATCATTTTCTCGAATGTTTCTCGACTATTTTTTTCACTGGGATAAAACAAAATATTTAAAAGTGTATCTGCTGCAGCGGTTTGAAGTTGTAACAGTTCATTCCAGGCACCCTGTAGTACAGACAGAACTTTATAACATAGAAATAGACACACACAGTTATAGAAATACTCACACACACGCTTGTTATCATAGTAAATAAATAGTTATTTTTGTTACATCACCACGTGCAATTATTAACGGTCCCAATTCCGTCCAAAATTGGGTGGCCCTTCGAACTAGAAATTAGACGACACCGAAGTGCAATATTAAGGGTCTTGACCGCACCCTAACAAGAATATATTACTTTATACATTCGACAGTTTGAAAAATTTATGATTTGAGAGCCTGAGAATCGGGAGATTCGAGAATTTGGAAATTAACCCTTTGCGCTCGAAATGTGACTCACCCTCGCCACTTTGTTCAATTCAGCAATTTGTATAGGTATTTTTTAATTAAATGTATAGCGTTGCGCACACGATGTAGAAACATAATGAAACAGCTAACAGCGATTATTAATAATAGAGCAAATATCTTCGAATGAATTCATGAAACTTTTCAATCGAAAACTTTGGAGTTACTATCTGTTACAAGTTAAAAATTCCTTCCAGTGCAAAGAGTTAAGACAATTGTGAATTTGGGAACTTGTAACTGGAAACGTTCAAACTTTCATTTGCAAATTCCATTTTGCATTTAGCTGATTCTTAATTATAATCAGAATTGACCCCAAATATTTTTTCCCGAAAAAAGTGCGAGTTTGGTTTGTCACATTTAACCCTTTGCACTCGCAAGGTGATCCACACTGACCACTTTGTTTAATATGGCAATTTGAAATAGGCATTTTTTAACTGCATCTGTAGTGTTGCAAATATGATCCACAAACATAATGAAACAGCTAATTGTAGCAATTAATATTACAGAGTTAATAACTTTAAAACAATTCATCAAACTTTCTAACCAAAAAGTATTAGGATTACTATCTGCTACCAGTAAAAATATTTTCGATCGCAAAGGGTTAAAGTATAGCGTACGTCACGAGTGCAACACGATATTTCACTTATTTATTTATAGACTCAGCCCTTTCATACATTTAAGAGCCTATGTATAACATTCTTTTATCATGTTTATTTATAAAACATGTTGTTTCGTACTTTTCTAACTTTTTAAAAAAGTATTTAAAACCCTATGTTAACAACTTTTCCTTATTTTTGCGTATGGAATATGTTCATAAAATCTGGCAATAAAAAACTGGGGCAATTTATCAAATTTAAATAATTAAGTCTCAATAAGAAGAACAAACTAAAAACTGTTATTTTAATTCACCAACTAACATTATCATATGTGCCCATAATTATGAAAGTGGTCTAAGCCAAAAGAAAAACAAAACGAGTTTATCAGTGATTTCACACCACATTACTTTAAACTAAATTAATACAATGCAATTTTTGCGATATCGTCAAAAATGAATCATTAGATAGTGGTTGTTGTTTCGACATTATATGGAATTCTTTTAGTGTTCATTATAAAAGTGGTCTAAGTCAAAAATTCAAGAAAATTGAGTTTATCACACCAAAGATATACGGAAATATGCACCACAACTAAACCGTCCAGTTCTTCAGAAACATTTTAAAAACCTCAAACCTCATGATACAAGCCTAAAATGATAAAAATGCATTACCTTTTACAAATAATTAATATATGTTCATAAATTATTTCGTTGAAATTATTGTTTCTAATACAACTCGTAGTTTTTGATTGCTGTAAGTCATCTATATGTGATTCAGTTAATTTTGAAAATGGTCTAAGTCAATTCAAGCTTTAAATTTTCATTAATCGAGACTAATTGAATTCTATTTTAAAACGTTGCATCATATAACAATATTTTTTAATCCATTCCAATGAATCCATTAAATATCTCGGAACAAGAAATGTGTGACTTAGACCACTTTCATAATTATGGGCACAATTATGAAATATTTTTTAATATTTTTGCCAATTTGTTTTTTTTTTTTTGTAGAGACACAGACATATGTTCTTAATACTTTGACAGTAATCTACTTCATATATTTAACGACACTTGGCATTTTATATTTTCTTCTTATAGGGGAAATTACGTTTGAAAGTATTTATAAAATTAATTATAAGTATACTGGTGAGTGTGATTGAAAATGAGGATATAGAGGAAAAATTTGGTGGGGGTTAGTTGATGAGTTTTTAAATTTAGAACTGTACAAATATACAAACTCACCAAATTGTTAATAAAAAGCTTAAAAAATTAGGAATTTAAAGGTTTCAAATTTAAATAATAAGAAATGTGTGACTTAGACCACTTTCATAATTATGGGCACATATTATGTTATACATACTTGTCTGCAGCCTTTCCTTTTGTTTAATATATTAGTGAAAACTGAGACACCTTGTACATAATATATTTCTCGTATTAATTCCTATTTTACTGATGCAATTTCATATCATCGTAACATTCTATATTTTACACTGTTGTATCAAAGCTGAAGATATGCTATCATTAATGTCTCCTTGATACATAATGCTTCTGAAAACAAGAATTGCACATATTTCGTTTGAATAATAAGCCGCTTCGTTTTTAATATAATAATGAAAAAATGTCACATGTTGAAACATGCCTGTTTCGTATTTTAAGCCGAGCAGTGTAAAGAGCTGTTGGTATTTTAAATCCATTGGTGCTTTTTGCAAGTATTAACTCCCACAGTATTCTGCAGCTCTGCGATTGTGAGCTGCATACATTATTAGTTCGATGCAAAGAGGACTTAATGCAATGTTCATCATTTCTACATATTATAAATTGTCTTAAGTTCATTCGATGCAGAGTTCGAAAGTAGCTTGTCTCTCTTAGAATTGTTATCGAATTACTAAGTTGACAATGCAATTTTCATTCTTCGACAAAATAAAGCAGTTCGAAACTTCGAGATATTGAAAACTATCTTTCACACTTCTAAATATCCACATTTTGAAATAATTCAATTTTCAAATCCCTAAATTCATAAATTATCAGATATCACAAATTTTTTAATTTCTGTATTTCCCAAACTTTCAAATGAAATAATTCAAAAGTTTGTAATACCGAAAATTTCAATGTTCTAAATTTCCAAATTTCTAAATATTTCAATTTCTAGAATCCCAAATACCAAAGATTACAAATCTTTAGACCCTTAAATTTTCAGATTTTTCAATTTCAAAATGTACAAATTCCAAAGTTCGGAGATTCACAATGTTCACAGTTTTCAATTACTTGAATTTCTAAGTTACAAACTTCCAAATTTTTGAAATTTAATATTTGCAATTTTCCATATTTTCAAATCTAAAACTCTCAGGTTTCTCGCACTTCTTAATTTCCAACCTGGAGTTTTCAAATATGCCAAATTGTTAAGTGCACAAAAAAAAACCTTTAAATTCCTAATTTTTGAAGCTTTTTATTAACAATTTGGTGAGTTTGTATATTTGTACATTTCTAAATTTGAAAACTCATCAATTAACACCCACCAAATTTTTCCTCTACATCCTCATTTTCAATCACACTCACCAGTATACTTATAATTAATTTTATAAATACTTTCAAACGTAATTTCCCCTATAAGAAGAAAATATAAAATGCCAAGTGTCGTTAAATATATAAAGTAGATTATTGTCAAAGTATTAAGAACATATGTCTGTGTCTCTACAAAAAAAAAAAACAAATTGGCAAAAGTATTAAAAAATATTTCATAATTGCGCCCATAATTATGAAAGTGGTCTAAGTCACACATTTCTTGTTCCGAGATATTTAATGGATTCATTGGAATGGATTAAAAAATATTGTTATATGATGCAACGTTTTAAAATAGAATTCAATTAGTCTCGATTAATGAAAATTTAAAGCTTGAATTGACTTAGACCATTTTCAAAATTAACTGAATCACATATAGATGACTTATAGCAATAAAAAACTACGAGTTTCATTAGAAACAATAATTTCAACGAAATAATTTATGAACATTTATTAATTATTTGTAAAAGGTAATGCATTTTTATCATTTTAGGCTTGTATCATGAGGTTTGAGGTTTTTAAAATGTTCCTGAAGAACTGGAGGGTTTAGGTGTAGTGCATATTTCCGTATATCTTTGGTGTGATAAACTCAATTTTCTTGAATTTTTGACCACTTTCATAATGAACACTAAAAGAATTCCATATAATGTCGAAACAACCACTATCTAATGCAGTGTTTCCCAACGTGGGGTCCACGCCCCACAGGGGGGCAATTTGATTATAGGGGTGGGGTGGGGGCAATTCGAAAATGGACTCGACACGAGTTTAACCCTTTCGCTCCGGGCCATTTAAATGCAATGCTAGATTTCGGTGCCAAATTTAACGAAAAAAGCAAATTCTGTTCAGCAAGCATCAAACGCAAGGATCTCACTAAATTAAAATAATAAATTAATATAGAAAAATCTTTATTAAAATTATTTGGAATTTGAATTTCAGTTTTGAAAATTTACTTACTGTGTTTCGTTAACAATTTCCTAGTGATTTCTTCCTAAAATCTATCATTTAAGTTTCTTAAGTGAACAATTCAATTTATTAATATTAAAAATTATGTATGTTACATAGGGGGGCATAAGAATTTCAGAAAGGCTAAGGTGGGGCATGGCACAAAAAAGGTTGAGAAACACTGCTCTAATGGTTTATTCTTGACGATATCGCAAATATTGCATTGAATTAATTTAGTTTAAAGCAATGTGATGTGAAATCACTGATAAACTCGTTTTGTTTTTAATTTTGACTTAGACCACTTTCATAATTATGGGCACAATTAACGGATTCATCTTTTATCAATTCCGATCTGTAGGAGCTGCCTAGGAGGAATGCGATCGTATATTTTTGCTGTATCGTTGATGAATTCTTTCTCTGTCAACAAACATGCTTCCAGTAAAATAACACCGGGTGGAATGTTGAGCGTTATAAATTCACTGGATTACAATCTAATCGGAACTCGATCCGTTTCATATCCCATTCAAACATGTTCCTTCGTCTTATCGTTAATCAATTAGCTTCCGAACTTAGTTTTAAGTCGAGATTTTAGGGTCGTTTGATGACCATTTATATTTGCATTTCATTATATACAGTCATGTACAAAATTAAGTGGACATTGCAGATATGTAAAAAGATTTTTCGTTTTATTACAATGTTTAAAATAAATTTTAAATTTAGAACGTGAAGTGTTTTTGTAGACTTGAAAAAACATTTATTTAATATACAATTTATATATTTAATGTATATAGTTGTGCAATAAAGTTTTGATTTATAGATGTTATTATTAAAATTAAATTAACCTTTTGTTATTCATGATATCTGTCCACTTAATTTTGTCCACGACTGTACATGCATTTCAAAATGTGTATCTTTTCCCATCTTTAAATCTGCCAATTTATGTAATTTAAAGTTAATAATAGTTTGTCAGTATGTCCTAAAATTTACAAAATCGATAGTTGATAAAAATTTAATAATTTAATTTTTACAAGATTTAAAAATGACAATTTATCATTATCATTTCATTTAATTTTTGCAAAGTTTTATACGAAGTTGCTAACTGATCATAATTTACTATTATCGTTTAATAGTTTAATTTTTATAAAATTTTTTGCAAAATTGATGATTGATGATAATTTTCTAATTTTATATTTAAATCGAAACTAAACTATGAAACTTAATAAATGTATTTCGGAGCAATCAAAAGCGTCTCGAATCTAATACGACGTAATCCAAGAAATAATTTATTGAAGCAAACCTATATAAAGAATAGATAATACACACACTAGCTTGTACAATGATTGTTTATCTTAAGAAAGGTTAACATACATTTTGATAAAACACATGAGCGTACCAATATTATACGCTTCTCGAATTCTTCGAAAATTAAAAGCAAATAGAAAATTTTTCCCTTCACTTTTATCTGGAGTTAAATGTAACCTGGGAAATTTATGTGCAATCAAGTGCAACATGGGATTCTTTTAGTTAAGAACAAGTGTAAGGGAATTTGGTTCTGAGTTTAGAAGTTTTTTGGAATTTATAAATTTAAAAGTGTGGGAATTTGTAGCTGAACATTTTTAAATGTTTCAATTCCCAAATTTGTAAATCTGAAAATTTGGAAATTTGTTATTAAAAATTTTAAGAGTTTATGGAAATTGTTCAATTCATATATTTAAAAATTTGGAAGCTTCAAAATTTGTAAATAATTTGTATTTTTGTATTTACGAATTTGAAAATTTGTAAGTTGAAAGATTTGAAAGGCACATTTTTTATTATTAAATTCAAAAATTTGTCATTTTCTAAAATTGACGAATTAAAAGTTCGGATACTTAAAATTTAATCATTTTCAAAATTTATAATTTGAAATTTCATGCATTTCAAAATGTGTATCTTTTTCCATCTCTAAATCTGCCAATTTATGTAATTTAAAGTTAATAGAGTTTTTAATTTAACAGTTGTCAAATTTTCAAATGTCTAGATTCTAAGGTTTGTGAGTATTCAAATTTCTTAATTTCAAGGTCTGTAAATTTTCAAATTTCTTAATTTTAAAACCTGTTAGTTTTTATATTTCAAAATTTAAAGTTTGTGAATTTTCATATTGTTAAATTTTAAGGTTTTTAAGTTTTCAAATGTAAAAATTTCGTGGTTCGAGTATTTCCAAATTTCCAAATTTCATGATTTATGAAGATTAAAATTTGTAAATTTCAGTGTTAGTCAACTTCTAAATTTTTGGATTTCTAAATTTGAACAATTTGAGAATTTCTAGGCATAAAAATTTGAAATATCGAAAATTTTTTGATTTTTGCATTTGAAACCTAACATATTTAAAATGTCTACTTTTCTTAAATTAACGATTGCATCATATGCTATACTATTCGACACATCTTGATTTTACAAAATAAAATAATTTTGTATTTCCTACTATTATAAAGCGATAAATTAGCATGAGTCATCCCGTATAACAAATCTCCTACCATCGTTAATTATAATTGCATGCGTCCTCAGTGAATCTGCGAAGTAGAACTTTTTATTCTACATTTTCTATGTTCTGTTTCTTCTTTATGGCAACCTGTATTAATCGTTTAATTGTCATTATACTCATGGATATCGTTGTGTAAATTGTACGATCAAATTGTTGTTAATTGTTGTTAACGAATTTAATTGTTATACTCGGGCACTTCTTTCTGTTGTAGTGTACGAAGCGTAATGCACAAATATCTGGAAAAGAAGAAAGAAGTTAACTTCGACAAAATATTCAATCAGATGTTTGGTGAGCAATTTTTTCATGTATACTTTATTGTTACACGTTGATCCGAATTAACAGCTTATGATTAATTATTAATAAATTAATAGTGATCAGAAAATTTAAGTTCAGATGAAAACTAAAAATAAAAATTTTGTTTGAGCACAGTAATTTTGAGCGAGGTAATTTTTGAAAGAAAAAGTTGAGTCGATTATGTCCATTAATGGATCCATTAGGTTTTTTTTTTTGTAGAAAGGCGAAAAGTGAAAAATTAGCTTTATAGGTAATATTTAAATATTATCTAAAATTAAAAAAAATATATTTATTTAATATTAACATAATAGTGATTACAAATTAAAATAGTATTTATTTAAAGTTAAAATAACATTGATTTAAAATTGAAGTTATGTTTAAAACATAAAATTTGTTCAGAATTAACATTTTTATACGAGAGTTGATAAATAATTGAGTTCATATTACAATAATAATTTTCCTGTTTTTAAAACGGGGTAATTACAGTACGTGCGATAAAATCCTTTATTTAATTAGAAAATGTACGTACAGTAGCGGACAAAAGTTTAAGACTAAATGGAAAAAATAAATAATTGATTTACTGTTCATAAAAACTATAGATAGTGTTCTACTTTCGGTGTTAACTAATTAGACATTTATTTATACATTTAAAACAAAATTTCATTTTGATATTTTGCTTAGTAGCGAAGTTACAAAAAAAGGAACGAAGTTGGTATAATATTTCAAATCAAATCATCGTCTTAAACTTTTGTCCGCTACTGTATACATATAAAGTATCAAAATGTAATTGACATTTGAGACAGTAAATTTATTTCTGGTAACGTTAATAATCAATTTAACATGAATTCAGGCATTATAAATAAATAAAAATGTATTATGCTTAATTCCATCACAGAATTAAATTTCAGAAATGCAGTAGTATAATTAAATAATTTATTTTATTATGCGTAAGAGAAATTAAAAAAAAAATTGATTAAAATATTAAATGAAGTAATAATATATAAATAATATATAAATAAATATATAAATATAAATTATTTTACATTTCTTCAGATAAATTTTTGACAATTTTTGTTTTTAACAAAAGAATTTCGCATTGTTAGAATGATAATATCTAATGATTTAATCTACTGTTTCGAAATATTTTAAATAAAACGCAGCTTAAACACAAAAATTAAAATTAATGGAGTGTAAAATTAAAAGTTCAAATGAAGTTAATTCTAAAATTGAAAATCAACACGAAGTAGAATATCAAATTAAAAATAAAACTCAGGTAGAACCTCACATTGAAAATAAACGCCAAATAAAATCTTGAATCAAAAACGAACACGAAATAAAATTTTAAATTAGCAATGGAAGTAAAGTAGAATTATAAAATTGATAATTAAACTACAGTAGAACATTAAACTAAAAATGAACATGAATCACAATCTTAAATTACAAATAAAAGTGAATTAAATAAAAAAATAAAAAAATAACTTTCTGTTCCTACTATTTGCAGTACTGGCCATCCAAAAGTTACAATAAACGTCTAAGCTATTGGAGGAAAGTAATCAAATTCTGCTAATTCGGATTAACGAAGACATAGTTTGAATTAATTAAACGTTTCTCTGTTGTCGGAAGAACGAAAGTAATTGATCGCTTGCGTGAAATAAACATTGGGATCACTCGAATCGAATGTATTTTACTGTAGACGGAGAAAAATCGGTAGCCAAAATGAAATCTATTGCCTGTTTTATTGTTTCGCTTGAGAATTTAGATACTGTGAAACTTAGGATTCGATGGATTTGAAAATTTGAGAATTCAGGGATTAGACGACTTGAGTATTTGGGTATTTTGAGATTAGACGATTTGAGTATTTGGATATTTTGAGCTTTAGAAATTGGAGGATTTGAAAATTCGAGAATTCGGCGATTGGATGATTTGACAATTTTAGTATTTGAAAATTTGAGAATTCAGGAATTTTATGATTTATCTATTTCGATATTTGGGGTTTTTGAGATTAGAGGATTTGAAAATTCGATTCGAGTGATTTTCGCGATAGACGGGGAAAAATCGGTAGCCAAAATGAAATCTATTGCCTTTTTTTATTGTTTCGCTTGAGAATTTGGATACTGTAAAACTTAGGATTCGGTGGATTTGAAAATTTGAGAATTCAGGGATTAGACGATTTGAGTATTTGGATATTTTGAGCTTTAGAAATTGGAGGATTTGAAAATTCGAGAATTTAGCGATTGGATGATTTGACAATTTTAGTATTTGGAGATTTTGAGATTTAGGAATTTGATGATTTATCTATTTCGATATTTGGGGTTTTTGAGATTAGAGGATTTGAAAATTCGATTCGAGTGATTTTCGCGATAGACGGAGAAAAATCGGTAGCCAAAATGAAATCTATTGCCTGTTTTATTGTTTCGCTTGAGAATTTGGATACTGTGAAACTTAGGATTCGGTGGATTTGAAAATTTGAGAATTCAGGGATTAGGCGATTTGAGTATTTGGGTATTTTGAGATTTAGAAATTGGAGGATTTGAAAATTCGAGAATTCAACGATTGGATGATTTGACAATTTTAGTATTTGGAGATTTTGAGATTTAGGAATTGGAGGATTTGAAAATTTGAGAATTCAGGAATTTGATGATTTATCTATTTCGATATTTGGGGTTTTTGAGATTAGAAGATTTGAAAATTCGATTCGAGTGATTTTCGCGATAGACGGAGAAAAATCAGTGGCCAAAATGAAATCTGTTGTCAGTTTTATTGCATCTATTGAGACTTTGAGACTTAGATTTCGGTGGATTTGAAAATTCGAGAATTCAGGGATTGGACGATTTGATCATTTGAGTATTTGGAGATTTTAAGATTTAGGAATTGGAGGATTTGAAAATTCGATTCGAGTTATTTTCGCGATGGACGGTGAAAAATCAGTGGCCAGGATGAAATCCGTTGCCTGTTCTATTGCACGGATTATTTCTCGTTCCTCTAAGTATAGTTTGCCTGCAAATATCTCCGCTTTTTACGCGTAATTATAGCCTCTCACAACGGCAGTCAGCCGGCGTTAAAGAGAATTGAAAATCAATTTTGCAACGCTCACCGAACTGTGCACTGATTGACCGAGAAAACGCATTTGTTTCGATTTATTAAAATAGTAGTAGCTTCCATTGATCGATATATATCTAGAGCTCGAAACAATTACTAGGCGTTAATATCGAACCCTTCTATAATCTACAATTACCTGTAGTTCTATAACGGCAGATGACGGATAATTGCTTAATTACTTGCTAGTAATTCTATCAACTTGATTTAATAAGACACTTTTACTAGAGCATGTATTTTATTTATTAGAGAAGTTAATTATGTTGCTAGCAATTCTGGAACTAGGACCCCGTTCTTTGTTAAATTTTGATAAATTTATATTTTACAAAATTTTGTATCTTTAAATTTAGAGCATCGGATTTGATAGTTAATGATTTGAGAATTTGAGAAGTTATGAATTGCAGAACTTAAGAATTTGGGGATTTAGGATTTGGAAAAATTAAAAATTTGAGATTTTGTATATGAAATTTAATAATTCGGAAATCTGAAATTTGATAATTCGGAATTTTAGAGAGTTTGAAGATTTGATAACAGAAATTTAGAAATTTGACCACCTGGAAATCGAAAACTTTGACGATTTGAAAATTTAGAGACTGAGAAAATATTTATATGAAATTTTGAAAATTTGACAAATCGAACATTTTTTTAATTTCGGAGCTTGACAACTTAATGCTTTAATATTTTCGAAATGTTGAAAAATTCAATTTGTATTAGTTATCGTAAATCTTTGAAAATATAGAAACATTTATAAGTAATAGTTTTTGACGATCATTATTGAGAAATATTAAGAAGTTTACTAGAATTTATTTGCGTGCCATCCCAGATTTTCTGTATCAAAGTCCGATTTAGAAACTGGCTTAAACGTTACATATTTTTGAATATATAAGTTATAAATGGCTGATATTATAAAAAGTCGTGATATCGCTACATTTGGTTTGATCTTAAAAGTCGTGATCCATGTCCATCTCATACAATCCAATTTCGTACATACAGCTAGTCGCAGAATTGAGTATACACTCGTGTTGATTCTATATCTCTTAATGTATAGCAAAGAAAATTGTATTAGTTAATCATTTTAAATATTTATTTCTATTATATTGCTATTTAAATGTCATTGCTAAAAAAATTTCTTTAAAATTATTTTTTTTTTTCTTAATGTTTTCAAATATACTAATATGCATATACATAATATTTCCGAATATCATCAAAAAATATACGGCCAACTTTGAAACACGGTGGCGTCTCAATCATGATGGGTTGTATGGCTGCAGATGGAGTAGGAAAAAATGAATTTCTCGAAGAAACAATGGATAAAATACAAGACCTTATAAACCATATTTAAAAAATTATAAAAGAAGACTGGAACAGAATCTGGACCACAACAAAAATAACAAAAATACACAACATAATTCGAGATTTTTACCAACAAATCCCAACCTGCAATTTAAACAGAAAAGAGAAATCTATAATGTCTCGACTAAGGTCAGGTCATACCAAGATAACACACGAATACCTTATAAAAAAAGCTGATCAACCCCATTGCACATACTGCCCCACCGAAACTCTCACAGTAGACCACATTCTATACCAATGCCCAAAAACTGAGCCTCAAAGACAAAAGTATATCATAAAACCGGACACAGTCCTTACAGTTAAGGACCACATTAGAAGAACTATAAATTTCCTGAAAGAAACCAACACGTACAATAAAATATAGTACCCAATCATACAGCCGTCGCCAATGACCTCGTAGTCGACGCGACGTAAAACTCTAATGAAGAAGAAGAAGAATGGATAAAATAAAATACTTAAATATATTAAAACAAAATTTAAAATCATCAGCGGAAATGTTAAAAATGCCACCGACGTACTATTTTCAACAAGATAATAACCCGAAACACACTTCGCGTGTTGTTAGGGAATGGCTACTATATAATGTGTCAAAATTACTAAAAACTCCACCACAATCACCGGATCTCAATCCAATTGAGCATTTATGGAAAGAATTAAAATTTCAGTTAAAAAATTTTTAACATTAGAAATAAAGAAGACGCAAAAAAAAGTAGTAGAAGCGTGGAGAAATATTCCGATCTTGACAGTTTCAAAATTAGTCGAATCAATGCCCAGACGTCTGCAGGCTGTTATAGATGCTAAGGGAAATGTAACGAAATATTAATATTATATAATTTTAAACAGTGTTAGCTTTTATGAATAAATTTTTACCTGTACACTCAATTTTGCATAACAGAAATGAGGACATTGTTTGCTATTATTTAATGTAATATTATAAGTATTATATATTTCAAACATTTTTTTTAGTATTTTATAAACTAAGAAAAGATATTACATTGATAAACAAATTATAAAACAAAAACTTACGTTATTACTTTGTTCTGTTAATAAACATACTTTTAATATGCGTATATACTCAATTTTGCGATTAGCTGTACTTCAAAAATTAATGTTACCATTTATGGTATTCATAGAAATAGTTAAAACTTCGTCTACACAGCATTTTAAATTCAATTTACTAAAATTTGCTTATGGCAAACATTTATAATTTGGAGATAAAATCCGTAGTAAAATATAAATGAATTATAAAAACGATTTCGGGCCATATTCAGCAATGTCCAAAAGAGGAACACGTTGCATTTGCATAAATCAATAGAATTAATATACTAAGAGCTTCATTTAGTGACAAATTATGTGATATTGATCAGCTTTCGAAAAAATAGTGCTGTAATAACTGGCGAAATAATTTAATTAGACGGATTATAACAAAATAATTTATGGTCAAACTATAAATTTGATTTATGGTTTTGAAGGTAAATAACTGCGTCAAAAAGTGTAAGAAAGATTCGATTATTTATCAGTTTAAAATTTTTGTTTGAAATTCTTGTTGATCCTAAAACATACGTATATATAATTTTCTAATTTACATTGTTTGTAATTTAATTATTTTTTGAACATTTTAGGTGTTTAAATCAATGAATGAAGGTTTAACTTTACTAATTATCTGTTTTTGCAATTAATTACTAAAGATTTGCAGAACTTGTTCGGTAATTATAAAGTAGTAATAAAATTATACTTGCAGTTGATTTTATTAATATTATGATGGATCGTGGAAATTATAATTGTTTTGGGTATTGCTCATTTAATTATTGTTACTGTTGTTACTCAATTGTCGGAATTATTATTGTTATTATTCATTTAAACTGCTGTTTCCATCATTATTCATCAAAATGAAATTTTAGTTATTAATTTAAGCTGCTCCTATTATTATTTACTGAAACTATAAGACGTATCATTAAAATTAAAAAAAATTATAAACATATCATTGTTTAATTTTCATAGAATATTTTCAATTAATGTTAGTATTATGTTCAGCTAAGAATGTGTTTAAATTTTTATTTTACATATTCGAAAACAAAATCCGTAAATATCTCAAATTTGATCCAAAACGAATGAAATTAATTTTTATATTTCATTCTTCCTATAATAAACAGTCGGATGTCCAATAGAAAATGTTACTGTTTTAACTTAATTATAATATTTAATCTAATTGATAATAGTTTGTCAGTATTCCCTAAAATTTACAAAATCGATAGTTGATAAAAATTTAATAATTTAATTTTGTACAATATTTAAAAATAACAATTTATCATTATCATTTAATTTAATGTTTGAAAGTTTTATACAAAGTTGCTAAATGCTCATAATTTACTATTATCCTTTAATAATTTAATTTTTATAAAATGTTTTACAAAATTGATGAATGATGATAATTTTCCAATTTTCCAACAATCATTGGTTATTAACAAATATTAACTTTAATAATGAATGATAGACTGCCACATTAGAAGTATTATTTTATCGTTAATATACAAGAATAGGGATATTTGTTAACATGTGTATTCATTAATTAGCAACACCTCTGTGATAATGTACATATCTCCACACATCAACTTCTTTTTCCTGTACTCTTTCACCGCAGTTTGCAATCTATGAAAAACCGCAATCCGCAACTCTCAAGTCAAAATCTGGCGCTTACGTGGGTTTATATTACGTCAATAGTCAATAAGGACACAGGAAAGTCTTAGAGATTTCGAAGTTTTGACGGAACTTGGGAATTTCCGGCTGACAGATAACTGGAGGATTACAACTTGATGTATACGTCAGTGAACTGTTTATTATCTGAAAAATACAGAAAGTCTTAAAAAGCGAGGTTTCAATCACTTAACCCTTTACCGCATATGGGCCCATATATGGTATTGCAGTTTTGATTCAATTTTATTTCCAAATTAAATATTATAAAATAATTCAAACTATTTTAATACATCAAATATATATTTAGCAATAATAAAACGCAAAAAAATTGTCCATGATTTTATGACATTTTGAAATAACCTCACTTTTGTGCAAGTGGGTGAAAAAGCAGAATCGAAGTGGGAGTGATTCATGTGATTTAATGAATTTTCAAGGTTTAAGGAAAAATTATAAAGAAATAGTGAATTCTAATAATGTTTAATAATGCAATTTAATATATTCATAAAAAAAAGAACGAATTAAAGGGAGAATGAATTAGTGCTAACTGTATTTCGCAAGTGTTGCTAATAACGATATATTGTTATTAATTTTCATGTTTCTATTGTTGTTATTTTTAAAATGTTGAAGCTTAACTTTTATCATTTTCATTTGTTTAAAATTTATATGGTCGCTATTAATCAATGTAACTTCAGCCTTATTTGGTCGGAAAATTGAGGATTTGGATAATTTTAGTATTTTGGAAATTTGGAAATTTGGAAATTTGGAAATTTGAAAATTTAGGAGTATGGAAGTTTGCAGAATTTAAGAATTTAAGAACTCAAGAATTGAAGAATTTGGAAATGTAGAAAACTGAAGAGTTTAAAAATTGGAGTTTGAAAATTTACTAATTTCGAATTTAAGACTTTTAAGAATTTGGAAGATTGGGAGTTTTAGAACTTGGAAATTTGTGAAATATGATAATTACAAAATTTTGAAATTTGGAGATTTGAAAATTCAGAAGTTTTTACATTGTTAAGAATTTTAGAATTTGAAGATATGGAAATCTGTTAAAGTTAAGAATATTTCAATTTTGAAATTGAAATTTTGAAGTTTTGAAATTGAAATATTTATAAACATGTGGGATACGAAATTTTGAAATTTGTGAATGAAAATTAAAAATTGGTGAGTGGGAATTTGAAATTTCCAAATTTTCGGATTTAAAAATTTATAAATCTAGGAAATCTACGAAATTTCAAAAATTGTTCAAATGTGATCTTCAAAATTTAGAAATTTGGCGAATTTGTGAATTTACAAATTTAAATATTAAAAAATTCCATCGTTCAAAAACCTGAAAGTTTAAAAAACTGTAGAGAATTTAATAATTTCTTTATTTAAAATATAAAAATTTGTACAAATTTCTGGGATCATGGAACTAAAAAATTTGAATATTCTTGAATTTCTAAGTTTTGTTAACGTGAAATTTTTCTTATGAAACTTTCCTGAAAGAAAAAGCCAGGGTAAGTGCTTCATTAGTTCAATAATATTAACAATTCTGTATGTAATAATTATTACTAAGCTTCTCTGTTTGCGAAAATAGGAAATCTTCTTAAATTGAGACAACATTGCTATTCAAATACACAGCGCTTAATAGGACTTAGTTTAATTCGTCGTTTGTTATCTCGAACAACGACTGGCATGGTTACCATAACAGCAAATAGTATTGTGAAACAAATCCCGGTTTTAAGGTGACCGACCCTCGTAATTTATTAATATGTACACGCGTAATCCGTAGACAACGGGCAAACAAGCTTCGCTTTTTGTTTGTATCTGTTTAATCAAGAAAGAAAGAAAGAAAATTTGACGCAATTAATCTGTTTCATTCTAATTGACATAATACAAAGCAATTGCATGCGTTGCATCGTGTTGCATATATGCAGTATAAAATACTATGATATGAACTCTTGAATTTTATAAAACAAAGGAAATACAAAGGAGGGTGTTAAAAAATGCCCATTTTTGGCATCGCCTGGAAATGAAAAACTCATGCAGGATCTTTTACAGTGTCTCCCAAAGAACAAAAAATGTCCTTATCACTTTTCCGAGAAACGATGGGAAAGTTGTCAAAAATACGTTTGTCAAAAATGGTTTGAAGATTTGAAAATTTGGGGCTTTGGGGATTTAGAAATTTATGAGTTTGATAATGTGGTAACTTGGAGAGTTGGGGAATTTAGTAAGTTGGAAATTTGAGAGTTTGAGCATTTGAGATTGTAATGTTTGAAAAATTTAGGGGAATTTATTTAGGAATTTGTAAATTTTGAAAAATGAATAATTTTGTAAGTTGAGAACTTGTTAGATTGAAATATGTAGGTATTCGGAATTTAAAAGTTAAGAATTTTATGATTTGTAAAGTATTTAATTTAGAAATTTGAAAACTTAACACTTTTAAAATTAGTAATTTAGAAACTTGAAAATTTGAAAATGTAGAAAGTGGAAAATTTAACAGTTTTAGAATTTGTAAATTTAAAACTTACACATTTGATTTATCTGAAATTAATATCTGCGTATTACTATTAACTCTTCTAAATTAATTTGTTACTTATTTTCTATAAAAGAAAATTAATCAAAATGTGTATTACATTTTTCGTTCCGCTCTGATTACAGGTTACCTCTTATTCAAAGACTTCTGCGAGAATGTGGCGGAGGAACCGATTCCGCAACTTAGGTTTTACGAAGAGGTTTGTATTATCTCATACAAATACGAATATACAGGGTGTTCCAAAAGTGTTGAAGGAGCCGGAAATGGGAGGTACTTGGGGTCATTCTGAACAACTTTTTCATTTGCAAAAATGTATGGGGCTTTATTTTTAAATTATTAACGAAAAACACCGACCAATCAAAGCACGAGAATCGCGCGCGCTCAGAGGCAGAAGTGTAGACCCGAGTTATAATTGGCCGTGGTGCGCGATTCTCGCGCTCTGATTGGTCGGTGTTTTTCGTTAATAATTTAAAAATAAAGCCCCATACGACATTTTTGTAAATGAAAAAGTTGTTCAGAATGACCTCACCTACCTCCCATTTCCGGCTCCTTCAACACTTTTGGAACACCCTATATATTTACTGGTTTCACTGACAAATAGTAAGTTGCGAATGCGGAAAAAAATATCACGTGATAAAAGAGACGCTTTAATTCTGGCAGTAGACAAAGATAAAAAGTCTGCTGTATTATTTATAATGCCAATGCATTGTTAGATCTTTTATTTTTAATCCTTCTTCTATAATAACTTATTTCATTATAATCGTGACATTTTTCTGATTAAAATTAGACCATTCATATATGACGTAATTCGAAACACACTTGCGCGTAATAACGTATGGGAGCAAAGTCCTTGATCTAAACGAAATGCTTGAAATTACAAGTAAATATGTTTCGAATTACGTCATGTTTTATCTTATTTCAATCAAGAAAATGTAAAAAGTATGATGGTGAAGGATTTGTAAGATGAAAGTAAAAAATAAAAAAGTTTTGTTCTTGCATTAGAATTGTTATATTGTTTGTTTACGCTCCTCGGGTCGTTTTCTTACATTGTGATATGCTACTATTTGTTTGCCTTCGATTCGCACTTTTTTTTCACTCGTTTGCCTACATTTGGCAAACTTCAATTAATATGGAAACTGCATGATATAAGAGAACGTTATGGCCCGAATTATTCGCTTATATTGAGACTTTAATGTATATAAATTTTACAGCAGCATCCTCTGTAAAATGTAGCAACAAAAATATATGCGTAAAGAAATAATTCTAATTTTACATTTTGGAATAGATCATTACAAAATAAATAACACGTATATAAAAGATTAACATTAAAAAAAATTTTAATTATACACCTAATTCTCTTTTTACACGATAGATACGTTCCCAAAAAATGCATGTAAAAAAAAATCGTGTAAAAAGAGAATTAGGTGTAAACAATATTAAAAAATTCTTGTTAGAGTTCCCTTAATTTATTTCGTTCTTACACATTTTAATTCATTAAATATATTATAAAAAATAAATTATACTTTGAGAAAAAGAAAATAATTCATAGAATATTGAATTTTTGAAAATCATGTTAAAATAAAACAATTCGTGTAAAAAAAGAATTAGGTGTAATTTTAAATTTCAGGCAACTTCAATTCAATAAAATAATCTCTGCGAAAAATTGACTAATGACAACCTTCATAACTAATTTATAATTAATAGCTTTCATAATTATTTCTTTTGTAAATAACGAATTTATTGGATAACCTGTTCTCTGATTTATTTAACAATGTTCTATGTTATAAAGTCATGCAATTTCTCATTTTTTGAACAATTGTGTAACATTCAAGGATCCTAAATTTAACGCAAACTTTTGACAATTAAAACTTTAGTTGGTACTCGGATGGTTCATAAATGTTAATGCAAAAATTAATGATCGTATAAAAGTTGATGAGTTTTAAAAGCAGATGAAGTCAGAAACTACATCTCTAAATCTAGCTTAATCTTCACTTATGTTTATTTTTATAAATAGGCGCATGATATGTTCATTAGTATGTAATATTTATATTTATGTGGAACAACATTTGTTTAAGATGATTGTTACTATGTTGTGATTTTTATCGATTAAATCACAACAGAAAATAATTTTAATATCCACTTTTTTAATTTTAAAAAGTTTCAGATACTTTTTTATTATCAAAGCATTGAGATATGAGAGTTTGAAATATGAAAATGCATTAGTTTTTCTTTAATATGTAATTCTTTTTCGCTCCAATTCTTTGTGATAATCTTTTATTTGTCTAAAACAATGTTGGACTGCACATAGTCAGAGACTAATAATCTTTTGTCAGGTTTTTGCCAATTTTTCGAATTACTCTGCAGTAGAAGTCGGAGGACTTTGAAGCAAAATAAGTGGGAAGGTCGCGAATTTAGTTGCCAATCCAATACGTAATCGCTAGTTTCCATCCTTGAAGTCATAAATTGCAAATCCAGACATCCTGTTGCAGAAAACACTCCAACAGCATACAGGGTGTCCCAGAAGTCGACGTCAAGCCGGAACCGGCTAACAGGCTAGGTCATAAGAGTTATCAGGAAAAAATAAAAAAAAATCCAAGTCGCGTTTTTTAAAAATTATAGACGTTTTAAAAAAATCGAGAAAATCTGTACCCTGTAACGGTCTTTTCACTCCTGTTACTACAAATATTGACTTTTTTAATCATTTTTTTTTTGTTTTGTAATCCCGAATACTGCTTCTTTAAACCCTGGTAAAAAATTTAAAGCCAACTCCTCGGACTTGGAAGTAAATGTCACTTTTTGGCCAAACGAAGAATCAAAATGTAAACTTAGGCCAGCTTTAACTGACCATACTGAAAGAAAATTTTACTAGGCGAATTTAGCAAGTAATTTGAAAAGTTGGCGCATTTAATAAGGATTCCAAAATGGTATGACACTTGCTAATTTGTGTAGAAATACGGAACACTGACCCACTGGCGTCCGCCTGATATTCTTCCTTAAATGTCTATAATTTTTAAAAAACGCGACTTACATTTTTTTTAATATTTTTTTGATAACTCTTATGACCTAGCCTGTTACCCGGTTCCGGCTTGACGTCGACTTCTGGGACACCTTGTATACCCATTATTAAACTTCTTGAAAAATATAGTGATTTCCTTTTCAAATTGCGTTAATTCAAATTGAATTTGCTGGAACCTCCCAAATCCCATTATGTTTCGTAATCAGTGTTGTGGATTTTTACATTCATATTTGTTATGCAACTTACATTTATATTTTATAATTAAATAAATATTCATTTACGTTTTTATTTGGTACAAGACATATTGATATTAACATAATAATGGAAAGAACATGTTATACAGCATAATTGATTTAACTGAGTCATTTAAATTATTTGTAAACACATGAAATGAAAAAATATTTCAAACATTACAGTTTAACAATTCGCAAATAATTTAAGAGGCATAATTAAATAAAACACTCTACGTGCTGTAAATACTTTTGGATGTCAATAATTAACTAAGTTGTGATCAAATAATTAAGCGTAAATCCGATAGGCAATTAAATATTTATTTGAATCGTTCGTATTCAAATTATAATTATTTCTTATTAATTCAGGTAAATACTGTCCAAATTTTCTTTACTCCGATCAGAAATAAACGGGTATGAATATGAAACGAGCAGATTAGAGGGTGATCCTAATTTACACACACTGAACAACACATGAAGTACACGTCGAAGAACAAAACTCTTTACAAAAAAGATTCTACGATTTAGAAGTGCATATTATGTAATGTACATACATATTTTCTTGTGAATAGAGATTTAGATCTAGCGATTTCAAGATAAATTTCGTTATTTTATTATATCAAAATATGCAAATATTGAATTCTGTGTAAAAATGACTTTACTTGTTTTAGACCTAACAGTTGACCAGTAATTTCATTTCGCCAATTGACCTTGAAATCTATGAAATACCTCCATCCATGAAAAAATACAGGGTGTCTCACAACTATGGTACGAGCCGGAAAGAGGTGGTAGGTTGAGCTATTCTAAACAACTTTTTCCTTTGCAAAAATATTGGATGGGGCTTCATTTTTAAATTATTAAGGAAAAACACCGACCAATCAGAACATGAGGACCGCGCGCGCCAGGAGGCAGAAGTGTAGGCCCGAGTTTTAATTGGCCGTGGTCGCGATCGAACGTACGGCGCGCGCGATTCTCGCGTTCTGATAGGTCGGTGTTTTTCCTTAATAATTTAAAAATGAAGCCTCATCCGACATTTTGGCAAAGGAAGAAGTTGTTCAGAATAGCTCCACCTACCAGTCCTTTTCGGCTCGTACCATAATTGTGGGACACCCTGTATATGCATCACATAGTGTGCATCCCTAAATCACGAAATTTTTTGTATAAGCCCTTCTACAACGTATACTTTCCAAATGATTGGGGACGAGCAAACGGGGTGTTCTAAGCGCTTGGTTCCAGGTGTATTGTGTCGCGTATCGTTACCCAACCATTAAAGAATTTCTCATTTATGCATCGCAGATTAAGGCGTACGAGAAGCTCGAATGCCCTGAAGAGAGGAGAAAACTTGCCAGAAAGATCTACGACAATTTCATCATGAAGGAGCTGCTGGCACACTCCCATGTGAGTAAATCTCATTCACGACCGTTTTCTCGATCCTTTTTATTGTGCGAAACTTATCCTTCGCTTCAACACGCGAAATAAAAGCTTTCCGTTCTATTATCAACCATTGTGTTCGAAAGTTTGCCACGTTGTGCATTTATTTGCCGTCTTGGCGAAATTTTCTGCCCTCCGATCCTGTAATGACCTGGACGAAAACTGCAGTTCTTTTTCATTTATTAAATTTGTTAGAGGTCCCAACTATGTATTTACAACCTTATTCTCTTTACCATGCCGTTTCCTTTTTCTTGTCCTTAACACTATTTCTGCCAAGAGGTGTTAAAAGGCACCTTTCAAATTTTAACATAAAATTATTCTTTATGTTGAATCGTTTCTCCACAATTAATGTTTTTACTTTTCATACAATGATTGTTAAATTAATTCGGCGATATTATTTTTCTCCAGCTAATATTCGCTAATTTCCCTTGTTGCATTTTAGTGTACACCACTGCATTGATTGTATATTAGAGTGTCTCATAAGTTCTTTGCTTTTTTGATAGACATTCGTACAGAATATTTATAGTTCAAAGTTGATTCGTTGCATTAATTGTTCAGCTGTATCATCCTTCTCTATCCCGCAATCCCATTCTTTGTCATATTACAAAGAGTAAGAAACTTATGTGACACTAATATTTTAGAGCTTGACGAATTAAATAATCTCCAATAAATACTCATCGATGTATCAATAAATATATTCCTCAAATTATATACGTTTAACTCATAATTTAAAATCCCAACCAGCATCGGCAATGATTTGTATTCAAGGCGTCAAATGACACCTTTTGGTTGAAATAGGTATACACAAAATCGTGGTAGAAATAGTGTTAAACTTAGGCCCTTTCCCTGTCACCAGTCCTAGACCGTCCAGATACAGGGTGCGCCAACTGTAGGTACAATATGATAAATGCTTGAAAAATAATGAAAGCATAATTAAATAGACTTCAGTTCGCGATATTTATTTACTTTGGTTTATACCATTATAAAAAATTCATTTGTTGAATACAATATCGGACAAATGGTCTCCTTTGTGAACACCGCAAAGAAATGCTCGTTTTTGGGCTTTTTCCATTACTTTTTGCAACGTTTCCGGCATTATTTTCGTTACTTCTTTGCAAATTGCATCTTTTAATTCCTGGAGGGACCATGGTGCATTAACATACACTTTGGACTTTAAATATCCCTACAGAAAAAAGTGTGGAGCCGTCAAATCGGGCGACCGCGGAGGCCATTCGTAATCGCCACTTTTCGAAATTAAGCGATTCGGGAACAATCTTCTTCTTCTCAACATCGGCCCGAACAATCTGAATGTTCTCGTTGATGCTCTTTGGACGCTGTCTTGCACTCTTTGCACGGTCATGAACATTACCACTATCACGAAACTTATCAATAATTTTCGATACAGTTTTCCACGTAACGTTAAAATTGCGTCTATACTTCCGCCTCATACCGCGTAAAGTTTCGATAAATGAGGACCCTTCTCTAAAATATACTTCTACAATGTCAATCCGTTGTGCTGGCGTTAAGTTGTTCATGGTGAATAATAATGGTATAAAATTATCTGTCGAATGGTATAATGTGTTCTTCAAAATGTTTACAAGTAGCAATTGTGTTAGCGTTCAATATATACAGGGTGGCTGAAATGAACTGTTACAACTTGAAACCGCTGCAGCAGATATACTTTTAAATATTTTGTTTTATCCAAGGGAGAAAAATAGTCGAGAAACATTCAAGAAAATGATTCAATGCTCATTGCTCGATATAACCTCCCTTTGCACGAATAATTTCATTCAAACGGTGAAAGAACGAATCGCACGCTGCCCTTACGTGAGATTGTAGAATCTTCTTCCATTCCCGGACAAGTGCTGACTTTCGAGCATCCAAACTTCGATGTTTCATTACATTTACCTTGGCCTCCAAAATAGTCCAAATACATTACATTGAATCATTAAATAGATTACATTCAAGTGCTGGAGCTGACGAACGATAATTGGAACTGATGTTCCAGCTAAATATAAAGCAATTACAGAATTACGCTTCAAATCCATCGCTATAATCTTACTTTGAAATATAGTATACGAAAATGCTTTTGCACGCATATAAATAATTGAATGAACTATAAATATTGCAACTTTCAGATGGATTGCGTTAGCGGATCGACAGATGCATCAGTATGAACTTACTTAGTAACAGGTCATTCCAGCCACCCTGTAGTATCTACAGTTGGCGCACCCTGTACTCTTAAATTCCCACTCCCAGAAATCCACTTTCCCTCACTTTTTCACCTCATCCCTGTTTCTTTTCCTCCACCCTCGTACAAATATTTAACCAATAGATTTTCTGCAAGTAACCTTGCTCATAAGTTAATTCTCGTTTTTAAATCAGATTCCATCAAGTACGCTTCCGAGCTGGTCATAGTTGTTTTATATTTTAAAGTTAAGAACTAGAGTAGGATTAAGTTGTGTTATAATAAATTAACTTGTATGAGAGTTCACCAATCTTATTCCGAATCCGGTTTCCCAACAAAATTAACAGTATTGTACGTTAAACAGCCGATTGTCATAATTTGACGCGATAAGAAAATATCAAAAGCTCAATTTCAGAAACTAACAAATGAATGCGGTTATTCAGAAAATTGTAGTCTTAGGTAGAATAGTATATTGAGAATCTTCAAGCGCGCTGTAGCAATTATGTTTTTATTGTTTCAAAATAATTTTGTGCGACTATTAATCTATAATTGAGTATCAACTGCATTTTACACTGTAAAGACAAAATATTTCTGAAAAGGTTCCTGTGAAATTTGTTTACATTTAGCTTAATTGGACCCTGCAAATATGATTCCTAAATTAAAATTACTTACTACTTATACAAATATTTCCATCATACAGTACTGAATTAATTTCGTCCATTTTTAATGCTGAACCCAGCTTTGTAAAATACAGGGTGTCCCACAATTATCGTACGAACCGGAAAGGGGTGGTAGGTGGGGTTATTCTGAACAACTTTTTCCTTTGCAAAAATATTGGATGGGACTTCATTTTTAAATTATTCAGGAAAAACATCGACCAATGAGAACGCGAGGATCGCGCGCGCTCGGAGTCAGAAGTGTAGGCCCGAGTTATAATTGGCCGTCGCCGCGATCGAATCGCGTGGCGCGCGATTCTCGTGTTCTGATTGGTCGGTGTTTTTCCCTAATAATTTAAAAATGAAGCCTCATCCAACATTTTTGCAAAGGAAAAAGTTGTTTAGAATAGCCCCACCTACCACCCCTTTCCAGCTCGTACCATAATTGTGGAACACCGGATATAATAAATCCATAGGGCACAATTTTAACCCTTTGCACTCGAAGATATTTTCATTGGTAGCAGATAGCAACTGTAAAATATTTTGGTTGATAGGTTTTGATGAATTCTTTTGATGTTTTTATGTTTCTATTATTGCTTGCCACTATCAGTTGTTTCATTATATGTATACATCATACGTGAACACTACAGGTTTTGTTAAAAAATACCTATTTTAAATTGCTGCATTAAACAAAGTGGTGAGTGTGAGTCATCTTTCGAGTGCAAAGGGTTAAAGGTTCACCTTAAAAATATAAAATCGGTAGAGATCCTAACATAACGTAATCATCGATTTTATTTAATCCTTTTTATTAAAACGCCTTTAGTATAAAGTAACTTACAGTATGTAGCTTTATATTATAAAAGTTTTAACCCTTTTGCGCCGAGCTCCCCGTCCGCCGAAGTACCGTCCTTGAACGGAAACTCGCGCCGAAAATATGCACAGTGCGCGTGGTTTCTGTATACAGGGTGTCCCAAAAGTGTTGAAGGAGCCGGAAATGGTAGGTAGGTGGGGTCATTCTGAACAACTTTTTCATTTGCAAAAATGTCGTATGGGGCTTCGTTTTTAACTTATTAACGAAAAACACCGAGCAGTCAGAACGCGAGAATCGTGCGCCACGCGATTCGATCGCGACCACGGCCAATTATAACTCGGGCCTACACTTCTGCCTCCGAGCGCGCGCGATTCTCGCGCTCTGATTGGTCGGTGTTTTTCCTTAATAATTTAAAAATGAAGCTCCATACGACATTTTTGCAAATGAAAAAGTTGTTCAGAATGACCCCACCTACCTCCCATTTCCGGCTCCTTCAACACTTTTGGGACACACTGTATATGTTGTTCTAAGTCATAGTGTAATAGGAACTGTGCTGAATAAAACAATCATTGTTCTAATGTAATAAGTAATACGTAAAAAATATGTAAAAACAATTAACTACGGAGTGCACTTGCTTAGATGGCGTAGCATGCGTGGTCGCCACAATTTCGATGCCGCATATATCCGGCGCTCGGCGCGAAAGGGTTAATAAAAAATTATAACAAAACATAATTCGATAGTGCTGAGCTTTAGAATACCCTTAAAAATATGTATAAAATTAGTAATATGTTTGACTTTTAATTTTTTTCACCGTTTCATCGAACCCACTTCAAATTATAACAAAAAGTTGTTCGATAGTGTTTTGTTTTTTTAAACGATATTATTAGTGCAGGGTGCTCATTAGTTGCTCAAATATTGTCAAAGTTTTCCCTTTTTTTTCAATTTCTACAATCTCACAAAGTTATGCGTCAGTGTAAAATACCCACCTTATATTTTTAAAAGGTTCCGCGGAAACAATAAATTTTCCGAACTGATGATTTTTACAGCACACAAAGTTACAAAAAATAAACAAATCGTTAATAGAATATATGAAAAATTCGTATATTATATACTGTGTAAACTTTTATTGGTAAAATGTCGATCCGAAGAACTTTGCACAACCATAATTACCCAACAAAATATTCAGTGACAGTTTTAAAAACGATGGAGATCCAACCTTTGGAAGGTTAAATGAAAAAAAGAAGAAAAGAAAAGAAAATTCATGACTCTGTTCGGCCGAAAAGAGATTACACTTTAAAATATGCACGATTTCGAACATGTTGATTCAAGAGAACGTTTATGAAGCAAAAGGAGACAGACGAGCTTTTGAAAGGCGTCCCCTTTTTCTGCTTGCAAGGCGGCAAAACTTGCTTCTAAAGGATGAAAAACCGCGGGAAAAGCATGCACGCTCTACGCTCTTCGTCTTCTCCATGAATGTTTGAACAAGGATTCGGGGAATGGGTGTTCCTCGTAGTACAGAAGCAAGCTTTCTAATCTCTATCCCTCTCGATACCTTCGTACGCGAAGAAACTATTTCCGTGGGCTTTTTCACGCGACTTTTCCCCCGGGTTGTTTCGCCCCTAATTTTAGCCTCGCCTTTAACCGTTTTCTGGCCACGATTTTTCCCCTGGACGCATTAAAGAGCTCTCCATATCGCCAATAGACGTTTCCTATTAACAAACAGTTTACGAGTAACACGTGCTTTGTGAAATTACGAGATCTGTGATTTTGTTTGTTGGCCAGGAAACGGTTGAATTATGCTTTATGTTCCCTTTCGAAACGCTTCTAGTCACGGACTAATTCGTGATGTAAAAGTACCTCAAAATAGCGCTTATGAAATTTTGATACATAGCTTGGGGTTTGACGGAAAGGTGTACAATCATTTGATCAGTATTTTTAATTATTTTGGTGGTTGGAACACTACGAGTTTATATACTGGGTTGGGGAATAAGTTCGTAGCGTTTTTATCAAAGATTCTTATTTAAACAAAAGATTTACCAGTATATATAATATACTTGTACATTGTATATATAATTATAATTATATATATAATAATTATAATAAATTATATATATAATATATGTATATAATATAGTAACAGGTATGTGAGTATACCTATTTCTACCAAAACCAGTTATTCTGACTGGTGTTTAAAAACAGTGCTTGGTGGGATTTCAATTCTTTATTTACTTTTAAATAAAAAGTATTTATTTACTTTAAAAAAATGTCACATGCAATAGGAATTTTGATTTGAAATTGTAAGTCATTTAGACTAGTCTGGTAAATCTAGTGTTAATCAATTATGTATTCGACAATTAGCAGAGTTTTTTAGAGCAGAAAGAGCTCAATCGAATGAATATTATATACTTTGTCAAACAGCAAAAATATTGTTGTAAAAAAAAAGAAAATATAAAAACGCTACGAACTTATTCTACGAACTTGTATAGGTTGTTTCCGAGGGATTAAAAAATCAGAGACAAATTTGTGACATAAAATTATCTCAAAATAATGATACTACTGCGCTAGTTAAAAGTTTAGAGATTGATGAAAAGGACTATGTAAGAGTTTCATGGATTTTATTTAGTATGATAGCTGGCAATCGGTTAGAACAAACGTGATTTCGTTTGATGTCTTAATTCTCCAATTTCAAAACGTTTAATAAGAGTATTCTAAAATAATAACAATAATGTTAATTTTGCAAAATTCCAAAACACATTTTTTCAGAACGTGGCAGAATTTTGTATAACGAGCTTTTTTTTATTAACTGTCCGCTAGCTTTGTTACTCTGGATGTTATAATTCAAATTCTTCTTTAATAAAATTCCTTTTAAATTGAAGGAATTTTTCCTTCTTATTAAGGAACTACCCCTCCATACTGTATACACGCGATTATTATTTTTTTTAAAAAAGGAAAAAAATACTTACTAATTTGTTGATGATTTTTATTTCAGGAATACTCCGCAGAAGCGGTGTCCCACGTTCACAAATACCTCGTGAAAAACGAGGTTCCCGTAAACTTATTCGAGGTTGGTCCCCCACAGTCTTGTATCGCTTAATCCTAATAACGTTAACGCTACTTGGTCGATCCCCGTTGATCCGATTAAATCGCATCGATTACCTCTTTGCAGCCGTATATCGAAGAAATTTTTAATCACTTAAGAGGGGAGCCGTTTAAGAAGTTTCTGGAGAGGTATGTTTAGCCAACTAACGAAAGAAAAGAACACGTGGTCCAGCTTCGTGTTGCTTGGAGGAAAATTGCTAAGAAATGCTGTTGTATATTTTCAGCGAGAAGTACACTCGATTTTGTCAATGGAAAAACTTAGAGTTAAATATGCAGGTATGTTTGCTGTAATTTTCTTTGGCTACGCAGTGTGTGTGTGTCTACACATATGTTTAGTTAATACTTTTTCAGTGTTATAAATTTTCCATGAATGAATCTTAATAATTTTTGTTTTATGAGAAATTAACAAGAAATTGTAAAAACTAATAAATAACTAGAATTACATTAAAGATACATTGTTCAGAACAAATTATATGTATTTTTTATTGTAATGATTGGACTGTGGATTTTTATACATTTATAGTGTAATAGAAATTGCAAGAGGTATATAATCTGTGTGGTAAGAAACTGTAATATATTGTGTAGCAGGTGTAAAATTTATAGACCATGCGAATGATGGTGATACTTCATGTCACATAATACAAGAGAATATATTATAAGAACATGCATTTTCATAAATATCTATAATTGAACTACATGCAATAAAATGTAGTACATATATCAATTTTACACAAGTAAAGTACAATAAAATTTAGTTACATACAACCTTTGGATTCTTACAGAGTTAAAAATAATCTTTGATATATATAAATGAAGTAAACACATGTTTATTATAAGTATAAGCATTGTACTAATTCAAATTTAATTCAACCTTAATTCAGAATCCATATCTATTGGATGTAAGTAAAATAAAATTTGTATGTATAATCTAAATATTCACAAAGTTGAAAATGATTCTAAATTTATATAAGTTTGTATATTAATTATCAATGCCAGTTACTTATATATAAATAAAGTAAAATTTGCCAATATTTTGATACTTTTAATTACACATACAATTGAAACAAATCTGACAATAAGACCTATTTGAATGACCCTATTGTATAAGTTAATACATTCAGATAGTAGATTGCTTTTGTAGCATTACTCATTGTAGTTAACTTACATTCAGTTCAATATTAATATTAGATACACGTAAGTAAAGTGCCTGTATGCTCTGAGTACCCACAAAATTAAAAATGATCTAAAATCCCTATGTACAAATATGTTGAGAAAAATATACTTCTTTTGCACTGATTCTCATTGTGCTGAATTTAAATTAACTTTAGTATCATACATTATTGGTATTATATTATATTGCTAAAAATAACATTCACCTATATGCACTCCAAAGTCTCAAAGAGGTAACAGTAAGCCTGTACAAATTAGTATATTCAGATCAATACGCTCTTATTACAACGATATTTCCTGTACTCAGTCCGAACCTACTTCATTATCAACGTCAGTAAAAAAGTAGAATGCACAGTCTACTTGTAAATAGTATCTGATAAATTAGTCCCATTCATTAACACACACATTGTATACATAGCAATTGAATAGATGTATCGCTTATTGAAAGTTGCTTCTATTTTTCATTGGATTTAAAAGTTTTCTGGATGGAATTATTGTTTCAGTTGACGATGAACGACTTCAGTGTGCATCGGATAATCGGCAGGGGCGGGTTTGGAGAAGTTTACGGATGTCGGAAGGCGGACACTGGGAAAATGTACGCAATGAAGTGCCTCGACAAGAAGCGAATAAAAATGAAACAAGGGGAAACTTTAGCGCTCAACGAAAGGATAATGCTTTCGGCAGTCAGTACCGGAGTAAGCTTTACTCAAGGATATGATATCCTAAATATACCTTAGACGGTTAAAGTTAGGAAGCGGTAGAGGCAGATTTCAATTTACTAGTCAAACATTGTTTACCTCTGGATACTTTGTAATCTGTTATGTCTATATTCTAACTTTATAGTTGTGTTTACAATTTTAAACAAATATTTAACTTTTATTATGCATGAAATTATATGATAGATTCAAAGGAAGGGTTATTATATTATTATATTATTATATCATGCCTTATTTTTCTATCATGTTTCTTTTCCAATATCAAATTCTTTTAAAGAAATTCTTGTGTTTGATAGCTGCTCTAAGATTCTTTACCTCCTTTCCTAAATATATTATGTGTAAATGACTGACTTGAAATGACCATGAAACGACCTTGAAGCCTCTACTCAACAAATTTCATGTTACTTTACAATCACTTCTTTCACTTCTGTAGTTTTTTTTGTTCCCTATACACATTACTTTTAATACTACTAAACGGTTTGTTATAAAAAGTTTACCAGGAATTAAAATGTAAACTTTCACGCGACGGAAAAATGTTGAGTACCTTTTCAACTCATCCTAGTCTCGTACATTATTTATAAACATAGAATCTGCTTTTGTGTATAAAATTATAATTACTATAAATCATGACATAATTATCTGAAAACATATTAAACTTTATTTAAAAATCATTCAAGCATCAAAGATAGAGATATAATGTAGTTTGTTTATAAGTAAAACAACATATTAAACAACTAAAATATAATTGTAACTATGGTTCCAGGTGGATTGTCCATTTATAGTATGCATGACATATGCCTTCCAAACTCCAGACAAACTCTGCTTCATTCTGGACCTAATGAATGGTGGCGACCTTCACTATCACCTCAGCCAGCATGGAGTGTTTAATGAGCGAGAGATGAAGTTCTACGCAGCTGAAGTAATACTGGGATTAGAGCACATGCACCGCAGGTACATCGTTTATCGGGACCTGAAGCCTGCAAATATTTTACTAGACGAGCATGGACATGTCAGAATATCAGATCTGGGATTAGCTTGTGATTTTTCGAAGAAGAAGCCACATGCAAGTGTGTAAGTATAAACACTAACCTGCAAACTTACAATTCATTTGTATATGGGCTGGTGAGATAGTGAGTCGGGTAAGATAAAATTAACAATAAATATCTGCAAATTTTTAGAAATTTATCTACTAAAAAATTATTACTATAATAACATTATTTGTAATTAAGATTCAACTTTTTTATTTGCTAATAAAAGGTATATTTGTTACAGCGGAACTCATGGGTATATGGCACCTGAGGTCTTGTCTAAAGGTGTGACTTATGATTCCAGTGCTGATTGGTTCTCATTTGGTTGCATGTTGCATAAACTGTTAAAAGGACACAGTCCATTCAGACAACACAAAACCAAAGACAAACACGAAATAGATCACATGACATTAACTAAGGTTTGTTACTCTTCTATTCTACAAATTTTATATTTGCAAGCAGGAACTTTTTTAATGAGAATTCAATCTATAACGATAATAATCCACTAAACAATTTCAGAACGTCGAACTACCAGAAACATTCTCGCGGGAACTGCGCTCTCTGTTGGAAGGTTTGCTGCAACGTGATATCAACAACAGACTCGGTTGCCGCGGTAGAGGGGCCGACGAGTTGAAAGAACACTCGTTTTTCAGTGGTATTGATTGGCAACAAGTTTATCTCCAGAAATACACACCGCCACTTATACCGCCACGTGGTGAAGTGAACGCCGCAGACGCTTTCGATATCGGTTCCTTTGACGAAGAGGATACGAAAGGTATCAAACTGACAGATGCGGATCAAGATCTGTACAAAAATTTTCCTCTAACCATCTCTGAAAGATGGCAAGCTGAGGTAGCCGAGACTGTGTTCGAGACAATCAATAACGAAGCAGACAAGGTATAAATTGTTAGCTTAGAAAACATTGTTTTAAATTTTAGTACCAGTATTTTGTTGCAATTATTTACCATATTCCTTTTCTTTATTAATTTACAGTTGGAGAATAAGAAAAAAGCTAAGCAAAAACAGCGGTTTGATGCTGATGAGAAAGGTAATATTTTATACACCATAGAATTCTGTAATGTACTATACAGAGTAAGCCAATAATTACACTGTCCAACAAATTTTAACTGTCTTTCGACGTTCTAAAGTCCGATCAGCTTTTCGAAATTCAAACTGACTGGATTTTGGAACGTCGATTGACAGTTGGACAGTGTTATTACCACCTCACATGTCTGCAGTATTATTAATGTTAGAAATAGCTGTCTTTTATGAAAGTTACACGGTAAAAAATGGACCATTGTATAACGTTAACATTGAAATTTTTTGTTATGCTGTAACCTAATATTTTTGTACATAAAATATTTAGAAGTATCGATACTGTGTAAAAAACTAATATATATTCGTATTAAAAATGAACAGCTGTAACCTTTTGAAGTCTAAAGCGAACGCCTTTGGTTTTAGTTAATAATCAGTTCTCTAGTATGACTGTGTCAGAGATATTTGAACTGGTAATAGTTACTGATCAATGGATGATTAATAGTCGATGCTATTAATCGATCATTTTCATATATTGTTAACATTTATATACAGTATTTAAGTATTTTATTGAAAAATATAATTACAATTGTTTATTTCAGGATCAGACTGCATTTTACATGGTTATATTAAGAAATTAGGTGGTCCTTTCGCAAGCGCTTGGCAGACGCGTTACGCAAAACTTTACCCTAATAGATTAGAATTACATCCCGAATCTACGACGAAGCCTGAACTTGTTTTCCTCGATCAGGTAAGCATAAAAATAAATTAAGTAATGGCGATAAATAATTACAATTTTCAATTGCAGTTCTAAGGAATAAAAACTTTGTATGTAAATAAATTTCAGGTTGAGGAAGTCAGCGCTGACCTCCAGCATGTGAAAGGAGAACAATGTATTATCGTCCGCACAAGAGATGCGAAAATAGTACTTACATATCCCGTAAGTATTTAAAATTGATATATCTATAGATTCTAGATGAAGTGACGACCAATTAAGTTTTTAACACCGCTTTACAATTTTATATATTGAATTTAGGAATTATCACTTATTTAATATCTTCTATTTAGCTTAATCGTTTAACCAAATATTTTTGGTGAACGCTGTACAATTTCATACCGACATAATCTCATTCTGAATTAATAGTTTACAAATATTTTGAACATTTTGTTTTATTGTATCACTCGAATGATTGACTGCTGCTTGTGTTAACAATAGCAGTACATTATTAGTTCACATTATTAGGACGAATTAAATTATTCAAGTAAATAGTATAAACATAATTTAAGGAGAGGAACAAACACGCATTACTATTAATGCATTGTTCTTTCCTTTTGACTACATAAATTTAACTTAATTATTTCAGTCGGTTTGATAACTGGAGAACTGTGATAAGATTTTTATATGTCGCCACCATCAAAGTTATTTTACTGTATAAATTGTACGTTTAACATCATTATCTACTTAAAAAATCCAGTGGATTAGCATATACTTAAATTGCATTTTACTATTCGAATGCTTATCAAACATACTCGCTTTTGTAGTTGGATTCATATCAATTGTCTATCACTCCTTTTCTTAGTTGAAGATGAAGTCAAGTTAGTTAATAATATGTTGTAAACTTATTATGTGTTAGTTTTTAAATTTATAGACGTCAATTTTATTATCTAAGTGTAAATTGTACAGCAGTTTTAAATGGACAGCTGCTATTGTCCACTGCTAAACACGACGGCATAGTTCAAACTTCTTAAATGTAGGATTTGGAAATTAGAGGACTTGCGAGTTTAAAAATGCCAGAATTTTAGGATTTGAAAATTTAGAAATTTGGGAACTTGGAGATTTGACCAGCTTGACATTTTGAAATTTAAAAGTTTGAAGATTAAAAGATTTGAAAATTTGATAATTCAAAGATATAGAAATTTGAGAATTTGGAAGTTTAGAAAATTAGGAATTAAGAGGATTGGGAATTTGAAAATTTACATGGTTAAGTCTCCGTACTTAATAAAACTTTATCAAAAACTACTTCTTAATTATAAGGAATAAGAGTAAATGACAATTTATGGTTTCAGGATGAAATCAGCTTAAAAGAATGGGCGGTATCGCTCAGATCCGCGCACAAGTGTTCAATGGAAATGCTGGGTAATATGGCGAAGAAAGCAGTGAAGATATACGGGACTGAACGGGACGCAGTGATTCCGCCGATGCAGCGTTCCACAAATGGCAACTAGCCCACTGCTAATACCTACACACCGTCATCATACTCCAGTCCCACTGCCTCCCAGCAGGAGCAACTTTTTTTATACTGAAAATCAATGCAGAGACCTAGAAGAATTTCCAACACGGATGGTACCAGGAGTGGCGCATTCTCCCTCTACGGCCAACAATCCGCGGAATCAGACGTATCTAAGTCTCCGAACAGCTCCAAAGAAACTCCCTTTAAACGGCGGGTAGCGTCGCGCTGTATAGAGACTCTAGGAAGTAGTGTCGTACGAATCGTCACGTCGTTATATTTGTACGTTAGCTGTATGTGCAATGTGGCGTAGGAACTAGCGACTGAACAATGCCCATCGACACAAGCGCGCGTACGCGCTTTCATTCACATAAAAAACTTCATACAGGATACAAACATGCACAAAAAACACGTATATTCAAATGCAACATAGACTTCTGTAGAGTCATGCGAAATACAGATGGAGAAGCGTAACTTATAACCTTTTGTCGTCACATGTAAAGGAACGTGGACAGATAAGACAAAAGGTAGGACATTTCTTCCCTTACGATTCTCCTTATCTAAGAGAAGTCTAAGTTGCTTATAATCGTATACACATACATACATGTACACACAGTGAACACAAAAATGCAACCGGTAGTGTATTAGTGTTATATCAGTACGAAATATGCCCTGAATCCCGATTATACTTCTTCTACACAGTTCTATACCGCTCGTTTACTTAATTTATTTACTAATGCAGAACGATTTTATATTGTCGTTACGTAAACGGTAACACACACGCGCGCGCGAAATTCGTTTATTTATTGTGTTGAAGGAATCGAGAAAACAAAACGAAAGAAGAACTCGAAACAGTTCGTACATTGTCGGCAGCCAACAGAGGATCGCTGTAACAAAATTGTGTACACTCGAACGGATATTGGCGAGTTCGCTCCGGCAATAAAATTGTGCGACGAACGTCGATCCTGTCTACATTTCTTCATTCAACTCAGTCCCATGCCCATAATAGGAAGTAAGTAGTTTAAAAGGCCTACCATAACTCAAGATAGCATAGCAAACATTTACTTTTATTTTTTATGCAACATGTTATATCATATTTTACTATAATACCAGGTAAAAATAATCATTTAAAAGTTGAGTTTTACTGCATGCTCTATGCTACTTTGTTGCAGAAGAAAGTGATTTTTATTTAATGTAGCCTGATGACCTCAACGTTTAATTGCCTTATTTCAGGATTTTCTATATTGATAATGTATATTGATTACTTAATTAAAGAATTAAAGAATTCGAATATTGAGATATTTGGGAACCTAGATGTGTACAGATTTTATAATTTGGGAATTTGGAAATTTAGCAATATGTCAATTTGAGAATTTTAAATCAGTATTTATTGACAATGTTCATATTGAATATCCTGAGATACTAGCATACAAACTATTATCAGAAATCAGTATTATATACATTTATTTTTAAAATTAAAAACAGTTGGAAAGAAGAAACATCAAAAGAAAGTTAGTATTAATATATATAAGTAATTTGTACTCAGTAACTCAGTTACCAAATTCATAAATGTACTTATGTATCTTATTTTTCACGAATTTCCCTTAAAAACATTGCTAGCTTTGCATCCACATTAACAGATCCAAGTCTTCGCTCTAAGCTTTCAAAATCAACTCTTTCAAGCCAACTGGCAGGATCAACTTCTTTCAGAGGAAGAGGACAGAATAATCGTTCTACTGCGGCACATAAACCGCACCAACTTCTAAAATTCAACGACTCTTTTATTTCACCAAATAAAGAGTTAAAATGTGTTTCTTGCTCTTCACTCATAGGTTTTCCAATCACTTCGTGGAGAGCTTCTGGAATGTTGTGTGGCAAAATCTTCTTAACGTCTCGTATTATGTCGTTTTGAAACTTATTGAAAACTCTACCAAAGATCAGTTTTCTTCCCGAAGAAACAAAGACATGTTTGCTGAGATATTCCATCACCGTTAATCCTAGAAATAGTTCTAGGTATGTATAGTGTGTCAAATTTAATTCAATTATAAGGTATGAATTTGTTGTGAGATTTATATGTCAGCGTAATATTTTGTTTTATACAAAGGATATAGATGCGTGTACTATTTAAACTTACTCATAGTTAAAGGGAGGTATGTTGCATAAATTATATATAAAAAATTAAATCGCATTTACCGTGTAAACTTCGGCTATCAAGAATTTCAAAACGAGCCACTTGACGAGAAAATACCCTTGGTGTATTTGGCAGACCAGGGTTTAAATATGTTTGTGATCTTCTTGAACGTGAATAAGTTTCTCCTTTCACTCGTAGAGCTTCTTCGAAAGCAAGTTTTCTCTTGTAATTATATTTGATAAGAAATGTTAAAATTATTTATAAAACATTCTTATTTCATAATATTTTTAATATTTTAATAATGATGTAATATTTTTTATAGTATAATTGTTTAAATTTATCTAAACATTTGAAAACTAGAAAATGACTACATTTTTATATTACTAACTGCATAAAATAATCATAATATTACGTTTTAATCTTACTCTGATTGAAAATTCTGCTTCCATCTTATCACTGTCCAATTCTCTACAAAGATGTTTCAAAATGTCTGGCTCTAGAAAGCTAGGAAGCATTGTAGAAGCTGTATGAGTTGCGGAAGCTTTCTTTGGGACGGATGACAAATTTTCTGTATCACTATTAGCTACATGAATTCTATAAACAAAAGAGGAAGCAAAAGTGTATGAAATCTTGAACTAAAATACAAAAGTAAACATATTTAAAGTAAATTATCACTAACGATGTTCTTCTGGAACTATCGCCTATATGTGATATTTGAGTTTCTGTTGTTTCAAATAAATCACGAACTTCGTTTTGCTGTCCATAAGCTGACCCTCTTCTGCATTTACCCTTACGTAATCGCTTTCCTCTTCTGCGAATGATTGCGGGTTGTTGTTCTTTACCAACTTTTTCTATCTGACCTTCCCCTACATTGACACTAGAATTCTTAGAAATTACAAAATTTTATATTGAAATTGAAGTATATATATGAATCAAAAATATGTGCTACAAAATGTCCCATAGATTTTAAATAAATTGAATTGTGTTGTACCGATTCAGAAGGATCTGTAGTAACAAATAAATTTGAGACATCAATTGAAGGATTTAATGAATGTGACTGACAACGAGGTTTAGGCTTAGATATAAAGATCTCAGTTTTTTTATGAGTTGGTGGTGGTTCTAAAGTCAAAGCATGCCAAGTAAAAGTATCTTGTTCCTGAAAACAGAAATTTTTTAATTATTATAGTCATACAAATAATATAAACATCTCAAATCACCTGTTTGTATGAGTTAGCCCTGAGATCTAGAACTAATGTTGTACGTTCTCTTGGATTACAGGTCACTGGAAATTCATCATCAATTGCTCTGCTGGTTAAAACAGGACCGCTAGCAAGTGTAGGTGCTGGGGTTAATGGTCTTGAATCTGTCTCAGTATATTTTCGGAATAATTCTTCAGGAACAGTAGCCTCATCTGTGTTAATAATTTCTATTCTAATATTTCCACTCTTATCACCCATTGTAGTCACCAAATTTGCCCTGATCATTTCCATTTCTTCCGGTAACAATAAAGCCTTTCCTTCTGTTGCCTGTAAAGCATGTGAAACATCATGCACAATGTGATATTTCAGTTTAAGAATTAAATTCTTAACATATATGTAATGAGACTCGAAAATGTTTAACGCATAATATACAATATTCAAAATTATATTCTGTTATTATTGCTAACATACAATATCCAGGTTATAATTTTACCCATGAATCTTTTGCACATCTAAGCACTTCTTTTGCTTCGCAGTCTGCAGGATGATTACACAATACAGAGCAGCCATAAGGATAAGGATTGAAGAGACCAGAAAAGGGTCGAAGAATAAAAGGTACAGGTTTGGTATATCCTGAAAGCTCTATTTTCTGCAATAGATAAAAAAATTTATATTTGATCCTTTTGCTTCCTTTTCATTAGAAAAGGTATTTAGAAATTAATATTTACTTAACAGTTTCTTTTATTTTTTTAAGACTCATATAAATAACTACAAATTAACTATAATTCAGTATAATACATTAAAATACATAAATAATACATAAGAGTCAATTATTATAATTTTAAAAAATGAACACAGATTCATTGTTACCAAATAAGTAAGTAGCTTCATAAAATACCAATTTGTATGTTTTCAACAATTTCTTTCAACGAATACCTTCGGTTTAGGACGGTAAACCGGTCGAATTCGTGCTTCTATGAGGCCAGTTGCACTCGCAGCTTTTGCCATTATTTTTCACAAACAATTACCATACGGTATACAACGAGAATCTTTATTGGAACGTAAATAAATCGTTGGTCGTCTTGGAGTTAGGTTACTAACATAAACTTGATAGGTCGATTGATAAAGCTAGCTTATTAAACTCTCGTCACATTAACCGTTTGTTGATTGTTCTAGTATTAAGTATTATTTCGAAGTGGTTGTTTAAGTTGTCAAGGTTGCGTTATGTAGACATCGGGTATCTACTTAATTAAATTCTATAATCAAAAACAACTAATACATAACATGTAAGAAAGTTTTTTGATATAAAACTGTTCTTTGATTAGTACATATTTTTATTTTCATGTTTTGTTTCAATTGTATAACAAGTTGATTTTTAATGTCATAATACAATATTGATATTTCAAAGTATTGTATAAGTCCACAGTTCTGTATGATTTTGTACATCTAATGCAGAGGGGAAAGTATTACAAAAACTGATGCTCGAAACTGTAAATAATTTTTATTACAAGTGAAAGTGAAAAATAAAATGATTAAAAATAAGGTTTATTTATACTTTATATAATACACTTAACACGTATATATGCTTTCTCATACTTAAATCTTAAGCATGTATTCCAGGTAAGGATCTTCCTGTTTGTGTCCAGGATATTTCTTTTTGTACTTCAAACCAGAAACTAAAGTAGAACTCTTTGGAAATGCTGTTTTGCCATTAAAAAGTGTATCCGTATCTGAAATTTGTGTAACATTATTTTTATATTTTTATATTTATTCGGAAAAGAACAAAAAACAAACCTATTTATAAATAGTAACTATTTATAATAGTAGTACCCAATTTTCAAAATATATGAAAATGGATCATTTTATTTTGAGGAATTTAATATTGAATTTATCGACAACCTTTAAAGGTAACATTCAACAAAATTTTTAGTAAAGAGAAAGTGTTCAAAAGCAACATACCTGGATGGAATCGAACATAGTCATAATTAATATGCAGATTCTTTGGTAATTCCATATTACGCATTGCATCCAATGGAGTTGAATTGCCAACCGGTGTGTTATAATATGTTTTTAGATCAGCTGCAACAAGAATTATATTTTATTAGATAAATAAAAAATAATAAAATATAAACAGTACACTGTCTACATGTTAATTTAAACATAGTTCAAATTAATTGCTTATCTAATCTCAACAATACAATAACGTAATGCAAAAAATTTAAAGGATTAAATAATGTAATGTTTATAAATCATTGTTTTAACGTATAAAAACAATTAAAATAAAAAATTTGCATAAACTTGAATAAGCTTTAGATTTTACTCTCCCCTCCCGTGATAGGCACAAAATTCAAATTGATTTAAGTAAAATAACAATTAATACACTGACTCAACCATCTTACCAATAGTTTCAATAAAACATAAAACAGAATTAGATAATGAATGTTGAAATTCTTTTTCACATGCTAGGAAGAGATTAAAACGTTGTAAGGAATCGTCAATTTTTGTTTCATCATTTGTTGAAATACTTTGTTCATGGCAAATTTTGTTTATGCGATTAGACACATCTTCAGGAGGATTGTACGCCTTTTGATACCTCAAGAATCTGAAACAGTAAAATGCATTACAATGCAAATAATTGTGGAAACATAAAAGGAACATTCAAACTAATTTACATACAATGATATTAAAACATTAATAAATCATGTATGAGGATTTCCTGATTCTCCATACTTTCTTCGGTCATTAAACTTGCCAAAAAATTAAAATTAGCTACTGAAGATAAATGCAAAACAATGAACTTTCTATTCCTTTCAAATGTGTTGGATACTGAATATTGTAATGAAATTATAATAAATATATTAGTGCTAAATACTGAAATAAAATTTTATAAGTATTAAGATTACAAAAAAATTATAATTAAATATTACAGCTAAAAATTTTAATAAAGACTGATTGCAAAAAATTAATATAAAAACGGACTGAGTCAAATGAATTCTTTATAGTAGTGTCACTAATACCGACATCTAATCATATACCGAAAAACAGTAAAAAGAATATTTTGTAGATATTTAATTAATGGAAAAGGTAGTTTCATTAAATAAGAGTACTAAAAGTACCCGTTCATTTTTACCTGAACTGTACCGAATGTTGAAAATATCGATTTTGTGACCAGTATCTAGCTTCTATGTTTCCCAAAAGGTATATTTTAATAATACGCCGACTGTCAATAATTTTTCCACAGAAATTTATTCAAGTTTTGATATTCCATCTTTCCGTACTGATTTTATTTTTTAATGGTATTTTATACAACAAAAGATTCCAAAAATAATAACAAATAACTTATCGAAATCAATGGCAGTTCAATAACTCTATGTAACCAATTTATGTACTATATAATTTTAATATTAGATTACTACTTAATTTTTTTCGTATGTTTTCTCATATTTTAGAAATAATAAAATTATATTGATTTATAAAGTTGCTATTGTTATCTTTAATACGGTTAATTTAAAAGAACTTTTTTGGTACCATTTAAGTTTCTTAAATAGTAGCCTTAGAAAGTTTATTTTTATTGTATTTAAAATTGTAAAACATAGGGTTATTAGAATTATGAAATGCAGAAAAAAAGAAACAAATGGCATTTATAAAGATTTATGCAGACGCTTTCTAAGATCAAAATTTTTTTAAATATAGGAAGTCCGCGAAAAACGGAACAAGCGACGAAGTCGGATAGAATTGAGTCATCAAGGTGGGAAGTTGTCTTCTTTCGTTAAACGACACTTAATTAACGCATGATTTATTTCGTTCCCACAGAGGATGGATGTCCCTCCCCTACATATTTACACCGGAACAATGGATTTCAGAAAATAAACGACTTATTGTTCCCGTCAACATAATTCATTCTTCACCGCGAACGCGGATCGATCTCGAACTACGTCAACTGTGTGTTGGCAAAACAGTACGAAACAAATTTAAGTCCCTCTCGAATCTTATTTATCATACAATCCGTTTATTGTCAACAGAAATACTAACGATTCCGCATCAATGATCAACTATATAAGTTACCAACAATGTCAACTAGCTTTAAAATTTTAAACTAGCTTAAAACATTCTTTTCAAGAAAATCCATCCCTAACAATAGGAGAGGCATATAGCAACAAAGCAATTGCTATAACACGTATTTCTATAAAAACATCGCGAACATGTTTATTGAGTTGCCACATAAATTTCTTCAAGACTATCTCTGTCGATAGCCATTGATTTCACGGTTTTGAAAATCAATATCGTCTCTTCTAGATTATCTCGATACGACTCGCGCCAAACTTTTCGTAACGTGTAAAAGACTCTGGTTACCGGACGAAGTGCGGTAAGGGAGGCTTCCCTTAAAAGAGAAGAGAACCATGGAAGAGGAGGGGACAAGATCGATGTCCAACGACTGTACAGTGGTGCCCCCAGTTATATTTTCTCAAAATACAGTTATGGCCAATACTAGCCAGGAACGAAACGTATTGTGGAGAAACCCTGTAGCTACAAAAGTGTCAAATGCTTTAGTGAAACTTTCGTTCTACTCTGCGATTGTCCCCCATACTTGGCTCAATTCACATATGTAACAGACCTTACCGATTAATTAAATATACGCATGAAAAAAATGTCCACCTATGTTTCCGAAGTTTCGTGTTGCCTTCAATAATTTATAAGTAAATTGACATTTCGAGAGAATTAGAATGTAATTTTATTTTTCATCCGTTTAACATCTTAATACGTCTTACAAGAAACAGGCAATAGTTTGTCAATGTTAACCACAAGGACGGAGAAACTTGGTCTTCGAAACAGGTGTCCTCAATGAAACTGGCACAACCAAAGAATGAAAATATGCAAGGACTAACTCATTTTGTACATTTGCTCTTGCTATATACGCATTGTCCTGTAACATTATACTTAAATTCCTAATCAAATTAACAAATTTCGTTTGACAATGTATAAGATACTTTAAAGTAACTAGTGAGAATTTTTGTGGTCAATGGAAAATCTGAAATAGCGGTACAAAAGGGTATGGCACTAGACGTTACGTCACGTGTAAAGATGGAATCAAAGTCAGTACGTAGATACTCATGAATTTGAATCAATGGAATACCCAAATGTCATTTCATAGGAATCTACTGTCATTTCAAAAACTTAATATTCCGCATAACGTGTCTACTTGTTGTTTAATAAAATAAAAATTAATTGCGATTTGAAAATAAACATACATAAATTTTTAAACTATAATTCAAATTTAATAATTAAATCCTGCAAAACTATTATTAAAATTTGAACGAGTTGTACGTGATGTACCAAATATTTTAATATATTTGATTGTACTATTTGATTTACGTGATTTATCGCTAACGTTGTTTTGAAGTATTTACAAAAATTTTGTATTTATTTTATTTGATCCACTTCTCAAGTAATTTCCCGTTTCGAAGTAGCGTTATGTCTTCATAAACGCTATTTAACAATTGAAATATGATTAAATAAATTACAACGATAATCAAGGTATTATTAATTTCATCCCTAATCGTGCATGTCTATCAGACAAATATTTGTAAAAATCAGGGTGCCATGAACGCTGCGGTCATCCCTGAGACCAGTGAAATACGGCCGCTCATTGGACGGCGCGTGGAAAAGAGGTGGTAAACGGTAATATGGCCGCAGTGTGTCCTCTGTCAGTTGGCCAGCAACGCGACGTAACGCGAATATTTCGATCAAATTCGTGCGTAAGCTGACTATAATACTCACCCTTTGGTAGAGAGTGACGTGTGATCATCATCGAAAGTGGGGGTCACTACTTTAGTTGGTTTGGATGGTCTTTTGCTCTTAAAGCGAGTCACATCGTATCGCAAACTCGTCTGTAAAATGATGATGGTCTCGTTAGTGCGCGTTCCGTATGAGTTAAACTGTTTCACTCCTGTTGAGGAGTGTGGTGCAATAACAGTGATTAGAAAGTGTACGTAAAGTGTCTGCACTGACCGTGTTCACGGCGAGAATAGTGGATGAACTTTTTAAAGGATTCGCGAGTAAACCATGCCTGATGAGCGCCGCCATCTTCTTCCTCGTCGTTGAAGGGAACTGCGCGAGTTGAGCAGTAGGAGGCGCCTCGGGCGGCTGCGCTTGTTGTTTCCCATCGTCCGCCATTTTACGGTCGCCATTGAGAAGTGAAAACCCTCCTAAATGTTCTCGAATAATAGCGGCCTCGCCGTGTGATTTTCGGGGCTGAGAGAGGCGCGCCGCCGCGAGAAGTGTTGCTAATGAGTGTACGGCGTACGATGGAGAAGCCATGACGCATCCGTCGCATCAAACGAACGGCGCTAGCCTGGAGGACTGCCACACGAATTTCTTCGCACTGGTGAGTGATCCAGTGAGAGCCCACTCTTCGTTAAGAGTCGGAGCACATATCTTTTACTGTGTTTGGACATGTACAGAAACGAACGAAGCTTTGGCTTCGCAACACGGAAGCCAGTTGTCTAGTGTCTGTTTAACGGTACCGCATAACGTTGCGAGGCAAGAAGTCGGCCGGGTTAACCTATATATCAGAGAATTCCCGTGGGCAGTACTCGATCGTTCGTTGTCGACGTTGGTGTTGTGTGTATCGCGGCACTCCCCTCCCCTCCCATTCTGCCACTATGTATATATACGTACATGCGTGTATACATACGCTTGTACGTGCATAAATACATATATATGCATGTACATAAAGTACATACATATATACGTGCGCAAAGCGTCTATATGCGCGTCAGTGGGATTTGAAGTTTATACGATCCAATGTCATTCCTGATTCATGTCGTCCCTGAGTTCTCCACTCGTGAGAGAATTAAGGAGGTTGCAATAGGGCTAACCGGTGACTGTTGCATCTCTATCTTTTCCATCCTAGTGATTATCTTCTTCGATTGTCGCGTGCCACTGTGTTTTCGTTCGTGTCTACTGGTGCTATCTGTCTAGAAACTGTCGCGGAACGCCACCACGACGCTTTCGTCTCCTTGCTCCACAGATAATGAGATCGTCTCTCGTAACATTCCTTTCGCCTTTCAACGGAGCCAGAAAACTGTGTCAGACATTGTTTGTACCGCTCGAAAGTCGTCGTCTGCTCTGGTCCGGCAAATCTACGAACTCCTTTTCGTTGAACACGATGAATCTCGAACGTGTTTCTATTCTAAATTGAATAGTCAAACATCAAGAGCGTATTTTACTTCGTTTCAAAGAGGAACAATGTTTTGTGTACGGTTAAATGTAATTCGTTTGTAAAGTTTCGTTTCTAGATTATTATTTATGAACGGCGGTGGAAATATTTTATATTTTCGTAATTTCGTAATTATGTGATTTCAAAACAGAGAATGCGTGAACTAAATCATTTTTTAACGAGTTGTGTGATTTGTCAGTGCTTTTCGTATTTCATTTATTCAAAATTGTCGCATTTTCATGGTGCATCGATTTCTATGTATGACAAGTTTCGAACATTTCGGTTTAAAAAAGTGTGTTGGATATCAAATACTTTCCGATACATCCATCACATCGATTGACGTATTTATTTAATTATACGTGTTTGCATTTGTCTGGATATTGATAAAACACGTTGCAACATGAGTTCCGAATTACCGTTTGCGACACGTCAAAACGCTTTGTTGAGACAAGACGCTGATTGTAATCATGATCGTGATCGTGGTGCATTGTTCGTATTTTTCTATACTCAAAAAATAGGACCACCTAGTTTTGAAACTGCTTGTATATAAGGCTTCTACTAAAGGTTGTCTCCTTTCTTTCTTTTTCTTTTTCGACCATGCAGTACGCGCGCAGCGCTTGTGTATACATATCACTGGTATAACGGCGAGACAGACACATTTTTCTGGTGCACTGGCAGTGCAGCACCGCATTCCCACGAACAGTTGATCAAAACAACCAGTACTAAATGAGCCATGTCGTTCGTTTTTTCCACTTATCTGTTATATGTGATTTTCCAGATTCATGGTGTTAACAAAAGTGACAAACTTTCCTATATTACCTAACGAATAAGTAATTTCTTGTATTCTTTACATGGCAATAACACACGATCACACTAAAAAACGGCTAAACTAGTTAATTTTTATATTAGTGAACTGAAATTGGACGGTAAATCCTACGTATCTAAGGTTGTCTACCATTTGACAGTTATACAATTTTTCGGGTGATATTTTTTTTAATTTACCAGTTAAAAACGCTACGGAGTTTGAGTTTTTTTTTAATCTATGTGATCGATTAAAATTCAAGAAAGACAGGTCGTTTATTGTGTCAGTGGTTTGCAGGAAAAACAGTGCTTTTGTTTTTGCCCCTTCCCTCAGCTTTCTTCCCGACGAAGTTCGTTTACACCCTCGACAGTTCGTCGTGCTCTACCGTTCCTCGTGAATTATCGTTCCTTTGAGAAATAGTTTCGATATCTTCATTTAATCGATATGCAATACGATTTTGCGTTGTTGTTTCTGCATCAAATATTATAGCTATCATTTTTCTTTAATTATTTAGCACTTTATATTATTGATAATCATTTACAGATGTTGAATGTTATTTTTAAGGAAATATAGATTGAAAGGTTTAAATTAGGTTAGATTTCAATGTTTAGAGAATTGAGATTGTTAATTTTAGCTTTGGTTCGGCTAAGTTAATACATATCTCTGACTTACTTTTTCTATAACTGGTAAAGTAATGTAATTGTATGCATTATTATGTTTTATTATCGCATTACCTAAGAAAAATTTGATGTTGCGGGAAACTCGTAGACATCAAAATATTTACAGTTTTCCGCGTATTAGTTCTTGTGTAATTGACTCGCATAATTTTTTAAAGAAAAAAATCGTGGAAAAGTACTGAGCAGAATAATTCGAAGGCAGTTTTAGTGTACAGCTTTATAGTCACTTTGTATTCACAGTAAAATTCGAGCTGCAACTGCCAGGTAGGAGCAATGCTCGACTACAGTGGTTCTCATTTCAATCATATATAAAATGTCATCTGTACTTAAACATTCGAAATGGCAGTTATATCGAGTAACTTAATTTGTTAAAAATGCAAGTGAACCGAAATGTCAACTACGAAATGAAATACCACAATTTTTTCAATAATGGAAAGAATTTTAATAGAACTTTAAAAATTTCAAATTTTAATATTATAAGTTTTTTAAATACTGAGACGGAAATGTGTGTAAATATAGCAAAGGGAATTAAAGGGGTCATTGATTCAGATTACAAGGAACTGTAATACTGAAGCATACGTATAATGAGAGGATCGTGATCTTCCTTCTTTGTTGACGTTGGAATAATTGAAATGCACGCAGTCACGTAGCCTTGTAGAATTTACTAGGCATTTAATGCCAGACATTTTTTCAACATGTTATACAGATATATGTATACAGACCTTTCTTTTTCGTTCCGCTGACGAGATTTGAATGTTTACAACAAATAATCTGTAATAATGTACTATTCCTTTCACGATTTTAGGCAGAAATGGATCGTCCACAATGACAGTAACGATAATGCTTTGTATGTATCAGTATACAGCACAGTATGTTATCTTTGTCTTAATGTGACCTCGTAATTTGCATTCGATGTATTATTGATTATATTTTTAAAAAAGAAAGTATAAATATTGAAATAAAATTGTGTCGTAAATGCATTTCGTTTACAATATTTGAGATTTTTAGTTAATTATTTTTAAGTATCACTTCCAAAATGTAAAAAAGTCAATGAATTGGCTAAATATTTCAAAAGTCCATAGTACTTTATAAAAACAATTTGTTACGTTAATTTTTCAAATGGTATTGTTTCTGACAAAAAAAATAAGCAAACGGGATTTAAATTTGCTTTATTTACAGCAAATCCAAATATACTTTTTTTTTTAATTTATGTTTCATGAGGAGAAGTATTAACATTTTGGGAAGGAGTATTAACAGAAGGGACAAGGTCGTAACACTTTAATGTTATCGCTTCTTACGGTATCGATATAATTCGCGTAGCAGGTGAGGGATTAACGGTTTCAGGATCTCGATCAAATTGCCTCCACATAAAGCACTAAATCTCTAATACAGAATTTTTAGTAAATTTCAAAAAGTAAACTACTAAATATCCAAGGGAAAAAAACTTCCGAAATAATAATTTTCTAAGAAAAAGACAATTGTTTCGCGTAAAGTGATAAATTTGAAAGGAAAATCTTTTTTTCGTTTCCTGAAAATAAAAGAACGGTATTCCGAGGTCAGGCAAAAGTGGCGAGCCAAACCGAATGGCGTGTAAACTCTCTTGTAGTCTTAACACGTCATGTCCTCGCGGTGCAAGGCTTTCACCTAGGCTGGTCAAGCCCCTTTGGCTTCTCCTGTTTCTCTCCACGGAGCACCAGTTTCAGCATAATCTAGCCGACAGACTTGCTCGACGAAGAAGCCGCGTGCCTTGCGTATCTCGCTCGAGAAATCACCAGAACGGGCTAATATAATAGAGAATACTCCGTGCCTCTCTGACCGTTTGTTGCTTTTCGTGTATTTACACTACAAAACAACTTGTAGTTTTCTTATAAAGACACCCTAAGGATGATGCGTTTTGACAAATTTTTACATTTGGTAAATGTAAAGGTTTTAACCCAAATATTGATTTTCCAAAAGCTTCTTAAAAAATTTCATATATAATGCTGTAGATTGTACAGAAAGATTTTGAAACTAAATCTCCTAGGTCATTATATGTATAGGGTTCCGAAATTATAATTGAGGGATCGATGGATCGATGGATCGGGTCTTTCTTGATCATGTACAGTAGTGGACAAAAGTTTAAGACGATGATTTGATTTGAAATATTATACGAATATCGTTCCTTTTTTTGTAACTTCGCTACTGAGCAAAATATCAAAATGAAATTCTTTTTATAAGTGTATAAATAAATGTCTAATTAGTTAACACCGAAAGTAGAACACTATTTATAGTTTTTATGAACAGTAAATCAATTATTTATTTTTTCCATTTAGTCTTAAACTTTTGTCCGCTACTGTACATGATACCTTCTTTTTGTTTTATTTTCTTAAAGCTTATACGTTACAAATTTGCGGAACCTATTAATACTGTTAAGTGAACGCGCATATTTTATCATTAACTATTTTTAAAAAGACCATGCAATAACTTCGTCAATATTTAGAATGAACGCTTAATTTGTTTTTTCGCCTTCATTTCGTTAATTCTCAAACATGTTTTCTATTTTAAAATACGTTTACGTTTGACTATGGTTGTTTTATTCTTAATACCTTGATAGACAGTCACATTTTTATGTTATTCTTCTTTATTCTGTTTTGCATTTATTGCATATGTAACAAATATACTTTAGAAAGTGATAGTTTTACCACTACAAAGCCTTTTCGTTCTACTACTAAAGTTTTACTGCTAGAATGAAATTGCCCACTTACAATCTTTAATACAAACAATTTTAATTCTTATCGCAACAGTCTAATATTCGAGGATCAATAGTTTAATTTTTAATTGAGAAATGGATGTACCATTGCGAAAAATAAATATTGCATGAAATGTATTGCCATAAAAATTCGAATTTTTATTATTTTTTATTTATATGGAAAAAGTAAAAGCTTTTACAATGTAACAAAATTATTAGTTTTTAAATTAGCATTATTACGTAGCACTGAAAATTTACTTATATTACACAAGTAAAACATAAGTATACATATATGTAATACAAAATGTCAGAGTAGGTTAGCTTGTGTTTAAATTAGGTCAGCTTATAATTATATTGTAGTTAGGGTAGTTCGGTGTACAGATCGGCTGGAATAGATTTAGATCACGGTTAGGTTAAATCAAGATTATGTTAGATTCAATGAAATCAGTATTAGGTTGGTAAAAGTTAGATGAAACGGGGTGTTCAGTCGCGGTAAAGTTACAAAACGATACGTTTGATAATGGAAAGGTTAGATTAGTATTAGGTCGGGATTATGTTGTGATTAGATTAGGTTCGTATAAGTCTAAGTAAAGGTTAAGTTCATCCAAAATTAAGATATTGTGTTTAAATCAATTTGGACTTAGGTTAAATGGACGTTATATTAAAATTAAATTTTGTACAGGTTATAATAAATCGCTATTACGTTACAAGACAGATTAGGCGTGTTGGGCTGAAGACAGCGAAAATAATGTAAACAAAACTGACGTAGCCGTCGTCAATCGGTGTTACGAATACGTAATACAAGTCACTAAAATATTAATACGTTAATTGCTGTGAGGAACATCATGTTGCCTGACTCTTCACATTTTGTATAATTGAATAATAAGTAAAAGAGTAATATAAATAAACATTATACGTCAGTATTATATTAATACTGGAAAATGGCAAACTAAAAGTTTAAGTTTAGAAAGTAATTCACTGTATTGGTTATAATTTATATCTTGATATATCTTATAGTATATTATACATATGTAGTATAAATTTACGGAGTTTATTAAAAATGTGGTTTGGTAAAATTCGTATATGTATACGGTCCGTAGTAAAAAAAAAACCCTAATCGCTAGTTTGATATCACTATTTCTGTTAGTATTACTACTTAAGCATTACATCTGCAAAATTATTAATATAATTAATTTAGTAATAGTAGCACTACATTTCTACTGTATTGAAGCAGTATTACTATTACTATTCCGAAGGCTTAAAAAATATAATAGTTAATACAGTAATTGTAATAGTAAAGATAAACTTATGATATTATGTGATTCTAGTACCGTAAGAAATGTAAAGTATAGTAATAGTTTATATTTTTGTAGAGTTATCATAATGCTATATTAATGTTATCACTTTTGAGGCAGTCCTAATAATCACGTTATTATTATTACTAATTCTATACTGTGCCAGTTCATTAGTGATACTACTACACTACATACATTAACATTATTTGCAAAATCGAATATAGCACAAATATTAGTAGACTTTTCATGAAAAACCTTTCTCAGGAAAAATGATATAAAATTGTAGAAAATAAGGAAAGCTGCTTAATTTAAAGGAAATTTAAACAATAATTTTTAACGAAATTATAAGCTATAATAAAGAAATAATCTGGTGGATGAGTAAATACTAATAACATTCTCGCCAAAAACATAATCACCTGGCCCCGATTTGAAACGTAAGAATTAACAAATTTTCAATTTTTGACCCGTGCCCCCAGATAGCAATACGATGTGAAGATACACTTTGATATAAAATGAATTATTAGAATGTAAACTTTCAATCCATAGTTTATTTGAAATTAATAAATCTAATTTAAAAAATGGTATCAGTAGGAAAAATATAAAACATGTTTTATTGCTCACAGGATTACGTTTACCTATTAATTATTATATATCAGTTGGCCTAATTTCATAATTAATATCGTGCACAGTTGAAACGTTTTCTGCACAGCTGTTCTAACCGTGCAAATATCCGAGTCCATCTCTTTAAGCTAAACATATCCATCTCGACACTGCAACGTTCATTGAATTAATCTATTATATCACAGTGTACCCACATTTAAATGCTTCTACTACTATACCGTTATCGTATCGAGCGAAAAAAAGTTCGTAGAACTGTGCAGGAAGCGCGATTTTGTAGAGAAAAGAAAGACGCGCCTAAGAGGCGTGCTATCCACTTTCGAGTGGCGTGTACGCAAGAGAATTCCGCTTCGTTACGCACGCGAATGTAATGTTGGTGCTGCTTTAACGGCGAGCGTGTATAAGGAGGGCAGTAACAGAAATGGGAATTTACAGCTGTGCCTACGTTCAGAGCGCAACGAAACGTTGCACCGCTAGAAAAATAAGATTGTACAGTTCCTTCTATCTCCATTGATAGCTTGGTCGGTATTGTTCTCTTTCGGGCGCGTTCTCGTCAATAATTCGATGCTTGACAATATCCTCGAACTATGATCGGTTGCATTGGAAATTATGATCGCTACATACATTCGAAATTGGTTTTAAAATATATTATGAATCAATTATGTACATCGATAGCAGCGATTTAACACCTTCGTCGCCCAGCGTGATTAGGCTGAGTTGTAATTTAATTTGGATCCTTGTCGGACCCGAATTCATATTTATTTGTATAATTATATGTATATTTACATTTTTATTTTGTGCATTCTGTATTTATATATCCGTGCTTGGTCCATTTAATTTTTTTAAAAATCCCAATTTAAAATCCTATATAAATCGAAGACGAAGAGCGTCACCCATATTTGGGTGACGTGGCGATGAATGTGTTAAATAAACATTGAATTCGAAGGAAAAAATGCGAATTGGATATCGAAATGTCTTGATCCTGGAAACAATTTGAATTTTGATGTTTTATTAATCAAGTACGAAATTTCAAAAATTCTAATTTGGAGTCATAAAAAGTTATACTAACTGCTAGCAAACAATTTTCTGAAGTTGGGTTCTTAAACATAATGATTTTAATTTAAGCTAAAAAGACGGCACTAGATTTTCGAATACGAATTTGATGGAAAATTACAAAAGACCTCGAAGGTGAGATTGTGAAAGAAAAATTTCTGTTAGGTTGTAGGATGTAAGTAAAAATAGAAAAAAAAATATGAGAGGGAAGGATTACAAACAGACGCGCGTGCACGGCAGGATGAAACGGATGGAATGTAGGGGATCCGCGAGTTGAATCCACGCGGGCGGCCTTGCACGTCGCCTTGCTTGTATTGATCAGCCAACTTGACAGTCCCGTAGCGTTACGACGTGCGCCTTTGCTCACCGATTATTTCGTCGCGCCGACACGCTACACGTCATCGCGCGTCTTTCCGAAATCGATTCCGTTCTTTAAAAAATTATTTAGTACGCATGAAAATTATTTAGTCTATTTTAAAATAAATATTAAAATAATTGTAGCCATGATAAAAAAAGCTTCAGTGTTCGGATAAAAGGTTGAAGTTACGTTATTATAATATAATCTGTTTTAAAGCTTGATTGATGGATCAAAATATTACAGGAATGTAGTCTGGAAACATTATTTAACTCTCTGTCTACTGTACTTGTTCCAATGGACCCGTGTACAATATACGCCATGTTTATTCACTTTGAACTTATATATTTAATAATTTTACAAGTAACATCTTTGTATTACGCATTTTTGGAGTAGGTACATAATTTATTACCCAAGAATTTTAAGTTTAAATAACCACAGTATCTACATACAGTCGGGTCCAATGGACCCGCTCGGTAGAGCGAGGGTTAAAGCAGTAAAAACAAAATTGGGTATTGCACGAAAAACCTCTACATACAAATTCAAAATAAAATGATATTAAAGAGTACTTCTTTTTGAGATAAAAATGGGTTTGTTATCCCGAACTAATAATTTCCTATGAAAATTCAGCAACATTAACTATATTTACTATGTAAAAATGAAAATTCTATTTTATCCGCATTTTGTACCAGCGAGTATAATTTTCACATCGAAATTTGCAAGGAAATACATTAATGTTTGAACGGAAAAATGAAAAAAGTTCTATTTTTTAATATATTATTTAAACAAATGCAAATTTTTGAAATCCATCTCCACAGTTGGTTTCCTCATAAAAAAAGTACGTAATCTTTTAATTTGCACCACTCGTCTACCTTTGCTGGATTCCGGGATATTCGACCAAATATCATCCCCACCGTCTCCTACGAAGAAATACATGTAATATTTTTTCCCAGAACTATGTTATACATAAGTTTTATCAAAATCGGGTATTATCACTTCGACATGGTCCTACGTAAGTTTCCGCACTTATTTGAATTTGTTCCTGTTATGTCAGCTGGCAGTGTGACGTAAGAAAATGCGCATATTTGATTGGTTGAGAAGCGCGCGACCTGCTCGCGTCTGCGCGTGCCTTTATTGCTTTGACAGACACATTGTGGCGCCATACGACAGACTTCTTTACGGTGGCGCCGCTGTACATGAAACATTGTACTAAATAACACGATAATGTTAGGAATTTGTCTGCCTTTTGCTTTGTTGTCGTTACTGCCAATTTTGAACGTGATTTTCATTAATTTTAATTAACACTAACGAACATAAAATACAATTGTTATCTTGTAAATAACGCTCAGGAATAATAAACAAATAGTTATAGTAATATTACTACGGACAAGGAATATTAATATAAAAGATAACAATTGAAATTATTGTAAACATCAATTTTCTTAGATTTCTGCACACTACATATCTAGCTACCTGTGTTTTTTTTCAAATACTATCTTTCACATAACGCAGAATATAATCTGATAAATAAACAGTAATTTACTAATCTAGATAAACATACGTTAATTAACTAAAGCAGTTTTAAGATTAAAAATTAAGAATTTTGTGATAACCGAGCATTCATGATATGTATCCGTGTAGATTTGTACATAAATATCATAACATCTGACAAATAATTCATTATATTTTACATTGGCTATAATTTATGCACGAAAATCATTTTTGCACATGCGCTAATTGTAGCGACGCGCTTTCTAAAGATGCGTCGTGGATAGTTGCAATCGACAATTAACCGTTATTGGCTATTCGCGAAAAATATTGACTAATCGGACAATAGCTGGAAAAAATATATACGAATCAGGTGCAGGCTAGATATCGGTACAAGGTGAATGTACTCTCGTTGACTGAGATAAGGCATTTTCTTTAGACGTCGACCTTGGACGTAACTGGATTGCAACTGTAGTATTTGTGTTATCGAACAGAAGTTCATTGACGTTTCAGAAAATCCAATACAACAGACAAAATAGTTTTCGATGTAAAGTTTAAAATCATAGTAGGAAATCACGGTACAACGTTTATTATAGCCCAACATGTATACAATATTTTTTAAACGTTTATGTTTCGTTAATTTTTATTTATCAAATTTAGAAATCAGTGCAGCGTTCTATTGCTCGACTGATGTATCGATACTTTAAGGGTGAATCTTATTGTTCACGGTTAAATCAACGATTAGTTACCTTGCGTGACAAATAGAAATAGAATGCGGCGAAAGTTCAAGGACCGACCTTTCTCAATGGTCGACGAATGTCCGATACATTCCCTGCAATCCCTAACCTATCTTTGCTAATTTGTACACTGTTTCTGTACTTATACATAGATAGATTTATTTGATAATGTTTATAAGCAATTAATACGATCTTTATCAAATATTATGAATAATTGTTTTTAGTTTTATTTTTGACTTTACTTTCTTAAAGAGTTTTTGCAATCTGTTTGTCTTTATAGACCATTTGTTATTAATAGTAATGATATAACATTAAGGTTTCTTTTTTACATACAAAACTCCGTAAAAATTCAGTTTGTATATGTTTTATCTAGACTTAGATTATTGTATAAATTGAAAATTTTTCACTACTTATTAAAGAGCTTTACGTTTTTATGTTTCAATAATTAAGATTTGTTTTAGAGATTATTAAAATTTTCATATCCGCCAAAAGTCATAATTAAATGTTATAATTTGTCAATAAAATAAGGTATACAGCATGATACGGATGAACGCGTAGTGTTATGCCTTATTATGCTTTATATTATCTGACATTTAAAGAAGCCCAATTAACCTTGAATTGACCTTAACGCCTCCACCTACTAAATTTCCATCTATACAATTTTAATCCTTTAATATCTCAAATCATCTTTTCATTCTATGCTTTAAAGAAATATTAACATTTTTTTTACAGAAACAATTCATGGTCACAAGAACAATTTCTTATTCGTAACAATGAATTACTAGAAAACATAAATTCATATTCGATACTTTGGTATCGAATGTTGTCTCGTTCAAGTAATAAAATGCTTGCCCTCCGCTGCATTGAAAATCACTGGTTATTGAATTACAAAGGGAAGAAGTAAATGAAACGATTAGTGACTGTAAAAGTTACTACCGCTGCTTAAACGCTTCGCGCACTCGGCTTTATTTGTGTATATCAGTGACGGATAACTGCGCCCACGGGGGTACGTTGCTCAACTGGCAAATGACGTACACCTGCGGGCATTGATAGCTAATCAATTGCTCATTTTGAATACCTGAAATTCCTATATTATCAGATCCTTTTAATTTTCTATTTTCATAAACTCTAATTTTATAAATTTGATATGTCTATATTTCTATACATTTTTAAAACACCATGGGTGTGCATTTTATCACTCGTATATGTGTTCAACCTCCATTAAATTAATTTTCATTGAAACAAAATAGGAACCGTATCAAAACATATCTTATGAGTATACAAAAGCGTATACCATTAATAAAAAAGAACTTGTGATTCGGTACAAATAAAATATGTTTAATCATTATTTGATATTTATATTTATTTAATGTCGCAATAATCATTACAGGAACTATAAATATATAATAGAGGTTGTGTGTATGATATGAGCAAACGAGAAATGAGATTTTGCACATTTACATAATCGAGCTAATTATGTAGACATCCATAATATCGTCACAAATTGTCGCTAAGTATAAATTTATTCATTCACAAAACTCTATAACATACCAATATTATATAACAATTAAACTAATATATAGATTCTAATATCCGTTAAAGAGTAAATAAAAAATATTTAAAAATTTCTACTGAAATATTAATAAAAAAATAGAAATCCGATCGGTAATGTTTAATTGAAGAAAAATAAATTACAAGCTACGGTCATAAATACTAAATTAAATTACAATAATAAACAATTTGTATTTATTTCACATTAAACTGAAATCGATATAAGCTTCGAATTAATATTTTGTAAAATGTTCGTAATATTTTTACAACCCTCCATGTTGAAACTTATGACGTAATCTCGGGCCTGCGCGTACTGAACCAAAATTGGTCTACCTAAGGGTGCGTTTACATCCATCGAACAAGAATATTTATTAGCGCTTGTTTAATGTAAAATGTTAAAAGGAAAATATATAATGAAGAAACTATCTACAGTCCTTTTTACGAAATGACAATATCGATTTTGATTGGTGTCGCTACTTTTCAGCAAAATCTATAGCGCGAAATTTAATTGATAAATAATAGTGTATTTCAACTAAGAGGTACAAAGGGTCTAGCTGAAAAAGGTAGTGAAATGTGTCCTTGAGTCAAACGAGAAACCCAATTCGTCAGTTGATAGCATATCTAAAAAAAAACATCTCACACCAAGTTTCAACCCCCTATCTCATCCGTGGGGGTGGTAAAAGGGAAAAAACGAAATTCCAGTTTTTGGCCTATTTTGCCTATTTAATTTCATACAAAAATTCTGAAACATTGAACTCCATGTAGCACATATTATAGAATTTTTTCAGATTTTTTGATCGCAAATTGTGGTTGTGAAAAATCAAAAACCAAAAAAAAATCGAAAAAAAAAAAAAAGGGCGATTTTTTATTGAAGATGTCGAGGTGCTACTTTTATATAAATGTGTTAATTAGGTATTGGTACAACTATTATTCCCTAATTTTTTCAGATTTTTCGGCGAGGTGCGTCGTAGTTAAAAAAATCAAAAACTGATTTTTTCGCGCGAAAAACGAACTTCTACTTCGAATTTTTATGTCTTTTTCCGATAAAATATGTATTAAGTAATTTCAAGAGGATTTACGTTCACACAACTGATTATGGATTACAACAATGGAATTAGCTGGATTAATTAATTTTATATTATGCGAGAATAACCGGCCGAATTTGACAAATACACAAGAGTTTGGAAAAACGCTCATAAAAACCAAACTACAAATGATATTTACATGATTGAAATTGCAACGTATTCGGAACGAAATAGAGAATAAAGCAATGACACTAATTTTTCAATATCAATTGAAAATCATATGAATACCATAATTATAAATCATTACAAAAAAAAAAAACATAAAAATTGAGTTCTCTCCTTCAATACGTTTTTACACATAGGAAAAGGCATCGTTTCATCGTAACTTTATATAAACCACTTAGTACGCATATATAATTTGCATTTCCAATTTATTTTGTAAAAAAATTTATGATGTTTCACACACAAAAATAAAAGATAACTCGATGGTACAGTGCGGGCGACAAACGGATTTTATCTGTTACAAGACAAGTGCTTGGTGTAGGTAATACAACATTGCTGAAACAAGATTATAAATATATTTATGTTATAATTTTGTATATTATTTATTATTATAAATATTGGTAGTTAGTTATCTGGCTATTGCAAATGCGTAACATTTCCTTATTATAACTCACCCAAATCATTTACTTAGCATTGATGTCTACTGATGCATACACCGTGTAACCCTTTATAGCAATGATTACAAATTCAAATTCAATTTTTTACTCTTTATTCAATAATTTTCGGCGCTAGGAGATTATTTAGTTTCGAGTTTTCATCTTATCGCTCCAGCGTAAACAGTCTTGGCACTCACCGGCGTAAAATGTGTAAAAAGTCACACCCAAACCGGTTTCTAAATTCTTTTGCAACAAAATTAGATCATTTATAAATTTATTTTGAGATAGAGTTCTCTCGCAATGCGAATAGTAAAGCTCTAGAAGGTGCGGGCCGATATATCGGCTCTGGCACTTCTCGCCAGTGCAGCAAGAGCCGATATATCGGCCTCCGGCACTAAAAGGGTTAAGGATTTAAACAGTGTTGGTTTATTACTAATTGTCGCTATTTTATTCGCAGACGGACCTCTGCGGCATCAAATGGAGGAAGCTCGTATGGGGCGAAGTAGCCGGCGGTTTTGGGGGCACCCCCCTCGAGGACCCGGTGCTCTCGAGCTTCTCGCGGTGCCTCGCGGGTGACATTCTCTGCGTGTGGCGGCGTGTCGCCGCTACGCCGTCCACCTCCGGCCCGGCAACCGCCTCGGCAACCGGAGCTGGTATCTTCGACCTGGGCATTGCACCCTCGCCCGCACCACCACCCCTTTCCCTTACCGCCGCCAAGGAACTCTGGATCTTCTGGTACGGCGAGGAACCCGATCTCTCCGGTCTGCTGTCACCGGAACTCATTGCGTGTGGTAAGAAATAAAGGTTTCAATAGTTTTATGGAATTCGCGGGAATAGCCTGACCCATTGAGGACCAATCTTCTGTTTAATACTAAATTCCATTACATGTTTTTGGTCAGTTTACATTACCCACATTTCTTATCGTTGCAGCTGTGAAAGGGAATTTCAGAGTTTGACTGTTTCTTCTTTCACTTACAAGAGGAATGCATAGCCTTTCGAACACCGATTTTGCTCAAAGTTTGCATAGTCGTAGAGGACACTAAAAATAATAGTGCGCAACTATAACATACAAAATAGAGAGGATATTTGCATTTAAAGTTTTCATTATCTATTTGTCATCGTTTTTAATTCATAAATAGTAACAACTGGATTGTAGCTTGAGGGAAATTACTAGGTTTACAAAATCTGGAATTACCTGTTTATAAGCCCTTGTGGTAAATTATGATTTTTTTTATTTCTATTTTTTTGTATTTTTTATTAAAGTTAATTAAAATCGGGATATTTTTTATCTGTAATAATAGAAATGAAGAAAGTTACAGTGTTGCAGTGTTTTGGATTCCAAATACTTTTTAATATACAGGGTGTCCCAAAAGTGTTGAAGGAGACGGAAATGGGAGGTAGGTGGGGTCATTGTGAACAACTTTTTCATTTGCAAAAATGTCGTATGGGGCTTCCTTTTTAAATTATTAACGAAAAACACCGACCAATCAGAGTGCAAGAATCGCGCGCACTCGGAGGTAGAAGTGTAAGCCCGAGTTATAATTGGCCGTGGCCGCGATCGAATCTCGTGGCGCGCGATTCTCGCGCTCTGATTGGTCGGTGTTTTTCGTTAATAATTCAAAAATGAAGCCTCATACGACATTTTTGCAAATGAAAAAGTTGTTCAGAATGACCCCATCTACCTCCCATTTTCGGCTCCTTCAACACTTTTGAGACACCCTTATATTATTCTAATCATTGTAAATGAATTGTAGATTCCATCCGTATTCTTTTAAAAATAATAAAATGATAGAAACAAATTTAGTTCAGTAGAAAGTTCAGTAGAGGAATAATTTATTGTCATTTAATTTTCCTGTTATGGATTTAAAAAATTAATTTTTTTTTTAGTTGATAAAGATGGCGAAAATGCATATATCTTTTACCTTTTCAACTTAATAGTTTTCCACCAACTTATTATTACTGTAAATTTGCATTACAACAATTTTAAATGTCAATTTCATCTTGATTTTGGTAACACGCGCCATGGTTTTTCAAAATTATTGCTTTTAGTAACTTTTACAATTTCAATAAATCTGTACGAAATCGATGTTTCAAAGATTGAGCACTTCACTTGTTAGATTTCAATTTCATGAAATTCTTAATATAAATAATATTTATATTAATACCGTAAACACGTAATTGGATCAGTAGTTTTACTAATTAATGATAAGTGTTTTGTAGAATAAATGGCCAGTGTAATATGTAATTATAGAAGTAATTTTGTCTGCTGTAATATAATGTACTATAGGTTTGTTCTTTAGATTATATCTCATGTAATATACTAACCTAACTGACTCTCTGTTTGAAATTTATAATGACAAGCTATTGCATTAATGAATGTATTATTGTAAATAGTAATATTCATTTACAATTCTTGGTAAAAACATTTAAACTTACTGATTCAATAAATATTAGACTTGTGAACTGATTTCTTTTTAAATCACGGAGATTCTTTTTATATTTTTAATGTATGAAGTGGGCTTATGTAAAACATTATAATATGGCTTTTAAATAATACCACAAACAGATATACATATATAATTCATTTATATATATCTCCAACATTTGGTAGCAAATAAACTATTACTATGAAATTTTTTATAGTAAATTTCTTGTTCTTTACTATATAAATTTGTACAGAATAACGACCCGTGCATTATTTTACTGATTGGTCCTTAATGGGTAAACACTTTAATTATTCCCTTATCTATACATATATAACACATCAATTTTCCCATGAATAATAACATTACTTATTCAATTATACATAGATACTTCAATACACATATTTACAGCAAAGAGTATTGAGTACTAGAAAAATAGTAGGTTCGGTGTGTTGAAAATTGTCAAACCGACTCCATAATATGCATTTATACTCTATCGCAAAATGTCCTGATTACAGTCTATAAAATTTCAGAGTGAATACAGCCAATAACTATGTTAATTAGAATAAATGAATGTGGAAAAGTATGGATGTGATGTCAGTAAACATGAAGATAATTTTGAATGAAGTTGCAAGGAGAAGAAGAAATAAGAGAAGAGTGTAAATAGAATTAACAAAGTCGCATGAAACATTGATATGCTTGGTGTACAAATTGAAAAGTTTATAACAGGAATGATCTTTGTTATTTTTGGTTTCATGTCAGGAAAAAAACGTAATATTCTAACATTTTCTGTTGTTTTACTTCAGTAAATTTTAATTATTATCTGACAATGCATTACATATAGTTGGCGTTTTATCTGTAATTAAATCATAATAGTTTCAAACTTCATGGCTACGGTTTGGAAAAAAATATTTTCAAATTATATTGATATAATAAACAACTAAACGTTTAAAAATATAAATATTATATTTATGAAAGCTAAGATACTGAATTTTACTCTGATTCATTTTTTACTGCAAGTAAGTCCATTTTGTATTAAAAATATTAATGAAACATTTTCATGATACTTTAAACTGAATTCCTTGTTTTAAATTTATATACTATAAGTGCTGTTTTATGATACTTTTATGTTATGAAATTGTGCCAGCATTTTTTGCACTTCTAAGTCGGCCGTTTAGCATACAAATAAATATCCTCTGTTACGGCGATATCAAAATATATTACCTTAGATTCAGTTTAACTTGTGCAAATAAATTAGAGTAACTTTGAAAATTTGGAACAAAAATCTCCATTGACACGCAATATTCACTTCAAGTATTTAGTTTAGAATCATTGTCATTCGTTGTTTAAATGTTGCAATTAAAAAATTACATACTGCCAAAAACTCTAGGTCCAAAATTTTAATCAGTTTTTGTATTAATAGATCATGCGATTAAAATAGCATATGTAAGGATATTCGTAATAATAGGAACTATCAACATGTATTAGGTTGGGGAATAAGTTCGTAGCGTTTTTATCAAAGACTCTTATTTAAACAAAAGATTTACAAGTACATATAATATACTGGTACATTATATATATAATTATATATAACATAATTATAAATATATATATAATAATTATAATAAATTATATATATAATATAATAACAGGTATGTGAGTATACCTCTTTCTACCAAAACCAGTCATTCTGATTGGTGTTTAGAAACAGTGCTTGGTGGGATTTCAATTCTATATTTACTTTTAAATAAAAAGTAAGTATTTATTTACTTAAAAAAAATGTCACATGCAATAGGAATTTCGAATTGAAATTGTAAGTCATTTTGACTAGTCTGGTAAATCTAGTGTGAATCAATTATGTATTCGACAATTAGCAGAGTTTTTTTAGAGAAGAAAGAGCTCTATTAAATGTATATTATACACTTTGTCAAACAGCAAAAAAATCGTTGTAAAATAAAAGAAATTATAAAAACGCTACGAGGTTATACCCCATCCTAATAAAAGCTTAGTAAAATTTAAGGAGGACACTTGGGATTGTTTTTTGATGAAAAAGTAAATTTCTCTTTGATCAGGAAATTGGAAGCGGTGTCGTGATTCTGGTGAACGTTGTAGAGAATCTCGTACGCTTTTGTTTTGGAGAAAGAAGGTGTGCAGCGCGAGCAAAGCGGTAACGCAAGCTAGACCGTGTTTCTCAGCATAGGGTCGCTGAACCATGGGTACTTGTCTGCAACTCGCTGCGATGCAACGCAAGGTTCCATGATTGTACGTTGCAAGAAATGCACCAATTGCAGAACCAACTAGCAAACCGTTAGTTCTGAATGAGCACATCGTTTAAAACGATTCGAAACGGATGACAATTGTACTAAATTTTACGTATGGTTTTAGTAATTCGCTCATTATTATTGGTATTGTACACTGCGAAGGATGCACCAGTGACCAATCGTTAATCCTGAACGAGTTTAAAATTTAAGCTTTTTTTATTATTAACACACTTATGAAATTCTTCCAAAATTTTGCTATTTGTACAAAATAATGATATTTTAATATTAATAAAATTTCGAAACCGTACCACAACGGAAATGAATGCTTTTAAAATCATAATATTTACATTTCGTATTTAAATATTCTCGGATTTGGAAATGTAGAAATGTCAAGTTTGCAAATATATAATATCATAACAACCAATTTAATTGTTGAAAGAAATTAAAAAAGGAATAATGTATATAGATAGAGAATAACCTCAGTCTATAATTGTTTTGTGAATATTGAAAATCGAGAATTATTGTACGCCAAGAGTGATTTTTTTTTGAATGACTTTGAAGCTACCGATAATACTTTCGTTTCTTTTTTGTAATACTTTCGCCGTTTAAACTGTTATGATCGAGTTCAGTGATTTCCATAGGATTATTCATCATTATATATTAATAGTACCTCCCAAGCACGATGAGAATTATCATTATTTCCGTTTGAAGCGATTTCATTCGGTAATAATTAGCTCATTGTTTGTTGTAACAATATCCAGTCGTTTTGTGTTAGGAATTGTGATGAAATATGTCATAACTCCCGTTATACGTTAAGTTATAAATTAAAGGAATATAAGCGGAATATTTTGGATATTTTTACGTTATAAATTTATATTTCGATCTGTTAAAAATTTACGACGATTCAAAATGTTAGTTTCTTTTTTATTGTTTGCGTTTAGTATACCTTATTGAAATATAATACAAAGTAATGTGAAACGTTAGAACCCTTTGAGTTTTCTCGGTCAACGTTTCTTTGTCTTCTACGAACTACCCAATCGCCGACGTGACTCGTCGTAACTTTATACTCGAATTGCGTTACTTTCACGGTGGAATCAGCCGTTTCTTTTGACCGGCTGGAATGGGCATTGCCTCGATCCGATGAAGAAAGTAGATCGCGGGAAAACAGCAGAAAATCTACATGTTTCTACGGGGTGTTCGTCTGAAGTCAAGATAGCCCTTTATTTTGCTAACATATTGGGGTTACAAAATATTGCATATATGATAATTGTATGGTACAAAGAGAAAAATTTGTTGACAATGATGAATTTGTCCTCTTACATTATTATTATTTAAGATATGAATGTCAAATTCTTTTCGGTACTGTACAGCTTTTGAAAGAACTTAAAATTGATCAAAATCCTTATGTAATTTAGATTATAAAATCCTTACATTCTTTAAGTGAAATTCTTTAAGGACATTGGTCGCATGTCTAATTTAACACAAAATAGGGAATTAATTTTTTTTTTTTAATATTTGTTATATAAATTGTTGTATGGCTTCACTTTGCAAAGTTTTTAAGAAATTACATTTAATTAAATACAGTTTTTGCGAATTTCCAAAAGAATTCACCACAAACTGTACAAGATCTGTTTCTTTAAAATGAGACTATATATTTTTCTGTTGGTCATCCGACAGAGCTTCCCAAAATAAATTTGTTAATCTTCAATATTTTCAGTTAGGACCACATAAAAATGTACTTCATATGGTTGAAAGTGTTTTCTACACTTTTGGTTTATTACGATCGAACTGCAGTTATTACTTTTTAGCTAAACGTGGCAATCTATGCACTCTTTTAACATCTCTCCTGTAGAAAATAATGGACTATCGAGAATTGCCGTGAACACTCCGTAGAGTAAGATTCGTGCTTCCGTTGGTAACGGGAAACTGATAAAACGAAAAGAATTAAAACTATGTACTTACACTACAGAAATGTCTTGCAAACAAAAAAAAAGTAAACATTTGATCATATGAATCATTATAGTGGTTATAATATATCGCTTAAAAAAATGTTATGTAATGTTTGTAATAGATAACAAGCTGTTAGTAGATAAATATAAAAATCATCTTGAGCGTTTTTCCTTTTTTATAGGATTATATTATTTATCCAACGCAAATATAGTAATAACAATATCTTTATTTGATATTACTTATTTAACTTTAGGAATGTTTTAGTCTATTAATAACTGATTAATTATTATTTACTGTAATTTCAGAAAGTGAACAAGGTTCTTGGGAAAACGGATTATCGTACGAGTGCCGGTCACTTCTTTTCAAGGCTCTGCATAACTTGATAGAACGGTGCTTACTGTCTCGTGATTTCGTCCGGTTAGGAAAGTGGTTCGTACAACCTTATGATGGATTCGAAAAACACCGTTGCAGTAGGTATGTTTTTTCCATTTTTTTTTCTTCTATAATACTTGTTGCTACTATAATATAATTTAATTGTAACTTTCTAAGGCATTGATGTAAATAATTTGATTATTATTTACAGTAGTCACTTGTCGTTCTCGTTTGCATTCTTTGTTCATGGAGAGAGCACGGTGTGCGCTAGTGTGGATGTTCGGCAGCATCCTGCTGTACGGCATCTCACCAGAGCTTGTTTACAGCGCACCCAAACCTCCCAATCTGGTGTTAAAGGTAAGCATGCAGACTGAATTAATAGAATGAAAGAATTACAGTATATAATGTTAAAAGTTGCTGAAGATAGTGATTGTTCAATCATGTTGCAGTGATTCTGGCTCCTTACGGACTAGCAGGTACATTAACGGGCCCAGTGGGTCGAACTGACAGTCAACTTCTTGAAGAGTGGAAACACTTTTATCCAATCAATGGCAGTAATGTAGAGGCAGGACTTCCGCCTCTCGTTGAAGTGCTCGTGGGCGGTGTTCGAATGCGTTATCCTTCTTGTTATGTCCTGGTCACAGATATGGATGATACTCCGCCTGATACTCCTCTTTCGCCACCAAGTAGTCCTGCTAGTTGTGAACATCCTCTCTTAGGTCAGCAGGAACTACGAGCAGCTACAGAATTACCGGAACGTGTATGGGCAGAATGTACTTTGAGTTCTCCGATCTCTGCTTCCAAGACAGAATCTTCCACAGAAGCTGGAACTTGGACCTACATTGATCCAACACAAAAGTCTTCCTGTACCTGTTCGAAGTAAGTAATTTTGGAGTAGTCTTTACTAAATGATTTAACTATTACTGCATTGCACATAACATATGGAATTTAAAGTGATAATAAAATAAGTTTATCTATTCACTTTTACAAATTATAAAAAGAGAAATATACTACTCTAGAAGAAATTTCAAATAACATTGGTAGAAATAATGCAATGCAATAACAGTCCTAGTAGTAATAACAATAGTTATGTTCACTGTTAGAATATTAAATAAAAGTAAACGTACAAAATGTACTGGTTTATTAGATTTTCAAAGTACTATTTCTTTTGCACATTTATTAAGTGTAGCAGTAAATATTTATTTCCTCCAACTGCATTCTATGTTTATCTGATAATATTTAGAATAGTATTGCCCACAATTATTATTTATTCTGTCTGCATGTTATAGCACAATTTATGAAACGTAGATTCTTTAAAATGTTGCAATACAGGTGGTAATTTGATTAATGCCTGCTGCAATATATGCATGTAAATTTAGTTTTTAATGATGGCGCGAATGCAATTGTTTCTTTAAAATTAGTCCTTTTATTCGTACAACAGAATTTTCCTATATTAAAAACTACCGTAAAATGTAAGGTTATCTACATCCTAAATAAGTATATAATAGTAATGGTGAATTAATACCATAATAAAACTAAAATTAAGAAATAATATGCTTAAAGTAAAAGAAGAAAATGTAACTTTCCAAACTAAAGAATCAAATATATCAAAATAAAGAGTATATACATTCTCAAACAATTGTAAACTAATGCAGGTTTTAACAATAATACAGATGTTAAATATAAATTAAAGTACTTCTTAAGTAATATAATAGCAATTACAGATTAAAGCAGTTTCTGCTTCAGAAATTAATCAATCAGAACAATTAAAATAAGTAGATTATATGAAAAAACGAGATGTTAAATACGTCGGTTGCAGGTATGCAACCCCCGGGGGTTGGAAGAGCCTGGCCTCCTCTCAGGTTCAGAGGGAGAGAGTAGATAAAGGTGGACGGAGGGTCGTACCGTTTCATCGACGCTCTACCACCCAGTGGGATGCTTGCCCCTCTGTCCCTGCTAATGCCCCCAGGTGGGTAATTTCTGCCCCGATATCAACCAGGAATCTTTGTTCATCTTAATTAATCACTGCAATAATGCTAATTTCATTTGATCATTATGGTACCATAACGTTATCTTTTAATTCACATTGCTTCTGGAGGCGCCGCCATTTATCTAGTTATACAAGTAACTAAATCTAATTGCACGTACAACACATTAATCAAACTTCATTGTACATTTTTTTTCTTTTTTCTTATGGAGGGGAGGGAGCTTATTATCAGCAAAGTTAAGAATATTAACTTTTGTAAATGATACATAAGAGAAAGAGCAAACAAAGTGAATCTCATTCCTTTTTCGCTGCTAGGAAAATTCAACTAGTATGAGTATTTCACTCATTCTTCTATAAATGGGATATATTACATATATGAATTTACCAATATAAACTGTAGTAAGTACATTAAAAGTATTATAAAAATGACAAGTTCCTATATAAAAATATCGTGTAATAATATTAATTGGCTTTATTTCTCAATTACTGTTTTATACACTTAATCATTATATTGTGATGTTACCATAGAAAAATGTATGTTTTTATGTCTGTTTTTAAAATTTTTCTTTTCTCGTTGCTCAGTACTTATTTTTCATAAAGAATGTTTTGCACGCATTTTGGAAAACAGTATTCATTATAATTTCAGCACATTTTCTTTAGCTTTTATTTCTGTTATTAATTTACTGTTCATATTAGTGTTGCATTTGAACATATTGTAGTTTATGTATTAACTACAATCTTAACAATACTTACTACTCTAATATTTCATGACACGCCAATAACCATGTTAAAAATAACTACATTATAAAAGATACTTTTCATAAATAATGGGATGGTTGTAAATAATATCATAAAATATACTCTTTATAAAAATGTTCATGGTGCTAGTTATGCTTTCATCATTCTTTTTAATTTAGCATGAATCTGCTTATTGGTACAAATTATGTTCATTAAATTTGATACAATCTAATTTGAATATGTGATTTACTGTAAACAGGTCTGTGTTGAACAGAACAGAAGCGCCAAGCACACCGCCAGGAGGACCTCCTTCTTATTCAAGGGGACCACCAACAGGAGGAGATTGTCTACCAGTTCCATCTGTTGGCTCACCAGGTTCCCCAGCACCTTCACCTCTTCCAACTCCACATTCCGAGCCAGCATCGGTTCCACCAGCAGAACCTACAATGCCTACTCTCAGTCCTCAACCACCGCCCAGTCATACAAACACTGCCCCACCATTAACTCCATCTCAAGGCCCAAAGTCAACTTCTTCTGCATGCAATAATCAAGTACATAGTCCAGCTCCTGGACCAACATTAAAACGACCAGTTTTAGCCTCTAGAGAATGTGAGGATATATATTTAGAAAACGAACAGTCATTACCATGGCTCTATGATTATTCTACACAAGAAGCATGGCTCAATCATCCTGTGAAACGTTTTAAGGAATCAAATAGCAGTCCAGTTAACGTGCGGAGCAATACTTTATATCCACCAATGAATTCTCAAACTCCTCAATCTCAGACTCCAAAATTAGAAATTAAGCAAGAACCAAATGTCGGTGTTGTAAGTAGTTTTTCTTATTCTTGCAGACGGTTGCTTATCATTTCATTCATATCATTTCATTAACATTTAATAGGGAGATTGCATTGGAAGAAGAACGGATCCCTACGAGTTTGACGTAACTGGCGAAGAAAACGGTACAAATGTTGATGGACTTAGGCGGCAAAGAGATGATCCAACCAAACCGGGATCTTTATTTACCAGCGAAGGTCTTCAGGCATCCTATAAAGACTTAGATCAAATTTTTGACAATTCCGATCCTGATACTTCAAGCGACGAAACTGTACGTGTGCTACTCTTTTTATTTGATAAGGTTTGATATCGCTTGAACGTTAAAAAATATGCAATATATTTTACAGAACATGAACCAGCCTCAAGTACAAACCCCACCGGAGTCAAATAGATCCAGTGGATTACATGAAGAAACCAGAATAGATGCTAATAACAGACATAATAATCGAGGTGTAGGAGTGTTGCGACCAGAAGAACTTTCAAAAATGTTTCCTACACCACCATCTTTGGAGCATAATCCCGTTGCTTCACCTTGTCCGTTAAGCGACCCTCTGATGGACCAGACGGAACTTTCTGTACCTCAACGACCACTTAGGCATCTCCCTGACATCTATCCAAATATGGGATCCCCTCAAGAAGAGCCAATCGACGATTGGTCCTATGTGTTCAAACCCACACCCATCTGTAAAATGGTTGGTTCTTCCAAGTATGCTCCTTTAACAAACTTACCCAGCCAATCTTTACCGCCCGTTACACTGCCATCGCACTGCGTGTACAGACCTTCTTGGCAGTGCAATCCTACTTCCAACAATACAGATAAACCGCTTCCACCAACCAGACCTGGCTCGGTACAGCAACAGCCTCCTCCAAGCCCAGCGCCATTAGGAGCGCCGTATCGCTCGGCAACTATTTCCGGACGACCACCACCGCCGCCGTATGATCAACCAAGTCCAGCCACGTCCACTACTTCTTCGTATTTGAACAAAAACCTGAACAGTATTGAGGCAGATACGCCGGGACCTACTCGTGCACCAGAATCGAACTCTCTCATAGTGAATATTCTTTTGGGCGATACTGCGCTCAATATCTTTCGCGATCATAATTTCGATAGTTGCAGTCTTTGCGTGTGCAATGCAGGCCCAAAAGTTGTTGGCAATATCAAAGGCGCGGATGCCGGTGTGTATTTAACGCACTCGTGGTCAGGCGGTGCTTTATATCAAGATGACGATCAGATCAGGTGTAGCTGTGGCTTTAGTGCAGTTGTGAATCGACGGTTAGCTCATAAAGCAGGCCTGTTCTACGAAGATGAAATGGAGATCACTGGTATCGCAGAAGATCCAGCCGAGAAGAAGAAATCGTCCTTGGTCGCTGTTGCGTGTGGAAGTAGTAAACCATCAGAAGGTTTAGACGTGATACCACCTAGTGTGTTAGAGTTACTCAGAGAACAATGTCTGATCGTGCAAAGCTCTGCGAGTAGTCTGTACAGAGCGTCTAAGATCTACGCCGCGATGAAAAGTTATCCGATGCTTCCGCCAACCGTGAATACGTTGGAGTTTAACGACGGAAACGAAGTGTCATTAGCGGCTCTCGATCAGGGTAAAATTGATGGTACGCACAATGAAAGGACTAATCGTGTGAATGGTGTGCATCGTTGGGTGTTTCTTAGAGCTAAAGGTCCTCAATGCAGTGGTGATATAGTACGAATGATGAGAGCTTTACAGCCGTTGTTGCAAGACGCGGTACAGAAAAAATGTACCACCCGAATGTGGGAGGCACCGTACACCGTCGCGGGTCCTCTCACTTGGAGGCAATTCCATCGTTTAGCTGGTCGTGGGACCGACGATCGCTGCGAGCCTCAACCAATACCCGCGTTGGTTGTTGGATACGATCGTGATTGGCTTTCTTTGTCACCTTATGCCCTAAGTTACTGGGAAAAATTACTTCTAGAACCGTACGCAGGACCCAGAGATGTTGCCTACGTGGTTGTTGCACCTGACAGCGATTGTGTTGTCAATAAAGTGAAATCATTCTTCCGTGAACTATCGACCACATACGAAGTAAGTGATCGGTGTTATAGCATCGTCATATCGAAACACATTTTCTGTTTCAATTGTAAATTTGCTGTGTTTCTTCAGATCTGTCGGCTAGGAAGGCATACACCTATCTCTAAAGCACTACGCGACGGCATTCTTCGTGTGGGAAAATCAACTGCGCAAAAACAGGCCAAACAACCGATAGACGACTGGTTTAAACTTTTAGGTGAAAACCAATTAGGAGAATTGTTGCGATTGTATGCTCAAGTCTGTAATCATCGATTAGCTCCATATTTAACACAAGTCATACAAGACCGAAGTTTATTAGATCCTGGAGATTCGCAGTCGATCAATAATAAACAACAGCAACAAGCAATTCCTGTTACTGATACGATGCCAGCCACGCCCGATGTAATGACCAATAAACCTGAATCTGTTGGTATGTTTCATTGTAGAATAAAATTTTTATTTGAATTACTAACGTTATTACTTGTGTAAAACGATTTTAAAAAAATGTGTACTTGAATTGTAATTAGTTTTCAATTCTAATTGGGTAAATTATACAATGACGAAACTTCAGATTAAAATAATTTAAAACGGTTAGATTTATTTAATAAAATTATTTTTGAAATTAAAAGTACGTAAAAGTTGATTTAAGGTGATGATAGGATATAGTAATTCGAACTTTTAATATAATTGATTTATGAGGAACACTTATCATGATATCTATAAATTACACAATAATTTCATATTGATTTAAGGAATAAAACATGGACTGTTTCATAGTTTTTGCTAATTAAAAAAGAAGTAATACAATACTTCATATCACTTGAAAACATAAATACATATTCAACATGTAATTCTTACAAGTATTGTATGTTCACTTAGAGTATTTTCAAGATAAATATATTCAAAGAGTTTGCAGTACTTTACATTATATTAACAAATTAATGTATATATACTGCATTGTATTTATTACTGTACATACGCAATACATCTACAAAATACATAAGCAGTAATATAAATTTGAATCCAAGCAATTCTAAACGTTTATAGAACCGGGATAGTAGATTAAGGGACTTATAAGAAACAGAAATTTCATTTTTAACAAATTTATAAAATAGACATAAATATAATATTTATATAATATTTATATATAAAAATTTAAATTTCACAAAAAGAAGGATGTAATATTTGTACACTAAATCTGGTAAACATATGTATTTTACTTTAAATAATTGAATGTTCTCAAATTTATTTAGTGTTTTATGAAATTTCACTGTCACACTCTTGATACTCTGTTTATATTTAAATAACACATTTGCTAACATCTCATGTAAATGCATAACTAACTACAACACTTTTGCTGTAACGGATACATGTAAAATGGTATATTTTCAGAGGGAGAAAATCCTAGAAGTGAAACTCCATCGTCGAACTCCGCAACAAATTCTAATTCCAATGCCGGAAATACGACACCAACTTCTCAAACTGCCACCATACCCACTAATACCACGTCAGGTCCAGATGAAGAGGAAGTCGAACCTCCAGCTATAGTCGTTTATCTTGTAGAACCGTTCTCACTAGGAGGCCCTGAAGATCCAGATCGTCGAAGACTTGCGATTTTAGCATTGCTACGTGCATATTCAGCTGCAGTCAGTAGCATGCCCGAAAGCATTAGATCCAATATCAACGTCCAGGTAAGATTTAAATATTTGTACGATCAGTTCAAAATATTAACCCTTTGTACTTTTCTTTGATACAATATACCGTAAAATCAGATGAATAGGAAGAAAGCTTCAGATAAAATTAAATAATTATTACTTGACAGATATCTATTTTTTCGTTTTTATAACATCTTAAAGCTGCTAGAAACAACATAATCCAATATTTAGGTAGCAAATTATTGTTATATTATTGTAATTGCTACACTAATTGGTCAGGACGATCCAATTAGTTGCATACATTGAAAATTCGTTATAAGCAAATCTCTTGAGCCCGCACTTTCGCTTATATCGTATATGTCATATATTGATTGATGATTCCTAAACGTAGAAAAGGATACCGCGCGAAGGAGACGTTCGAACGACAGAACATAAACAAACAATAACATGTCGGTGGCACTGTCCTAATGCAAGAATGCAACATATTTGTGACATTTTCCTAATTAAAAGGAGACAATTAAAGTTTCTTTTTCACTCGTGTTTCTCCTGTTTGTTCAAAACTTATTATTATCAATTAAACCAGTAACTATAGTTAAAATAATATCATGTTTGATCTCATTTGAATCCGGAAATTTGTGAAAAATCTGTTTGTAAAAATTTGATAACATATGTACTGTCTCACAGATATACTCCAACCAGAATCATATTACATTTCCTGAGTATGTTAAAAAAGACTTAAAAGTGGCTTAAAAAGGTTATAAAAGTTATTATAAACTTCAGTCGTGGGGAAAAAAACCTTGTGAAATAGTTCATAACCAGTGTAACATTTGTCCATTTCAACAAAATAATGTTCTGCTGTGAAACTTTCTTCTGTCACAAAGTAAACAAAGTGATCACGATGTTCAAGTTAGGACACTTTGTATACTATGTTAAATATACGTATTTCATTTTTAATACCACATTGTACATTAAATATCATGAAGCTGTGTGATTCACAATTTTTACAACTGTAAGTTATAAAAATTCTTGTTACAACATGTTACAGAGGATTAATATTTATTTTTATCGCCACTGTTACATTACGAAACAATGAACTACCTAACTTTTTATTTTTGTTCCCAGTTAATATCCTTGGAAAGTGTAATGGAATTAGGGCGAGCTAGGGAAAGGCGCAAGATACAGGACGAGATGAGAGCTTTAGCTTTAAACGTCTTTCTGCAGGGCCGCCGATTGTTAAACCATAACTCCACGGTAAAAAGTCTCACTGGCTTTGGTACCGCTGCTGCCGCAGATCTTTTCCTTAAGAGTAAAGACGTAAGACTCCGTTTTGTATCTCTTGTATTCGATGGATCTCGTAAAATAAAATCGTCTCGCGTTTAGTAAAATGACGGTAGTAATGAAAAAAGAACATATACATCGGGCGTCGAAATGAATTATTTTCAGTCATGTAGTAATATTCTTGCCATTGTGCAACAGGAACGGAATCGAGCACCGTACCGATTATACGCACCTGCCTACGTTTTGGCTCCACTACGGGCAAAGAGTGAAGCTCCGGAATCCTTTGGCATCGCTGGACCAGAAGAATGCGCGGTTCTTTACCTGAGTTACTGTCTCAGCGAGGATCAGTCTTGGCTGCTTGCTGTTGCCACCGATGACAGAGGCGAGATATTTGAAACAGCTACCATTAATATCGATATACCTAACAGGAAAAGAAGGAAACGAGCGTCAGCCAGACGAATCGGATTGCAAAAATTAATGGATTTCATACTTGGTGTGATGTCTCAGGGTGTAAGTGTATGTTAAAACTAATCATTTATTAGTAAAATACAGCACTCCTAATAAAATTGTGGAATGATTAAAATTATTCTAAAGAGTATGCCTTTATTCTATAGGTACAACCGTGGAGATTAGTAGTGGGCCGTGTGGGTCGTATTGGACATGGTGAATTGAAGGGCTGGAGTTGGTTACTATCCCGAAAAGCACTTCTCAAAGCTTCTAAACATCTAAAAGAAATATGTGGCCAGTGTAGTCTTTTATATCCGTCAGCGGCACCTTGTGTGCTCAGCGCCTGTTTAGTTTCGCTTGAACCAGATTCGACACTTAGGCTGATGGCTGACCAGTTCACACCCGATGAGAGATTTAGCCAAGCATCGGTAAACTGCCAATTATCCACACCACAAGATGTTACATGTACTCATATTCTCGTCTTTCCTACATCTGCAACCACTCAGGTACATTTTTTCAATTATTTCGTTCAGACGGAGCACGATAAAATGTCAATTAATGAAAAACATAAAGGTATATTTCTATCTTAGAAAAAACGTATCCTTGCCATTTCTAAATTTTACATTATTTTTTTTCTTTAATAAAAATATTAATAATTATTGTTTGGTTTATGATTATCTATGAGGATATCATTTCACTTACATTTTCTTTAATCGACGTTTTATTGTGTTTCATAAGTTGGTTTTATTTTTATTAGAAAATCTTCGTTCCTTACATTAAATATATGGAAGAAATTATTATACTAATTATACATTGTTATGCAATATTATTACACACTGATAATATTTGCGCTTCTGAATGATTCAGGTAATCTTAAGATATAATTTGTTTTAACAAAAATATTATTTAAAATAATTTTCAATAGTATAATTCGTAAAGATTAACGACATTTATGTTTTGTATTGTACGAAAAAAATGAAAACTAAATATATTTTTGTGGTTTTATGTTTCGGTTATATCAGATTTTGAAAAAATCTTATGCTTAAAAATAAATGCATTAAAAATGTATAATTTCATTTTATAACTATGTTAAAGTTCTTAAATGCGACCCTTTTTGTTGCTACAGTCATCACAGACTGCATTTCAAGAGCAACACATTAATGGACCAGATTTAGGGGATGATGAACTATTTAATGCACTAAATGATGATATGCCTGAAGGCATGGATGCTATGGGCGATTTCAACGATATCTTCAGTGTATGGCCGGAAGCAGGCGCAGGTGGAGGACAAAGCCCTGGTGGTAGTCCACATCGTCCCGAGGGATCCCCACTAGGTGGAGACGGTGGTGGCTCAGGTTTAGGGAATCATGATGGTCCTGGTAGTCCATTTCCATGTAGTAACACACCAAGAGTAAGTCAAAATTAAATCAGAATCAGAAATACATTAAATGTAATTTTGAATTTCAAATAACACAGTTACTAATTCATTCCAATTCTGCCTTTAATCACGTTACTGATCTAAAAATTATACAGTTTTACCATAGTACTTTTAATTACTAGGTAGCAGTTGCTGAGCAGGCAGAAGAAGTTGGGACGCTATTACAGCAACCACTTGCTCTTGGTTATCTAGTATCTACTGCACCAACAGGGCGAATGCCACCATGGTTTTGGTCAGCTTGTCCCCATCTTGAGGGTGTTTGCCCAGTGTTCTTGAAGAATGCCTTACATTTGCATAGTCCAGCAATACAGCAGAATAGTGACGATCTGTTGCAACAACAAAGTGCTCTCACTGCTCATCCATTAGACTCGCAGTATACCACCGATGTGCTCAGGTTTATGTTATTGCTTTTAATAGTTTAGATTTTGTTTTCTTTAAAAATTACAATTTGTGAAATATCAAATAATAAACTTACCGATTATAATTCACTTTTGACGCACGCACTATACAGCGTTTCAAAATATATATATATATGTAACTAATTTAATTTAATATTTTGCTGTTTTTGAATGAAAAATTTAATTTGCGGCATAATTTAAAAGTATTCTATACAAGTGAACAGTATGAGATAATTGATGGACCAATATTTATTGTTGTATCTTTCAGATATGTACTGGAAGGATACAATGCATTATCGTGGCTCGCAGTGGATGCGAACACGAAGGATCGGCTATCCTGCTTACCAGTGCACGTGCAAGCGCTCATGCAGCTCTACCATGCAGCGGCAGCTCTCGTCTGACCCACACCCTCTTTCTTCGTAGTGCAGTATGTGCACCTCTTTCACGCACTCCTTTACCATACCGTCACTTGGGGCTTTACGAGAGCAACTGGTTTCCTACATCCGTCTTCAACTGTATGTTAGAGACCTTGAGGTTCTCTGGATAACTGGGAGAGAACGATCCTTCGATTACATAGTTAATAATTCTCCGATGCGTAACACCGAGATGTTTTTCCTCGCTCGGGTTCTCGTTTTTTTTTCTTTTTTTAAATTGATACAACGCGCTATGATAGTCACATCGCGAGTAATAACTTAATAAATGACTCGATGATTATCGGTGAATAGTAAATTCTTTTTAAAATTTTTCTATTTCTGTAATTTGGAAGGTGGAACAAAAATGAAACGATGAATGGATTGTACTTTGTGTTTTACCAATAACCACAACGATAAAGAAGAGAATAGAAAAGTTAATTAACGACCATATAATTGCCGCATACCAAATGCAGTCTGATGAATGAAAGTTAATATTGCATGTGAGAAACTGGTAGTACGAATGGACACGCGAAAGAACTAAAGAGAGAAAGTAACAGAGAGAACGTGGGAGAAGAAGAGCGAATGCGTGTATAAACGAAGAAAAACGGGGAAACAAAAGAGAGCGCGTTAAAAGAAGTTAACTTTCAATTGCCTCTCTATCGGTAGATAGTTCAATTATGAATCAGAATCTCTAGAAAATTACGTAACCAAAACGTTTTTAATTGTAAATTGAATTTTGTACAAAGCTTTTATTATTAATAACGACGAAGTAATATAAATGATATTACGTTGTTTTTTAATTTTATATAGATGATATAAATGAAAAAAAGAAGAACGGAAAGGGAGGCGACACTTCTTTTTTACAAGTAAAAAATGCCTCGTACAAGCCCCTGGTGTGAGATAAGTACGACAATTATATAATATTATATTATATTATATTATGCTCGGCGCGGCACTGGGTCACTGTTATCATGTTTCCTGGACCCGTTAGCGCAATTTTTCGATGCTGTTTGACAAATTTTATTCGAATTAGGTGACCTCTATATATTATACATACATTAATAGTGTAAAATATTGTTTTTAAATAATTTATGAAGTGAGAGACATCGCCGAGATATTAGATAATTGAGAATGAACAGAGGGAGCGAGCAAGTAAAACAGAAATGAGAAGAAAAAGGAGCACAGAGAGGTTTGTTCCCTGCAATTTAGGAAAAAAATTATTTAACAGACAAACAAATGAGCAAGTGAACGAAATGAAAAAGTATATAAGGAAAAATAAAAAGACAAGAGATGAGAATACAGGGCGCGTCTGAATGGAAGCCAATGATGGCTAATTGCGTCAGTCGCATAGTACAAATATGACTTGTACATAGCAACCCCGAATCCTCTCCCCTTATAAAGTTAATTGGTTAATTTACTCACACACCACACTCACATTGTATCTATAGTATTTATTATCTGGGTAGAACATCATTATTGGGATTATTATTATTAATTATTAATTATTATTATTATTACCATTATTATATTAATATTACGAAATACAGTTTTATGTGTATATATAATTATATACCTCATTTCACACGAAACGCGATTGTCTTACAGTTCTGATGTTGCAAGCATAATGGAAACATCAACGGTTTGGTTTTTTCACATATTCGTATAAACCAGGATTATGTATTTTTTCATTACAAAGAATTTTTTAATTAAGCACACATTTCGTTATGAATATTAAAAAATATAACCAATATTTCAAGTTATTGGCAAGATAGGTAGACTTATAACCTAATAGTTCTCTTTTTGTTGGTAAAAATCCAATTGCATTTATAACAAATTTTTTATTTTACATTATACATTTTTTAATTACCTAAGAAATAGATCATTGAAAAATATTTGACAAATTTCTTTTTATTAGTTTAATGACATGGGTTTTGTTTATTTGTTGATTCATTATATATTTAATATATTTAGCATTATTCTATATGTTCATACATGCAACAAGATCGCCGGCAATTATTGGTAAAAAAAGGAATTATTAACAGCATTTCAATATGCTTGTAACATTTATTTATAGAGCAGTGTACACTCCGTTTGACTTTCACAATGAAATTATAAATTTTTCATCATTACATATAGGTACGTATAAACATTATATCTATATATGTGTATATGCATATATATTTTATATATATATACATATATATATCTCATTATGAAATACCGTATATATCACACATTTTATCTTTTGGTGAATATATTAACGTTTAATTCGTTGGCCAGAATAGACTAGTGTCATGACATGACAACAATAAAAAGAATAAAATTATAATTATACCTGCTATTACTGATGGGTTTAAAGATATGCAACAATGATTCCTAAATCACTTCAAGTATTACTGAAAAGTACTTTTGAAACATTTTCCACAAGTTCTTGTTGACTGCAACTGTCTTCGTAAATACATGACATTTGTATATAGTTTAAGAAATCAAAGACTGAAGAACTTATTATAATACCTATTAATTCAGATGGAAGATAATTTAGTATGATATAATGAGTTTATATATATTTTTGTCGTTTTTTTAAGATGTGAAAGAATTTAAGGTGTAGAGATCTTTGATCAGTTCTTTGAATTTGCTAAAGAAATGAAATATTTTAATACATTTCTTAATTTTAACAACTTTATAAGTTTCAACATTTGTAAATAATACAGTTACCCATCAGAACTTGTAGTATTTTTATTGAAATAGTATGTAGACTAGTAATCAGTTAATACAGTAGTTGACTGATCCGCCGCAAGTTTTTCTACGCCATGCGTGATTCCGTACGGCCTTAAGTGATAAATTAAGTACTCTAAAACGTACATCATATTAGGTGACACATAGTGAAAGGAAATCGCACTATCAGAACAACAGTTGAGACCATCTTTGGTATCGTAATAAATGTACTTCCAGTACCAAAAATTTTTATCCATGTGATTAGGAATTAAGTGATGTTCCGGAACAAAAGGAAAAAATCGACCTCGACCGTGCGGATCTCTTGTGTCCATCGCTTTGACGTTTATTTTCTCGAGACACTTTCCCATTTCCACATCTTCTGCACCACCATTATCCGCACGACACTTAGTTCTGTCAGGCAAAGCTTCCTTTACGAATTTTTGTAAAGCTTCTTTGCTAAGTACATATCCTGCACCGCCACTCATATATCCCTGCTTTGCAAATGGTTTAAACCGACAGCCAAAATATAACGGCGAACTTGGATCGTAAGATGAAAGCATATATCGCAGATTTTCTACTACCACGTATCTAAAAATATTTTAGTGAATTAGTTACTTTTAAATTTAAATAATTCGATCTATAGATAAAAATACAGTTTTATTATAGACTAGTTATTGCTTAATGTATTTTGCCAATGTAAGTAATGTTAATTAATAATGAAATGCTTAAAGTTATATAAAATATCCAACTGAAATTTCAAATCATTTTAAAATAGGTTGTTAGTGTGAAGATCAGTTGTTAATTTAATTCAATTAGAAAATTATTGTAGTAAACTTTTAAAATAGATGACTTTAATATAATATTAAATATTCAAAGACCATTGTGATTACATTAAATATTCAAAATTTTCAAAATTATGGTAATAATGTAAAATGTTGTATATATTAACAAGGAATGTGAATTTAACGCTTATAAACTGCAGTAAAAAAGAAACGTGAAAAAATACTAACGTATCGTCATCGGCCTTCATAAACCAATCAGCTTCATCTTTGTACTTTTCATAAACATACTTAAACGCTTCTTTGGTTTTTGCCCATAAATTATCTCTTCCTTCTTTTACTGGTAAAGCAATTGCAGGTAAATTTACATCTGGTAAAAGGGAATTTGCTATTACTTGAAATATTTATTTTTTATTTAAACCGTGTTATTATACAAGGTGAGACACTAATTGTTTTGACCCAGAATAATCCGAAAGTATGATAGTAGCAGACAAATTTTCAAAACAAAAGTTGCATGGGACAACGGGGGCTATGACGTTAGTTTTATGTTACTAGGTGGAGTCGCTTCCGAGATTTGAAGATCAACTGTTTTTTTAGATAGAGTGCTATGTTTTGGTACTTATTTTTTGATAGTGTCTGTCGAGACAAATTCAATGATATGCAATATTAAGATCTTTGAACGTCAAAGAAGGTCATTTCAGGCAAGAAAGGCGAAATGAATTTACATTTACAGAAGGTGTTCAAAGTGATTACCATTGGTAACAATGCAATTTTGTAATCTCCTTATCATGGTCTGAGTAATATTTCTTATCACTTTGGCACTTATCGTGTGGGATTATTGAAGACAGAATTATAGGCCTTTATTTCATCAAAGGAAATCTTAATGGTAGGAATTTCACCACATTTTATCAAGAAAAATGAGGTCCGTTATTGGAAGAAATAGCTTTAGAAACAAGGAAGAGAATGTGGTATCAACACGATGGTGGTCCGAAACATTTTTCGCTGGGGGCTAGAATTGAGTTGCAAAGGAGATTTTTAAATCGTTGGATTAGACGCGGTGGAGCTGTATCGTGGCCAATTCATTCGCCAGACTTGACGCCTCTTGATTTTTTCTTGTGAAGATTCGTGAAAAACAGTGTTTATACAGAACTTCGAACTACGCCTGAAGATATGTAAGTGAGAATTGCTAGAGCATGTGATTCGATAAGTGCCGAAGTGATAAGAAATATTACTCAGACCGTGATAAGGAGATTGCAGAATTGCATTGTTACCAATGGTAATCAATTCGAACACCTTTTATAAATGTAAATTCATTTCGTCTGTCTTGCCTGAAATGACCTTCGTTGACGTTCAGAGACCTTAATTGTACATCATTGGATTCCCCTCGATAGCTGCTGAAAATCAGAAAATCAGAAAATATCTATATAAAAAAACAAAGTTGACCTTCAAATCTCTGAAGCCGCTCCACCTAGCAACAGAAAACTAATATCATATACTAATTCCTCTTGTCCCATGCAACTTTTGTTTTGAAAACTTAACATAATTTTGGAATTATTCTAGGTGGCAATAGGTAGTACCTCACCATATATGATCAAAACATAATAATTCACCTTCTGCAGAGCTCATAAATAAAAGAATATTACAACGTTTTCCCCATGTTGCTTTCACGTGTTGTGCTTTACTTAGATGATTTTTCGGACCTGTCATAATCCAACAAAGTACACGTACTCGTTTTGCAAGATCTTGTGCAACTTTATCTTCACCTTTATGGAAATCTTCATCTTCACCATGAAATTTTACTTCGGTTTCAGGCCCAACCTGTTAAGTTTATTGATAATATTATTAATGGAATAAGATAACTATGAATTGTGAATAATATATTTACCTCTAATTCCAGCTCTGAATAATGATGTGGGTCTCTTGAAAGTGGAAAATTACCAGAAAACCAATTAAACATATATGGCACATCTTTCGTAGATGTTTTTAAAAGGCACGCTGAGAGAAATCCAAAAATTACACCAGTAATAAGACTTAATATAAGATGTTTACTGTTTCTAATACCTATGTTGAAGGTAAAAGTTGTTTAATAAAGACTGTTGTTTTAAATTTTACCCAATTTCTCTATCTACAGTCACAGTATAATATATTTTACCATTAATGTTTGGAATCCTTTGCCGAACCATGATACACAATATATGTAATTAACTTTACTTTGATAAAAAACCAAGCATTATAGGTAGAATAATTTCATCTCCATTAATCACTGCTAACAATCATGCATTGTGTGATCTCTAATTATATGAAATTTCTGTAACAAAACTTTATATTTATTTTGAAACTGTAATTTATGAAGAAATTTTGATTTTATCACCATTCAAAGTGCAGACAAAATAGAAGTATAATATATAATTAAATATATATAATATTACTGTACCTATGAAAGTATCAAAATAATTTTGTACCAAAGCGTGCGAACCCAAGATTATCTTGGCCATTTCAGAAATGTAGATTGGTTTTGATAAATGGACATTCTTCCACAGTTACCTATAATAACAATACAAATTGTAATCCTATATAAATAGATATAGTTGTAATAACCTGGAACACTACTTCTGGAAATAAAATATAACCATAAATTAAAATAATTTCAGTACCATAAGTTAATAGCACATTTTTTTAAATATTAAAGTTCACATTTTATGTTTATATGTTCTTAACTAAATCACTGAAATTAGTATTATAGTAGTAGACAACAGAACCAGAAAAAGTATTACAAAGTGTTGCTTTAATTGTATTGATCTAATAATGAAAATTTGTAGTAATCTAAAAAAAATAAATTCATTTTTTATGTCTTACTGTCACAATGCTGAACTACTTTTTAGATGTTTTCAACTCATACATGTTCACTACACACAGTATAGTTTGTAACCTTTATGTATGATAAAGAAATTCCAAGAAACACTGACTATAAATTCAGAAGCTCTAACACGGTATGTTTAATTTGCTGTCTTATCACTTATTTAACCTACTTTTAAGTGTTTTTTCACGTATACATGTACTTACAGCAGAAAATATAAAATATATTTCCCACATGCTGCAATATGTAAGAAACGTCATAATTGTAACTAATGATAAAAAATATGTGCGAAACTCCATTAACTATCTCTACAAAAATTATGTACCTAACATGGTGTTACCTCTTCATTAGTAGGTATCTTAAATCTAAAGCAAAGGTGTCTGCTTCAATCAGTTATTAAAAGTTTGTATAAAAATTCTTCAGTCTGATTTTTATGCATTATTGCAATACACATTAGATGGAACAATTTATTTTTCGGAATCTCCTACATAAAATCAAATATTTATTTTACATAAACATTAAACAGCTTTAAAAATATATATATTGAAATATTTACAATAAAATTGTTTGGAGGATTTATTACCAAAACCTTTTAATAGTTTCAAAATGTTTATAAATATTCTATATCTATTTACTATGAAATAAAATGTAAAACAAGTATTATCAATATTAAATAACTGGATTTTTAAATATTAATATAATTTGTTTTTTTCAGTACATTATATGCAAGTATAATAATATTTGATCAATATTAAAGTAAGACATTCAAATTTTAGTTTAATCATAACTTTTGCAATGTTTTGTTTTTTGACACGCGTATTTAGTATTTTATCGTACCTCAGACTAAAGGATTATTTATAACTATATTCGAATATTATTTTTCAAATAATTCAGTAGACATGAATATTCGTTGCATATTTGTTTCCTTAGTATTCAATAGTCTATTTGATTGCAAATTAAATATATTTAATCAACAAGCCTACTGGAATAGGTGTGTAACGCTATCGCTTAAATTTGACTCAAGTAGTAGGACTACAGAACTGTGTGAATATTGTTATGTAGAGATTGCACCTTTGCTATTTTATAATTATGAATTAAGAGCGAAATTCAAACCAACCAAACACGTGTATACGACGTGCGGGACATTCATTGTTTAAAATATTCACCATGGGAGAGTGAACGGGGGAACGTTAAGGGGCCAAAGAATAAAACCCGTCAGTTTGAAAATCACAAAAGTTTCATTTATTACAGACCGTACAAACTTCAATGTTTTTCTCAGAGTCACGTTAGATACTTGAGGATTAGCAAATCTCGCGCGATGCAGTGCCTATACATACACTTTAAGAGGGCCATAAATTTACTCCAAAGTTGCTTATCCTCGTCAACACGAGTTGGCTTAAACTTTTCGTAGTGTCACAAACGCTGAGCTCACAAATTCCGCAAAACGAAGGACTCAGCATATTAGTAATATACATATACTAATGTAGAGCGAACGCGACATTTACTAATAAAAATGCGATATTACAATTTACTGACCAGCGGTAGTTTAAGTATGTGTGTTTGGAGTGTATCCTAAAAGTTTATATAATTACATGAAATAAAGTTTGTATTTGTCGTTGAAAAGAATTCAACGGCAAATCATCGTTTTTTTTTTAAATTGTGTTTTTTAATAAAGATGTGACAGTAGTTTTTCTGGGTCCCACGCTTTCCTTTAACACGTGTGCACGGTATCGTTCTGGCGTTTAACAGAAACCTCCACTTCCACTCGTTTGAGGGTGGACCAGGACCAGGAAAAGGAGACACCACCGGGTGGAACGAACACTACCATCCTTGGACCAAGGAAGAACCAAGGATAATCTAGAGGGAGGACCCAAATTGCAACGAAAAGGGGATTATCGCGCGAAAATTTCTTTCGTTGAGGCAGAACGACAGCGAGTACCGACTTAAACGCACGATTTTCCTACAACGCCTCTTGAAGTTCGAATAAAAAGTATTTGAAGTAAAAACTGAAATAGTGAATATTCTTGAGAGCGGGGAGAAATCATTGCGTCACCCGACAACAATATAAATCGATGCCCATTTTTGATTAGTGTGGTTTGCTACTAATTAAAAATGTGAAATATTTATATTAATTTCTAAATTTGAAATTTGAAGTAAGATCTCTGAATCTGGATTTTCTGAATTCCTAAACTTGAACATTGTTAATTTCTTGTTTCCTATATTTGAAAGTATGGCAGTTTGTAAACCTATAGTTTCCACATCGTAAGCGTATGTAGACAAATAATCGTTATCATACAATTTAGAAATCTATACAAACTGGAAATTTCTAGTTTTTCATACTAAGCGGTACAGAGTATGCGCAAAAAATCAATAAAATTTGAGCATCAGCTTTTAGATTCTCTCTCATATGTCCAATGTCTATCCAAATGTACATTTTCTGTACTCTTATACATAATAAAGTGAAAGGAAGTATAGTTAATTTGGTAACATAATAAATTATCGAACGACCAGTTTTCGTTGGTCTTCCATATATTAGTTCTCATTGGTTTTCTATATTGTGTAACCAAGTGTAATATGTATAAGAGTGTTCCAAATGTGGGCATAACTTCGGCGATCAATTTAGTAAACTGAAATCAGGAAAAAATTCATTTGAACATATGCTCAGTATGACCTCGTTTCTGAATTATAACCGTTTTCTTATTTGACCGAATTCTATGTATATTAATTTATATAAAATATTTGTATGATTTCCAGATTGTAGAAGTTGAAATTTCAAATTGGTATCTTTTATTATGGCTTTCATTATCGCGTCCATATGAAATATACTTACTCCTTATACCTACTTAATACATTTTGATGTTAGGATCATCTAAATTGAGCCTGAATTGAAATGTATTAAAAAGATTTTGGTCAAATAAATATGTTGCACACAAAATTGAACATCTGCAGAGTTGATATAAACTCGTAACCGGCAGACAGGATTTTCGGATTATTGTCATTTTTATCTTCAGTACGGTTAGTACCAGAGTCGATTGTGATTTAGTGTATCCTCCCTCGTAATCGCTTTTTTTCTGTATTTAAACATTTTTGTTCACAGTATATATGATCTGAGTGTCCATAGTGTATATATCATAGTATATATGATATATGAGAGTGAACAATGAGTGTGGAAAAGCCAATACAAGTGTAGGGGTCTCTTAAACATAATCGCGCTGTGCGAGATAATCTCATTGTTTCGTGAAACGAAATATAGTAACTAATGATTACTATTTATGAGACGTCAAAATAATATTTGTTTAAAATAATTGATAACTGGCATTAATTTTGCCATGTTTCGATTCTTGATATAATAAAATGAATCTTCAGACATTTTTATAAATAAATGTAATTTGTATCCATATTAAAAGTAATGAATAACAAATTGTAAACAATAATAAGTGAAGTTTAATAATATTGATTTATATGAATTAATACTTGAAATAAAATGACAGCTAATTATTATTTTGCAATTGTTGGTCACGCTGACAATCCTTTATTTGAAATTGAATTCAATAATTCGGGGAAAGATGCAAAGGTTAGTTATTTATAGGTTATATTTGGAAAATGTAAGGAAGGTAATTTTTAATTATTTAGATATTTTGTATTTTACCTAAAGATATAATAACATTAAATTTTAAAATACAGAAAACAGAAACACTTTTATTAATTATTTATACTTTTCATTTTAATGTGATTTACGGAGCATCTTACTTAAAGTGAACCATGCAAGCATATCTTGCAAATAGTTAATTGCCCTATGTGTGATGACAAAGGACATTCAAAGTCTTCCATTTCTATGTATAATTTGATTTTGTTAAATATTCTTGGGATTGTTTCTTATTTTTTGCATTAGAAAACATAGTCGTAATCAATACAATAATTTATACTATTCTCAAACAATAGTTTTACCCTTTATAATTTATTGATATGTATCTCTAATATGAGCTTTAATATTGTCTATATTGGTGAATTCTTATTGTATAAACTGTTTTTCAATAAGTCACAAAAAATGTCCAAAGAAATTAAGTCTATAGATTTTGGAAGAAATGGAGTTCTACTACCTCGTTTTATCCAACAACCCTAAAACCTGTTTTTAGCATTTTTTAAATTTTATAGTCATTATGATTTGCATCCTTTTAATAAAGAAGAATGGTTTCATTTAAAAAGAAAAAAGTATTTATAATGAGATGTTCACCTTTCAATAATGAATAATTTAGAAAACATTTGCCTGGACCACTTCAAATGAAATGTTCTGTATATTAAACAACCTTTTGTAAATCAATCTGTGGTTTTGAGACTATTGAACATTAATTAAATTTTTTTTCTTTAATATAGAAAGAAGATTATACGCATTTAAGTCAATTTATTGCACATGCTGCATTAGATCTCGTAGATGAACATACATGGAAGACAACAAATATGCACTTAAAAGTTGTAGATAAATTTAATCAATGGTTTGTGAGTGCATTTGTTACTGCAACACATATTAGATTTGTTATGGTACATGATAGCAAAAATGAGGATGGTATAAAAAATTTTTTTAACGAAATGTATGAAATGTACATAAAGGTAAGAAATGTATTAGGATAAATAATATTTAAATTATATATTAATTTCTTTTTCTTCTCCATTTTCTTCTAGTATTCAATGAATCCATTCTATAAATTAAACACACCTATTAAATCTATTGGTTTTGAAAAAAAGGCACAATTATATGGCAGGAAGTACTTATCCTCCTGAATCCTATATTTGTTAAGTTATATAAATATTGTTATTAAAGGCACTATGTAAGATACATTGATGGTATAAAATCTTGTATTCGCTGTAAATACTGTATTAAAATATATAGACAAATGTGTTATTACTATAACTTTATAATAAAAATGTACGAATTAAATATTCATTATTTTGTATTCAATGGAAAGATAAGTAACATGTTTTAATTGAAATTAAACCATATATAATTTAAACATATCTTCATTTTTACTATTGTAGGCAATTTTATGTATACTACAATTACTTTATATTTATTTCTCGTTTATTCCAAAAAGTAAAGATTATCGGTTCTAATATTTATTTTAATAATGTTTATAATGCTTTTGTTTTAACCCAAAACTTGTATTCTAACGTAGTTCCTAGAATCACATTTCTGAAACTTGCAGAGCACGATAAAACTATTTGTTTTTAAAAAAGTAACTATATTCTTGAGAAAATTTTATTATATAGCAACTGCAAAATGTCGTTTATAAATCATGTATAATACATGTATAATGAATCTATTTTCCCCAGGGAAACTAAATTTACACTTGAGTGAATAATAATATTTGTTTGAATACTGTCAATAATACAATTATTATGAATAGGGCATTATTACCACAGATTACTATCTTTTAAGCATTTTTTATAAATATATTTTTAAATTTTGTCGTGACAAATACCTTTATTGTCTTATATTTCAAATTTGGAGATATTCTATGTGTCTTATAGTTTAAGACAGGGGTGGGCAACGTCTTCCCCGCCGTCGGTTCGTAACTCCCACTACTCATTTGCCGATTCCCCCACTACTAACCACGTCGCGATCGATTACTATGCCTTACCTCGCACGCTTCACAGGGCTCAAACGACTGCAAATATGTATACAGAAATATACATAGAATGACAACTATGCGCTTATTGGAGTTTAATAAACATTTCTACGTCAAGAAAAACATTAAATAATTACAATTTTTTGTGTGAGCATTGTGCCTGTGGCACTTTGGCAATATGTAACGGAATATCGAGTGAAAAATATCTACAATTTTTGATTAATGATTGTAATTTTTCTTCCACATGATTATTAATTTCAATGATCCGTTTACGAATCGTTTTCCTCGATAATGGTACGTTTTCAAAATTTTGTACCGCAGTTTCATTTTCAAATGTTTGAAAAACATTTCTTTGCTCGTGCAATTTCTAGTGCAACTGAATAGGATGCCACGACACTTTGTTTGGAGGTAGAAGGGGAAGGATTTGTTTTATTATTACTTTTATCGTTATTTATTTTGCTTTCATACTTTACCTCTAACTCACTTAAGAGCTGTTCTCGACATTCTGCAGAATATGATTCGTACATATTTGCATGATGCCTATTATAATGCCGCAGAATATTACCTTTCTTTAAATTTTTAATTATTTTATAGCAAATTAAACACAAAGAATCTCCTCTCAATTCAATAAACAAAAAATCTATCTCCCAATTGTTTTTAAATTGTCGTTTTTCGCGAGTTGTTTTGTCTGACATAATGAAAGTGATGTGAAATCTCTACAATTAGTGGAATTAAAAAATCAAAGATATCTAATATCTATTTTCAAAACTATTACAAAATATATCTAATGTTCTTCCTTTAAAAAAGCCTATGAAAGGTATTAAATATTTCGCCTTGAAAAAGACGTTTTTTAAATGCAGGGATTGTTTCTTTACTACAAGGACAATTTTACAATGAACGTTGTTCATTTGTCTGTAATATGAAGCGTGCGGGGAACAGGGCCTCGTATATACAGGGTGTCCCGCAATTATGGTACGAGCCGGAAAGAGGAAGTAGGTGGGGCTATTCTGAATAACATTTTCCTTTGCAAAAATGTCGGATGAGGCTTCATTTTTAAATTATTAAGGAAAAACATTGACCAATCAGAACGCGAGAATCGCGCGCCCCGTATGTTCGATCGCGACAACGGCCAATTATAACTCGGGCCTACACTTCTGCCTCCGAGCGCGCGGGATTCTCGCGTTCTGATTGGTCGGTGTTTTTCCTGAATAATTTAAAAATGAAGCGTCATCCAACATTTTTGCAAAGGAAAAAGTTGTTCAAAACAGCCCCACCTACCACCCTTTTCCGGCTCGTACCATAATTGTGGGACACCGTGTATAATCTGTCAGTTTCCCACTACTCCCACACTCCGTCTGCGCATGGTGGGGTACGTTGAGAAGTAGGGAGGGAAGGCCCGTTTGGCTCGCGAGCCAAACGTACCCCACGCCTGGTTTAAGGTTTAAAATTAATGTTTTATGGAAGCTATTCAAATAAAAAAGAATTTTAGCATTACAATAACTGAAATTATACATATAAATTCAGACAACTGGATAAAAAATCGTTGTACAAATAAAGAATAATAATGTCTGTTATATATTTTGCATATATTGTATTTTTAATATTATATGAGGATAGAATTAATGCAAAAGTTTTAGGTACTTTCTATTATTGTATAGGTATTATAATAATTATTGGTAAAATCATAAATAACATTTTTTTGTACAGACCCGAACGACATGGTTATTGTGATATTAAGTCAAAAAGATGGTTATCATATCGCACATACTGATATGTTAAAAAGAAGTATTATTGAGCAGTCTGATATTCTTGATAAAGTATGTATACTTTATTATTGTTTGTATTATTTAAATATAAAGTTTAAAATATTTCATGTATGTATCAGAATCCTCCTGAAATTATTTTATCTCACGAGTTAAATATTAATGGATCTTGGACAATAATACCATTATTGGAACATTTGTCAAATGAATATGCAACTTCTAAATGGTTCTTCATATGTCTAGAGAATACTGTAATTAGATTAAATAAATTACTGGATATTCTTTCTAAATTTAAAGAAACTAAAGTGAGTAATATCAGTGTTAAGGTAGATAGTTTTTAAACATTTATTTCCTTCAATGAACAATTTTTGAAGTTATTTGTATGTATTTTTTATTGTAGAACTTATGGATTGGACATGCATTATATGATCATGAACCAACTATTATACATCATTTTGCGGATCATAGTAAAAAGTTTAAATATCCACATATAGCTTCAGGTTTTGCTGTAACTATTACATTATTAAGAAGGTATCGATTATAAAAATATTTCACTTTGCATTCAGATAGTTTGTATAGATCATATATGTGCAAAAAATAAATATGTATTATGGTTCTTTAGCTTAGTACAGAAAATTATTGAAGGTGGAAGACCAAAAGATGATTTTTCAATTGATGCATCGTATGAATTTGCATCTTTTGTTTTGGAACTTGATAAAGGAGTACGGCTGACACATGTACCTGAATTATGTATCGTTTCAACCTCTGATTGTGCAACATATCCGAGATTTTTTAATCCGTGTGTAAGTCACTATTTACTTAATATTTATATTACTTCCGTTCATGCTAACATTATTTGAAATAAAGGATTCGTCTGTATCGCCTAAACATGCGTATTTTGCTGTAAAAACTTGTGGAAAATACCATTCTGAGAGAATTCCTGTGATTAAAGATACATGGGCAAAGTATACTGCAAATATTGGTTACTTTAGTGACGTAGCTGGTATGATTAATTTTAACTATGCAATTGATTAAATATAAAGTATACTGTTAAACAATGTACTTCTTTCCAGTGTAGATAAATATCTTCCTGATGCTTTCATTGTGTCAAATACCACGCATGGACACTGTAAAAAGACTTATGATATTTTAATAGAAGCAGATAAAATATTACAAAAAAATAATATAAATTGGTTAGTACTCAGTGATGATGATACCCTTTTTAGGTAAGTTACTCTATGTATTTAATCAAAAAAATGTATCATTAATAATATGTAATACTAATGTAATATTGTTTGCTTGATATTAGCGTAGCACGTTTATTACGATTATTGACATGCTTTAATCCAGACACTCCTATTGCTATTGGAGAACGATATGGTTTTCGAATCTGGGATAGTCTCTATGGGTATGAATACTTAACAGGTGGAGCTGGAGTTGTTTTATCTGCACCTTTAGTGCATCAAATGATTCACTCTGGCCGCTGTAGTTGCCCATCAGCTACAACACCAGATGATATGTACTTACTTGGTATATGTTTAGTACAAATTGGAGTGCAACCTATACATTCGCCATTATTTCATCAGGTACATTTACCCGTAATAATATTTTACAATGCTAATTCTAATTCTTGAATGTGTTTCTTATTTGTTGTGTAAGATGTATATAATTTCGAATTATGTGTAACATTTATTACAGGCACGTCCCACGGATTATGCAACTGCATATCTTGCTTCACAGGAGCCTGTATCATTCCACAAATTTTGGATGATTAATCCGCACATAGTTTATGATGAATGGTTTGTAGAAGCAGACAAGTCATTGATTGCACTTGAAAAACATACAGAACTTTAACGTGAGTATAATTCATTAACTATCTTACAGCTAGTGATTTAAACACTCACAAATAAAGAAAAATATCAAAAAACAATAATGTATTAACATTATTAGAATTTTTATAATTTTGTATAAATAATATAAGTAAAAATTTATTATAATTTTGTATACATTTTTTAGTTAACGTTGATTGTCTTAATGTGTACTGCGTAATGGTAGAAAAATATTAAAAATATAGTAACAAAAGTGATAATTACACATATATATATATATATATATATATATATATATACATCATAATTTAGACTTGATTATTTCTTTCCACCATGATGGTCGTTCAAAGTTTTCCTTATCCTTGAAAATTTCCTCTTCAATATGTTTGTAGACCTACATAAAACACATATTTATCATACTTATAAATTTTAAAGAAAACAAGTACCAATTTACCTGACCATCAGCCATTCCCAATGGCGAATTTAATATAAAATCCGGCGGTGCTAAGACATCAACTAGAGCTACAGCATCTTTAACTATGTCTTTACATAAAACTATAATACCTTTCCGTAATACTTTATCTATATTACTTGTAGGCAATGCGTAACCACCAGCATAAATATCAGCTAATCGTTTTTCTAAAATTGTTGCTCCATAAAGAGAACATAATTTTGTTAATACATTTCGTTCTTTTGATTTCCATACAGAATCTTGTACACATTCTACAAAATACTTCATTACTGCATGCTACAAAAAAATAAAAATAAATTAGTATAGTAAATAGTTTTTGAAGTTAAAAGGAAAAATTTACCTGTCCATATAATAGAGATAAGGTTTGTGCAGAAAATACTTGTGTGTTATTCCTAATTTCAAAGTCATCACAACCTTGACATTTTAAATCTTGTATGCTTTCATACGTTCTTTTTAGGTAGTAACATGTTAACCATTTCAAAGAAAAAAGTAAATCTGTAAGAAACAACAACTTACGTAATATACATTTTAATATAACAACTTACATAAATTAAAGAATGACATAACGATTCTAAATTATGAAATTATTTGCATACTTTCTGGTTTTAGTATATCCTTAACTGTTATATCGGAAAGTTTCTGTGCTAAAATATAGTTAGTATCTTGTACAAAACTTGCGGTTCCTAACGGGGAATTGACACGTTTTCCGCTGAGCACGTTTGACCATTGATTTAATAACCAATTGCTGGCTTGTTGAATTAACACATTATTTTCACCCTCAAATGTACATGTGGCATCATTTTCAGCTCTTAAGTCACCCAAACGTGATACTAACAAATGAAATTTTTAATAGATAAAAATGAAGCATGAAATGTTACATACGTCTGTTTAATTAGCATACTTTTTAAATAACCATGTCCTCCACAGGACTCTCTGCAATCCTGAATAATATCTCGACTAGTCCATGAACATAATGGTTTGGTTGCAGAAGACAGTACATGTATTTCCATACCTTCCATATCAATATTATCTTGATTTTGTCCAGACATAAGTTTGAAATGAAATTCAGACACTTTACTTATAAATGCAGCAGAAAATATTTTTATTGCGTATGTTGCTGCCAAGTTAGGAAATAATCGCCATTGCTATATATTTATGTTAAATTTTAATTGTACAGCAATTTTATTTTGTAAGCTGTCATTCAACTCATTTAAATACCTGTGCTTGATATTCTATAACTGGCCATTCTTCAAGTTCGGACGGTCCAAACTGTTTTCTTACAGCGCAATATCGTACAGCAATAACTATTGCACTAGACGATAAAGTTGCACATAGAGATGTAATTGTGACACGACCAGACGATAATGCACCTAGTGATGCACCTACAATAATTTAATTATAAATGTTGTCATTAAAATTGGTTTCCAAATTGTTGGAGTTTTCTTCGAAATCTCACCAAATCTCTTGCTTTCATCTTTCACTGATATTATATATTTTCCATCCTCTGTAACATCTGCAGTTCGATTTAACAAACATGTTCGAGGAACATAATAATTACTAAAGATCATAACTCCATTGTCTACTCCATTTAGTGCTATCTTTTCACCCATATCGCAAATGGTAACACCTGGGAAAGGTATATGGGTTTTTGGATCTCGAACGGGTATAATAAAATTATGAAGACCATGATTTTGTTTATCTGGTGTAATCAGTTGTGCAAATACAATGGCATGTGTCGCAGTTTTTCCTAAAAACGTAAAATTTATTATCTTTTGTTAATTTAGGAATTTGACTTCATACTAAAGAGGACGTTTTTGTTATATTACCTACCTAAACCACCTATCCAACATTTTGCAGCTTCGAAATCTGGAGTATGAAAGATAAAGCTTTTCGATTTCACATCATATGTTGCTGTTGTCTTCATTCCTTTTGCATTTGTTCCATGAGCTATTTCTGTTAATGCAAAGCAACATGCATACTAAAAAAGAAATATAATTTATTGTTTGTAATTTGTATATATTGTTACAAAAATTTTCAACATAAATTTAAACAATATAGAAAAACGTTTTATTAAACATTCAGCTGTAAAAAGATAATTTTGTTCATAACATCTAAACAGTACATTTGAAACTTATTTGTCTTGCTTACCAACCCCTGTTGAATCTTTAGAGCGATTTTATAATGATTTTTTGTACCTAAAGCTAGTAACGCACTTGGTACCATACCATCCATTACACCCATCTTTATTGGTATATCAGCATCATAGTAAAATAATGTATTAAACCATTCTCTATGTATTATTGGATTCTGTAAAAGATTTACATTTTTAACTTCATAAATAAGTTGATTTGGTACTTCTTTAATAATATTTACCACAATGTCATTATCCCTTAGAACTCTTATTCGGGCATTACAAAGTCTACGTTTTTCATCTAATGTAGGGCAAGCTTGTCTTTTAAACACTGATGTTTTTTTTATAACACTCCACAAATTATTCTGAAATTATAATAAAAAAACATTGTTTATATTATTTGTATTTGACTTCAAAAAAGATTTGGATCAAAGCTATTATTTTATTTTTTTTTAAATACCTGAAATTCTAAAAAGTCTTCTCCCTCCAAGTTGAGTTTTAGTAACTTCCAATCAAATGTTGCACTATTCCTATACGAGTCTAGTGGACCACTTGGCCAATCGGCGATTTTATTCCTCATTGTCATTAAGTTTTTGGATTGGTATACCTATGCATTCAAACAATTAAACAAATAATTTAATGAAACAATACTGTTCATAAAACATTGAATGTGTTTAGTTGATGAGTACTTGTGTCAACTGTTTTAGATATGACGTTAGTACTGGTCTGTTATTTATCATTTTTAATCTTGTCTGAATAAGAGCTTTCTGATAATATGAGTCAGCTTTTATATTAGATAAGATTTAGAGTCACAAGAAATGGCTAAAACTTGTAATCAGCAGCTGTTCATTGGAATGCACGTTATACACTGTGCACCTCGACCTTCTCGAACTTATAACAATACTTCCTCCATCCATGTATGTATTATGTATTGTTAGTAAAAAACAATACTACAATTTTAATTTATTACCGTTCATTATTCCGAGAAGGCGCTATGTTGTTAATTATCGGTACTTTATGCACTTTTCTTTTTTATTTAATTATTAGGTAAAGTAGGTGCATATTAGAGAAAATTATACTTCAATTAAAAAAATCGTTTGCGTAAATGTTTGTGCTCAACAATGTTAAAGGAATGAATAAAACTATTGCATGAAATATTAGTAGAACATTTAATTTGAGTAATAATTACATATTAATGTGAATACATCAAAAGTACTTTATATTTAATAAATATTGAGAGAATTAATGTATTGCCGTTCAATGTGTTATTAGATGATAATTATAATAATGCATTAGTAATTCTGATAACAGTTGTAATAAAAATGCAAGATTAATTCGGTGCCATCCAATATAATACAGTAAATTAATATATTATTATAATTGAGGATTTAACAATGATGGTAATACATAAAAATTGTTGTTAAATTATCAGATATAAAAAATTATTTTATTGTGCGTATATGTACAATAAAATTTTGTTGTAGTAAGGTAATAATTTAGTATTCCTATCAAATTCACAAAAACTCACAAATTTTGTAAAAAAAATGCACATTCTTAGATAATAGAAGTAAAGAGTTTTCAAGATCATTCCGTAATTTCTTTCATCTGTGTCGACAAATATATACGAGGTCTGTTCAAAAAATAACTGAACTTTTGTAATTACGCGGCAATGGATCGTCATAGCGTCGAGTGGTTTACAGCATTTCATTTTTCATAACCTTCTGCGTTACATGCATTTTACAGATCCTTTATATCTCGTTTAGTTCCCGAGTTATTGTAATTTGAGTGCAAGGTGTTTCAGTGTGCGCGGCGATTTTCGCAATGTGTGATTCACGAGAGCAACGGCGCAACGTGAAATTTTGTATGAAACTGAGGAAAACATTCACGGAAACGTTTAGACTTTTGAAGCAAGCTTATGGAGGTGATGCTTTTTCTCGTACACAGTGTTATGAATGGTTTATCAGATTTAAAAATAGTCGTTAATCAATTGAAGATGACCCTCGACCAGGAAGGCCTTTGACCGCAACCGATAACACTTGCATTGAGAAAATCAGTGATCTTGTGCCGATCAATCGCCAGTACTACGAAGGTGTTTTGAAAAGGTTGCGTGAAAAAATTCGCAAAAAGAGACCACAGTTGTGGCGAGACAACTCATGGTTTCTTCACCATGACAATGCGCCTGCCCATTCAGCCTCGTTAATTCGCCAGTTTTGTGCAAAAACTCAGATGACTGTCCTCCCCCAGCCTCCCTACTCCCCAGACCTTGCTCCCTGCGATTTCCTCTTATTCCCAAAATTAAAATCAGTGCTGAAAGGACGGTGTTTCGACTCAGTTGAAGACATTAAACACATTTCGTCATTGGCATTGAAGGATGTTCCTATAGAAACTTACCAGGACTACATGGTAAAGTGGAAACACCGCTGGAATAAGTGTGTGGATAGAGGAGGGGAGTATTTTGAAGGGGACAAAGACCAATAAGTTATATATCAAATAAAAAAAATTAGAAAAATAAAGTTCGGTTATTTTTTGAACAGACCTCGTATATTCCAGAACTGTATAACACATAAGCCAAAGAATGACTTGAACCATCACTAAATCAAAACCAGTGATGGATCTAGGTAAAGACGATCATCTTTTCAGAAGCTACGAAATCTTAACAAACAAAATTAATTTCTATCAAAGATAAAAAAATAATAATAATTTTCAAAACTTTTCGAAAGAGATTTTTTATTACATTGAAATGAAAAGCAGTCATTAAATCTTCGAGACATTTGTAAAAAAAATATTAATTTATGACTATTGATGTACGTTTTGTTCATTATATATAACAATTTATATCTTTTATTCGGGAAAGTTCACAGATTTTTCTCGCGTAAAAAGTCACTGAATAGCTGCTATGCTGAAAGCAGAAAAAGTTCTCTATATTATAAATAGATTTCAAATCGTTTAAAATCAATTTGAACGGCCAATTGTTTTTAGTTTCTGCGTAAAATCGCATTTTCTCCAAAACACGCGTTCTTACAAAAGACAGTGTCTTTCAAAAACTGAAGGATTAGCCACTAGATATTGCAAATCAAAATTCGTATTGGACAACAGTGTTATTATATAAATTGACTATTTTTCTGTCTCTATTTGCTGATTTAACGTTATCATTCTTCTATAATCTATAATCGTACTATTCGCGATTACACTGTACAACAAATTTTGATTTTTTTGTTTTATATGAACTGCCATTATTAAATTTTTATAGATTTTTGCGAGCTGAATACGAATCTGAAATTCGTTTTTCTCTGGTACGTACAGTTTTTTAGAAAATTAATGTTAACAAAAATTGCAAATTTTCAACTTTGGGAATTTTTTGTGCTTTTACTATAGCAGCTATTCAATGGCTTGTTGCACGAGAGAAATCTGTGAACTTTCCCGAATAAAACGATATAAATTGTTATTACATTGTAAACATTTAAATATGTTTAAACAACGATCGAAGTAAAAAAGACCCCAAAAATGCACCAATTTTTGGTGATATTTTTAAATTTATTTAAAAAACTGGGGGCTAGGTGAAAATCTAACCATCGCACGCGATAGAGCAGACATTTTTACTGCAGAAAGCATCGAGCGAAGTTAAAAGATCACATTCATTTACATTTTATAAGGAAAATAGTTCCTTATAAAACTGAATATTCTCGTTGCTGCTCTTCGGACGCTGTCTTGCACTCTTTGCACGGTCACGAACATTACCACTATCACGAAACTTATCAATAATTTTCGATACAGTTTGTCACGTACAGTTAAAATTCCATCCATACTTCCGTTTCATACCACGTAAAGCTTTGATAAATGAGGGCCCTTCTCTAAAATATACTTCAAAAATGGCAATCCGTTGTGCTGGCGTTAAGTTGTTCATGGTGAATAATAATGGTATAAAATAACCTGTCGAATGGTCTAATGCAGTGTTTCCCAACCTTTTTTGTGCCATGCCCCACCTTAGCCTTTCTGATATTCTTATGCCCCCCTATGTAACATACATAATTTTTAATATTAAAAAATTGAATTGAAACATTACAGAAGTTGCGATGGGCCATTCAGGTGCGAACAACTGCGTTGTTTAGCGAGATTTTAAAACGCCCGGGGTTCCCCGCGGAGCCTGCAGTCTGTCGCAGGGAGGCTTACTTAACGACGCCAAACACCCAGTTGATATTTTGGTCTTGTCAAGCGAAATTATACCTAATAATTATTTAAGAATTTGCTTTTTTTATTAAATTTGGCACCGAAATGTAGCATTGCATTTAAATGGCCCGGAGCGAATGGGTTAAACTCGTGTCGAGTCCATTTTGGAATTGCCCTCCTGTGGGACGTGGGCCCCACGTTGGGAAACACTGGTCTAATGTGTTCTTCGAAATGTTTTCAAATAGCAATTGTTTTAGCGTTCAACATATAGTACCTACATTTGGCGCACCCTGTACATGCGCGATGTTGCATCGCTTCAAAAAATTGTATTCATGTAATTTCTACTTTAAATGTTAAATGTATGGTATGTTTCCAAGCCACTTAAAAATCGTTTGACATTTCAAAGTAAAAATAAAGTGAACTTAACATGACCTCCTACTTAAAAATTGGCACGAATGACACCGGTACTTTGCATTTCCATTATCGACTGCATTGCCTATCTAATTTCCTCTTCTGGTAAATGAATTTGCTAAATATTTTATTCCTTCGTGCAATCGAAGGGGAAACAAATTAAGAGGATAGACGGATCAATATATACGATGCTTCAATTTGAAGAAGCATTTAAATTTTAGACTAGTGAAAGCCACTATGCTTGTTATCCTATTTCTTCAGATTACTGTTGTAATCAGTAAAAGGTATTAATAACGGTGTATATAACGGGGTCCTTACAATCTGACAATTTGTACTACTTTATCGATTTTGTATTTGTCAGAAATGTCTGAAAAGTGAATGGTCAATTTATATAATGCCTTTTATTAAATTTAACTCAGCGTTTAAATTGGGTTTTCAGGAAGTATATTTAATATTTAATTTAAACATTAATAATTATAAAGTTACATATATTTTTATATGTTGAGTAATTATATGCATATTTATGTGCAATATGTTGAAATTTATAAAATCCGATAATGTATAAATTTATAAATTTGTAAATTTGGATATTTAGACGCATAGAAATATCAAAATTTCGACATTTTGAAGTTGGAAATTTTAAATTAAAAATATTTTAAAATATAAAAATGTCAAATTGACAAGTATTAAGTGTTAACGTGTTCGCGGACGTGAATGCTTTAATATTCGTTTGCGTTGTGATGCATTAATTTTTGTGTAACCTTGAGTTTTTGCAATTATTATGCATTTCAAACTATGGGACACCTGATTCATTATGAGGTTTCATATTATTTTTTATTGAAATTTTTACTGTCCGCGAACGTGTTAAAATAACTGTGATCGCAATTACTCATATAAAAACGTTTGTGATTTACATTAATTTGTAAATTTGCAATTTTAAGATATAAATTTGTTATTCAATTAAAGAATATTATTTGCAAAATTTTACAGTGCACTTTATGGAGAACATCAATGTGCGAACGGCGACCAAAATTTAAAATCGGTTATCGAACTAATCATAGAAGAGATGATTGAACGATCGAAGTGCATTGTTTTTGTTACCGATTCCGTTTACGAAACACTTGTGGATATTAAATATATTAAAGGATCATCAACTGTATCAAAATATGAGGTAAACTGAAATATATAAATTTTGTGAAAAATAACTTTATGCGTACGTATGTATTATTGTAGATTATATTGCGGGATAATGAACAATTTTCTCGACCAAAAAAACGAATTCAAAATATTCTGATCGACAGTAAAACTGTTGGTTGTGATGCGTACGTCATACTGATTGCTAACGGATATTTGACATCGGAATTTTTACAATACACAGAAAGGTGAATCACAGAGGATAAACGTTATTTGTAATCTTTGCAAAAGGTCTCAATTTTTTAATGAATTTTTAAAACAAATTATCTATTCCTTTGATAATTTTTAATTGATTTTTATATTTCACTTGTCTGTTTCAATATAAATTCATATACATTATTTTATTATTGTTACTCCAAATTTTTATTTTCAGAAATCGTTTAATTAACACTCGTGGACTATTTTTGCTTTTGCATGATTATATTTTATTACAACCTCATTTACATTATCTTTGGAACAGGATAATTAATGTGGTTTTTATACATCAATACAATGCATATAAGCATCGTTCTGGTGAAGAAACCTTTAAAGAAAGAATTGATTTGGATACCATCCATTTTCCTACTCATAAAAAAACGTTTACTAAAACCAAATACATAGACACTTGGTATAAAGGCAAATTGCTTTATGGTAGCAATCATTTTTTAGAGAAAACCATCAACTTACAAAAAAAACATTTACAGTTTGTATACAAAATTTATAATACCATTATAATTTAGAAGAATAATGATACTTAAAAATATATTAATCAAATTTCTATTTGAATTTCAGAATTGCTGTTTTTGAACATATTCCAGCTGTAACAGAGAAATCAAGAGCTTATTATAACAAACAACCAAATAATAGTTTAGAAGCTTTAGGGATTGAATTTGAAGTATGTATTATGCAAATGATGTATTGTATATTTACATTAATGATGACATTTTATAGTTAATACAGATTATATCAAAAGCAATGAACTTTAAACCAAAATATTATATGCCATACAACATTATTTCTGAAAAATGGGGTAATGAAGAAGAGAACCAAACTTATACAGGTCTTGTAAATGAAGCTGTGCAAGGAAAAGCTGCATTTTATTTGGGTGATTTACACTACACATTGCGTCATTTAAAATATTTTGATTTTACTATTCCGTATAATTCAGAATGTCTCACTTTCTTAACACCGGAATCTTTGACCGAAAATTCATGGAAGCTTTTAATACTTCCATTTAAGTAAGTACAAGTAAAAGAGTGATAAAACCATAAATCAAACTTAAAAATTCTATATATTTTTCTTTGCAGATTATATACCTGGATTGCCCTTCTTCTCACTTTAATTTTAGGAGGTATTGCATTTTATTTTTTATCACTGTCCTATCAAAGATATATAAGCTCATATAAATGTGAAATAAATATTGAAAACATATCGATGAAAAAAGAAATAAAAGGGCTATACTTATTCAGTAAAATAGGAAACAGTATATTGTATACTTATAGCATGTTATTTCAAGTTTCATTACCAAATTTGCCAAATTCTTGGGTTGTACGAATATTAATTGGATGGTGGTGGATTTATAGTATTCTAGTTGCAGTTGCTTATAGAGCTAGCATGACTGCAGCTCTTGCAAATCCTGTTTCGAGGTGAACATGAATAATTTTAATCAAATTTTATATACAGACTAGTACCATTATGTGGGAATACAGAAAAATATTCAGACTATCCAGGACTCTTAATTTTTTGTTATAGTTTTTTAATTGACTGATTTATTTATTTTTCATCATTATTTCCTTTTACTATTATAGAGTTACAATTGATACACTGCCACAATTAGCTGAAAGCTTTATAGAAGTTGGGGGATGGAATGAAGAGGGTAAAGACTTTTTTTTAATGTCATCAGATCTTACTAGTCAAGAGATTGGTAATAAGTTTCAATTGATTAATCATGAAGAAGAAGCTATTGAAAAAGTAGCAAATGGATCTTTCTGTTATTACGAAAATTCTTATCTACTTCAACATGCCCGTGTAAAAAGGCAGATATTTGAAAAAGTACAAAAGGAAAATCAAACTGCTAAGAATGTACCATTAAAACATAATTTGCACATAATGGAAGAATGCGTTATAAATGTACCAATTGCTTTGGGTATGGAAAAAAATTCACCACTAAAACCACATGTCGATATTTTGGTATTAACAAATTAATATATAAGTATCTCAACAAATTAATTATGAAATTCAACAATGTTTTGTATACATTCTTAGGTAAGACGTATAATAGAAATCGGATTAGTTCAGAAATGGTTAAGTGATGTTATGGAATGGTCAAAAATTATGGAAATACGTCAAGAAACAGAATCTGAAAAGGCATTGGTGAATCTCTATAAATTGCAAGGTGCATTTATTGCTGTTATAATTGGTTATTTATTAGCTTTAGTTATTTTAATAGGAGAAATTTTATACTGGAAACACATTGTGATAAAAGATCCAAAATTTGACAAATATCATTTAGATATTTTCTATAATAATACTAGTAATACAAAATTATAAACTAATAGTTAAAAGTTATAAATGAACTTCTTAAATGTACTAGCTTCAGTATCAAAAGTCATCTTTGGCAAAGCGTATCAAAACATTACACAGTTTTGTAAATTTGTGTAATATAAATTTAACTCAAGTCTTTTGTGACTATTTCTAAAGCAAAGGTCAACAAGTGGTTGTATGCAGAAAAAAAGCTAGTCAAAGTAGCTTCCTTCCTCAATTAGAAAAAAATACATGAATAAAATATGAGGATGCTTTTCATCAGCAACTTAATTAGATATTAAAATATTAACTCAATCTGACAAGTATTCAAAAGTTTTTTCTTTCATTTTTCCATTTGACACTTAATTTAACTGGAACCTGTGACTAAATATAGCATAAGTCAAACATTATACCACAAAATTTTCCATTACATCTTAATAACATACTGTGTTTAACATAATGTATCTAAGATTTTTTTAATTTAGTCAAGGAAACAACATTGTTTGTATTTATTTTTTCATTGATATATAGAAATGTATTAAAAAGAAATAATACTGCTGATACAGATTTACATCAATTAGTCAATACTGATCTATAAAAATTTCCATAGCTCCACTAATTTTGAGGATATATAAACAAAATTTATGGAGTTTATGTAAAAGTAAATGAAAAATTTAAACGTTTATTTATTTATAAACCTTTCCTGTATATAAAAATACACATGTAATATAAAAAGATATGACATGTCAAAAATATGTATACAATCCAATTTATTTCTGTGTGTAATTTTAATATAAGATATCCATCCATGTGTGAAATAGTTGTACAATAAAATATTGTAAAATAAATATACTGTCAATAACACTTTAACACTAGGTTTGAATGAATAATTTGTGGTTACATATTGCAGACAGAAATACAGTCATATTTATATGTACATAAAATAATTAATGTATGATAAATATCACAACATAATTTATAAATTTTTAATAAAATAAATAAAAAAAATTACATACCAATAATTTAATGAGGAATGTTAAATATTCTTTCTCTCTTTATTACAGTGACTTGCTGGTACTTATTCATTAAACCCTTCTTGTCCTCTTTTCTTTCCTGCCTTCTTTACTATCTCTTTCTCACACACACACTTTCTTTCCCCTTTTATTTTACTATTTTCCATTCCTTCTCTTTTTTTTATACACTGTAGGGCATTGTATAGCTTCTATTTCTTACTATGTTAACCATATCTACTATTTTCATTTTTTTAATAATGTTATTCATTTACATATATTATCTTGACTCATTTTTTTCGTCTGTTTGTACGCTTATGCTATCTCTTTCTCACTCAGTTTTATTTTTGAGTTCTTTTCTACGATACAACAATCTCATGAGTCTTTCTTTATCTTGTATCTTTCATTATATGTATATACACACATGCGTACAAATATGTTTGGAAGTGTGTATACCTTCAGAACAAATTTCCTAGAGAAAATGGCGTCCATGGGGAAGTGGCCGAACATGCGCAATATTCCAGTCTGCCATATGTCACTAATTAGTATTCCCGGCCATTTTAAATTTCTAATACCTTCATTGAAATTGAAAAATGTTTCAGTATAGAGCCAACTGATCAAATGCGTACCGTGTAACTCTTGATGAAAATAAAACATGGTATGGATGAAAGTACAAGTATTCATAACATGCTTTTGTCGATGGCCGATACACGTTTAATCTCTCGAGAACTAATTTGCAGGTTACAAGCTACAACTGCAAGAGTAGCAACTTCATTTCTTTCATTAATTGCTCTTTTACGACCACCGTTCTTTTGAGTACCCAAATTTCCGATTTCTTTCAATTTTTTACAGAATCTTTGGAAGCCCTTATCGAATTTTGTCGGATTTCTGCATAAATGAGGACCATATTCACTTGCACTCCGAAAGAAAATTTCATCTTGATGATTATGACGCTACAACAATCGACTGAGATTGACTACCGATTCACGTTAATGTTATTAACTGATAGATGTTTACATTTCTAGGTATACGCGATTTACTGCCACAACATAAACGCTGTTACAAGACCATTCGCTAATGTAAAAGCGAGGATCTATGAAGTAATACAACATGTGCTAAAATAATTTCAGAAATGATAAGACATGCACGTGATATAGCGATACAAAGATTGCAACTTTGCATTGCGCAAACAGTCACCACTTCGAGCATCTCTTACAATGTAAGAAAGTTTGTTTTACTAGCATATTTGACCTTGCATGACCTTTAATGATAGCTCACTGGAATCGTTTTATCACCCATTATCGCATCGCGATAAAAAAAAATAGAATTCCGTAAAGAAAATCGAGACGAGCTTGAAATATCCTATTATGTTTCCACCCACGCAGAAAATGTTTGTGTCACAAAATAGCCCCTTATATACCGTGTCATATTATCACAAATAACCGCAATATTCAAAGTGGACATAGTTATTGCCCCACCGTGTATAAGCTGTAATATAAACTCGATAGTAGTACACCATACCATGGAAATGGTTGAAAGCTTGACTTGCTAGTTCCAAACGAATTACTCTATCACAGGTTTTTTTACACCTGCATGTATGATCGTAGTCCTCACCACTCACAATATAAGCATTAACACGTCTAATTCACAGGAATCAATAAATAATCAAGTTTTTTCAAAAAAAATATTGTAAAGTAACTAATTTGAAAAGTTATGCATATTTTGGAATCTTCACTTCTAAAATATATATTTACATACGCTCTCTCTGAAAATAGCACTAACAAGCAGCGAGCGGTATTATTGATAAAATGTAAAAATGCGTTTGTCCTTACGATTAGAAACTTTCACCTTTATAGAATTAAGATAATGTTATTATAATGTTTTGAAAACGATAGAAACAAAAGTAAAAAGAATTACATTTCAAAGATCATAAAATAATGTATCGATTTAGGGGACTAATAGAAATAGGCTTGAAGTACCACTATAAGGAATATGTACCGATCGAGCAAAAAGAATCAGTGGTTTGGTTGTGCCACTTTAGATTTGGAACTATTTTAGGACTTAGAATTACGCTTGGTTAATCCATGCGTGTTTAACTCTAGATTTACGGAACCCGTCAAAATGACAGATCTTAGATTTCGTACTTTAAATTAAGAAAATTAATAAGAAACTGCTATCAAAATGTAAGTTATCCTTCGTCGAAATAAAGAATCATTGCATGAGTTAGTTTCCGTATTGTTCATTATTTACTTATTTTTAAACATTAGTTTCAATTTAAATGTAAATGGTTATTAATCGTCTGTAAATCTAGTGTTAGTAAACGATAGCACTTAGCTAAATATGGTTTTCTAGAGATCATCTTCCGAAAAATGTGGAGAGAAAAATATCGATCGACAACATAAGTAGGGGTGACTACAATAGCAATCCACCTGATTCACTAAACCTGAACCACGCTTCACTACAAAAAATCGAGCTGCTGCAATCAAATAACCGAGCCCTAATTTTATTTAGTCTGTATGCTTGTGTAAATGAGAATACATAATCGTAAATATCTTCCCATATACAAGTACTTTACAATAATACAACAAAGAACTTGCATTGTACAAACTCATTATATAATTTCTTTAATAATAAGACTAATTTAAAATTGCGCACACTGTGCATTTGAATATTGCACTTATGATATCTAAAGTGACTTACTAATGTTATGTTTATGCACAGTGTATGTTATGTTTTTGACGGACTTTGAACAGTGCGAAAGGCATTGATAGTTGTAAATAATGATAAACACTACAATACAACACTATACTACAGTGTTTCCCAACCTTTTTTGTGCCATGCCCCACCTTAGCCTTTCTGAAATTCTTATGCCCTCCTATGTAACATACATAATTTTTAATATTAAAAAATTGAATTGATACACTACAGAAGTTGCGATGGGCCATTCAGGTGCCAACAACTGCGTTGTTTAGCGAGATTTTAAAACGTCTAGGGTTCCCCGCGGAGCCTGCAGTCTGTCGCAGGGAGGCTTACTTGACGACGCCAAACACCCAGTTGATATTTTGGTCTCGTCAAGCCAAATTATACCTAATAATTGTTTACCGCAATTATTTAAGAATTTGCTTTTTTTGTTAAATTTGGCACCGAAATCTAGCATTGCATTTAAATGGCCCGGAGCGAAATGGTTAAACTCGTGTCGAGACCATTTTCGAATTGCCCCCCCTTATACTCAAATTGCCCCCTGTGGGACGTGGGCCCCACGTTGGGAAACACTGCTATACTACAATTTCAGTGTTTTACGATTGTCTGTCGCGGAAATAGTGTGTAGAATTATATTACCTATTTATGTGACGATTCTCGGTTTTGACGTATTGGCAAAACAGGGACTCAACGTAGTTATTAATAATACTAAATAGGATTTTAGATTGGATCTATAAAATTACTGTTGATCGGCAGGTACTTTAAACAGATCCCACTTAAATAGTAACTCACGTTGTATACGTAATGATCGCATCGAAATGAAACTTGATAGAGTTTATATACTGTACCAAAGAAAAAAAGAGAATGAATGCTCGACGTACGCAACATTAAAAATGGACTGTATATTTTACGTACACACTCATGCATATTGCAGTGCATTCCAATATTTCATAAACCGTGTTTACTGCGAAATTATAAGCAAAAAGAGATCAAATGAATAGTATAAAAAGTGGAGTTACCATTTCATAGACATAAAGAAACATCTCAGACAATTGAAGAAAGACAAGAAGTAATAATGCGTGAATCATTGAATAAATATGCGCGCACAGTTTTTTACGTAATAGCGTAAAACCTAATTTATCAGCTACCTTAAAATTAATTAATACATCGGTAAAATCACTGGACGAGAAACTTCTGTAATTATCTATGTTATAAGACCCGGAGATAATATACAAAAGCACAAAAAGAAGTGTAAAAAGAGTGAAATTAATATGAATGTTTATTCAAGGACAGATAACAATCAATTTTTTGATCTTGTCGAAAATTTATAAGTTTCTACGTCCTATAAACTATTCGGTTTTCGAGTAAAGTGCTCAAAAAAATCACGTACAAAATATTCGATTAATCGAATTGAAAAATTTTCGTAAAATATATCAGTTTTATTTAATCCAAGCTAACTCAATAAAAAATTGAAAATAAAAGAACAATTTGTTTAGTATAATGCGTTTATAAAATATAAAAAAAAGTTATAATAGTACATTTAAAGAGAATCCACGAAGCAATTTACTTAAAACACAAAATCAACAATAAAATCTGGATTTAATGAAACGTACCGGGTGTTCAGCAACTGGTAGTACAAGCAAAAAAAAGGTGATCCTATGTATAGCTGTAATGTTTCATGGTCTATGGAGTGCAATTTTTGTTATCTTCGTTTATAACAGTTTTAGCTTATTATAATAGCATTTGTTCATTATTACCGAGATCGTGGAACATATGCGAAGAAAAATCGCATAATGTCTAGGGGTAGCTAAATGCAATTTTGTATTTTACTAATACTTCCACTTACCGCTAGATGACGTTATCGATGCTGTTTTAGAGGAAGCCTGTTCAAATATCAGTTTTAAGAAATCTGTAAAAGTCTTTGGTTTTTCAATTAGTTCCTTTGTAATTAATAAACTATTATCCATTTTTGTTATAAACGAATCAGCTTGCTTTTGAAACAGTCATTTATTTCCTAAAATGTTATTTATTATTCCTGTGAATAATGCGTACTAATATACGAATGTTCCATTAAATGATCGGGATCTTTTTCCCTAGATTGCCATCTTTAGCATGAAAGCCAGGTTTGCACTTGAATATACACATATACTATACTATTGTATCTAATAACATAGCATATAATATATGAATGGATAGTCGTAATTTTTTATGTGTAAAACAAATGTTTTCATGATTCTAAACAAAGTTCTTTGCACAAGTAGATGTTTAACCCATGTTTTGTAAAATGAAATGAAAATACATTTATAGATGACATCTAATATGTCTGATTAATATAACAATCTTTTTTATGCATCAAGTATAATAGCAAATTTTTTAGTTATGGAAACAGATATAGATTCAAAAAAAGATTCAAGAGAGGTAATATTTGCAATTTAAACGGTTTTAATAAATAATTTTAATCATTTTCTACATAAATAAGTATTGATTTTAGATGCAGTATTATAACTTTCATTATTCATCATGAAGATGCATTATAAATTTTTGCAAAACCTAAAAGATACAAGTAGAATAGGTTTGTAAATATTGGAATATATTATACACACATATTAGTTTGAATATATATTTAACAATTGCTTTATTTGTTTTTTTAAGAACAGGTTATTTAGCTTGATGTAATTATATACTACCAAAATGACATCATTAACAGAAAATACAAAAGATAAAGCCCAAGAAGATCCAATTAGATGTATATTTTTTTCAGAATTTCATCCAATTGTTGGCCCAATGATAACATGTCAGGTTAATAAGTATTGCATGTAATTTGTTTTAAATAACATTTGGATGTGTTATATATTGTAAATAACATTAATAACATAGTTCTATGTTTTAGGTTCCAGATAACTTTATTTCAAAGGACATTTTTGATAATGTTAGTGTTTATATTATACCCAAAGCACAACTGCAACGAAGTACTATAACAGTGTAAGTTTAAAAATGTTAACATTGATTTTAAAACAGCTAATTAAATTTTTTGTTTTATTATAGAACATTGAAGGATTATAAAATCTTAGGGTTTCCAGTAAAGATTGATGACAAAAAATATGCAAGGAATGCATTTTATTTCAATTTATGTTTTGTGTGTGATGCACAAGCTCGTACTGTTCATTATGAACCTGTTGTAAAGAAGATGTCTGATTTTCTAGTAAGACCTTTATATTTGATTATCTTAGAAAGTATTAATTAATAAATTTAATTGAATTCTTTAGATGGCCCTTGAAGTAGAGAATTGTTTTTTATCTGCCTCTGACGATAAAACTAGATTAGCAGAAATGCTTCAACAAGTAATGCAGGACTTAAACTTACATAAGATGTGTACATTAACAGGTAAGAGTAGTTTATAATAAATAGTTTTATACGGTGATGTTAAAGATATAGATATTAGTATTTTGATAGAAGGAACAATGACATCCAATTTGAAAGTCATAAAATTAGCACCTGAGCCAAAACCAGTTCTTGATCATCAGGTGCCAATATTCTTAGAAGGCCGTGAAGCATTTCAGAGTGATCAATGGGATTTGACTACTCAACAAGTATTACCTTATATAGATGGATTCAATCATGTTGCACGAATAGCAGCAGAGGCAGATGTAGAAAATAACTTGGTTAAGAGTTGTGTACAAAACCTTGTGTAAGTATATTAATACAAAATCTCTTTTAGATGAACAGAAAAAGTAATTTCTATGATGATTCTGTTAATTTATTTTTAGCTATTATGGTGTCGTAACTCTGATTCCAATATTTCAATATAGTAATGTTTATGCTGCAACTTCCAAATTAAAAGAACTTGCCGAAAATCCAAAACTACAAGAACGATGTATAACATATGCTTCAAAATTTCGTATGTCTTATGTTTTCATTGTAAAGGTTTATAAATAAATGTAGATAATAGAAACATAAAAATTATGATTCCTGTTATCTGTTACTTTCAGCTAGGCAACCTGCATATCTTAGGGATATATATCGAATGTATGCAAGTATGACACATGGTAGCAGCATGAGGGATCTTTGTCAACGTCTCAACCCTCAGAATTTAAGAATTAATGAAAGACGACTAGTACAATTCGGTCTAATTGAAGGTCTTATTCGTAGAGTATATAAGGTTTGCTAATTTTATTTGTGTGATTTATTATACTTTACAATATAATTAATTGCTTTTATGTCCTATTGCAGTATCCAATATATTTGTCAGGATCTCCATGCAATGAAGAAGCAAAAAACAATCCAATTTACAAGTATTTTACAGGTACATACAGTCTCGATGAAATTTGCTGTAGCACTGGTCAATCAGCTGCACAAATTGAAGATATTGTTGAACGTGATCCAAATGTTGTCATGTTATGGAAATAATATTGAAAAGATCAATTTTTTCATAATTTTGATAAGCAAGTAAACTCTTTTTATGATATGAAGATATGCAGGATATATTTTGAATGATGTATGAACAAGTTACAAACGTATATTTATTATATTTATTTTATGTTATCAATCATTCGTTTTACTTCATTGATATACATTTCTGGCACTTTGTTATTTTTCATTTCGTTGCATTTCCTTTCCATTGTCTCGCGCAATTTTTTCTTGCGCATTTCAGTTTCTGTACGAATTGCTAAACCTTCCTCAAACATTTTTTGTCTTGCTTCAATACGTTCTCTTTCTTTCTCATTTACCTGATAAAACCATTGAAATATAAAATTAAATTATTGGACATATGCTAATGAAATGTTATAAGTTTCAAATGTGTAAGAAAGGTAAAATCAAAAATATAAATAAATAAAAAGCATTTTAAAAGAATCGGGGATATTATGAAACTTTAGAACATTGTCTGAAAATCAAAATTTATATGCATACTATATGTATATTATCAACAAACCTGTTTTAATATCTCGCTCCTATAAAATAAAGCTTGTTGCTGTTTGTTTTCAATTTCCTTCTGTTCTCGGCAGAAAATTTCTTTCTGAACTCGTACAATTTTTTCAAATTCACGTCGCTCTCGTTCCAATTCAATTGCTAACATTATTCGTTTGTTGTTTATTTGCTTTTGTCTTTCCTCCATAAGAGCTTTCTGAGCATCTGCTCTTCTTAAAGCTTCTGCCTTCTCTTTTTGTCTCCACTCTCGCTCTACTTCCTCTTGAATTCGAGCAGCGTTTAATTCGTCAATTCGTTCCTGTTACAATTAAAATACCGTGCTAAAATTTAAGTAGAGAACAGTATTTAAATCATATATGAAAATTGTCGAATACTAAAAAAATACATATTGAAATCTACATTAAAATAATCGAATAGTTAAAAATGTATGTTTAAGCAATTAAAAAATATTGAATAATTTGTTAAAATATTAGTTTTATTAATCATATAAATAAATACTTGGTAATCCTTTGCTTGTACTGATTGTGTTGCAACTTTTGCCTTGATTTGCTCTTTTTTTAATTTTTCTAATCTACGTTCTTCCGCTAATTTTGCTTCTCTTTCCTCCTTATGTCGCTGATATTCTCTTATCCTATACGTTCAAAATGTAGTAGCTAATTAACTATTAATGCAAAGTCGTAATAATGCCTTTTACCTGAGATCAATGATTTTATTTTCCTGTTCTTCCATATCCTTCAAGTGTTGCAGCTGCTCATTTACTGCGGCAAGTTCTTGTCGAATTCGTGCATGTTCAGATTTTTTATTACATAATTTTGAAATTTCTTTCTGTTGCCAAGCAATGTTGCTTAAATTGATTAATCGACTTTCTTCTTGTTTCCTTTCAAATTCTAACATCCTATGTTCTTCATTGTCTTTTATTTGATCCATTAAGCTGTTAGCAAATTTTTGCCTTTTAGCTGCTTCCTCTTGTTCTTTCGTAAATTCTTCTTTAATTGCCCATCTTCTCTCATTTTCCATCATGTCATTAAGACGTTTCTCTTCTTCTTTTAATTCCTGTTCAATCAATTGTTTTTCTGCTATCTATAAGAGAATGCAAGATTCAAAGTATTAACATGTTAAAAAGAATGATTGAAATAAAATATTTCATAAAAAGTATTTTATTTGTACAGTTAACTGTTTTCCTTACAAGGTAGTAGTTCCTACTACCTGTGCATCGCGGATAGCCCGGCATTTAGTTTCCAAAATAATCCTATTACATTTTTGAATTTCTTCCTCCTGTTCAAGTTTTAGATTTTCTGCTCGCTGAACTATATGATTTGCTCTTTTTTTAGCATCCTCTTCAATTTCAATCAGTTTTGCAGTTTTTTCTCTGGGTCTGTCCTTATCTATCTTGCGGAATTCTTCTTTTCTATCCATACTTTCTTTTACAAGTCTTTGTCTTTCTTCTTCGTTTATTTTAAGATCCATTTCTTGCTCCTCTTTTTTCATAGGACACAATTCTTGATATTGATCATATTCTGCTTTTGTTAATACTTTTGGAGGTGGTATTCTTTTCTTCATAGGAGTTGCTGATAGTCTTCCTGTGTTCTTAATTACTTTTTTATCCCACTAAATAATAACACTTATTTAATATGAGTAATGAAACACTTTCATGTTTAGTTAATTACAAATAAAAATATTTCAATTGAGTATTTCACTTTATTTAAGAGTTAAGATATAATTTATGTAATTGTTAGATATTTATTAGTTATATCACATATTAACATGCATAATATTATCAGAATGTATCATTACTAGAATATAACAATATATTATGATATTTAACATAACATGAAAGTTATTAATAATAATATAGTACCTGATATAACTACGAAGGTGCGAGTAGCTACTATTAACATAATATCACAATGAATTGCGTTTTAACACAACATAATGCAGCTACTATGCATATGAGAATATTATAATATTATTAAATACCTCCTTTCTATTGCATGAGCAGCAATATTTTGAATGACTTGGTTTATGTTCAGCAGATCTGATACATGTTTTCGGCGGCGCACTCGTACATACTTCATTTTTGAATTTTGGTTTTTCTCCAGATGAAGTTCTACAAACAGTAACGTTTTTCGACGTGTTATTCTCTACTTTACGCACTACCATTTTGCACTTGCTTGTCTTTTATGAAAGTCCTGTATCCTGTGCGTGTATAATACTGCTTTATGATTTTAAAGAAATTTATTCATCGGAAGACACAACCGTAATAAAATGCCGACCTGCAACAAAATTCTTTTGCACCTTATTTCGATGGAATGGCACTGAATATATTTACAGATATCGATAAAACAAAAATGAAAACAACCGACTAGAACGTGTGTCGGTGCTGACGTGAAACAGAACTTTATTATTTATAAATGGTAACTTGCAATTTCTTCGGTTGTTTGTTCGATATTTATTTAGTGACACATTACGATCACTTAATAAAATATTAACTTCATTTATTATTAAGCAAATCTGATAATTGTTATTTAATTATTGGAAGAATTTATTTCGTGGTGCTGTAACAGTTTTTATGAAATGGAATATTTATTTTTACTTGATTTATCACAATTTTTTTAATATTGTCCACAGTTCGAAAATGACAAACTTTGAAGTGGAATTTAAATTTTGTCAACAGGAAGTTATATGTAGTTACACAGGTCAATCGAGTAGGAAGTCCTTAGAACCACTGCAATAACATTTTGGTCTAAAATTCAATCAGAAAAATGACAGCGTGATCTATTATACAGAATTAGGGTGCAATCAGTAGTCACATATTCAATATTGAATTGGTTAATTGAAATTCAATTTATTGCCAATCATTTCAACTTTTAAATATCGATCATATCTGATACACGTTTTCACGTTTACCATATTTTCATCTGTTTTTAACATACAAGGTTAAAAGAAAGTTAGAAATCTACAGTCATAAGGTCATCCAAAAATAGTGAGCTGTACAATAATTGATCCGATTTACGTTATTCGAGATTGGTGCATGGCGTGTATTCTTTAACATTATTTACCATGTTTTAGGCATTTCCGACAATCAGTTAAAAAATGTTTTGAACAAAAGTTAGTCTGTACTCGATTCGCTATGTATTTCAATATTAAAAAATTCGAAATACTTTCTGTTCATAAAATATTAGGATTAATTTGATTGTTTAAAATGTGCCAAATATTTCTGGCCTCATGTAATTACAATTAACATTAAAATGAATTCTATGATCTTGAGGTAACATTGAATTAAAAAATTAGATTTGATCATCAGATACGTTATTTAAAATTAGACTAAGTCTGCCAAACTGATAAATTTATTACATAACTGTAATTATTGAACACATTCAAAGAATGTTTTGCTTCATACTTTCATACTCGTGAAGAAATATTGTTTAATAAATATTCATAAGAATATTTTACATAATATAAGCGGCAAAAAATTAGTTATATTATTCACGATTACAGCTTATTCTTATTCTTATTTCTTATTGCGGCTTATCGTACAAAAGGGTATTATTATCGTTGGATTTATCTACTTGTTTTGTTTCCTTATTTTTAATATGTAAAATGATTTAAATAAAATAATTTTTCACGTTTACTTATTTACCTGTGAAACCTCCATTTTTTCATTCAAGTTACAGTATACTGGCTGTCGAATTTATGTTGACATAAACTAATGATTCCATAACATTAAAATATACATTACCATTTAAAAGAATCAAAGTAACCTGAATATTTTATTTAAAGAACTTTTAACAATTTATAAGATTTATATACGTAGAAAATCGAAAACTAATTTTTATTGAAACGAGAAATGATAAAGGATATATTTTATATAAAAAATATAGTTTATAAGTCGTCAATATTAAAAACAAAATTTCAAATCTAATAGATTTCTCCTCGTTAAAAATACTCTTAACAGTCAAAGATGAAATATCAAAATTCAACTATTGAATATTATTTAAACGATGTTAAATAATATTGCATACCACGATAACAGTTGATTATGTTTCTGTTTATTTTTTTGGTTTATGGAAAGAATTTTCCAACATATCGGAGTTATTTTATTTTATTTCACGAGTGAAAAAGAACCGGCCATGAGAAACGTAGGGTGATTCACCCCTTTTACTGGTGCATGCGTATCATCGTCGAGTTTCTCTTTGCTGTCAACTTTCTTCAGGTGGGAAAATGCACATGTGTCTGCTACCCATCGCTCGTCTACTAAGTGTTCATGTTACGAGTAAACTATAGAGTTCATATATTACAGAATATTCTTATAAAATTGGCTGGAGAGATTCTTGGAAGTTTTCTTTTATCCTGAAATAAAACTAAACTATAACAGTAGAGAATATTTTAGAGATAATAGATTATCATTCTTTAACGTTATTTATGCAAGGTATTAAGAATTGAAATTGTATACATGTTAATATTGATAAACTTTGAAATATTTGTGAAGAATTCTTTATTATTTATGCAAGACATTTTTACAAAAAAATGTATAGAGATTTATAGAGAATTGTAACGTGTTTGGTATAATGAAATTTTTAGCAGACCACACTATCAATGAAATCCTGAGGGAAATATACGGGGCACCAATTATTTGAAGAATCGATTTTGCAAGGGGAACTTTTGCATTTAAGCATTAAACAGCACTCGGAATAATAAAAAAGCGATCGATATCGTCCACGCAAAAGGATCATTTTACACACACGAGTTTGATTTAATTTGAACTGCGTAACGAGTGATTATTGTCCGACAAATAAATTTAGATATATGATTGCATACAAAGTCTTAATTAAATGAATCATAAATTTTTATTCGGTTCTCAGTTACTGGGTTAAATGTGAAACATACAGGCAGGGTAATAGCAGTCAGACTATATATAGTAACCATATGATTAGTATAGGAGCAACTATAATAGGTACAATGATGAAAAGAGTAATTGCAATAGCAAGTACCAGTGAATGTTTCAAAAACTGTGAAATATTATAATAACATACAATTGTATTACAATACTGTTTACAGAAAACATGACATTATAATATAAAATACTATGCAAGCAGTACACTTTTTTAAAATAATAAAGTAATGCATCAATAATACAATAATCAAAAAACTATTATATCTACAACGAACATTATTATAAATACAAGTAAGAATGCAAATTAGTATTACATAATATTGCAAATCTATTAAATACTAAAAATGTATATTAATTACGGATATTGTATTGAAAAAAACTAAATTATATAGAAGTATTTACAACTGTAGTATAATAGTGTAGAATCAAAACATTTATTTATAAATATTATGAAAGTAACATAAAAATTACTTAAGACAGCGAAACAACATTCTATGAAAATAGTACAAAATCAACTTATCAATGATATAACATTGAAAACATACTCAGCACGTAAAAAATGTTTTTTCAGAAAGAAGAGGATTACATTATTTTGAATTATACGAACGATACTACGTATTCTTTGTAGAAGAAAAATAAGCAAAATAGAGAAGACGATAGGAAATAATCCATATTTCCTATGTCTATCAAGTCATCGTGTCTGGCTGATCCACGATGAAAAAGGATAGCAGACAGGCCATTCCAAGAATGAAAAAGAACTTAGTATGTAACGTCGAAGGAAACGAATTTATTGTCCTTTTTCCTTGACTGTCTTGCCGATAAACATTGTATCCCAGAGCTGCGCCAAACGATTGCGTTCTAGACGGCCAATTGCGAAGGGTTTCCCTAATAAGAACTTTTCTAGAAGTGGGAAACATCGGCATACGTGCAAGATTTTTTGCTTTCGAGCTTCACTTTTCGCGCAACAGCGTCTCGATCTGCTTTGCGGCATGTGCCTGGTCGAAACTTGATTGTAATGTATGTAGCATTAACGCGATTAGCAATTTTTAAAAATTTGTTTCTTCAGATTGTTATTATATCAAATTCCTAATGAACCCCGCGGTATTTAATGCATTATTTTGCATACGTTTATATTTTATTTTTAGTTGATATTATAATACTACGACTTCTGAGGGGAAACTCGCTTTGAATATAAATTTTACATTTAAAATCATTTATTTTTTAATTTTATAATTGAAACGGAAGAAGTTGTTAATTCACGGGTTATAAAAGTTTGTTGTTATTGATTTTCCACAGTTTACGTTCATTAATGCAATTTTTTTGTTGAAAAATTAAATACTGCTGATGTGGGCAAATATTTGTGAATGTTATGATATCTTGTTGATAGTTGATGATGTTTTCTGTTAGTGAAATGAAGAAAAAAGTTTTATGATACAGTTTTATTGATGGACTTTGTGAGTATACGAGTGCAATTTTTATGACCTTTTGCATTTTGTAGAAAATAAAAATTGTTTTATAAAGAAAAAGAAAAAAGAAATATAAACACAGATGAAACACCTATTTTATTGACGAGCAATATTTTCAACGTATAATTACAAATTTTTTAAAGTTTAAGATTTTCATGAATCGCGTAATTTATTTTTTAGTTCTTGACAACACCGGAAATATGTTAGATTTAAGTAATCTTCTTTTTAAAATTTATGGAATATAATACAAATTTCAAGAAAAGAAATGGAGAAAAAAACACAATTTTGAAATAGATAATTTTTTTTACTAAGATATCAAGGGGTCAATTACTTTCTGATATACAACAGAATGAATTTCGTTAAAAAATAAAAACCCGTCAAATTAAAATATCTATTACTTACAAAGAAAATTAAAAAAAGTGGGTTTTGCAGAAATGAAAAAGAGACGTGTCACACACATATGTACACAATAGCAGAAAATATTTCATCAATATTTTTTAACATTATATTACATAACGTCTAAAGTCATATAATTTTTAACTAAACATTTTTACCTATACGTTATTACGAGTTTGTAAATATTTACGCTAATATTAAGACTCAATCGTGTTATTATTTAGAAGAAAACTGACGTCATTACATAAAATTTAATTAAATTTTCAAATTGCCGAATTTCTTTCAGTAAATTTTAACAAGTACTCATTCTAATTTAAATAAGCTCTCCCTCTTGTACTTCACTTTATTCTATTTTCTAAGTAACATACAAACATGTATGCCGAATGATACGAATATAATTAAAATTTGAATGTTGCACAAGGTTTTAATCATGAAAGAACTCAATGGCTGTGAATTGGACGATCCGTCAAAAAAGCAAAAAGGAAGAACGAAGAAACATAAACCCTCACTGAAGTTATTCGCGAAAACCTGTTGGCCAAAAGTGATGATCTCCCGAAATAACTTTATTTGTAAAAAGTCAAAGAATTTTCCGGCAACCACATCCTTATCGTATCTTGAAGAATCCTCCGACAAACTGTTGACCAAGGAAGAAGATTTGTGCTGTGAAGAAAACGGTGAAAACTTCGAAGAAGAACAAGGTGTTTGCTTGATCTCCAGCTCTAGCGAGATTCCTTGCGAAAGTTTACAGAAGCTAAATGAATCAAACCAAGAAAGTGGATTTGTTAGTGTGACGAAGGATGATGTGACCTCGGAGACATCTCGATGCCTGGAAAGACCAATTTTCGTCGATTTAACAGCCGACGAGAGAAGCACGTGGAAACAGACGATTTTTAAACAATTTGACGATCTGACGGAAAATGAGAGGAATAATGGAAATCAAAGTTTCTCTATGAATGTTCTGTTAGGTATGACATTGATTGAACTGTTATAACCAATTTTCTATTATACAATTATGCGTTATTGATCTTATAACAACTACATATTACGAATCCCTTATCGTTGAAATATAGGAACTTTATAATTTTATAATTTTTGAACTTCGAAACTTTGAAATTCAAAAAGTTTGAAATCATAAAATCTCACAACTTTGGAACTGTAAGTTTTACAGTTTTTAAACACTGAAACTTCGAGTCTTCGTAATTGCAGGAATTTGGAACTGTGGAGTTTTGAAAATCTGGAATTTCGGTGTTTTGCAAAATATGATTCATAATAAATTCGGCAATGGAATGTTTCTATTATATCTCTCGACCTAAAATATTCTAATCACGTATTTATTTTACTTAATTTAGCCCTGAGTATTCTGTATTTTATATTCTGCACCAAATATAGCATTCTACTACTTGAGCTCCTACGTCGTCAAATAGTCTTCTTTCTTACATCTTAATATTCAAAATTGTAAACGAAACTTTATTCATAAATACGTGTCAAAATATTTTCTGCATTATATTCTTTAAAAAAAAACCGTTCCTAAAGTTATTTATCATTTTGACGTATATAGTTCCTGTTAAGGTACATCACTTTATTTTGTAAAATTTATAGAATAATTTTCTGCAAATCTGTATAACTTTTGCAATTAAGGTACAACAAATTTTGAAGCGGAAAATTTTATTTCTGTTTCAAAATTAAATTTCTCTAAATTTGAGGATGATGAAGAGAAACGATTTCAATATTCGTAATAAGTGCATGAATCACTTGTTACGAAACATGACAAGAGATGAAATTTGTTACACAGTATTGTTAATTATGGATTACTTTATTTTAGAGCCCCGAATCATGCTAGCAGACAGTTCGAGCAAATCAAACTTCAGCGGAGGTGGAAGTTTAGCAACAGCTTTGCGAGATCGTGGTTCCTGTTTGATACCTGTTCAACCAAATCGTTCCTTACCGATTCGACCAGTACCTTGTGTACCCTCGAGATCTTTACGAAAGGATTGTTCATCCTTGCTCGTCCTTCCAAAATCCTCGACTATGGACGTAGTTGAAGTGGAACCAATAAAAGCGATTAATGCGTCGTCGAACAAAATAGCTAATAAAGAAGATTTCGATGCTAAAGAGGAACACTCGACCATGACAGAATTAAACAACTCCGTGAATTATGTTGTCCCTCAAATATCAAACGTAGAAAGTTTGAGTGCAATAAAGAGAAAGACTGGCGAGGACAATTCAAAAGAGAATAGAAGAAGAAAGAGATCACAAGAAGCAGATTCCACTCAAAGGGAGGAACGTGTGGAAAGTTCGATCAAAGAATTTTTAAAAAACTTTTGTGGTTCGAACACAAATGAAGGAACACAGAATTCATGTACCGATAGATGCTCTCGAATTGTATCTCCTTCGAAAGAAGAGGGAAATAAGGTGCCCCCATTGAGACTGAAGAAGGTGGTTCGTACAGGTATCAATGGACTTAATGATTCATGTATATAAGTAAAAAAAATGTAATAATGTTAGTTGGTATATAATTTCATGGCATATAAATATCTCAAAATAATACTTGTACTACATCGGTTTGAATCTTAGAGTTTCATGACAAGTTCTGTATAAGAACTTCTTGAATCTACTTAATACAAAATAACTGGTTACTACGTTTATAATGGTCGTTGCATAAGTTGTAAAATATTACAAGATTGAGTCAATTTGATAAAATACGAGGGCGGATCAAATATGAACGGGACTTTTTTTTCTGAACTGGTTTGTTTAAGGGAAGAGGGTTACCGTTTCTAGAATGGATTATTAGGAATGTTTGGAGCGTGGAAAGCAGGTCGTTATCCGGTTCAGATAACTTTGGTGATAGTTTTCGCGATGTCAGAGCAACAAGTGCACGTTTCAATAGTGCAAGGCATAATTATTAAATTTCTCACCCACGAAGATGTCAAACCAACAGAAATTCTGCAGAAATTGACTGCACAATTCAAAGACCAAACGCTATCAAGGGCCGCGTGTTTGCTTGGTGTAAGAAATTCAAGGGAGGACGTAAACGAGTTGAGAATGTGAAACATGATCACCGTCCTCGAACCAGCATCACGCCAACGAACATTCGCACGATTCGCGACCTTCTCGAAGGCGATCGACGGCTGACAATTTCCGAAATTGTACAATAAATGCGGCATATTATTGTGAGCTTTTGAGGGAGGTAAAGGTCGCTTATCGTTCCAAAAGATGTGATCAACCGATTCGAGATGTTATTCTCCTTCACGATAACACCTGGCCCCTTACTACAACTTTAACTTGCCAAACCTTAGAAAAAATGAGGAGGACACCACTTGATCACCCTCCCTACAGGCCTGATTTGTCGCCATACGATTTCCATCTCTTTGGACCGCTTAAAGAAACACTAGGAGGACAACGATTTCAAGACGATACAGCGGCAGAGGCCTTTATGCGCAATTGGCCCCTGACACAACATTCTTTATTTTACGATACTGGGATCCAAAGTCTTCCAATCCGCTGGGAGAAACGTATTGGTAAAGCAGGAGATTATATTGGAAAATAATACGTGCTTGGCAATTTTAGTACACCGAATAAAATTATTTTAAACATAAAGTCCCGTATATATTTGATCCGCTCTCGTAAATGTGCCATCAAATAGTACTGGTATCATCAAATCACCTGAATTTCTATTTCAAAATCGTCCATTTGATATGAAACAACTTAATAAAGCGATGCCGTTTATTGTAAAATATTAAGATAATTAAACAAATTCTTATTTGCAGAAATGGAAGGATATGCATCTAAAACTAATACCGGA